>JANHMN010000016.1:8737267-8771858 GCA_030674055.1 Rhabdomys pumilio
CATGCATACATACATACATACTTACACACATGCATGCATACATACATACATACTTACACACATGCATACATACATACATACATACATACATACACACAAACAATTCCTGAAACAAAAAACATGTGAAGAATTCTTTTCAGTTTGATATTTAATTGGTCTGTGTTATAATTCAAAAATAACACAATTTTAAAAGGCCCTGAGATTATTTTAATAAGTCTAATAACTAGTTTGGGACACAATTAGTGAAAATCTATTCTGCGTCCATTTTCGCCTAATGAGAATACAAAGATGAGTGAATCATTTTCTTGTTCTAAAGAAGGTTAGAATCCAGAGAAGAAACGAGCACATACTGACAATCTTCCCTGTGATCAGTTTTTTTAAAGAGCATTGGCAGCACAAAGGAGAGCCTGGCAGCACAGTGACGTTCGCTCTTCTGAAATGTGTTCAATCCCCGAGAGCCTCACACGTGAGAGCTGGATGCTCATAACCATGAGCATCCACACTGCTCGAGACAGGATGAGATCACCAGTCAGCAAGACTTCTATAGGCACCTTGTAGCTCACAGTAGCATTCTGTGATTATTACTACATCATGTTACAGTATCCAGGAAGCAGCACTCCTGTAGCTCATCAATGAATGACAAACAAAAGCTATCCCATCCAGGCTTTCAAAGGAGCTGTGGGATACAGTTCCCCCATTGGCGACTGTATCCCAAAAGGCCCCATTGAAACTGTGACCTACTGGTCCTCAGCAATAACTCCCTCAATGCATCCTGTTTGGAAATCATTCTTAACCCCTCCCCTGTTGGTTTTCTATCCCTTTATTGTCTCCCAGATCATCCACTCGTCTACTCAAACTTGGGAATTTCATACGAGCATACAATGTATTTTGATTTTATTCATAGCACATTATATGATAAAACACTACAGAATGTGAAGCAAGCAGCCAGACATGCACAGTGGCATGTATCTGAATTTCCAGCACCCAGACAGCTAAGCCAGCAGAATTGTGAGTTTCAGGCCAATTTGGGCTATGTAATCAGACCCAGTCTCAGACGAATAAAATAACAGGAGCTAACTATATCGTCTCATCAATGCATGAATAAATCTCACAAAATTTTAGCCAAACGATATTCAGTACCAACTAATACGTTACGATATCATTATTTAAATAAGCTTCAATATCGGGCAAAAATAGCATGTGGTTGTTAGAGAGTGAATTACATTTTCCTTTCCAAAAGCTATGTTAAATTCATGGCCCTGCTTCCTCAGAATATGACCTTATTTGGAAACCGACTCTTAAGATTGTAACCAAGTTAAAATGAGTCAATTAGTGTGGACACAAATTCAATACCAAGGAATGTTTGGTCTCAAATACCGAGGTACAAGAAGAGTATGCTGTGTTGTTTCAAATTGGAGTGATGGATCTATAGAAAAAGAGGCACCAGAAATTTCAGGGAAGCTACCCCACCCAGGAGAGAGGGTTTAAACAGATCCCCCTACACAGCCCTCAAGAAAAATAAAGTGTGCTAACCCTTGGCTTCAGACAACTGTGAAATAATAAACCTCTGTCATTTCAAGCAACCCTTTGTGCTGGTTTTGTTACAGCAATTTTAGCATACTGATACACTTACCTCGGAGATTAAAAGGGTAGCTATCCTTAAAGAGAAGAAGAGTCAAGTGCTAGGAACAGGAGCAAAAGGCATCTTGATAGTCATGATGTGATATGTGTGTGGTCACTTGCAGTAAACTTATTTTATACTTCATATTATCATTATATTTCAGTGAAAGGGTTTTGTAAATAAGCACCCATTAAAGCAGACGTGAAAGAGTCGCTGTCTACAAAATGAAGAGGACAAGAGTCTGGTGAAACGGATAGAAAAACCATGCTAGTAGCGTCCACTCACCTGAATGTGGCTTCTAACCAGTGAGTGACCACTCTGATAAGGCTACCTAGGCCTGTGATCTCTGAGACAGCCCTCAGATTGGCCCCTGATGCTGCTGCTTTCTCTCTGTGCCTTGTCTGTCCATTCTCATTCTTAGTCTAATATTAGATTGCTCCCTCCTGAATTGAGCTCGTACAGTTGTGGCAGCGCTGTGGAAGCTAGAGAGAAAGCCTGTGAAGCCCTTCCTGGAACGTTCCACACTAACTCTTTAGAACTGATGAGGGAGTCCCGTTCAAAACTTCCTGTGATTTCCGTGTCTTTCCTCAGACACTCACTTTCACTGTAAAGATTCTAGTTGAACATCCCCCATGTGGGAAACTGAGTTCAAGGACAACGTGGCCCAGCTGTGCCACACATTTCTGTTCCTCCTCAGAAGGTAAATTCCTGGCAGCCAGGGTTTGTCATTGTTTCTAAACTTGCTGCATGGAGTCTGTCTGCTCTAGCCAAAGGAGTTTGGCTTCTTCACCTCTGACCTGTACAGTGATCTGTGGAGGGAGATGTCATTTTCTTCTTAACCTTATCTTTCCTGCAATTCACCAGATAGGTCTACAGCCACTAATGTGAGGATATAGTTTTAAATTTAGAGCCATGTTGCTGTCAGTAGTTTTTTCAGTCTTAATTAGTATTTACCAATGTGAGCCTGGGCAGTGCAGACAATGTTGTCTTTACTGAAGGCCTCATAAGAGGCATATTATTGTCTCACCTTAATTGACAGAGTACTGGAGAGAGAGAACAGGAATGAACCAGTTTAATTTTCTCTTACCATTGCCTTGTGATATTTCTAAGAATTAGACTTGACTCGTCTCTACCAAATAAGTCCTAGGAGAGCTGGTTACCTTGATACTAAAACTTTCAAATAAATCTACTTGGAACTGGGGTCAGTACTAATTGGCTAATGAGCAACTTCAAAAACCACTATCTTGACCTCAGGCCAGAGCAGTGTCTGAAACTAAAGAACTGACTTTGCAGCATTGGAGAATGTGGTGGCTTGAATGGGAATAGTGCCCAGAGATTCATGTGTTTGGATGTTTGTAGGAGTGGCACTGTTAGGTGTCGCCTTATTGGAAGAGGTGTGGCCTTGTTAGAGTAAGTTTATCACCATGGAGGCAGGACTTTGAGATCTTAAATGCTCAAGCTACTCTCAGTGTAGAAAAGAAAAAAATCCAGCCTCCTCCTGACTGCCTTCAGGTTAAGATGTAGAACTCTTGGCTTTTCCAGCACTATCTGCCTGATTGCTGCCTTGCTTCCCACCATGATGATAATGGACTGAAGGTCTGAAACTGTAAGCCCCAGTCCCAATTAGTAGTTTTTCTTTATAAAAGTTGCCGTGATTGTGGTGTCTCTTCACAGCAATGGAAACTCTGACTAAGATAAAGGGAGAAAAGACTATGAACAACAACAACAACAAAAAATCCATCTTCCTATTGTTATTCTCTCTCTCTCTCTCTCTCTCTCTCTCTCTCTCTCTCTCTCTCTCTCATCTTCTATTCTCTTGCATCTCTTGCATGCTGTTGCAGTACCAAGGAAAGGTGATGTGATTTATTTTTCCTTGCCACATGGTGCTCACTCTCCTGGTGAGAAACCACTTGAGAAATAGCAAACTGCCCAGTTTTCCCACACCAAAGAACTATGCAATTGATTGCTAGAAAATCATGGTTCCAGTTCACTGCTATAGTCTTAACTATCTCCCCTGTGAGTCATTTGACCTGGCAGCAACTCTAACTGTATCCGGAAGGTGACAGACTCAATACACAAGGGCTTCAGCTCTTCTGCCACTCAAAGTCACTTCAGTTCTAGAGAGTGCGTTCGCCTCATCCCCAGGCCAGTGTTGTATTTGAAATCAGCGTTCCAGGATAGGGATGACCACACATGAAGCACACTGGTCCTTTTGCCCTTTTCAGGTTGGTATGAATGTAGCACTGCATATTTCAAATTAAGGATCGAGGTGCTTCTGACAATGGATTTTTTTCATTAGGATTTATTAAGTAGACATTTGAAGGACCCTAAGGTGATTTTATATTTAAAGGATTTAGGCATTAAATCATATTTTGTCATGTATTTTATTGTTTAACAAATTTAGGAAATGTAGATTTTTATTGAGAAACCACTTCCACTAAGGACATGGACACATATACACATACAAATACACACATATATACACACATAGACATACATGTATACATGTACATACATATACACAGAAAAGTCCACCAAAAGTATCATTTGTTTAATCATAACCCATCTTCAAAGACTTTTTAAAATGCTTGCAATATTTCATAATTATTCACCTTACAAATGTTTTTGCCTGATCTTCCTTAACCATCACATTTAGTTGTATAACTTCTTATCCAAATTAGCTATGCACATATTTATGTGAAAACAGCACACTTAACAAGAAGACTAGCCTTCTCTTCCCTCACTTCCCCAAGCACAGTCTACCACCCACAGTCCTGTACGTCTCCTTTCCTGGAAAGCAAAGTGATTCACTACTTACTGTGTTTCCTTCTTTCCTTCTAACATTTTGGCCAAACTAGGAGAGTTTCCTCATATTCATCTTTCAGTACTTGCACTAAGTATTTGCTGTATCAGTTTATAAAGCTGAACCTCTGTGTGTTTGTAGGTTTGTATGTATTCAGGTGTGTGTGTGTGACTGTGTGTGTGTATGTGTGTGTGTGTTTGTGTGTGACTGTGTGTGTGTGTGTGTGTGTGTGTGTGTGTGTGTGTGTGTAGGGAGGATGTATACACACATGTGGAGTCCAGAGAATAACCTTGGGTGTCATTTCTCAAAAGTTGTCTACTGTGTGTTTTTGAGGCAAGGTCTCTCTCACTAACAAACATTAATTCTTGTTCTCTGCGGTTTCCTTTTGAAGCCAGATGGGAATCTGGTTCATGTGGTGACTGCCTGGAGCATATTTGAATATGTAATATACCCACATAGTTCAAAAATCTAACCTGTAAAACAGAATTATACCTTTCATCTTTGTGACTGTCATCTGTTTACTGTACATCTCTTAGCCAGAGAAGCCAATGTTCTTAGTTATTCTTGAGTTCCTCTACACATAGAAAAGAAAACGGAGCAGATCACTGAATGCCTCCACTCCTATAAAACACAACTGATCAAACATTTTGTTTTCCACACAAAACAATGCAACTCATAGGTTTTTTTCTAATATGTACATATCCTCATCTCACATCTGTGTAACATTTCTTATTATTATTCATGAACCTAAATGATGAATGACAGTTCCAAGTTTTTCTGTTACAAATTAATCCTTCAGTAAACATATACCCAATCTGATCTATAGAATGCATTCTACCAATGGAAATTGCTAAACCAATTTAGATGCATACGTAATTTACAAAAAGAAAAACAAAACAAACAAAAAAACAAACAAAAAACAATTGATCTCCTTTAGTTTATACTAAAGTATACTTAATAGTATTATGGTATACTAGTTTATACACATAAAAGCAGGACAAGAGAGATTTTTGCCTGAGTACAGTCTTATTAGTGAAACATGTTAGAAATGAGAAATGGTTTTATTGTGTGTATTGGTTTCCCATTGCCACTGAAACAAATCATCACAAAACTGGTGATTTGTAGAAAGTAGGAGTTAAACTGTCTGGTGTGCAGAAACATTGCAGAAGGGCCACAGCTAGGTAATAAAGGTGGCCGGCTTCTTCTCTACCCTTCTGATCTGTATCAAAAGCCTGGCGGCCTAAAGCAAAGGTCATTAGATACTTTTGCCCCTCCAGCAGTGCCTCTCCTGATAAACTGGCTGAACAAGTTCACGACCAAATCAGGGAATGTTACACAACAGTTGCTGGTGAATCTATCTTTCTATCTTCAAACTGACCAACCCTAAATTAGGGGAAGAAAACCCTTCAGAGGTTCTAAAAGTCCTCAGTCCTAAAGAAGAGATGGGATTTCTCAGCTTTCCATGCTCTGTCTCTGCTTTGCAAGAGGAATTTTTTTCTCTCCATCTACAGCATGTGTGCTTCCTCACCCGATAAATGCCTTTCAACTGCTGATTCTGCCTGTTGCCTGCTGTCAGCACTCTTAGAGATTTCTCCTCTGCTGCTACCTGTTGCACTCAAGATTTTTCCTGCCTTTTAATTCTTTAACTGGCAGAGAAAATGAACCTGATCAAGACCCCCTAGACTCTATCAATGGAAGGCAACCTAATTTTATTTCTAACATTTCTAGAGGCTAGATGTCCAAATTGATTTCACTGGTGTAAAAGCAATACATTCCAAGCTCATTTACCTCTTGGGAAAACTCACAAACGAGTCCATTTTTCTCTCCTTCCCAGTTGTTATTGCCCACCCATGTTGGCAGCTCTTTGAAAGCCAACAGTGGTGAGCTTCATCTTCTGTGTCTATCACATAGAAACTGCCTCCTCTCATCTTTCTCCAACATTTCTGGCCTGTGTCAGTAACAGTGGGCTCACCCACATAAGGCAAAGTATCCTTATGTCAGCTAAAAGACCGTTCCAACATACCTCTCCATCTTACACAAGGCCCCCTGAACTTTGCTAAATGTTTGGTTGTGGGTCTCTGCATCTGTTTCCATCAGCTGCTAGGTGAAGCCTCTCTGATGACTATGTATAGCAGAATTTCATTACTAGAGTCAGGGGTAGGCTCTTTTTTATGGCATGAGCCTTAAGGTAGGCCAGTCGTTGGTTGGCCATTCCCTCAGTATCTGTTTCCTCTTTATTCCTGCACACCTTGTAGGCAGGAAAAATTGAAGGTTTTCTGGTTGAGTTAGCATCCCAATCTCTCCACTGGAAGTCTTGCCAGGTTATAGAAGATGGTTGTGTCAGGTTCCATATTCCCTAATGCTAGGAGGCTTAGCTAGAGTCACCTTGACAGATTCCTGGAAGTTTCCATTGTCCTAAGTTTCTAGCTCATCTTAGAGATGCCCCAACCATCCCCAATTCTGGCTGTGTCTCTCAATCAGCTCTCACCCCATCCTCCCCACACTTGATCCTCCTGTTCCCCTATTCTTCTCCCTCCCAGGTGTCTCCCTCCATCCAGTATCAGTGTCTCATTTTATTTTCCTTTCTCAATGAAATTCAAGCATCTTTCCTCCAGACCTTCTTGTTACTTAGCTTCTTTGGATCTATGGGCTATAGCATGCTTATCTTGTACTTTATACCTAATTTTTATTAATAAGTGAGTGCAAACTATATTTGTTTTTCTGGATCTGGGTTATATCACTCAGAATTATCTTTTCTATTTATATCCATTAGTCTGCAAATTTCATGATGTCATTGTTTTTAATAGCTGAGTAATATTTCATTGTGTAGGTGTGCCACATTTTTTTTATCCATTCTTCAGTTGGGTAACATTTATGTTGTTTCTAGTTTCTGGCTGTTAGAAATAAAACTGTTATGTACATAGAAAAAGAAAAGAAATCTTAATTTCAACTTTAATTCATCTTTGTTGTATGGTATAACAGTGTAGTGATGAGTTTAGCTATCCCACTTTGGCTCCCAGTGGGCTGTGTACTTACAGACACCTGTCCAGGAACTCTTTGGATCCCTGAATGAAACACACACACACACACACACACACACACACACACACACACACACACCACTTAATTTTAATATGCCATAGCTAGCTCAAGGCTGGGTAGTTCTAATCCTCCACCCAGCTATCATAGATTTCCCTCTGATACTCCTGACTCAACAGTCTCTAAATCTATGATCTATCTTTGCTGTCCTGTTCCTTCTGGTGGCTCCCTAGTCTTTGCTTCCCAAGACACTTCTGGACAGTCCTTTCAGGGGCTGCATTTCTTCTCACCTACATTTTGGATGATTTTCCTCTTACAGCTGTAAACTTGATCAGTCTCCCAGCACATCGTGGAGAGTCTCTGTCTGTTCCTCTCTCCCTCATCCTAGCTGTGTAAATCTAAGAGTCCCACACCATCTCCATTTGCCCAGCCATTGGCCACTGACATCTTTATTGATCAACCAAAACCCAATTGGGACAAGGACTGTCAGATTTTGGACACACAGATTCCCATTAAATCAAAGCATTAGAACCAGTCTCCAACATAAAAGTAACAGGAACTTTGCATTTAGGTTGTGAATATTTTTGTAGGACTATTTCACTGCTTTAGATGTTTGTATTTTTCTATAATTTTGCCAATGTTGAGCATATTTTCAGTTTCAGAAGATTAGATTTTCCTGTGGTAAAATAACTTCATATTCCTACCGTTCTGGGCCCAGGCACAGGGCAGATTCCAGGCTGCAGCTCTGCCCCCAATCTCACAAAACCCAGAGGAAGCAGGCCTCTGAGGAGCTCTAACCCAGACAGTATCTTTGGTAAGAGAACAGCAACACCCACCCCAAACAGGGAGTAACTGGGACCCACTAGGATCCAGGAATTCATTCCTGGCTCAGAGCACCGGTTCCTTCCTGTTTGCACCTGAGCACTGAGCAGATCTTGAGCCCCAGCTCTAACCTTAATAGTAATACCCACCCCACACAGTTCTGATACAACCAAGATAATAGGAAGGACAGGCTTCAGTCAGAGACAGAGCAGGTAGCACTAAAAAGATAAAGATGGCAAAAGGAAAGCACAAGAACATAAGTATCAACAACCCAGGGTACTTGGCATCATTAGAACCTAGTTCTTCCACTCTAGAAAGTCCTGAATTCCCCTTATTACTAGGAAAGCAAGATTCAGATTTAAAATTGCTTCTAATAATGATGATAGAGGACTTAACATAACACTCTCAAAGAATTTGAGAACACAGGTAAACAGGTAGAAGTCTTTAAAGAAGAAACACAAAAATCCCTTAAATTACAAACGAACACAACCAAACAGGTGAAGGAATTGGACAAAATCATCCAGGACATAAAAATGGAAGTAGAAACAATAAAGAAATCACAAAGAGAGACATCCCTGGAGATAGAAAGCCTAGGAAAGAAATCAGGAGTATAGACACAAGCATCACCAGAATACAAGAGATAGAAGAGAGAATCTCAGGTGTAGAAGATACCATAGAAAATATTGACACAACTTTCAAAGAAAACACAAAATGCAAAAAGTTCTTAACACAAAACATCCAGGAAATCCAGGACATGATGAGAAGATCAAAACTAAGGATAATAGGTATAGATGAGAGTAAAGATTCCCAACTTGGAAGGTCAATAAATATCTTCAACAAAATTATAGAAGAAAACTTCCCTAACCTAAAGAACAAGATGCTCATAAAAATACAAGAAGCCTATAGAACGCCAAATAGACTAGACCTGAGAAGAAATACTTCCCATCACATAATAATCAAAACACCAAGTGCACAAAACAAAGAAAGAATATTAAATGCAATAAGGGAAAAAGGCCAAGTAACATATGAAGGCAGATCTATCAGAATTACACCAGACTTCTCACCAGATACCATAAAAGTGAGAAGATGCTTGACAAATGTCATACAGACCCTAAGAGAACACAAATTCCAGCCCAGGCTACTATACCCAACAAAACTCTCAATTACCATAGATGGAGAAACCAAGATATTTCACAACAAAACCAAATTTACACAATATCTTTCCACAAACCCAGCACTACAAAGGATAATAGCAGGAAAGCCCCAATACAAGGAAGGAAATTATACCCTAGAAAGAGCAAGAAAGTAATCCTCTTCCATCAAATCCAAAAGAAGATAGCCACACAAAAATAATTCTACCTCTAATAACAAAAATAACAGGAAGCAACAATCACTGATGCTTAATATATCTTAACATCAATAGACTCAATTCCCCAATAAAAAAACATAGGTTAATGGACTGGATATGTAAACAGTACCCAGCGTTTTGCTGAATACAGGAAACCTACTTCAGTGACAAAAACAGACTCTACCTTAGAGTAAAAGGCTGGAAAACAATTTTTCAAGCGAATGGTCCTAAGAAAAAAGCTGGAGTAACCTCTCTAAAATCTCTAGCCCGAGAACACAAAGGGAGAGACTTATGGTTCCACCTGTATAGGTAGTTGAGGGTGGTCTTGCCTGGCATCAGTGCAAGTGAACAGCCTTGGTGCCTGAAAGTTTGGATTCCCTAGTGTTGGGGAATTTGAGAGCAGGGAGGCAGGAGGAGGGGGGATGGGGTAAGGGGTTTTGTGGGGGAATGAGAGAGGAGATAACATTGAAAGGTAAATAAACAAAATACCCAATTTTAAAAACACAGATAATGGGTCTGTCAATTGTAGTTGAGCAGTTGAGAATTTTTGCCAACAATTTATTATGGGGATTTTGCATAATACTCAAGGACAAGGTATTTTGGAAGAGGCTCATGGAAATTTAAAACGATTGGTGAAACATACTGTTGCTGAGACAAAGAATGATGCTGACCTGTGAGCTTGCTAAGTGCCCTGACAAGGGTGACTGGGGAGCTGTTTTGGACATATGTTCCTGACCCACCTTTGCTTGACTATATCCCAGATAAGGCAAGCTGCCTTACCTCAAGTTTTTAGACCTTGTAGGATAGAGAATCGAAAAGAGAAATTATGTCTCATGAATTTTTTTAAAGGCACCCAGTTATTTGGATTCAATCATGTACTGCCCTAGAAATCAATCCAATAGGCGAAATAGCAGTCTACTTTTGGAAGACTGGATCTGGACTTTGCCAGGAACATATTTGGAAGCTAGCTGTGGCTTGCTATGATATTAGAATAGCAAGAGATAATGTTGGGATAGGATCTGGATTCCAAACAAGGGTTAGTCCATGTTTTAAGGCTCTTTTAATTATCAAGCTAGAATTGGTTTTGTCTCTTCTACAGCATTTATTGTAAGTTGCATTGACTGTATAATTTCAAATTATGCTAGTGTGTTGAAACCAGGCATGTCTGTTGGGGAGGGGGGTCTATCAACCAGCTTTTTGTCTCACTGCCCTGAGTATTAGAAAACCTTGATTCTCTGAAAAAAGCTTAAAAGTGCTAGAAGAAGTGAGATAGGCTTTAAGCAGAAGCAAGAGGGTAGCGGGCTTGATTATTGCTGGTATAACAGCTTTAATTCCATTAATTGCTAGCACCACTGCTTCTGCAATAGCATTGACACAAGAAGTTAAGACAACTATTTTTTTAATCATCTAGCCAAAAAAAAAAATGTTACTAATGTATTGAATATACAAAAGGATTTATATACGTATCTGAAACAATGAATGTTGCTCTATAACCCATTCAAATTATCTGAAGTAGGTTCAGGGTACAAGAGTTAGGAGCCATCACAAGTGTCATGATAAATATTATTGGAGTAGTGTCACTTTTGAAATGCACAATGATTGTCATTATAATTAGAAAAACGTTTAAAGATACCTGTAGGATATTTGGCATAATCCTAACACCTCTCTGGGTGTGTTAACTTTGCATAATGAGATTATGAATTTAAAGAATGCTGCTCTGTTGACCTTTGATGCTGCAGATAGTGCTGATAAAATTATTCATGGCCTGAGCTCAGTATTTTCATTTTGGACATATTCAGGAATGGCATATATAGCTTGATCAGGCTAGCCCTTCTTGTCCTGGGAATACTTTTATTCCTGCCCATCATGTTAAAGCTTATCTTTAACAACATCAACATGTTGGCAGCCAAAGTACATGGCTTAAAGCTGAAAATGGACCCCCAGACAAAGTTATTAAATTAACAGGCTGGTAAGCCAAGGACAGGTAAGATTCTGCACAGAGCCTTACCAACCTAAGACATAAATGTATTGCCTTTGATAATGCATATTCCATGACGGGTAAGAAAGGCATTCTTGTCAGAACACCTAAGGTAGGCTCAGTCTTGTTAACAAAATAAAAAATGGGGAAAGGTGGAGAGCCTTTGGGGCTGCTTGGCAAGAAGCTGACATGGGCCAAGGACAAGGAAAAGGGCTGCTTGACAGGAATATGACATTGGCCAAGGACAAGGAAGTAGGCTTCAAGCAGGAATCTGACATTAGACTAGAACAAAGAAGTAATTTCAGGTAGGAGTCTAAATCGTAGGCTACAACAAAGAAGTAATCTCAGGCAGGACTCTAAATATTAGTCCAGAACAGAGAAGTAATTTCAAACAAGATTCTAAATTTTAGACTAGAACAAGAAAGTAGGCTTCAGACATGAAAATGACCTTGGACTAGGATAGGGAAGTAGGCTCAGATACTTTGGTCATCCTGATAAGCCTTTAGAAACAGTGATCACGGAAGTGTTCAGATAACTGGGTTTAACGCCTTGCCTTTTCTTTGACTATTTGTGTTTATTGTATTGCTTGCTCCTTGACTATTTGCATCTATTGTATCACTAGACTCTCAACCTAGAACTGACCTTATTACATGTATGTAATCAAAATGGCATAAAACATAAAGAAAGAGGGGATATAGGGTAGGGGGTTCTAGAGAGGGAAAATGGGAAAAGGGGATGACATCTTTGTAAATAAATAAAATATCCAATAAAAAACTTTATATTTTTTGAATATTTTATAGGTTATTAAGAACCATTTTATGTTAGAAATTAGTATATTATTAAATTATATCTATTTGAAATTTGCAGTATCATTTCTCCCTTATGCTCCTATGTTATCCATATGTGCAAATATGTGGGGTGCATGTGTATATAAGGTTACACAAGTGTGTGTGTATCTGCATGCATGCATGTAGAGGTCATAGACCAACCAGGGATCATCAAGAACCATCCATC
Organism: Rhabdomys pumilio; assembly: GCA_030674055.1. NCBI lineage: Eukaryota > Metazoa > Chordata > Mammalia > Rodentia > Muridae > Rhabdomys > Rhabdomys pumilio. Next base: position 8,749,893 of record JANHMN010000016.1, read on the forward strand.
TTGTTATTGAAGATACAGATATCCTCACTTGAAACTAGGACTCACCCTTTTAGCTAGGCTGGCTAGCCAATGAGCCACCAGGATCCTCCCATCTCCAACTCTCCAGAACTGAAATTACAAGCTCTACCAGGATGCCCAGATTTTTATACTCTGTGATAACTATTGAATTCAGGTTCTAATGCTTACAAGGCAAACACTATACCAACTGAGCTGTCTCTCAGCCTTAATATTTGGAACTTAAAAATCTTGATAGATTTTGGCATAAGTCTTCTTGGTATTGGTGTGTGTGTGTGTGTGTGTGTGTGTGTGTGTGTGTGTGTGTTTTAGTAACCTTTACAAAGGACTTTTTTCCACTTTGATATTAATGTTCTCTTTTATTTCTAGAACTTCTATGCCTTTATTTTTTACATGCAAAGCTTTGTTCCTTTCAGAATTTATCTGGGCATAAGTAATGAGATACAGACTTAAATTCATTATTTTTCAGTTAGTCAAACAGTTACCTAACAATGTGTATGAAATCGTTTCCCTTATTTGAGATGCTTCCTTTAGCATTTACTATGTTATAATAGGTCTATTTATGGGTATCTTATTCTACTATTTTGGTTTCTTCACATATCCATATGTATCATGAGAGTAGCAAATCAACCATAATGATGTATGTCTATGAACCACACAGAGAGTGACATTCTTCTCCTAAGGTAAAAGTAGACACTAACAGTGTGAAATGGTAAGTACACAGCAGACTAATAAACGTGGCATAAAAATAAAGATCACACTGTCACTGACTGAGCCTCATGCCAAATACTCCCTCATTGGGTTTTCAATACCAAATGGTTAGCCCTGAAATCATATATATACAAACAATATTAAACAGACTTATCAGGTTGTGTTTATATATTTATGAGTGTGTGAGTATGAGAGAGAGAGAGAGAGAGAGAGAGAGAGAGAGAGAGAGAGAATATACTCTTAATGATGATGATAATGATGATGATGATGATAATAATAATAATAATAATAATAAAGGGGGCCATGATTTAAGACCATGTAGAGGAAGGGCATGCAAAGGTTAGAGGGGAAAGACATGAAAGAGATTGGAGGGAGGAAAGGAAAAGAAAAAATATTGTAATTATATTTTAATTAAAATGAAAAACTATTAGGGAGAAAAGCTTCCCCTCTTAGTTCAGTGGAGCTCTATTACTATAGTGTAATGCTTCTGAGACATTTAATAAATGCATGCCATGATTCATTAAGAATAAATTGTATTGAAATTCATTTTAGAAGTTGTTCATGGTGACAGTAGACACATCATCAGTTATAGCTGGGAAAGAGGAAAAAGTTCTTGTGTTCAGACCAGCTTCTCTCTGGGAGTTTTCCAAAGACATAGAAAATGAATAGTGCCAAGTTACAGCCTCAGCTTGGAGATAGGTTCTGAGGAGGGGTGTGTTCAGGAGCATCAAAAGAACTACTAGAAGTCAAATCATGGGTACAAGATGACAGCCTGTGTTCTGCTCAAGACTGCTCTCCAGATAGCTCTGTGGATAGATCTTGGCTCTGTAGTTTGTTTTGAGGCAGCTCTTTGCTTGAGAAGGCTCTCTGCTCAAGACAGCTCTCATGCTAGAAAAAATTCTAAAAGAATTCTCTAAGTAGATCTCTCTGGGTAACTCTCTCTTGCAGACCAAAACCCAGTCTTTTATTTATATAACAATTCAGTCATTTATTCCAAGTTCCCTTTTCATTATCCCCTGAACCATTTTTCTATGTCCTTAGTTCCTTAATTCTTAAAAATGATAACAAGTACATTTTTTCAAATAGCAGTTGAATTCAGAGCTCTGCTTGCCTTTGTAAGCACAGGCAATATGCTAGCTGAATGGGACCAATCTCTGAGATCACCATTTCCACCACACCTGGACCTAAACTACCTCTGTCCCAGGCTAACCTTGACCTCAGGAATCTGCCTCCCTTTGTAAGCACAAACAATAAGTAGCTGGGTGGAATATTGCCCAGAAAGCACAATTCTCTAAATCCCTGTATCTCCTTCCTTAGTTTTCTCTGATAAGGTGGCTCATAGTGCAGCTTCCTCTGTTCCTTTGGGTCCATAAAGCCCCTCGTATAATTCATATTGCAACTTTATATTTGCAAGGTTGAGAAATTATGTTTTTAAACTCATGTTTTGAGAGTTCTTGCCCACAGCCTTAAGGGCTCTCCTGAAAGTCATAGTATTTACCATTTTGCTGAGGAACATACTCACACCCTCACCTCCAGGACTAGTACTGATTCTAGTTATCATGGAGTCATTAACCTTAACAGGGAGATCATTCCCTGAAGGAGGAACATGAAAATGTATATATTATTACACTAACAAGCCTTATGACTAATAATTGTCAACACACATAGAGGCCCTTGCCCTGTTGCTTTAGGGGTAAGAACTGTGTCACACTGTCCCTTCCACAGTGGTCAGGCAGGACTTGGCAGGACAGGATCTAGACCATACCATTGTCTGAGAGCCCTACCCTCTACACTTAAAGTAATTCCCAGTTGCAAATATTCTACCTACTATTATTCATATATCTAGCCAAGAACATCAGTACATGCTTGTAACCACAGCATTCAAGATACTGAGGTAGAGAAATGCTATGAGTTTGAAGCTAACCTGGATTACATAACATCACTATAGGCCAAAAGCTACAGAATGATTATAAATAAATTTCAAGTGGGTTTTTTTTGACTCATCAGAAATACTTAAATGCATGTATTATACATTTATATTGAATCTCATTTCAAGGAGAAAATTTCTTCTTATTAATTTTATATTGTCAAGAAAATAAGATGGTAAAAATTTTAGTTGTTGTACATAAATAAGTATGAAATGACACATGAAGTTCTGCCTAATACCTGTTATAAAGCTCTAAAAAAATAACATTTCACATCACACAGAGCACAACTCTGTGTTTGCCAATGTTTTTCTGTTATGTAATACACTTTTTGAAGGCACTGTATTGTGTTCATTATTATCACCGGTGCTTGGCACCTGTTAAACACTCAGCAATGTAAAGTGAGTAAATTTATGAATTCATAAGCACTCTGGAAGCTTTTGATGTGTGCCTTTTGATGGTAAGTGGTAAATTATGTCAGCCTTGCTATCTCTAGTTTCTGTTTCTTCAGTTCTGCTGAGAATACACCAAAAGTAATTGACTGATGACATACGAGACACCTAAACAAGTGTTCTTTTCTTTTCTTTCATTCTGTGTATCAAAGCTCCATTCAACCCAAATAAAGGAGCAGACAGCATTGTGAAGTTTGACACTTTTGGAGACGGGATGGGAAGATACAACGTGTTCAACTTCCAGCATATAGGTGGAAAGTATTCCTACTTAAAGGTTGGTCACTGGGCAGAAACCTTATCTCTAGATGTGGACTCTATCCACTGGTCGCGGAACTCAGTCCCCACTTCCCAGTGCAGTGATCCTTGTGCCCCTAATGAAATGAAAAACATGCAGCCAGGAGATGTTTGCTGCTGGATCTGCATCCCTTGTGAGCCCTATGAATACCTGATTGATGAATTCACCTGCATGGATTGTGGCCCTGGTCAGTGGCCCACTGCAGACTTATCTGGATGCTACAACCTTCCAGAGGATTACATCAAGTGGGAAGATGCCTGGGCAATAGGCCCAGTCACCATTGCCTGCCTGGGTTTTATGTGTACATGCATAGTTATAACTGTTTTTATCAAGCACAACAACACACCCTTGGTCAAAGCATCAGGCCGAGAACTCTGCTACATCTTGTTATTTGGAGTTAGCCTGTCCTATTGCATGACATTCTTCTTCATTGCTAAACCATCACCTGTCATCTGTGCATTGCGCCGACTTGGGCTTGGGACATCCTTTGCCATCTGTTATTCAGCTCTACTGACCAAGACAAACTGCATCGCTCGCATCTTTGATGGGGTCAAGAATGGCGCTCAGAGGCCAAAATTCATCAGCCCCAGTTCTCAGGTTTTTATCTGCCTGGGTTTGATACTGGTGCAAATTGTGATGGTGTCTGTGTGGCTTATCCTGGAGACTCCAGGTACCAGAAGATACACCCTTCCAGAGAAGCGGGAAACAGTCATCCTAAAATGCAATGTCAAAGATTCCAGCATGTTGATCTCTCTGACCTATGACGTGGTCCTGGTGATTCTATGCACTGTGTACGCCTTCAAAACAAGGAAGTGTCCTGAAAACTTCAATGAGGCCAAGTTCATAGGCTTCACCATGTACACCACCTGCATCATCTGGTTGGCATTCCTCCCTATATTCTATGTGACATCAAGTGACTACAGAGTAAGTCTCTGGATGATTTCTTCTTTTTCTTAGTTTGACTTTCTTCTTTCTTTTGCTCTTTTCATGTATCAATGTTTTTGTTGGATAGAAAGTAGGAGAGACTCCTTTTATTTCATTTCAAGGATGAATCAAACAATTACAAATGCCATAGTTAACCTCAGTATGATGTGAGAAAATTAATTCACTATGCTTTGAGACACTTAATTAGTGCTTAATTTGTTCAGAGCCATGCAGCAGGCACAGAAGGGAAGATGGCTATAACTGATGGGCCATTCAAGTAGTTTATAATCTAGTGAGGAATAAAACATAATACATACACATAAAAACATCTTAATTAAATTTAAAAGGCAATTGACAAGAGAATGAGACTTAATCACTAAAACCCCAATGAGAACACTTGAAATTGGACACAAGAGGATGTCTACAAAAGATGGATCTATAAATTAAAGTACCATTGCAGCATTAGGTCAAGATCAGTATAAATCTAAAACTTTTATTCATGATTCATTACTTCCTTATAATGGATTAAAATATAATCTGCTATGTGTTTCCTAAGCCTTGTTATATATACAAATTTACTGTGCATAACTATATGCTGTTGAACAGCTAAAAAACTTTATTGTATATGTATGGGTAACCTAATTAAGTCATTGTTTATAGAGTCCTACATACAATTCAGATTTATGGACTTCCATATAATTAGCATCTCTTAGGGGGGAAATGTCATCATTCCATCATAATTTCCCAAGTTGTAGAGCCATTCATGAGTTAATTTTACTTTAATAATTCTAACTGTAGAGTCTTTAGTGAGCAATAAAACTATTTTCTTTTTCTAGCAATTAGTTTTTATTATCTGTATTTTTTCAATCACCCTAGATCATAGTTTTCGACAGGTCTGTTTCCTTGTTATAGCATGATTTCAGAAAATGAAGTACTCCATAGATAATAACTGTTTCCAAATCTTCTGTTTACTAGTAATTACAACATTGTCCAAGATCTAGAAACCTGAGTCTCAAAAGGAAAGCACAGCGAATCCCAGACCTTAGACAGGGAAAACACAAACAAATAAGCAAATTAACTAGCTAACACCTTCAAAGGTGTCCATGGCACATCATGGTGAGTATTGTTGCTAGCAATAGATTGCATTCTTGGGAATATAAAAAAGCTCTCCCAATAAAAAAGGTAAGTATATGAGGTAAAATGTACTTATGAATTTGATTTATCATTCTATATTGTTTTCATATTTCAACATATGTTATATATGTATATATACATATATGTGTACCATGATTAACCTCAATATATGAGAAATTTAATTCATTATGTTTTAAAAGAAATATATATAATTATATATAAAATGATATACATATATGTGTGCCATGATTAACCTCAATATATGAGAAATTTAAGTCATTATGTTTTAAAAGAAATATACATAATTATATATAATATGATATATATGTATATATATATGTGTATATATATGTATATATATATATATATATATATATGTATTATATGTGTGTGTAACTATATATGGTATATGTGTGTATGTAATTTCTACCAACTAAAATAATGTTTTAAAGGACAAAACAACTAAAGCCTGGGACCAATAGCTTCACAAAGGCTACTGTCTTTAATTCAAGTTATCACAACTACATGTCTGAAACCTGTGGAGTGCAAAATAACCAACACAAATTAAGAATGCAAGTTCAAGGTTAGAGTAATGTTCAGATTTTTTTTAATACTTAGATACTTTAAAACAACCTATAAAAACTTTTACAAGCCTTAAGAAAGGTAGTATTATTATTTAATAAGCAAAATCAAAGGCAAAATATGTAAACCATGAAAGAGTTTGAAAAGTCAGAGTCTTGGAGTAAAATGGAGAAATATTCTTACTATTTTTTTTACTTTTTTATTGCATATTTTATTTATTGTTACTATTTTTAAAGGCCTTATCCTCAACTGTTGTCCTTATATGTACACCACCCCATGCATCAGAATAGACAACTGATATTTTTAATGTTGTTACTATATTGTCCCTGTTGAATCTCCTTTAAAGTATTGGGAATCAAAGCCAATTGTGGTGGTAATAATTCTGCTGCCCTAAACATCTGATTTTCAACTTCTCATCTTCTCATTTACAGAAGTGCTGCTTGCTTTTTAAAGTAAAGCAAAAAATGAAATCTTAAGTAACATAAAATTTTAATCGTATAGAAGTTAGCACTTATTTCACATGCCTAAAAGCTTGACTTTTCCTTTTTGATAGCAGTACATTAGAACATTAACTAGAAAGAACTATCTAAGACACCAGACCTTCCCCTCCACTGTAGAAATCATAGGGTATCTCAATCATGTGAAAGGCAAAGGCGGAGACTTCTGACGTTACCCCAGAATTCTGATATGGTTCAAGTACAATAAGATCCACATTCTCTCATGTTGATTATCTTGAAATTTAAACACGTATATCGAATCTTAATTAAATTAAAATAATTGTCACCTTCATTTAGCTAGGGCCTATTGCACAATGTCTACTGTAGAGTGAGAAGCAGCCAAGCTTCTGAATTATACAAGCTGGGCAGAAGAAATCACAAGAACCAATACTCTTATGCAGATTGTGTTTATGTAGAAAGATATGAACAGCTACAGTTTAATACATAAACATAAGAATTATTTGAGGTAATAGGTTGGCTGAGGAGCTAAATCATAGCTTTATGGGACTTTGTAGGACATAGCAAGGAATTTAAATTTTATTTTCTTTTTTTGGAAAAGATTTTATTTTATTTTATTTTATTTTATTTTATTTTATTTTATTTTATTTATATGAGTACCCTGGAGCTGTCTTCAGACACATCAGAAGAGGGCATCAGATCCCATTACATGGGATTACATGGGGTTGCTGGGAATTGAATTTAGGACCACTGGAAGAGCAGTCGGTGCTCTTAACCACTGAGTCATCTCTCAAGCCTTAAATTTTATTTTCTATGGAAAAGGAAACCATTATAAGATTTTTAGGTGACTCAAGTCATGGGATCACATTGTAAGGATGCAAGTAGAGACAACAGCGGGAGACCGGCTAGACTGCTTGGTTAGTCTGTGGCAGCTACAACTGAGTATTAACATTTGAGAGGGTTAGGAAAGATAGAAACTACCAAAAAGTGGGGAAAGCTTTTATACTGTGTACAATCTACCAAAGTAACCTGCTACAGTGCCAGGGACAAAGCAGAACAATGTGACTACTGATTCAGACACAAGGGACGTTATCATTCACAACCTCAGCAGCAAGCATACTGTCAGCTTCTGCAAGGACCCCTGAGTCCCAGTTTCTAGAAATTCAAAGTGGGCTCAGTGCCCTGTTCAAGATAGGCCCAACTTTCCTGGCTTGATTGATTATACCAGAGCATAGCACTGTTACTGATCTCATTCCTAGTTTAATTATTAATATTATGCTCATTACAGGTTTTAACATTATTTCTGATTTTTAAAACATAGCATTAAAATATAACCTCTTAATTCCTGAGTTTCAGGGTCCCCTTAAATTTGCATCTGAAATGAGTGCCTTGCCTTTGGCCCAGTTAGGTAAGGAGGATGATTTGGGACCCAGCATGACAAACAAATTAGAACTTGTCTCCTTTCTTGATTTCCCAACATACTGCATCTGGTGAGTGTAGACTTCTACCACTATCAAATGGAACTCACGCCTGGTACTATAGTCCATGGCTGAGACAGTCATAGGTCTCTGGGGTAAACTTATGACTATTACTTTGCTAAGTGGGCATAGTATCAAGCTATCTTCCTAACATTTCTCTTTATTCCTATGTACTAGTGTAGCCTCAGCAGAGACAGCTTTTTTCAGTGGGTGATGGTTAAGACAGTCTCACAACTAGGCATAATGGAGAGAATAAGTAACTGTAAAGTGTTGGTGCCTAAATGGGACATCTATATCACACACACATACACGCACACACACACACACAGCTCAAAAAACATTGTGGAAGAAAGGGAGAAAATAAAAGCCAGAGTTTGAGGAACATGGCCGTGCAAAGCACTGTCTATAAGACATGGTACAACCAGTGCATCCATGAACTCACCGCAGCCCTGCACATGACCTTCACAAGACTGGACCTGTTACCATTGCATCCCGTGGCACAGAGAGGCTCATGAGGTGCTCCCCACATGGGACTATTGACAGTTAAGTGTAGCTGGGATAAGATGGTTGCTCTCTTCAATGGTGTAATCACTAGAAAGTTGTTCATATTCTGGCAAATAATCTTCCACCCATGCTCAAGCAGAAAACTCAATCTAAATCAAGTGGGTCATACATAAAGACATGAAAGTAGGAAAAGTGACTTGTTTAAAGGTTCAGTAAAAGAGAGAGGATAAATGAGATGAGGAGACACACAGCAAGAAAAACAAACGCTCATTTTGTTCACGTATTAAACTGACAAAAAAATTAAAAATGAGAAATAAATGAGAGGAAAAAGAAGGCAAGTCAGGTATGAGCACAAATGTTAATGGGCATCTCACCTGTGCATAGCTGAAGGCTTTTCTGTCCGGGAAATATACTCAAGTAGACGAAAGCTCCTGTTTGTACCCAGATTTCACTGAAAAAAAACTTAAAACCTTTGTCATCTTGAAAAGTCATCTTTAAGGGATGAACCTTGAGAGAGCACACTGTAGCCTTCTTTCTGTCACAAGTACCAACTGTCACAAGTGCCAAGTGCCCTGCACCCCCCAACTACCAAGTGCCCTGTACCCACAACTACCGAGAATCCTGCACCTACAACTACTGAGTATCCTGTACCCACAAGTACCAAGTGTCCTGTACCCACAAGTACCAAGTGTCCTGCACCCACAAGTACCAAATGCTCTGTGCCCTCTGCTTCTCATGGAAATCAGCCAACGTTTAGGTGACTCATCTGCTTTTTGAGGTCTCTGAAGGTCCCTCTTCTCATGAAAATTGAGGCTCAAATTTCATGACTCTATGCAAAAGGAAGTAAAACTTTCTACTTGATCAGAACAAATTTAATATTAAGTTGCTAGTATCAAATGAACTTGAATACTATTGTGGAGAAAACTATTGTACCCTGTCCCAGAACAAGATTCAGAAAACAATCAGAGCACTCGAATAGCTACTCTCTTTCAACCCTGTTCCTATATCCCAGCATGCAGTTTCCTCTCCAGACCCTCCCTTAATAGGCAATAAGTAGAACACTGTTTGAGGACACCTGGTTGACCATATAGTTTTTCTCACATGTTTGGAATTGATTTTTATGGGGTATCTTTGACCCTTGAGACCCTTATACTTATACTCAGTTAGAACTCCATCCTTACTGCCAAAACTGCCAAAGATTGCAGTTTATGAGATTTTATTGTACTTATTAGATAACAAGTTATCCTACCAGTTTCATTGATGCTGACACACACACACACACACACACAAACACACACAAAAAAAACTAAAAAAAAAAAAAAAAAAACTAAAAAAGACATTTTAATGACATCAATAGCAATAGCCAGACTGAGTATTCACAGCTGACTCTGAGCCTCACCTCTCACAGAGAGGAATGCTCGCCTCTTGCACTGGGAGCAGACTCTATCTCTATCTTCCAAGCTCTTTATGTGAATATCCATGAAAAGCATGTTTAGAGCAAAGGTAGAGCCTTTGCTTAGGAGATATGTAGAAACATGAGCCCCACATAAAAGTATCTCTCGACAGAAATTGTTGGATTGGATGAGTGAGTTTAAAGCAGAAAAATCAAAGACGACTCCCAATTTTTTTAAACATGTGGTATTGCTCAGACTGGGACAGTTAGGAAAAGAGATCAAGCTTGGGTTACACATACTTCCTTTATACTTATTAAATACTAAACATAATATGTGATAGTGACATTTGAATATGTAAATTTGGAAGCACACAGATTAGGTCTGAACTAGTAAATATCTGGATATAAACAATATAGCAGGAATCTAAGTCATGAGAACTTAATGATGAAGGCAAGATATTAAAAACCTAAAGTCTAAGATTCTAGGCCTTAAAGTTCAGGTAGGAAGGGATCAGGAACAATCACCCAGTCTAGCAAAGGATATGTCTAGAAAGCCAAAATAAGAAAATGATTACTGATGTCAAATGTTGCTAAAAGTTTAAAGATAAAGTCAACCATAGGAATTGCTGATGTGAAATATAACAGAGAGCTGTAGGTAAACGCAGACTTTTAATCATGTGACTTACCAAAGGAACTGGACAAGTGACTTCTGAAAAAGCCAAATTCATTGACAACAACCACCCGCAATCTAGTCCTCTCATCTCTGAATATTTATGTTTTACTATTTCAGATTCTGCATAAATATCATTCATTATACAAATGTAAAGAAAACAAGGAAGTCTATGAGAAGTCTTGGCAAGCAGTCAGGAGCAACCCACACAAATGATGCTTGCTTTGAAATCCTAAACAATGTTTTCATGAATATCCCAAACACAGAAGATCCAACATAATTAGCACACAAACTTAGCTATGATAGGAACTGAGTAATGAGTGATTCTGTTCAAACTGGGCTTATCTCAGTATTCTCTTTAGTTGATTATATGGTGGAATTTATAAGGGGACACTCATTGTCAACCTCTTTTGTAGGTGCAGACAACAACAATGTGCATTTCCGTTAGCTTGAGTGGTTTCGTGGTCTTGGGCTGTTTGTTTGCCCCCAAGGTGCACATTGTCCTGTTCCAACCCCAGAAGAATGTGGTCACACACAGACTTCACCTCAACAGGTTCAGTGTCAGCGGAACTGCCACCACATATTCTCAGTGTAAGTATGGAACTTCCCACTGATTCATTCATAAATAGCACCACTAGGGTACCTGGGACATCAGGGTCCAACAAAGCATGCCTATCCCCAAAAGAATCCCAGATCAGCATTGATAAGATCTATTTTGCATATAAAATTAGAATGTATATCAGGCTGAGCCACAGGCTAAGGTTACGGTACAGAGCAGAAGACTCACCATTTCCTTTGGGTGCCAGGTGGCATCTATAAAGGAAGAAAGACATTCAACCCATTAATTCAATTAAGCTTTTTGACCAGACCATGTAGCCTATGACCAGCCTTCTAATATTTTTGCAATAGTCCCTTTGCATGCTTTAGGGGTGTCTCTGAGTTGCCCTCTGACTCACTTTACTCAATGACTGGAGGGAAGTGTTCTCTAAAGAATCCTTAGTGTCAAACACGTGTTAATGAAAAGTGCAAGTGAGAAGATGATCAGAGGAATGACTACTGGCTAATACCACCCATTTTCAAAAGTTCAAACATTGCTATTAACATGGGGAAGCTAAGAGATAATCTTCTCAATGAGGGTACTTGTGTAGTCCTGTTATATTTTACCACAATAAAATCGAACTAACATCCCATGACAGAACGTTGGAAAGTGCTAGCATAGATCTTCCTGATTAACTGACACAAGTAATTTCTAGCTGAAAGCAGCTGAGAGGCCTACATGAACAAGATTCCATGATCTCTCCTCACACCACTCTTCTCTCCCCTACTGGCCATTGACTGAAACACTGTTATTCCAAAACACATAGTTCAATCTTTTGAGTTTTCTAAAGCACAAAGGTATCTGAAGCAGACAGTTTTTTAGACTGCTTTGAGCTAATCTGTGGTACAAAGTCTGAGAAGTTCACTGATAGAGAATGAAAGAGAAAGGGATGGAGCCACAGAGGAGAGAGATCTTGGAATGTCAGAGACAAATGAGTGTTTCAAAATTTTGTCTCCAGTCAATAAGAAAGAATATTTGAAAATAGCTCAGCATCACAGGGCAACAAATGCATTAGTGGCCCCAGTTTCTCCAACAAAGTATTGAATGTAACAATGTAATGGGGCAACTTTTCTTCAGTAGAGGAAAAACAGACAGGGTAGAAGTCCACAGGTGTTCTGAGATGCAGCATATACCCTTAGTTCTGAAGCCCAGAGCTGCTGTGACTCAGGGATCTACTCACTTTCCACCACATCCCCAGGTTTTCCAGCAGGGAAGTTAAACTTATAAAGGTTTTCCAGTGGGGAAGTAAAACTTATAAAATGGAGAAAACACTTATTTCTCAACTAAACAAAATTTCTATAGCTAAGTAGTTCAGACAATTAAAAACAAAACAAAAAACCTGCCAATAAAGATAATAATATTCATAGACACTATCACTTATCCAGTATTTTTTATGTGATGGGCATTATGCTAAATACTGTATGTGTGTGTACCCGTTCACTCCGGTATGTAGATGACATTTTATTTAATGTTCAAAATTTTGAGATAAAGAACCATGAACAAGGTCGTGTGTTTTTACCTGAATCAGAATTAGGCAACAGTACTTCTGATATCCAGCCAGTATACCTAGCTGTAGTACCATGTTACCTGTACCAGAAGCATGCAGGGTTACTTCTGATACTAGGTGCTTAATGGCTCTTACCAGGAGGACACAGTGACACCCACCCTAGTCTGAATAGAAGTTTCCCTTGGGTCTGTTGATAGCTCAAAGGTCTATTGGCTCTTAGAGATTGATCGGAACAACTTAACATAGTTTTTAAGTCATAACAAACACATGTAAACCAGACCTCCATAACTCAGACCTAATAGCATGTTCGAATACACGAGAGAAATTATTAACTTCCTGAAAAAATACTGCACTCTTTACCCAATCAAATCTCACCTCAGAGATTGTAAAATATCCATTTACACAAAAATATTGATAAATGGGGCTATACCAGATCCACTGCTGCTCTGTAAGCTAAACCAGTAATGGTCAAATTAGTGCTTTAAGGTAAATGTCTACCCAATGTAACGTTTTTCACATTGTTATCTCTGAAGTATCTCCAGAGCTCATTGTTTCAATAGTGTTGTCCTAATACATTTATCCCAACCAAGGAAGTAGTACTTTCTAGCAAATGAAGAATTTATACAATATCCATTTCAACTAGCAGAAATAACAGATATGCTCATCTGTAATTCTGTGTTTAATGTAGCTTAATTTTTGCAAATTTATTTTATCCTCATGATATCAGATATTACAAGTTCTAGTTTGTAGCTAAGAAAATTGAGAATTACTTGGGTGTGTAGATAGCTCAAAACTCTTATTATTGGAACAACATAGTTTTTAAGTCTTTTTTTTTTAATTTTCGAGACAGGGTTTCTCTGTGTATCATTATAGAAATCTATAGTTTATAAAAATATAAGATTATATTGTAACTTAATGACAGTAGCAAAAACGTATCTTTAAGTCAGTGATCTTCAACTTTTTAATGTTGTAAACTTTTAAAGTAATATTAAAATGACTATTTACAGAGGCAGAAACCATATGAAAACCTTATCTCAACTGAAAATTGTCTTTGGAGACCTTTTCTTCAGGTTGGGTCGCTGCCCTCAATCCAGATGGCAGTGAAGCTAGAACTTCCCACAACAAAGATAGCTGGCAGTCACATGACTAGGCTCAATCTGAATGGCACTGATGCTATAGCCAGTCATGTGGCTGCCCTTAAGCAAGATGGCACTGAAACTCTAGCTCTACCTGCCCTTTATCAAAGATGGTAGCAAGGCACATGTTTGTTACATCCCAGAATGGAACATTTATTTAGAGAAGCATGTAGTGGCTATATATTAGCAAAGAGACAAATAGATGTTAATGCGAAGAGATTTCCCCACCCCATCCCACCTCATCCCACCCCACCTCATCCTAACACTGCAGCAGCCTCTGCCCCAGAGGCTCCCCTACTAAAGTCCCAATGCACAATCCAGTCACTGCCCAACCCTTCTCCTGCCGCAACAGACTTAGAACTGGTACAGACCAGAATGGAAAGAAATCAGAGATAAATAAAACTGAAGAAGTAGAAGTTTAAGAGTAGGCAGAGAGAGCTAAATCCAAAGTAAAATCTGGAGAGTGTTTTTAGAGCAGCAAGAGCAGGGAGCAAGAAGGAGTTGTTGGAGGGCTGAAAGTAGGTGCTAGCCTAGAATGGCTAGAGTGGCCTGTAGCTGCCAAGGGCAGGAAGGAGTCTGGAGAAGCTAGGGAAGGAAAGGAAGCTGAGGTCAGGGGAGTAAGGGAAACTGAGGAAGCCAGGGGAACAGACGAGGTTGTAGAGGCTGGTCCCGGGAGGGTAAGGAAAAGACACATTAGCTGGATCAAGGAGAGTGGAAGTTTCATCTAGTTGAAATTCTATAGCTAGTAGGCGTTGAGTTGGGAAACAGAAAAAACGAAAAGAAGGTTTGTAGCAAAGGCAGGAAAAAGCTTGCATTCTTCCATTTTTTTCCAGATTGCTGGCAATAGTTGTAGAGGTCCTTCAAAATAATGGGATCAAAAGTACTGTTAAGCAGCCACTTAGAGTCACTATCTAGTGAGTACTGGGGCCAAGTTTGATTGTAATAGTGTATGAGTTTGGAAACCTTTAAGTCAGGTACTAGTTTTAGAGCTTTGAGGTTCTCCAGAAGGCTACCCAGTGGGGAGTACAGATGAAGACATGATACCCATAGGTGAGGATAATGGTATTACTTCTATCACTTGCAGCATCCGAGGATAGAAAATAATAACGGAACACTTGTGGTACAGACTGGCTTACCAGGTAACCAGGGACCAACATGGCAGATGCCCGAGAAAACAGAACACCCAGTCTTGGGATTTTTGAGAGAAGGGAGAGAGAAATCTTGAAAACAGAGAGATCTCATGCAAGGGAAGAGGTCCTAAGGTCACCTAAGGTGGGAGGGGGGTGGTAGCTATGACGTTCCTCGGTCGGCAATGAGACACTGTGAGCTCAACAGTCGTTCCCTCAGGACCAGAGGGCCTTTTATAATGACCAAGGGGGGAACTTACCAATTCGCCAATGTTTGGATGGAAAGACCCACTGATAGGATGGCAGGAAAGGGAACCTGAGTATCAGGCATCAAGCAGAGGTACTTGTCAGGATGGGGTCCAGGCCTGTGGGCCTACCCACTTGGCTGAATCCATGAATTTAAGAATCTGAGTCACAGCACAATCAGTATGTTTTATAAATGTAGTAGGATAGGGTGCCCTAGGGAGCCCATGCTCAGGCATGCCCCCCCTCCAGACATCAGTCATTTCACAGGTCTAGTATAACAGAATGTTTATTTGGGATCTGAGAAGGAGATCTAGGGAGGTGGGAAAGGCAGAGAAAGGAAGAGAAGGAGGAGAGAGAAAGAAGGAAAGAGGACAGTCAGAAACATTGGGGGTTGGGGGGAGAGAGGAAGAAGATAAAGGGGGGAGGAAGGGAAGAGATTGGTCAGGAACAAGTAGAGAGAGGAGGAAGGGAGAAGGGAAGAGAGGGAAAAATGAGTCATGGGGAGAGTCAGAGAGAGAAGGAACAGAGAGAGTAAGAGAGCAAGGAGGGGCCAAACAGCCTTTTTTATAGTAAGCCAGGTCTACCTGGCTGTTGAGCAGAACACAGAAGGAATGCTAACAACTGTGAAATGCGCTATCCTATAAACACTTACACAAACACTTAAGGCACTCTGAATCCAGTAGGTAGAACACACATTTTGCTTAGAGTGTGAGCACAGCCACTGGTTTTAAATCTCCAAATTTATCCAACTTCGGATCAAAAAACATTTGAGAGGAAAATACATAAAAGCACTAAATATATTCAGAGTGATGTTCAAGTCATTGTTTCCTCTAACAATGCAGTATGCCAGCTATGTGCAGTACATTGAGTGTAAGCACTCAGGAGATGATATACAGTACATGGCAGATGGTTGTGAAAGGTCTGGAGTTCCCCAAAGGGGACCCCACTAGGGTCTCAGGATTGCGCGCACCCAAAGGACACACGAAAGACCAACTTGCTGCAAGAACACGAGGTAGTTTAATGGCGGAACGTTCCGGGCCGACACGTGTCTCAGTGTAGGAGACAGAGGTATCGGCCTCGTGGCTCCGGGATTTAGGGTAAATATAAGCTTGGGGTGGGGAAAAGGAGAAGTTTTCGCGCGGGTGCACATGATTGGGAGAAACTTTCGCGCGGGTGCACACGATTGGTTGTTTTCCGATTCTTGAACATCAGTAGGTTGAACCGGTCCATGGGGGAGGGGGGGAGGGTGTAGTTCCTGCAGGCGGATGTTTGTCTCTCGTATCCGGGGAGGGTGTAGTTCCTGCAGGCGGATGGGATGTTTGTCTCTCGTATCCGGCCTATTCCTCAGATGACTCAGCAGCTCTTTGTCCTGTAACTCCGAATTCTTTGTTAACTGATTAACTGTAGGCTGCGGCTTCAGCTACTCAGGTTAGGGAGAAGGAATCTACAGAGCCTGTATATATTTTATAAAATGGTCTTTATAATTTTTCACTCTACAGTTGTAGGTTACAGAATAACACCATTTTACAGAGGGACTTGCTTATATATTCATGTCTGTGGTAGGAAAGTTGACAGGGAGGAGCCTGAAATCAATACTTTATAGACATCCAGAGACAAATGTAACTTTTGTCCTTCCAGTGTAGAGTGAAAAATTATAAAGACCATTTTATAAAATATATACAGGCCCATTAGTTCCAGGAAGGCGGAACTGAAAGTAGGATTTCGGGCCTTCACTGCTCTGATACATTCCTCAAGCCTCAGGGAAGAAAATCCACCTGTGAGTGGGGTAGGCCCAAAGCAGGAAGACACATTCCTGGCCACAAAGAAAAATAAAAAGGCATGCCCAGACAAGTCCTAACTAGCCATCCTGCCGCCTCTGCTACCTCTCCTACCCATAAATAGCTCCCGCCTCTGGGGTTCGGGGTCGAAATCCCTTGTCTCCTGCGTGGGACGGGTTTCAACCCAAGGGCCCTTGCTATTAAACTACCTTATGCAAATGCATCAAGGAGGTCTCTCGTGTGTCCGTGGGTGAGCGCTGGTCCAGACTGGAGGTAGGGACCCCTCGGGGGTCTTTCACCAGGAAGTACTATACTGGTGATTTATTCCATCGGGTGATTGCTATCAATGCTATAGCTGATTTTGGATTTTTTTTTAACACAGGTAAAAGAAATACACCACATATAGCTGAGAGCAGATAGAGAAGAAAGAGGGCTGTTTACCTCTCTCTTCAATGTTTAGCTATTTCTACATAAGTTTCATAGCCCAGTGGGTTTAAAACAACCATTTTATCACCTCCCTTGGCTTTGTGAATCAGGAATTCAGCCAGGCCTCGGGTGGGCAGTTCATCTGCTTCATAATGCCTTTCTTGGCATCCTCCTGTGGTGTTCCTGCTGAGACTGAGTGGATCTGAAGAAAGCATCCTAGTCTCGCACCTATGCTTAGCACCCTGGTGGGAAGATTCTCCGCATGGGCTTTCTGAGAGCATGCTCTGTGAAAGCACCAGCCAAAACCTGCCAGCTGGGAAACCCACACAGGATGTCCTGCACTGTATCTATTCAAGGATAAGACATGACCTGCCCATATTTTAAAAGGGACCAAAAGGGACTAAACCAACTCCCAAGAAATCTGTAGGTGCTTTTTATTATGCATCCACATGAAATCGTAAGTGACCTCAGTACTGAACTCTTTTCAGGGATTGGAGTGGGTTCAAGGTACAGCCACATTAATTCCCACTTTGTTCTCTGGTGAGACTGTGGCAGGCAAATACAGCGCATCACTTTGGAGCTTTGGTCAGCCTGTTCCCAGAAGCTAAGGTCATTAATATCAGGAAACTATCGATTTATATAAAGTTGCTATAAACACAGAAAAGCATGACCAAACTCAGAAGTTAGCATGAAAGAAGGGATATGAATAAAGGCATTTGGAGGAACTCACCAAGAAATATTCTGTATATTGTTATGGCTAAAAGTTCTACTTGCTTGTATCTGTTTTATTATATATAGTGGAAGTCAGAATAAAAATAGACTTAACTCTTCCCCTTTAATTAGACACACGGGTTAATGACAACCAATTGTTTGTATATAAATAACCTATTTGAAATAGACATTTCTTGACTCTACCCAGATATTCTGATTTTTGTGATCTGGGGCAAAGGCAAATCTGGTTTGTAACAGAAAACATTAACTTTTCAATGGAAGTAAACTAGGAAGCAGCTTCTGAGAATGTAACAGCAAGCATATTTGTTGGCTTCATCTCATACCAGGCAGCTCAGAGAAAGCTTACTTCATACCTTCAGAGTGGTGCTGACCCTGGGTTCAGACAGCAGTAATCCCCCATGCTTTGCTCCATGTTACCATTGGCCACATACCTGTGCAGTTGTTACCTAAGATACCACTGGTCACATACTTCCACAGCTGTTTCCCAGGCTCCCTCTAGAACTCTCCATGGAAGTCATTTTGAGAATAGTCACCTGGCCACTCATAAGGACTGTTCCTCCCCGGAGAAGTGTAACTTAGAGATCTTGACATCTTATACTCATCCTTGCAATGCTGCTACTGTACCCACCCACATCACATATAGTGAGATTCCAAAGAAAAGAGGCCATTCTTTATTCTGTTCTGCTTGAAAGTAAAGGAGATTCTTTAGGGCTGGTCCCCAAAGAGAGAAAATCAAGACAATATCCTGGGAGTGTAAGTAGAACAGCACAGGGTTGAAGGCGACACACTAGACATATTTGAGTTTATATAGTGCAAAACCTTTCAGGAGCTATACAGATCAGACAGACAGCACTCAAGTGGTTTAGAATCAGCATACATCAGCATTGAGGTGAGAAATGAAGTGTGCCCTGTGGTCTTACAGAGCTATTAAGTATGCAAACTTGGTCCTATGGGGATGAATATTCCTCTTTCTCAAAGTGATCATTTACATGTAGAAATGCCATTATCATTACAATCAGCCAAGAGGCTTCTAGTAACTAATGGTTCCCAGATCTGGGTACTAGAGGAACTCTAGTCACATGTAGATTGATTTTCTCTGTCCAAATTTTATTCAGAATGTCAGCTATCATTGTGGAAATGTATAAATTGCTCCATTAATAGAAACTAATCTTTATTGCAAAGTGAGATAAATAGTATAAAAGATTAAGTAAACAGTCTCCTAAAGACATTGCCTAATTTTCTAAAGAGTAACAGCAAGAGAAAGCTAGCATAAGAGAACAAAATTTTGTGTTTACTAATGACAGTATTTACTTTGACAGCATTCTAATGCATAAAACACAAAGCACTGTTGAAATCTGAATGTAGCTATAAATTTACATATACCATATAATACCCAAATTCTTTCTCTCCATTGCAACTCCAATATATATATATATATATATATATATATATAGTAGTATCATATGCCTTACACTGTAGATTCAAAAAGTCTCATGCTAACACTGTGTAACAGGCTAGCCAGACAAATCAGCAAGTTATTGGTAACACACAGTGAGTTGACAGTCATCGCCACCACAGGCAAAATTGTATTGTAAACATGGATCAGTGGAGAATGCATGAGGAGCCTAGAGCACTCAGAAAGTTAAGCCATCTGCTTGCAGGCAAAATAAACAAACTGCATCCAATTTAAATAAATGTCAATCTACGTTTCCCTTTGAAAAGTCCACAGCAGAATTTCAGTTCAGTTCTTCCGCATCTTCCTTCAGCGAGGGTGAGAGTAGTCTGCAGTGATCATAAGTAAGTCTACAGGTACTTGAGGCATCTACCTTTTCTTCCTCCCACTTAATGTTGCCATCGTATTTACCTCATCACTATGCTTTCTCTTTACAACATTCTCTATGATAAATGATCACAGAGCCTGAAGCTGCAAAAGCTACTAAGGGTCACTTTTCTAAGGACTATAATTCAAATGAGCAAGCCAAGGCCTTCCTCATCTCATAGATGCTTTGAGAAATTTAGTAAATAAATGCTCAAAAGATGTTTGAGGACTCTCCTGGCCTCTGGATTTTCTACCCTGACTCACTTGGAAAAAAAAAACAACAAACAAACAAACAAAATGTTAGTCTGATCATGAGAATCTTAGAATCTGACAAATGAATGGTTTAAAACTTTCTTTCAGATCCACACTTAGCAGCATCTTATTCCAGCTTCCTGGTCACAGATCCCCACTCAAAAGGTAGCCCATGTTCAAAAGCCCAACACCATAATCACATCCATTATATAATGTAGATGTCCACAGTACCACAGTACACAGGGAGAAGGCGTGACAGTCCAGAAGGCAGACCCAAAATGTCCCCAGAAAAAAATAATTTGATGAAAACAAATACAAGAATATCATTAGTCGTGACTGGATATTTCTGTCAGAGGTATGCTTTTGCTCAGTAGATGGCCCTTTAAAAGCAAGTGTTTTGAATTAAATTATATCACATCCACCCACTTCCTGTGTTATATATTTGAACAGGAAGCAACACAGAACTAGTTCCGGAACCAAAGAGTTCAAATATTATGTTAGAATTATCTAAGTCAAACACAGTTCATGCAGCCCCAGAGTTATTAGATATCTTTAGGAACACTGCATACGTTCAGAATGATGTGAATATGCTAACTTTATTCGTTGTCAACCACTGTCCATAATTTGTCTTAGATGATGAGTACCCTAGGACAAAACAAGCAAAAGGCCTTACTTTGCCAAAAGACCTTAATTCACTACCCCTACTTCTCTCTCACTTTAAATAAAATTATCTGGAATGTCCCCAAATGGGGATATTTGTGTGACCGTAAAGCAGGAAACATCTCTCCAAATGGGAACCGATGGGTGCGTGTGTAACTTCTGCCTCTCCTGGTATGACTGCAGAAGTCTTAGAAAGGATCCTTAACCAGGGAAATGTGCAAATGGTGCAAACTATCTTTAATTCATCCACTGAAGAAACATTTCTGAGCCTAGAACTCACCTCTAGGCACTGGGAACTGTGGTCATAATGAATCATAATGAATCATAAACTCTACACTCACAGTCTTGTCTTGTCATGCTAATGGGCCAGAGAAGGAACACAGCCCAATGGATAAAACATCACAAAGCAGGTGTTGGTGTGAAATATAAAAAAAAACTACCATGGGGAAAACAGAGAAATTCCTTCTGGCATATCAGGCACAAAGGAGATGGAAAAGTGATCATTGTTTTTAGCATGGCTAGGGGTGGCTTCTTTGCTCCGGCAACATTTCTCACAAAGACATGAAGAAAACAAAGGAATAAGGTTATGCTCATATCTGAAAGAAAGACACAGAAGGTATGGTTACAGCGAGAGAGGCCCTAAGTTTCAGTCAGGGTGTACCAAGGAAGCCACTGTGGATAGAAAAAAATGGATAAGAGCATTGTGGGAATGTTTGCTTTTCTATTGAAAGGAACTCCACAGCTCTAGGCTCCTTCAGAGGTGTGGCGTGAGCTGACATTCCAAGTACCATTATCTACATGAGCAGACAGCCACATAGGGAGCAAACAGGTCCCTGAGACTACTACATTGTCCAGATGCTGGTGGCTCAGAAATGGAAACTAATGAAATATTTAGCTGCAGCATACCATTTGGATGTGGAGCTAACAAGATTAGCTGCGCCAGACAGAACAAGTGTCTGGCTTAGTCTTCTCGAGTTTAACACTTGCAGCTTCAGATTCTGATCCCTAGGTACATCTCCTCACGTTAATGGACTCTCAAAGTAAGTGAGCTTCTGATAATTGAATGAGCTTTAATCCATACTTAGATAACAGAAAGAAGGAAGGAAGGAAGGAAGGAAGGAAGGAAGGAAGGAAGGAAGGAAGGAAG
>JANHMN010000016.1:8771868-8815518 GCA_030674055.1 Rhabdomys pumilio
AAGGAAGGAAGGAAGGAAGGAAGGAAGGAAGGAAGGAAGGAAGGAAGAAAAAAGAGTAAACAGTGCTGGGTAACTCAAAGGTGGATAAGAATAATTAGTTAAAAAAAAAAAGAGTTAAGGAGACTTTCATTTACCAGATTATTACTTAGATATCCACTTCCTGACTTCTGGAGGGGGAAACGGTGAAAGGATGTTAGTAAAAAACTGTATAATGAGGTAACAATGGCATGAGGTACGACGCTGTTTAAAGGCAAGCGAAGTCTCAGCTTACATGGAATTAAATTGTATCACAAGTAACAAAAAGTGAACAAGACGTATCTTTTCTCTTTATGACTTCTCTCTCAGAATGAAGAACTCTTAGCTTTTGTAGGATTAAGAAGCCCGTTTGTAAATTATATCTTTAATTTGCTCCTTGCTTGATACTAATAGATTGAGATCACTACTTGAATCAGCAAAAGTAAATACTTCCTAAGAATTCAGTCTAGAATTACCCCCCCCCCATGTCTTAACAACGAACACTGGGCCTTACCCTTGAAAAACCCACATCAGCAAGGCTGCAACGCTTCTGTCTTGCAGCACATCTTGATCACCAAATGAACTTCTGACAGGACATGAGTAAAATTGAAAGGATGAGTAAGAAAAAAGATTTAAAGGCAAAGGAGGAGGACAGAAAGGCATACAACCAATAGATACTGGATTCTATAACTATTTAATAAATATATAAGCAAGCAGATACCCTGAAAAAAATTATTTGATGTCACTAGAAACAGAAAAACTGAATGGATGGGAGCAAACAGGGATGTCTGTTCTGCTGAGATGTTTATTTCCTCCCAAATATGATAGGTTAAAGAATTAGTTAACACTTTGATTCTCCGAAGCCAGTCTCCTAGTCAGTTAACTAACAGGCTTTGCATCCAGAATAATCTATTCAATAAATATGATTAGCATTGATCAGCAGCCCAGTTACATGAAAGAGTCATCATTTTCTCCCAGGCCTGTCCAGCCTGTGAATGACAAGAGGGAGGACAGTAGATTTCATGTCAGGAGACAAAGCTGCAACATGGCTGCTCTGGTCAATGCCACATGACGTCTATGAGGTAAAATGTGTCTTGGAATGAGTGTAAATTGTCCATTTGTAATCAAGGAACACACAAGGTCTCTTCCAGCTATTTTCACTGTTCCCTTTGCGTGGCAAGAAGTACCACTGCAGCCTAGAGCAGCCAACACCTGCTGTTCGGCCCAAGTCTGCAGAAAACCTACAGGAAGCCTGCATGCATGCTTATTGTTTCTTGCAGAAAGAACCAATCTAGAAATCTGCTTAGCCACACTTCAGAAAATGGGTTGAACTTACACCATTAAAAACCTCATGAGTTCATCAGAACAGTAGCAAGGCTCATTATAAGAACACACACACACACACACACACACACACACACACACTGATAGCATTTTGCTTTTCCACATATTTTACTACCCTGGGAAATAACAGATAGGCTAATATGGGAAGCACATGTAAAATATTTATGAAATGCAAAGTAATTGAGATGGTAAACTCATAAAACAATAAATTCTCCTACTATACTCAGCAGCATATGCAAAAAGTAAGATTTGGGGTTATTTTACATAATAAAATGGAATGGCCAAAGCTACAGAGAAACAGTAAAAGCAGAAGGATACAAAGTGGAGATCTCTTGAACGGACAAACTAAACAGGGTCTGGAGGAAATTTCCTTCAGAAAGAGTGTTGAGAGAATTTTAGCTGTTGTTATTTTGTGAGGAGATCTTAAATTTGTATTTTCTTCCTCAGAGTTTAAAGCATTCTGGCAGAGGGTGTTTCCATTAATATCCCTATGGAGCAGAGACATACTCTGTGGACTTCCATGAAGACATCCCTGGAGTATAGAGGAGGAGAGTATTTGAAACCTTGCAGCTGGCTATCTTTGTAGCCACTGCATTTCCTGTCTAGTCAATTGCAACCAATTGGTGAGACAGGAGACAAAACTGACATAAGTACGTACTTCAGAGGACAGAGTTCCATCACGTTCCACAGCAGGCTGGGAACGTCAGAACAGCTTTATGAAATGGCCTCAAGAAAAGAGTAGAGAGGGCCTGAGACTAGATAAGGGACAAAGGCATCAGCATGTCAGACCTTTGGGGCTCACCCCCATTATCTATCATTCCTCTTCAATCTCTGAAAAGTCTGCAAAGATATAATAAAACTTGATCCTAGAGAAGATACAGAAATTAATCAAAATGTCACAGGCAGCAGGCCTGGTATCAGGAGCTCTCACCGTCAACCAGTGTTGTTTGTCAGAGTCATTAGTGTCATTACCTCAGTGCTACATGAGAAGCAGAAAAGTCACCTGTCCTAACAAGGCTGCCTGTAGACCTCCCAAGTGTGCCACCTCCTTCCTAAAACATATACTGACCTCTTTGTTCTTAGAAATGATTTATATGATTTCTCTGGGAGTATTTACAAAAGGTCTCTTCATAGAATATATTGAAAAATAATGAAACAAATAAGCTGGGCTTCTATGGATTTTCTGATCAATAGTGAAGAAGAGGGGGAGGGGGTTGAGGGAAGTTGGAGAAGAGGTGTCTGGAAGCAACAACAGTGCAGGTCTGAGTTTTAAAACGAGGTGATATGACAGAGAGCTACTTTAGATTGAGTTGACTGATGACAATCTTTCTAAGGAGATCATACTGGAGGTGTAGGTGTCACAAAGGGGCCATGTGATGATCAGAGAGAATGTTCCTGATAGAAGCCATAGCTATGGCAAAGGTACAAGTTCTGTTAAACATAATTACTATTTGGAGAACAAAGCAAACAGGGGAGAAAAAAATGCATGTAATATGTTTTAAAA
Organism: Rhabdomys pumilio; assembly: GCA_030674055.1. Taxonomy (NCBI): domain Eukaryota; kingdom Metazoa; phylum Chordata; class Mammalia; order Rodentia; family Muridae; genus Rhabdomys; species Rhabdomys pumilio. Next base: position 8,774,732 of record JANHMN010000016.1, read on the forward strand.
AACTCCAGAAAGATAGGAACAGTCCAATTATTTGGAATTTCTAAACTCAAGTTAAAGCACTAGGGGAAGCCACTGGAAGTGTCTATGTAAGTGGCTAACATTTTGGAACGCAGCTGTGCCTCAGTATCTAGGAAACTGGCTTCAGAACAGCCACCTCATAAATAACCTGCAGATTCACGTGGTCCTTTTACAGACGCATACTTTCATGTAACCTATGCACATTGCAGTGAACTTCAGATCACCTCTAGATTTCTTATCACAGCCACTTACAGTGTGAATGTTGTATAAACAGGCATTACCTTATGTTACTGGGGGAAAGAATTTGTCTTTCTACACATGTTCAGATGCCTTTTACCCTTGAATACTCTCAATCTATGGTTGGTTGAGTCTGTGAATATGGAACCACAGGTATAGAGAGCTGACAGTAGTCTTGTTACCATGTAGAAAACATGACCAGGAGAAATGGACACAGATAATTAACTAATAAGGCTTGCCCAGTGTGGGAATGCAGAGGTGGCAGTAGTTGAATATGAAGTTAGAGATAATAAGACCTGGTGATATAGGGTGACATGGGACAGAGAAAAAAAAAAGGAAAAGAAATTCAGAGTGAATTTTGAATTTTAGACTTCTGGTTTAGGTTAGAAGAGAGAGCATTTTACTAAGGAAGGGCATGCTAATTGAGGAAAGGCTACAGAAAAATCAAGAGTTCTTTGGACACCAATTTTGAAATGACTATTAAACGTCTACATGAATACGATAAGCAGACAGCTGGATACAGGGTTCTTAGAAAGCTCACACAATGAGTGGCTCAGAGCGCTCCCTCTGCCTCCAGTGAGCTGTGTTTTGAACTTCACTCACATCTTCTTTGACTTTACTATCTTTTACTAATTCTACCAAAGATTAGCTTTTTACTAATTCTACCAAAGATTACCCAACTCCAGGCACTTCAGTTTATAGACCTCAAATATGTTTTCATATGCCTACTCAAATTACTGAGCTGAAAAACTTCAGCTTGGCTACTTGTGGACCTGCTACAAGATGCCAGTGTCCTCCGTCCAGTGGTCACTCTCTTAGCATGCTGCATAGCTCTAATCTCACTGTTAGTTACTCCTTTGTATCTATAGAAATTGTTATGTAAAAAGCAATGTATGGAAACATATCTACTATCAGACAGAAACACTTCAGGAAATTAACTCATATGTCTTTAAGGAATAGGCAGATGCTTTAATTATAACCAGGCTTGTTCTGGTGACCCAGTTCCAGTCCTGAGGATATATGCTAGTATAGATGGAGAGACATTAAAGATGATATAAGTACAATTTAATCTATTCTCATGATTATATGGTTTTATCCCAATAAAGAATGAGGCTCCTGTTTATGTTCTCATTCAATGAAAAGACATTAGAGCCAAAACAAATATATTATGTGAGTAAACTTCAATAAAAACCTTAGTAACAAGATGTTAACAGACACAAATATATCTGAGAATACCGCATGTTATAATAAGAGTGAACATACGCTACTGTCTTCCACAGGCACCATGGCAGTGTGGCCACCATTGTCATATCAAAGCACCTTCTCTGTAGAATGTCTTCATTTCAAGGGTTGTTAGGAAGACAAAGCTCTCCACATTTGCATCCTCACAGAGGGCATACAACACACAAAGTGAAGTCAGACCTGTTTCTTGAGGTAGTAGAGTTCACACAGGACTCCTGGGGCCATTCACCCCTGATCAAAGAACAAAACTAGTTATAGTTATTGACCCAGGAAATAACTTAATCATCTGTAAGAAAATTATAGGGCCATTCACTTTATTCAGTGTATTATTTTACCACTTTATAGATTATTAAGTCTAATTTTTAACCCACGAGAGATTTCTTTCAGCAAAGACGATGCTTATAAATAAATCCTCTTTCTAAGAGGCATGGCATGAATAGAGGCCTGTCCTGGATACAAACTAAGGAAAAGAAATATTTGCAGAGTGTATCTATTATAGCATAAATCAATGAGCATTTTCCACAGCCTTCTTAAAATGGGGTTTTAACCTACACTTGACCCAGTGTCTAGGAATATTTATGACATTAACTAAGTGTCCTGCTTGACTAAGTCTTATGTCCCACTTTGTTTTGCAGCCTCTGCAAGCACATATGTCCCGACAGTGTGCAACGGAAGGGAAGTCCTGGACTCTACCACCTCATCTCTGTGATTGTGATACTCTGTTCAGTTCTCATGTTTAGGCTGTCAGACAAAGTGCTCACACGCTGCTCCAGAACATGGAAACAGAACAAAAACAACGACCCTAGTACCTTTTTTTTTTTTTTTTTTTTTAGAAACAGTACAATAAATTATTTTTGAGGACTGTATGGTATATAGTGATGTGCTACAACTTTCTAGGCTGAGTTTAGTGCCCCTATTAACAGCCCCTCCCCCAGGACATGGAAATAACCATTGTTTACAGAGCTGAGCATTGGTGACAGGGTCTGACAGGGTCAGTCTACTAAAACAAAAAACAAAACAAACAAAAAAAATACAGTGGCAATATTAGGTAACCTTTTTCCTATGAAGTCTTTTGTAGGTTCTTGTTGTAACTGATTTAGGGTGAGTTTCTATGTTGTATATTAAAGTTACATTACTGTAACAGAACGCTTTTCTCAGTACAAAATAAAAAGCATCTGTATTAATGTAAAGATAACCAGAATAAAACCTTCAAGGTTTTCAAGCATGGTGGATAATGGTGTGTCCTTTTAGATCACTCAAGGTGATTTGAATATGTAGATATCAAGTCCCCTTCTCTTGTTAATGCTGGAAGTAATTGTCTAACTGCGCTTTTTCTTCACACACATATTTTGAATCAGATTTGAGCCCTTACAGAGAGTTGTGAGTGGAATTCCACTTTTCTACAGATCATAGGGATGAGAGATTAGTAAGGGGTGACACCATAAACTTAAGACCAGCTGATGATAATATACACAGATTATCTTTTACAAGCTAGGTCTATATGACAACCCAGAACTGCCAACTAAGGTGAAGGCTTCCCTATATCCCCAATAGAGTTATGACCTGCCAGAAAAGACTTGATGGCTCTGATGTTTAAAACAACCATAATGATGAAAAGAAACTGAAAAGCATGTAATAATCTCACTGGGAAATTGCTTTTGCCCTTCATCGATGAGTGGGGAAGTAGAAATCTTGGTGATCTTCCCACAGCTTTCCCAAGTCCTAGGAATGATGTTCCAGCACACAGACTTGTCATTAAATTTAAATATTTTATTAACCCAAAATAAGGCATGAATAATATTGGTAAGAATCTTACTAAATACTGCCCTGCTTCTATCAAACTTTTAGTCACAAATAATTTATCAATGTCGGGTTAAATATTGAGAACACATCCATCTGTAAAACCTATGTCACATATAGGGGATTTGTTTCCTGTGATGATGGGAGAAAATGTTAGAATGTATGTGACTTAAAACAACAAAACAATATTCTGTCACAACGCAGGAGTCAGAAGGACCAGGCTGCCTTTTAGATTCAAAGAAATCACCCATCCCATCCCTTTTCTAGCACCTGGTAGTTACAGTTCCTTGGCCTGTGGCCACATAATTTCAAACTCTGGTCAGTCTTCGTGTCATATTCACTGCTCTGTCTGTCTTGTCTTTTGTCTCTTAAAATGTCATGTGTTATTAGGTATAGAGTGACCTAGATACCCCAGGATGCTTATCACCTTGACATTCTTAATAGGCCATTTGTTTGAAGTTTGTTGTTGTTGTTTTCTTTTGGTGTTTATTTTGTTTTGATTTTAAAATAAAATAGTGTTCTCAGGGTTCAGGGACTAGGATGTGGACATATTTTTGAGAGGCCACTATGTAGCCCACAACAGAAACACAAATGTGTTGAAGTCCATCTAGTTCCTGCATTTGAAAAGCACAAATTAGAGATGCTGATATAAATCAATTGTTGATATAAATTGTTTGCTTTGCATGCACAAGAAAAATACTTGAAACGCAGTCAAGAATGACTGAGAAAGGAGTAAAGTAAGGAATTAAGTACGTAAGAAAGAGAGAGTATTTGAAGTAAGTAAGCCATAATGACACTATTTTTAGTAATCTAAAAAGAATAAACAGGGGCATAAAGACCAAGGTCATTGGCCTCAAAGGAAATAGGCAGATAGATTTGCTCTTCCTCTGCATGCATTTGAAGGAGCAGCCTAAGGAATCCAGCTCTAGCCAACCAGATGCAGAAAACAATGGTGCTGAACACTCCTTGGATTCTCATACTCAAGTAAGTACCTGAAATTCGGGGAGTGAGCTAGAGTAGGTTGAGTAAAGAATCCAAAGACAGTAAACAGCACAACAAATTCCACTCGGAGTGCAGTTGGCAAGAGTGCCCAATAAGCAGGCTCTGAATGAGCATCTGCTCTGTTCGGGACAGTGGCTCAGCAAGCTGATGAGAGAAAATAAACTTTGTCCCCTGGTGGAATGTGACAGTCTGAGGATGGCAATATCAGACGGGCTGTTCAGAGGTATAGCTGATGTCTCTCACAGTCAAGCTGATCATGGATCTTAAAGCAAGACAATCAGGTCGTGTCTAAATCATGAGAAAACTATAGTTTGGAGGGCTGGGGTTTTTATACTCACTGTATTTCATAACCTGTCAGTACACTAAAAATGCAATAACATGAAGCTCTTGTCATTTTCTCCATCCTTGCTATAGGTCTTGTTTTTAATTAGAAATTTCATCATCTACCATATGATCCCTAGAAATAATTTTTATGGACATTCAACGTATGTATGGAAAATAGATGTTATAAAATGTTTTTTATGCAAGCCATTAAAAAGTTAGTTTTGGAAGCCTCCCCCCCCCCCCACATTAGCAACAACATTTTATCCTTCCAGAATGTAAAGCTGACTGATTCATCTCTGCAAAACTTCCCTAAATTTAAGAACTCCCAAGCTAAATAATAGATCCTATTCATAAAAGAAACTTTTAGAAGCAAGCTAACTGCTTGCCTTGTGTTTCTGAATAGTTACTATACTCTGCATCTTTTCTAGCTTAACTATTCATAGATTTTGCTGCCCACCTACATTTAGCATGGTGAAGGAAAGCTGATCCTAATTTTAAACTGCGAGGCAAGCCAGCTTCTGGACAACACAGAGGACAGATGTAAAGAATGACAAAGAAAGGTAATCTCTGTTTTTTCAGGCTTTGGGTGCACATGTTCTCTCAGCTAATACCTGCTCATCCACTTCCCCGTTGTGAGCATTTTAAATCTAGTAGCCTGTCTGTGTGGGAAAATGTGAAAAGCTATGAAAGAGAGGTCTGAACTAGAGCCTTGAGACAAAGGCACACACCCATGGGTGAAGCCATTAACCATCCTTCTCTGCAACAGCAGGCTTGAATTTACATAATTCTTATTGGTTTCCTCTTTTTCTTTGGAAATCAGCCAATAGAATTTTAAAATCAGTCATCTGACATGGAGGAAATATTACCCAATCACTCGCCAAAACTCATAAGGTATTTTAAATAGAAGCCTCTCTCTAGGAGTTATTACAATGAAGAAAAAAATCCAACTAACCAAGGTCTTAATTGACATTTTGTTCAAAGAAATTGGAGGTGTTTGCTGAAGCAACAATCATTAAAGGAAAACTAAATGCCATTTGTAGTTCCATATTGAAACTGGACCTGGTAAATGGGTGAGTACTGAGGTACACCCTACATGAACAGGTGCCATAAATAAACAGGGAAGCCTCTCTAGTGCCACATCTTAAGAATCTACACTATTTTGTATGTCAGCATCTCGTCCTCAGAAGACATCTATCTGTATGGGAATATAAACATTAGCAGCACAATTTACACTAACCGAGCAACTAGGATTTATGAGGAAAATAGAAACACATTAGCCTCTCATTAGGAATGACCAAGAGCCATAGGAAACACTGTTATCAAAAGACATCCAATGGCACTTGGCCAGATGGGACTTAAAGAAGCAAATCCACTCTTTCCCGGCACCTGAGAACCCAGATGGTGAATAACTGGTCTCAGGTAATTCTTCCACCATACTAACTTAAACCATCATTTTAGGAGAGAAAAATAATGACAAAAGTCTACATAAAAGTACTATGAAATATGTTTAATCCTAAGAAGGATATGATTATTAGTAACCAAAGAGGGGAAAGGTCAATAATAAAATTCAGTATTTTAAATCAAGTGAAAAGATTGTTAATTGCTCAACATTGTTAAATAGCATAATATAGCTTATCCATAGAAGACATGTTCTTATCCAATAGAAAAATGACTTAAATATGATTTGACACAGTGCTAGCAGATGTTATACACAATAGTTGACTTAATGAAGTATTTAAGGCTCCAAAGTATGCCTTTTAGAAAAAAAAATAATAAATAATGTATTTTTCTATCACTGGTAGTGATGGGGAGAATAAATGTCAATAAGTCGTAGAAGCAGAATAATTTGATTATAGCTTTCAACATTTCACTGGGCTTGTTAAAGGCCATACATAAAACTAAAGAGAATTTTATAGCTAAAATTGGTCTGCACATTCTCCTCATAATATTCTGTCATAGTTCTTCAGCTCTTAGAATAAAATGACAAGGCATGGGAATACAAGGATGAGACTGAGCTAAGAAAAAAATCTATTTAATATCTAAAATTAGAAATAAAATGGAATAACTTCTTCAATATTAACTGCATTTTCAGAGAGTTCGTTAAAATTTAAGGCATTTTTGACATGTCAGAGATTTTAGTCCAGTGACAAGAGAAAAAAGAAGTACCTGGGAAGATATCCCAATTATTTCTATGGCTTAGAACACACATGTTGAGCACAACAGAGGGTGAAGAGGAGTGACAGGTGACAGAAGCAGCTTTCTGACTCTGTCCAGTCTGTATGTTTTCACCAGTTCATCTGAGTGGTATTTCAAGTGTATTTCCACTCTTCTGGTTAAATTTTGACTATGACACGGAAAGGCATGCCAATAATCTGATATTGGAACAAAACTGAGCAAAGCCAAAATAATTTAGAATATTCAAGAAATTAAAGGCAAAAATTATGCAAAGTAACATTCTCTCAAGTCTTATGACAAACAATAATACAACATTACCTATTTTTATATTTAGTAGTAGATACACACACATACAAACATACACACACATATACAACCATTTTTTTTTAGTGGTAGCAAAAAGGTCTAGTGGTTTATCCACTGGCCAATAAGCACAATTATTCTTTTATTCATTTTCTCCCATTTTTCACAAAAATAAAGACTACACCACCCACAAAATCAAACATTACAAGCACTGAAACACGTCGGGCAAAACACATGGTGAAAATCTTACCCGTTTGCTTTGCCTCCTTCAGCCAATCAAAAATCTTTTTAAATATCTGGATTAAGATCTGTAAAGATTATTGGTTTATTGAAAACAAACCAGAAAATCTTATATCAATGAGTAAGAATCTCTAATTCCCAGCTCTAAAAGTTTACACCAACTTGATCAAATTTATCTGTAAACGTCTTTCAAAAATAATGTTCAAGTCACACTAAAACTCATAATCCATTATGAGAAATGTCACATGTTTCTGGGTGGCTTTCGAGCAGGAACAATACATTGCTAAGAAGATTCTTACTATGAATACAAGTATATGCATTTCAAAATTTGAATTTCTTCCTTATTGGCTTAAAAATAAAATCTTCAAGAAATTCATAATCATCAAAGTCTTCTAGCAAAGAAAAAATAAAAACCTCCAGCGATCTGGGTGGTGCCTGATGTGGAGGGAAAGCCCAGCTCACACTTCTAATGACCTTCGGCTCCCGAACAAGCAGAGTTTTCTGTTCTTAGGGTCAAACTGTCTCTCTCCTTCCTCATGACTGTGTAGGGGTCTGCTAAACAAGGTGCTCCACACCCTTTATCCTTTAACGACACTCAAATGCTTTAAGCCTTTGACTTCTGATAATGCCAGATTGTTTAAATGAATAAAATGTTGAGGTTTCTTCTTGGCTTCCATCGCCTCCAACCCCATCCCATGAGATTCCTTCAAATAATTAGTTAAATTTTTTTCATATTAGTTCCAACAAGGAAAGAATTTTCAAAAGTGATTATCACCTCAGATAACATAAGTAATAACTTCACAAAATATTACTGATATCCTAGACTTCTGAAGTCAAGAGAAAATACCTATGAAAATTTATTGTCTTTCATTGCTCATCATTTTAATAAAAAAAAAAAAAGATGTTTTCAAGTCTTGGAGAAATAAAGGGAAAAATAATCATAACTTAATTTTTTTCCAAATCTTCCCCAAAGTACAAGAACAAGACATACATGGAAACACAAGGCATATGTTTATGTCTTCCTTCCAACACATATTTTGTATGTAGACGGTATAAAGAATTAAAGTTACCCAGGAATCATGTGGCATGCATCAGCAGTGCATTGGTGGGCTTAAATTTGGGTTTCAGTTATGTGTATATACAGCTAAATCTCTTCCTGAGTTAAGCTTCATCTTCAGTGAGACCCACATCATCTGTCTTCTGCAGTTTGACAAAGTATGTGACGTGTTATAAGGCAATCAGCATTTTTTGCCTCCTCCTCCCGTTTGCCTCCTCCTCTGTGAGATCACAGCCATGTCTGGTGTGAGGACAAGTCCTAATGGGGGTCCTGAAAGCTACAGCATTGTCTCTTCATATATTGGGGCATCTTGAGGATTTCAGCTGAACAGACTCAAAGTGGTCATCTTTTTCCTAAGGGGAAAAACATAAAATAAAAATCAGCTCACTGAAATGCCAATAACATTCTAGGATTTGGCTTGCCAAAACAAAAGTTCCCCAAACTACTTTAACCTATGAGCCTGCCACTTACAATTAGGATTTTACATGTAAAATAAGGTAGAAAATACAGCAAACGGCATATGTACCCCGAAGGATAATTTTGATGCCCAAGTGATAAGACAGACAACTCCAAAATAGAAACAAACACAAGATTGAGCACATATCAGAAGATGTAGCTGTGATTTTTTTTTTTTTTGAAGAAATCAAGGAGACTTTCCCTGAGGAAACACCCGACCTTGGATCAGTGACCTTGACATACTAATTGTGGACAAAACAGAACAGGCAGACATTCATATCTGATCACATAGGCTGGATAGTAAGACAAGTAAGAGCCAAAATGAGCTGAGTCAATTTATATGCTTTAGGGTATATGTTTTAGGGTATGTGTCTACTGAAAATGTTAACGGAGTCATATAAGGTAATAGATCAAAGGTTTAATTCAGACTGGCTTATATAATATGCCCAAAGAGGAGTCTTTAATGTGGCAAACGAGAAATAGGAGGCTGAATATTTATGAATGTTTTTATTCATTAGATACAGAAAAAGGTTTTAAAGCCTCAAGGAATAGGAAGATTTAAAAAGAGTTAGTGTTAGGTTAATGTTAGCTTAGTGTTAGGTTAGGATTAGGTGAGAAGGTCAACCAGGGGAAAAAAGACTTGGCACCAAGCCAACAGCCTATGTTCACTTCCCAGAAACCTTATAGTGGAAGGGTGAAAAGGAATTCCACAATTAGTCTTCTGACTTGCACACACACACTATGACACATAAAATTAATTAATTAATTTACAGTAGAAAATATGAGTTGATACAGTATAGCTTGGTGATGATGCACTCACCTAGCATATAAGGAGCCCTAGAATTCTTCCCTCAGTTTAAAGGGGGAAAAGGAAGGGAAGGAGGAAAGAGAGTAAGAGGAATGGGAAAGAAAAGGAGAGAGGGACAGAGAAAGGGAACTACGGAAATCAGTTATCAACCCCAAAACAAAAGTGTGCTAAGAGTTTAAATGTAACAGGAGAAAATGGCAAGAGAGTAGACATTGACTAGCTGACAGGAAAGACCATTAATGGAGTGAGGCGTCCTGGTGGTAGGAAGTAGACATTATCCTCTCTAAATTTCCAAACCATGACTCAAGGCAAGTCTATCACATCAGGCAAGTTGTTGATGAGTAGTTACGAAGATGAACTGGGGGTAGAGTATGGTGATGAGTATGGCTGAAGCCCAATGCTTGAGAGGCTCAGGCAGGAGAAGGATCAAGGGCAACAGAGTGAGACTCTGCCTCTAAAACAAATTCACTGAAACACCACATTATAGAAGCAAAACGGGACTGGAATTTGGGGAATGTTGATTTCTCAACCCTAGCGCCTATTAGACAAATCAGGATACTTCCTACAAGGATGCCACACAGGACTTAAGAATCTACACAAGCTCCCGAAGCCTTTCCTCACCATCCGACTACACCTCTCTACTCCATGCCTCCTCTTCCTATTGCTAAAAGATGCTCCACTTGTTCTTGTGAAGCTGAATGACTGTGTACATGTGCAGGATGTATCTCTACAATATCTAAGATTAAGAATGATAATAAAGTAAACACTTTCCCCCAAACCAAAAGATATATAATACTATAAATGACTATAAGATAAACAAGATTTTAAAACCTACAAAAACTTAACTACAGCTTTCTTTTGGTTGTGGGGTGAAGTCCAGGCAAACGAACAAACATCTGGATGTACTAGGAACATACCAAGTAAGCTATGGCCTTAAGAATATAAGATAAAGCAAAGAAATTTTAAAATGTTGAGCTTTCCTTGTTCGAATCATGGAGACCCATTTTTTTTTAAGTGTACATACAACAAGATTAGATGTACATGGCAGCTCTCTTCAAACACTGGAACCAGCATAGGTGTCCATTAGCAGGTAGTATCCAGAGAATACTGCACCACTAATAAAAGTAATCCACTCCTGATTAAAATAGCGTGTATACATCTCTCACAAACATCCTTCAGGGTAAAAAAAATTTTTGCACAAAATATGACTCACTGTATGATGTGACTGTGTGGGGCTCTGAAACGCACAAATCTAACCTGTGCTTTAAGAGAGCATTATAATAATTTTATTTGGGAGATAGAAGCCCGACTCAATGCAAAAGGGCTAGAGGTCGCTTTCAGGATGAAGCTAGTGTGTTAGATTGTGACAGAATTTGAAGTACACACCTCCAGGATTCAGGCAATCGTATGTATGCTCACAATGCACGTAGTTTGCCTAAAGTAGTGGTTCTTAACCTGTAGGTCACGACTCCTTAGTCACGTTATGATTCATAACAGTAGCAAAATTATAGTTATGAAGTAGCAATGAAGTAACATTATGGTTAGGGGTTACTACAACATAAGAAACTGTATCAAAGAGGCAGAGCATTAGGAAAGTGGAGAAGCACTGCCTAAAAGAAACCTTAAATACATCTCTGAAGTGTTTAGGAGTGAAGCATTATTAAAGTCTGCAACTTACTTTAAAATATAAGAAGACACTGAGAAAAATTTAGAGATGAGCAGATATAGAACAAAGCAAGCGTAATAAAATCTAGGTGGTTTTGTGAATGATTTATATCATATAATTGTCTCATATTTTCTGCAATAGTTAAAACATTAATTTTAAAGTGTAAAAAAAATAAATAACTAAATTCTGACAGAGCTGACAAAGTTTTCTTTTTCTGCACAAGGCTGTTTCTTTGCCATGGCAATTGTTTTCTTTGCTCTATGAACTTTTTAAATTATATTTAAATTAATATTTATTAATCCTATTTATTAATTTTTGAGATTATTTTCTCTGCTGCTGGAGTCCTTTGCAAAATGTCTTTGCCTTTGCTTTTGCCCTGCCAGTATCTTAAAGGTTATTTTTTTGTATATTTCCATGCTGCAGTTTCAATTTTTCAAGTTCTACATTAAAGTCCGTTTTTTATTTTGATTTTTGTGTGTGCAGGATGAGGAATGGAAATCCAGTTTCATTGTTCTATGTGCAGATATTCAGTTTTCACAGAGCCTGTTGTTGAAGAGGGTGTCTTTTCCAATGCATGTTTTGTTACTTTTGTCAAAATTTCGGTGGCTGTCACTGTGTGGGTTATTTCTAAGTCATCTACTAAATATTCCATCACTCTACATTCTTGTCTTTGTGCCAGTACCACACAGTTTTTGTTATTATCACTTCATCATGTAATTTAATATCGGATATTTCATCAGTGTCTCTCTACTTAGAATCATTTTAGGTATTCAGGGTCCTTTGTGCTTATATATGAATATCAGGGACCTATAAAGCAATTCAAAAATGAAATGCCAAAAAATCATCAGACTCATAAATAGTATGAAAGTTAATAAACAGAACTATCCAGGAAATATTTTTAATGTAGTCAACATTCTTACCCAGCAGGAAAATACAAATTAAAACTGCTTTGAGATTTCATTTCACCCAATCAGAATTGCTGTCATCAGAATAACAAATGCTAACAAATTCTGGCAAAAATATGAGAAAAGAGGAACCCTCAGACACTGCTGATATGAATATAAACTCATAACACCCTCATGGAAATTAACAGAAAGGTTTTTCAAAAGCTCAACTATGGAATTACCATATGACCCAACTATATCTCTCCTGGCTGTATATTCAGAGGACTCTAACTCCTATTACAAGGATACGTCTACATTTGTATTTATGAATGTATTATTTACAACAGAGATGAAATGGAACCAGATTAGATATTCATAAATATATGAAAGGATAAAAGTATAATTATGTACATCATGAGACTTTATTTAGCCAAGAGAAAACGTAAAATTATGGCCTTTGTAGGAGGGAAAAGCTGATAAAATACTAAATCATTATGCTGAGTGAAATAAGCCAGTTTAAGAAAGACAAAACTGCATGTTTTCTCTTGTATGTGTTTATCTGGGTGGGTGGGGTTAGGTGTTAAAACTAGAAAGGGGCCCATGAAATGGGAGGAGTAGATGTTTAAAAGGTGGGAGGGGGAGGGAAGGATAGAATAATGGAATACATGTGATAATAAAAATCGGGGCGGACTGTTAATGAGTGGTGGGAAAGAGCAAGGGATTGGGGAGGGCAGCAAGGGGGGGAAACAAAATGTATAACGTGTGAAAATGTCAGAATAATCACATTACTTTGTATGTCGACTTAATTATTGAAAACAATAAATTTTTAAAAGTGAACAAAACGACCACATTGACTGGAATTGTTATATTAAAATGTATATTCTAAACTTTCTCATGGAGGAGTACATCTGTTGACCTCTGATTCCCTCTGATGCTGTCTAAGAATCTTTTTCCACCTTTCAGTGTTCTGGCTGTAGTATAATGGGGGTGTGGGGGTACTACAACATGAGGAAACACTTAACAGTCTTTGTAATGGTTTAACTTACTCTTGTCCTGAACAATTCCAGGCATTCTTTACAATATGGCTTAAGCAGCTCTTTTCCTTAAAATGTCCCCTGGCACCTATATACAGTATTTTCCTTTTTTGGAAAATACTGCCCAGTTGAGAGAAGACTGAGTAAATTATAGGATACCTTTCTTTCTTGGCTTCTCTATGCCAAATATATGGATTATCTTTCATGACAAATAATCTTTTCAAATATGTTAATACAACTCAAACCCTTGGATGATAGAGATGGTATCTTCTTCCAGAGCAAAGGTAAATTCTGATTATAGGCCTACAAGTTCAAAACAGAACCTCCCCCATATAGTGCAAATAGAAAGCACACTATTACAAAAGGCAGGTTTTCTAAGGCAAGGGAACAATGTACTATTTGTGCAGGCACCTTCTAGCTCTTTACCCCCACAAGATGTAAACACTAAACAAACAAAACCAACTCTGGCTGTGGCTCCTACTACAGATAAAAGACTGTGTTTTGTCTCCAACACGGGAAACTCAAATCTGCTAAGGAATATGAGACCACGGTAGACCAACACGTTGCCTGGAAAGCACAGTGACATTTCAAAACCATTAGAATTCTTCAGTGTTTTGCTAATAAAGACATGAAAAATGATGGAGACATGGTTTGGTAAATACAGATTTCAGATGCTGATTAACACAAATTGACAGGAAATGAATTCTCAAGATTCCATTAAGCTTACAGCAAACATGTCGAGCAAACCCTCAAAACATAAGATGTCCTATGTTTTATTGCCTGATGATAAGAAGGAACATGTCAGCAGTGGGGAATAGAACAAGGGTTTAAAGGGCAGCTGCTGAGCACTGATCTCTAGAAGGATTTCCTTACTAATCAGACCATTGGCTTCAGATATAGTCCTTAGACTGACTAACACAGAACTTCATCACGATAGGAAGAAAACATTTATTTTATAGCTTGAATCCTGGTGAACTAGAATTTTGAAGATTTGGAGGACTCACTGCCTACTTGGCCATCTTAGATTTCAAAACACTAGATTCTACGAATTTATGTCCCTTACGTTATGCCACTGTGACCAATGACTTCAGAGATACAAGTCAGTGGAAGGATTATTTTGGTCCATAGTTTTGAAGGAATTGGTCAATCATATGAGAAAGGCATGAGAGAACAGCTATATCCCAGCAGACAGAAAGCACAGAAGGTAAATATAAGAAGGACGCATAGCAAAATAAAGACCCAAGACCCAGGCACAAGTGACTTGCTTCCTCTAAGGAAGTCCCGCCTCCTAATCAAGCAATCTATCAAGCAACTGAGTTGTTAAATAAGATATTTCATAATTCAGTCAACTCTGAAAATATTCCCACAGGCATGCCCAGTAGTGTGTTCTACTAATCTCTTAAGCTTTAGCTAAAAACAACTGAGTTAACATGATTATACAAGGCAACTTCAGGACCATTAATGACAGTTCAGAGGGTAAGTATATCCTTGTAAGCACACAAACATAAGTTAGGTCTCCTGACTCATGTATAAAGAACATGAAGTGGAAGGCTCTTATAATTCCAACACATGAAATAGACAAATCTTTGGGGCTTGCTGCCAATCAGCCTAGCTTACAGGTATGCTTCGGGCCAATGAGCTATCTTGTGTCAAAAAACAATGTGGACTGCCCCTGAAGAATGATACCTGAGACCAGACCTTTGAGGAATGACCTTTGACCTCTATACACATACATGCATACACATATACCTGTTCACTGTCCCTCCAAAATACACAAGCATCCACATAAGTAAACATGCACATACACAAAATCAATTAATTAAATCAATTAATCAAAATCAATTAATTAAAGCTGATAGGAAAAAAATGCCCCAAGATTTTGTGCAGTTCCTGACTAACAATCACAGAGCACTGGTTTCCTCTGGAAGATTTTCCTGAAAACAAATTCGCACAAGAGATATTGCACAGAATTGAATAGACTTTTTGCTTTCCTTTAGCTCCTAGATGGAGTCATAAGGCATATGGAGATCACTGAATTATGTTGACCAAATAAAACTCAGATAGTTATAGTCAGCTATCACCTAGAAATTTCCTCGATCCTTTATATTAAACCTAAGCATTAACTAGATGCAAGAAAATGGAGCAAAAATACCCTAGATTAAAATGAATTCTTGGTGGTAGGAAAGTCTCCAGTATATAAGCTACATACAAATCAACAAATGACAGAAAATCTGTGGCCTCACACAAGAATCAATTGTGATGTGACCTATGATTCAAAAGGTCTCAAAACTAAAACAGATATGTCAGCAATAACAACTTTGCTATTTAGCATGACTTTGGATGAATGGAAAATATCAGTTCTGTTGGACAATGTGCAGCAGCTGGGCTGACTGTAAATAAGAGCAAATACAAAGTGTATTTGATGTCAGATATTCTTTCTGTTTTATGCTTAATCCTCATCTACCCTGTCATTGGCTTCTCAGAAAGATGATGATTAGTAGAGAACCTAAGACTTTCTGTCATAAGGCACAAGGGAAGATGCTTGAATCTCACTTAGAAGGGAGAACAAAATAGTCATAAGAGACAGAGGAAGGGAGGTAACTGGGTGGGAGATGGGATGGAGGAGGGAAATGGACAGGGTTCAGGATCAGGGGAAAGGACAGGAGGGATGGAAACATGGCCACAAGAATAAATGGAAATCTGTAACTGACAGGGGTGGGGATGTAGAGGACATCTCCAGGACATGACAGAGACCTAGGATAAGGGAGGTGCCCAAAAATCAGTGGGGGTGACCTTAGCTGTGACTCACACATTGAGGATATGGAACCTAAAGAAGCCACTTCCTGTAGTTGGGCAGGAACCCCAGTGGAGCAATAGGGACACCAACGCACCCACAAAATGTTCAACCCAAAATTTATCCTGTCTACAAGAAATGCAGGCATAAAGGATGAAGCAGAGACTGAGGGAATGACCAACTAATAATCAGCCCAACTTGAATACCAATCCCATGGGCAGGGACCAATTCCTGATACTATTAATGATACTCTGTTATGCTTGGAGACAAGAGTCTAGCATGGCTGTCCTCTGAGAAGCTCCATCCAGCAGCTAACTCAGACAGATAGAGACACCCATACCCAAACAGTGGATGGAGCTTGGGGACTCTTATAGAAGAACAGGGGGGAAGATTGTGGGCCCTAAAAGAGACAGGAACTCCACAGAAAGTCCAGGAAACTCAAGTAACCTGGACCCTTGGGGCTCTCAGAGACTAAACCACCAACCAAAGAACATACACAGGCTGGACCTAAGCCTCCCCACACATATATAGCAGATGTGCACCTTGGTCTTCATGTGGGTATCAAACAACTGAAATGAGGGCTATCCCAAAAGCTGTCGCCTGTACGTGGGTTATGTTTTTCTAGCTGGGCTGCCTTGTCTGGCCTCAGTGGAAGAGGATCT
This sequence comes from Rhabdomys pumilio, assembly GCA_030674055.1. NCBI lineage: Eukaryota > Metazoa > Chordata > Mammalia > Rodentia > Muridae > Rhabdomys > Rhabdomys pumilio. Next base: position 8,791,434 of record JANHMN010000016.1, read on the forward strand.
GCCTATCTCTGCAGAGACTTGAAATGCCAGGGTGGGGGCATACCCAGGGAGACCTCTCCCCACTCAGAGAAGGGGGGATGGAGGAAGGGAATGTAAAGTGAATAAAAATACTGTCCAGAAACTTAGGGTGTACTCCCTACCTGTGTATCATCATAATCCTTGCAATCCTTGCAGTAATCTCATGGAAGAATTTTCTGTAGTGGATGATTTTGCTAACTGCAGATTCTGGCAATATGAGAGAGCCGTATCCCCAGTGTACCTTTCCACTCTGTGTTTCTGCATCACACTCTCATCTATTTGACATCCATGTCAGATATGATACTGCTATTGTGAAATCTTCTATTTGCTTGTTGCTATGTTCTGTTCATACTGACTTTCATTCCTATGCTAACCTTACAACCCTACACTTTGACAGTCCCATTTATGGTGAGTCAATGGGGACAGAAAATAAGCCTTCCCCAAGGCTTTGAGGAAAATCTTATTTCATTGTACTGTGTAGAGCAAAAGAAACCCACGGGATCAGTGAGGTTCTTCACTCATCAACATTTTAGTGTATGCCAAAGCTGACTTACTATTGTCACTGGTTTCTGTCAGTCGTCCCTGGCTGCTACAAGTGTTCTCTCTCTGGTTTGCATGTATGTAACTGATTCATGAGCTTTTGCAAATGATCCATCTGTTTTGACTGACACTTGGAACACTATATACTCTTCTTAAGGACAATAAACTCTGAGAAAAAAAGATCTTAGCTTCTGAATAAATCAAACACGTCACTCAGAGAGAGGCCCACAGCAAGAACCCATCTTATGAAAATACCAGAGAGACTCAAGCTTCTCTTAAACACTGCATAAGCCCCAAAGGTTACACTGATCCGTCATCCCACCCACCATTATAGACACAGCAATATAGACACATAGACACAGTAAATGACTGCAGATTGTGTGTGCATATATAAATACACACTTAATTATTTAGTGTGTATACATGTGTCCTGGTGTGGGTGTGTGGAAGTCAGAGAACAATTTCCGGGAGTCAGATCTCTCCTTTTACCTTATGGGTTTTGGAGACTGAACAGGAGTCTTTAGGACTGGCAATAAGCACCTCTACCTGCTAAGCCATCTCACAGGATCCAAAACTGTATTTTTGATACAGAGGTTACCACAGAATATCAGATATGGGATTTACGACAACGGCTGGTCTTTTTGTTTTTCTTACACACTTGTTGGCATTATTTTTTGGTTCTTTCTTTTCTATTAGTGGTGCCTCATCACTGATAAGCTAATTCTAGCTTCACCAGTTTTGCTCAATATAAAGATTACGGATTTAGGGACTGTGTAAGACAATGGCACACTATTTTTTAATCAAAAAATTCATCAAGCAGTAAGTTGAAATGGTGGTATCAATGGGCCTTCCACATTTTATACCATTGAAAGGTATATGGTATCATCAAACACTGAGTTAATTCTCAAAAACTAACTCCAAAAAAAGCTTTTGATTATCTCTTACCTCTCTCAAACATCTTCTTACAGGATTTTTGTCAGTAAGTACGGTTACTTTATAGATGATAATCAGGAAGTCAGAAAACATATATGTTACCTACAACTTTGTCTTGTATTTTCATGACTTTACATCAAGAGTATAAAAATCTCTCTTGTTATATATACTACAAACTATATCTCCCTGTAATAGCACATGTCGACGAAAGCACAATTGGATCTCCACAGCTTTGTTAAGTTCCCTGGCCCTCTTGCCCTTGAATGTTCTAGAGAATAAATGTGAGTGGCAGCTGAGGACAAGTAGAAAAAAGTGACTTTATAACCACAGAAACAGAACACTGGAAATCAAAGCGGCAGAACACAGATGATGGGCACTTGGAAAGAAACATCTAAAATGCCAAGGTGTGGCTCTCTCAAATGGTACCATTACTTTACATGACTTTCTGGTCTGCCATACCCACTACATGGTCCACTCACAATTTTCTGGCCATTCTTTTCAGGCTTATTTTAGAAATCCATCATGTGCAGTAGGACACAGCCCCAGCTCCTGTCCTATTACTAACCAACACCACTATTCCCATGAGCATCACTCAGTCATCTCACAGGGCCACAAATGCCAAACCACTTGTGGTACAAACAGAAATGCTGAATTGACCAGCTACCTTTAAAAGGAAGGAATATGGTTATTTGGGATGGATGAAAACCCTTAAATTTTATTAGCCATCAAAGATGCTCCTTTGTAGGCACAATTAGCTTGTGTTTCCTAACAGATGTAGGTCCTACATACAGTACCTCAAAAATGTAACTAATAATGAATTCCAAAGACATCCAGCATACCACTGAGACCATAGTGTAGAAACCAGAAGTTAACTTCCTTGTCTCCTAAAATCATGGTGATTTTACCTTTAGGAATGATCACTAAAATTTTTCAATTTTTATGGAAACATCCCAAATATATCATGCAACCACTAGAGAAGTATAAAAAGTTTTTTAATGAGCAAATAACCTATTTCTTATTCATGATCATCCTATGCAGTTATTTATTTAGTAAAGGTGCTATAAGTTTGTCTCTGCCTCTAACTAGGTAGTCAATGGCCCCATGCCCAAGAGCATTCAAGTTAACATCAACTCATTCTCTGTACATTAGTATACACATATAATTATCCTATAATTCATATTAGAGGGTGAAAAGCTGTACAACCCCAATATTTTACATTATCTTGATCAATTGACATATCTTAGATTATAATAATAATTATAGTTGAGGTACACACATTGTTCACAGAGTCCATATAGACAAAGTGGGAGATACATTAGGTCTCTATGTTGGAGTTTTTTAGGGGGTGTGTTAATTCTTGTCCCTATTCCACTTGAATCTTATGGCAGAAACATCCTTCTGTCAGTGGAAAGGTATCTGGCTGAGTAGAAATGTCAACACAAAGAGTAAGAGAATAATATTTACTTCTCTAAAGTAGAATCTAATGATTTATGATGTGCTTATGTTTGGCAAGGTGTGTATAGAATTGCCATATGCTTAAGTGATGTAAACTAGCCTCATCTTGCTGCTTAATATTGACAGAGGCTTCATTTCAATGATGTATAGAGAAAATGGACAAGGTTTCATCCTAGCCTCTGACAGTCACACCAACAAGAATGATGGATGGAATGTACACAAAAAAAAAATTCATCAAAAGCCAAGATGATAGAGAAAAGCAGTTTAGATATAACTGTGAGATGACACTCTGTTCTTCTTACATTTCTGCAATTCAACAACGAAATCACTGATTTATTTTTTTGTTTCATACTATTTTTCAAGAATGAGGAATGAAAGTGAATATTTTGTTTTTTAAATGTATGAACCTATCAACTGATTAAAAAGAAATTAGGAAAGTAAGTTTGTATAGAAAGCAGCCTTTAAGATTAGAATATTTTCTCCTACAGTAAATTTCAGGCATGCCCACTTGTCTTGGAAATGGCTTCTCCTTCCGTAGCAGTGGGCAGACATCTTATCTGTCCAATACGGTGAAGAACAAAGGACAGACATGCTTCCTGTTCACACTGAATAAAATTCATATTTTCAAAGTTTAGGAATGCAAACATGTATTATCATTTCCTCTGCACATGACTGTGAGAACGGAGGACTGGGAACAGGCACAGCTACTGTTGCTCTGCTCAGTACCTCTCTGTAAATTCTAAACTGTCTTTGGTTTTCTGCTTTAAAGTATACATAAATTAGAAGGCTCATTTGTTCACTACCTAATAGGGCAAAACATTAATTTTTGACAATCACTATACATTTGGTATTTCACAGTAATCATACTCTCCTGAAAATCCCAGATTAATAAGGAAAACACATAACAGAAATATAACCTATTTATTTTCTTCTTACACAATTACCAATATTTATGGGCCTAAACTAGGAGAATTTAAAGAAAATGGTTACTAAATTATGCCTACAAATACATTTTTTTTCTCTTTTTTTGTGTTTGTAGACTCATGCCTGTTTACATGTGTGTGAACCTACATGAGTAGATGTGTGTGCATACTGAGGTCAGTTGTTGATATCAGAAATTATCTTGATGGCTCTTCTATCTTATTCAGTGAGGTAGGGTCTCTCTGTCCCTAGACAGAGAGCTCACAGACACGGCTCACCTTGCTGGGCAGTTTGCTCAGGGGATCTCATCTCCACTTTTTGAGGCTAAACTACACATAGACCAACATGCTCATCTGGCATCCACATGAGTTCTAGGGATGCAAACGCTGGTCCTTATGCCTGCATTGCAACTATTTTAATTATTGGGCCGTCATTCCAGCCAACGTCATCATTTGTCATTTGTCCCTCTTGCTGCAAATCACTTGAAATGCACTTTCTTCCTGATTTTTCATTCTATTTATTTACATGTTCAGTGGGTAAGCTGGCATTTCTTATCTCCTACCTCAAGAGCGAAGAATGTCAGAGAAATGTCATTTCAAGCACTATTTAAGGTTTCACTTTCTCTTTGTATAGAGCTACCACAACAAAGCCAATAACATGACATTCAACATGATACCATGAACATCTGCCCAGTTATCAAACTTTTCTATAGAGAGACAATCCTATTGTGAAATAAACACAAAGATATAGATAAATATAAGATCTTTTATTAACCAAACTTTGTTTTAGAGCTTATAAAATGATACATGAGCTTAGTGAACACTTGAGAATTACTAAAATGTTTTACTTCATAGATGCTCGTTAGAGTCCGATTTCCCAAAGCAGCTACTGTTAATTGCTGATTATATAAATAATGGTGCACATATTTATCATACAGAAATTGAATCATTAACTTATTTTCACTTTTGTTTGAACCTACTGACCTTTCAGCATACAAAGATATTTCAATACTTTTCATTTTTATTTTTGAGATCATAGTAAAATCATATATAATTCCCCTTCTCCTTTACTCCCTCCAAAGCCATCCATATACTCTCTAGTTCAGACTCATGGGTTTTTTCTTTAATTGCTGTTACCGATACATATTTGTATTCACAAATATAGCCTTTTGAGTCTGTATGTGTTACTTGTATGTGCATATTTTCAGCACTGACCGCTTTGTACTTAATAACCAACCGACAAGCTCTTCCAGGGAAAGAACTGCTTCTCCTCTTCTCAGCTTTTCTTAGTTGCCTGTAGTTCTTTGTCAATGTTTAAAAAATTTTTCAATGTTTTTATTATATATTTTACTATTTAAAACAATTTTAAATGCATATATCTTGATCATATTCTTCTCCCTCAAGGCCTTCCAGATCCCTTTCCCAACTTTAAGTTCTTTCTCAAAAAACAAATAAAAAGCTTTTTTTTTTAATAACTGTAGAGTCATTCAGTATTACATTATTTTAATCTAGAAAAGTTTCTTGCCTAACTCTCATAGAGGATGTACAGGTCCTTTCTACTTTATTAATTCATAAATACTATATTCAGCTATTAATCGGATATAATAAACTTCTGAAGAGTATTTCCATTGAGTAAATACTAGTGAGGCACATTGTTCTGGATGGAAGAGCTTGCATGAATGGGGTATGGTCCCTGATGTACAAATGCTCAGTAATTCCAGGTTAAAAGTCAGCTCTCACCTTTGTGGCCAAAGACTTAAGTTTTCCTAGTATTGACTGTTTGTTGGAATACACGACATCCTCTTCATTATCTTCTCCTTCCATGATAGCACAGCTGTCTGCAGCTGGGAGCTCACACTCTTTTGAGTTAGTTGTCATTACTAATTTAGAATATTTGTATTCCAACCTAAGCAGGGGTAAATAAATAGAGTAAATAATGATATAGCCATTTATAAAAATAATAAATTCACATTTATTATAAATGTTCTTATACCAGCTTCTAGTCCTGATAGTCCTGTATACTTTCTCTAACAGCAAATTTGCCTCATCTGTGGCTGTAGCTTTAAATATTCTCACTTATTAACTATCTGTATAAAAATATTCCACAGGATGTCAAAAAGAATCAGTTCAATAGAGTTAATTTTGCCACTTATTTTACATTGACCTTACTGTCTAATTATATAGAACATTTATAAAACAAAGACAAGCCTTGAAGTCAAAATGCCTTTCCTTAATGTATACACGTGATACTAATTCACTATCACATTTTCTAAGGTTTAGATCATGAAGATGGGAACACTGAGCAGATGATTTGCTTGTTACTGTATCTCTACTTCAGTTGTGCCTTTTCTCTTTGACTGTGACTTCAGATATTATAATTATTCCTAGAAATTAGAACATAGATCTGCCACATCTCACTAAGCTCTAAATCCTCTCCAAAAATTCAAGCCATGTAACAGATGCACACAACGGTTAGACTCAACGTTTGGCACCAGAGTCTTTAAGACTTGGAATAAATAAATATGGCATCTGCCCATTTGCTTATCTATTTGTTTAAAAACATCTTTGTAAATGAAACTGATAGGACAAGAAGTCAGATAATGTCAGAGAAAGACATTATGCCACCACCTTCTAGTCTCAGCCCTGTTCCTATCTGGGAAACTTAGAGACTTTATTATTTTTTTTAGAGCAAATGACTAATCCAGTGGTCATTGATGTTCTGTCCACTTTCAATTATCAAAATAAGAATCATTTATTCTCCCTATTTTCTCAAATGCCTTGCCTATATCTTCCTTACCAGAAATGCCGAGTGGCACCAAGGAAATGGACAACATACAGTAATTAGGTCTAATTCTTGCAGTATAAACAAACTTTCCAGTTCTTACAAGATCATCTAATGAGGTTACTTACTTTTGATTCTTTTTCCAAAAGTAGCACGTTAAAGCCACCAACAACACAGCTGTGAATGCCCCCACACCAGCTCCCACTTTTAGCCAAAAGTCAACTGTTTCACAGGTTGACAACTTCTTCTCGGGCAAAGTAATTCCTTTGATGCACCACTTAGGTTCATTCCATACATATAATATTTCCTTTTAAAACAAAGAAATGAGGCCATAGATGAGATGAGCAATGAGACTAGGATTGAACTGTAAAAGCAAGAATTGGTACTAAGTCCATTTATCACACAGAAGAAAGATTTTTGCTAAGTCTATTCTCATCATAACCATAAAGGGTATTTCTCATTCAGTTAATACTACAGAATATCTAGCAAGAAAGGAGATATAGAAAATGAGTAAATAAATTAAAATGCAAAATTTAAATAAAGACTGCCACATCAGAACAGTTTACCACATGCTGAAGAAATAGAATAAAAATTATTCCGTTTTGACACTTTTTGGGGGGTTGTTTTCCTCAAAATTTGATGACTCCAGACTTCTTAATCTTGTTCTTAAACATACTCTCAAGCTACTTAGTACAACTACTTGGAATGGTTTGCACACATCCATCAGGTAGTCCAGTCAACCCAATAAACCTGTCCCTAAATGGAGTTGCCTACACACCATGGCCCTGGGGTATGTAAGTGAACCACAGCTCACCAACTCAAATGCTTCATGTAAAATTAGATACCCAAGATGCACAGTGCTTTTATTTGCCAAACTAAGGAGTGCATTAGCTCGAGTCATAACTACCTATACCAAGCATTTGCAACCTCCCAAAGTAGATGACTCAATTCCTAAAGCAATGTGCCCTAAATAGCGAGTGACAACCAGTGAACAATAAAGCCAATACATTGGGTCTTACCATGCATTTTTAAAATTAAAGTGCTAAAATGAGGCAGACCACATGTGAAAATCAGAGTTCAGTGAATTCTTCCTTTTATAGCTTAGCATACATTGTGACCATTAGTTATTTACAATTATCATGGAGTCCAATGAACTGAGGAACTCCATTTTGTGTCTGATTAATCACTTCAATCATCTGTTATATGGTGGTCACTTTATCTGGACTCTAACAAAAAGATAGCTGTGTTTTACTTCATATCTTCTGTGCATAGACAGATTTCTACCATTAGTTATGACCAATATGCAAGAGAATGGTTCACTATGGGGAAAAGTTTCATTCAGGTTTCAAATGATATCTCCCTGTGTGTTTTCTTAGAAAAGGTTATTAGTGATCCATGACAACTATTATCATTCTTATTGAACTAAACATCAGTGAATTACTTTTGAAATGGGTGACACTTTTATGAGAATGAAGAGGTGGAAATGCAGAGGCACATTTGGGTTCACCACCATCTCTCTAAGTGTAAACTAGACTGAGTATGGACCTCATTTGAAACACATTCTATGTACACCACTAAAAAGGTTTGTGTGAAAGCCTAGAAAGTTTTATCAAATGTATATGAATACAAGACCCATTAAAAGCTCTATTGTCTAGTAGCTATATACTAAGCATCTTAAAACCTCAAAATTACAGAGATACATATGAACCCAAAATGCCAAACTATCTACTCAGTTTCTCAGATACTGTAGAAGAAAGAAATGTAACTGAGCAAAGTTCACAGTCACTCTAAAACTATTCATTAGAAAGCCTGATCTTATCATCTGGTCAGGTATCACCAGGAGCAGAAAGCTGACAGAGCAGCTCAACCGTCCCTTCTTCCAGCATGGAAGGGGATTTTTGTAACGGGATTAAGATAAATTTAGTGATAAATTCAAAAGCATTTCTCTTACTGATAACACAGTATCACTTCAAATCTTTATTACTGCCTAATATTAGATATGCTGCTTACCACATACTTCGAACCTGGTATAGACTTTTTGAGATCTCAATTTGATAAGAGTACTTCTCTCACAAGCCATGAAGGCTTTGCTGCTTCCATCAACTATGTGTGAAGGAGTTGCATTCTGTAAACTATACCGATCTATATTTGAAATACTTACGGAATAGTGGAAGTGCGTGCCTAGTCAACACAAAGGGGAAAACTGAACAGAATGGGAAAGGAAATAGGACTAAAGCAGTCCTTGAAATTAAATGCTTAGAATTTTTAAAGAGGCACATTGAAGTATTTCAGCGATCATTATTTTTCTTCAATTGTGAAGCTTTACAATCCAAAGAAATCTTCATTTATTCACAGACATGAATAAAAAGCAGTTGACATCTGTTCAGGGTGCCTCCATTGGTTAGTTCTTACCTGAAGCCCTCTCTTGCAGGCTCCCTCGATCTCATGGAAGTCATGCTCTGTGCACAGAGGGCAAGCTTCTGCACTCTCCCATAGAAAATAGAATGTACAACCATCGCAGGTACCAGCTGGACACTTGCTAAAAATGTAAATAAACAGCAACCTTTTTAATGCATTAAATCCACTCCAATCAATACTGCAGCTTGCAAAACATACTGAGAGTCTTGGGTTAATGTTGAGGTAACACTTGAAAAAAACAGAAAACGTCTAAAGGAGACCACATGGAGACCACAGTGATATACCGCCATGCTTGCTACAAACATGGTGTCTAGAGTAAAACAGACAAATAATGCCAAGTGTAGGGAAGGTGTGATGCAAAAGAGAACCCTCATACATTATAGATGAAAATGTGAATAGCCCTTCTATTTTCAGAGTCTAGCAATTCTTCAAACAACCACACATGAATGTACTATTAATCAGGCTATAAGCAGGCATGTCTGCTCACAAGTATAAACCCAATAGAAGCAATGTGCATTCCACACAAAGGTAATGAGCGTCCACAGCAACATTATTCAAAATGACCACTGTGGGAAGAGCCTAAATGTGCAGTGAATAAACAGTTAAGTGGAACTGTCTGAGGGAATTCTAAATGACTATTTAAAGAAATTCAGTAATGATACATGCCTAAATTTAAATGAACACTACAAATACTGTGCTAAGTGGGAAAAGTAGTCAGAAATAATACACATTATACGATGCTACCCATATGAAAGTTGAGAATAGGGACAGAGAACAGATGATTTGCTGCTTAGGATTCGGAAGAGAGTTAGTGTATTGAAAGATGAGAATTAAAGGGTTCAGAGATTCCTGGGGAAATGATGAAATGACATAAACTTGGTTGTGGTCATGACTATATACTTCTGTTAAAAATCTAAAGAATCATTGACTTAAATACTAGTTGAATAGTTTGTATGGATTGCATGGAATTGTGATTCTATACAGCCACTATTTTATACATTTTGTGTGTGTGTGTGTGTGTGTGTGTGTGTGTGTGTGTTATCCATGAACCTGCCATTCTGGTAAACTGCTTATGTGGAGATCAAAAAAACAACTTACAAGAGTCAGTTATCTCCCACCATATTAGTTTCAAGAATCAAACTCAAATCACCAGGCTTGGCCACTGGCATGGCACCTTTGTCCACTGAGCCATCTCACTGGCCCCAAGCTTTTTTTGTTTGAAACTTTAAGAGACAGGCACAGATAGCTACCAAAAGGAAAGAAAAGGTTCTGGGAATGTTTCTCTGAACTCATAGCATCTAAGCTGAGTTTAGGAACACATAGGAAGAGTAAGGCAGAAGGAAATAAAAGAGCTTCCTACCAAGGAGATAGAATTGTATGATGAACTGATAAAAACAAATTACATGTCAGTCACTTTTGCTGGACCATCCAAGGCAAAACAATGAGGACAGTGAGAAACTAAAGCACAAAGCTTCAGATGCCAAGCAGATTATAGTTTCTATTGAAGAATTACCTCAGGGAGATAATTTTGGAAGAGAACCAGGGTTTTTTACAGAAGAAAAAAAATAACCATGGGCATTTCTGAAATCAACCCTCAGATCAACACAACATTCTATTCTCCAGTCCAATGCTAGGTCCCCCTGGACTGACAATGACTTAAAGGGGTGAAGATGAAGATGGGAGACAGAGTAGACATCGAGTATATTACAGAGCAACCACGGGTAAAATCTAAGTGGTTACTTTATGAACATCTGCTTTCTGATGTGTGAGCCAACTTCATCAAGTTGTTTCTTTGATTAAGAAACAGATAAATCCTGTGTGACTCTACATTGATCTGTTGTTGCTGTATATCCTCTGAATAAACCAGAATCTCTCTGAAAAGGTTCTCATGTAAGCAAATTTATATGAATATGTAAAATCCTGGGAGTATTCTCTTAATTTGCCTACCTAACTTCCAGTCTTTTTAAACTAATCCATGTGATTAGAGGTTTTCCCTAACTTCCTTCAGATCATGGCTAATGCTGAGCATGGGTCTCCTGAAAACTCATAAAAGTTAAAAGAAAGAAACAAAACAAACAAATAAACAAAAAATATGCCCCCTTTTAAAAGCCTCAACATAAAACCTTCTTGGTATATTAACTCAACGTATTGACATAAAAACATTTCAATACAAGAAAATCATGCACTTTAATCATACACCCTCACTTTCCATTTTCACACACTCTCAAATATTCTTTTTCATCCCCCTGATGGTCTTACATCTCCTTTGTTGTTATCAATTTTTATATTATTTATCTATAAGAAATCTAGAGTCCAAAAGAGAAAATCTTTTGTGTTTGAATCTGACTTATTTTGCTTATTTTGCAAGACAACAACACAAATGATCAAAGAATAAGCAAGGCAATAAGCAAAGTTCCATGATCACTCCTATGATCACTATTTCTAAGGTCTTATCAGGATGATCAAGATATCTGAGCCTACTTCCCTGTCCTAGCCCAAAGTCATTTTCATGTCTGAAGCCTATTCTTTCTAAGCCTAAGATTTAGATTCCTTCATGAAATTACTTCTTTGTTCTAGCCTAATGTCAGATTCCTGCCTGAAGCCTACTTCCTTGTTCTTGGCCAATGTCAGATTCTTGCCAAGCAGCCCCAAAAGCTCTCCACCTCTCCCCCTTTTTTATTTCATAAATGAGACTGAGCCTGTCTTAGGTCCTTCTGACAAGAATGCCTTTCTTACCCGTCGTGGAATATGCATTACCATTATCAAAAGCAATGCACTTTTTTTTTTCTAAATCAATTCTTGACTTTATTACAGTTTTCATATTTCACATAAAAGTTACACAAAAACTGTTAAATGGAAACACAAAATAAAAATTAATTGTTGAATCTCCATCCAAAAGTCAGAACTATATAACAGTTAAGGGGAAATTGAATTTAAATGGTACAAGCTAAATCATAAGATATTGTTTAATATTAAATAATAGAAACTAATAGTATATGAAGAGCAATTACGTTATCAAAGGGAGACTGTACATTCTTTGTCATGTTGACTAGGATCCCTATACTTGTAATTCATCTCTTTTTTAATGTGGTTTTTAAAATAGGACATAAAATCACCATCCTGACCAGTTTGAATGTACAGTTTGGTAATATGGAATATCTCATATTACTGTAAAATAAATATTCCAAACTTCATCATATAACTTTGAAATGTATGTCTATGAAGCATTTCTAAAGCGTGACCCTTTTCTCATTTTTAGTAGATATTCTATTTTCTGTGTCTGTCAATCTGACAACTTCATATGTTGACTACAATTGGAATCACATGGGATCTTGCTCTTGTCATTGTTTTGTTTCTCTTACCAGAATCCACTGAATGGTTTTTTTGTTTGTTTGGTTTGTTTTGTTTTGTTTGTTTTTTGTTTTTTGTTGTTATTTTTGTTGTTTGTTTGTTTGTTTGTTTGTTTGCTAGAACAAAGAAGTAGGCTTCAGACATGAAAATGACTCTGGGCTAGGACGGGGAAGTATGCTCAGATATTTTGATCATCCTGATAAGCCCTTAGAAATAGTGATCATAGAAGTGATCACAGACCTTTGTTTATTGCCTCACTTGTTCTTTGAGTATTTGTGTCTATTGTCTTGCGTGTTCTTTGACTATTTGCATCTATTGTATTGCTAGTTCCTCAACCTAAAACAGACCTTAATACTTGCATGTAATTAAAATGGTATAAAAGCAAAAGGGAGGAGGGAGGATGGGATAAGGGGTTTCTGGGGAGGGGGAATGGGGAAAGGCAATGACATCTGAAATGTAAATAAATACAATATTCAATAAAAAAGAGAAAAAAGTAAAGAATTATTGCAATGACATAAAAAAAATCAACACATTTATGTCTTAGGTTGGTAAGGCTCTGTGCAGAATATTCCCCGTCCTTGGCTTGCCAGCCTGTTAAATTAATAACTCTGTCTGGGGGTCCATTTTCAGTTTTAAGCCATGTACTTTGGCTGCCAAGATAGTCTTAATACAAATGCCCTTATGGCTAAAAATGCTGAAAGTTATTTCATTTAGTTATTGGCCATTGGTGTTGCATCTTTTATGAACTGTTCAACCTATTAACTAATTTATTATTTTGGTTCATGTGGATGCACATTTGTTTGTATGTACACAAATTTCAGAAGACAACACCAGGTATTGTTCCTCAGGTACACTCTAGTTTACTTTTGAAATATGGCAGCCCAGTGGTTGTATGCTAGACAGACTCTCTAACTCTGAAGATCTGACTGCTCCTACCATCCCACTGGAATTAAAACTATGTAGCTGAATTCTCTCTTTTCAGCAATGACAAACTTCACTTTAGAGTAAAGCTCCACACATTGTATATATGACCTGTCTTTGTATGCTCTATTGGTCTTATTTTTCCCAAATTGATTTCAACACCTAAGGCTCTGATATAGCCAACACACGTTTATATTTAACTTATGGCTGCATACTCTTGTCCTAACCCAAAGGCTTTGGCTACCTTTCTGCCACAATTTGAGTATATATGCTCCATTAAGTTCAAGTTCAGGTAGATTTCCCTGGACTATATGTGTGATTCTATAGTTCTTTGAGAAACTTAAACTTAGTATGGAATGGGGTGTTGCTTTGAAATGTGGATATAATAGTCTTTTCTTCTCTTCCTGACAGAGCAGTTAGATTCAAGTTTCTCTTTGGATCTGTTCCCGCCTTGTCTCAGCATAAGTGCCAGTGCCACTAAGTGGCTTCCCATCACTGGCTTCATGTGAATTGTGGTCCTTTTACTTTTCCTCTTTGCTCATAAAATTTTCCTTTTGTTTATAGACCCAGAGTAGGAGGAGAATGGATTCTCCACTTTCTCTACTGATTTTCCCAAACTGCTACTGAAGTTTATTGTTGCCTTAAATATCTAACAATCAGTATTTCAGTGATTTATCTAGTGTTTCCCAGTCTGGCCTTGGCTATAATCTTCCTTTCCTTTGTAAGTAACTCTCTTCCTTTTGAAGTCCTAGAATAGATGTTTTCTTTGAACTTGGTAGGTGTGTAGGTGAGCACTGTTTGGTTCTTTCTTTTCCATCTTTCCTCACCCTCCTCCCTTTAACTGTAAATGACACTTTAAGAACCTCAAACAGACGGCAAAGACAGGCTATGGTAAATTGTGAGCTACTGACACAAAACAAATGATTCCTCCCCATAAATGGATGAACAGTTGGGCCAAGGGAAAGGACATGAATAAGCCTTTTGGATTCTTCTAACCAATCACAGTAAAGACTATTGATATTCAGTTTTGGTCATAAGATTCCTAAAAGTTCACTGGACAAGGAAACTCCCTTAGAGACCCTCCAACTCTTAGGAGTAGTTCTCATTTCCCCCTAATTAATCCACTTTTATTCTGCTCACTTCTTGTTCCTGGTTCTATATTCTTTTGGGTATAAGACAACAAAATTATAACCTACTGGATCAGAGTAACATTGATGACCATTGATCATATGGCACCCTTAGTCAAGTTAACAGAGAGCTTAAAAAAGGCTCCATTATAATCACAAGCCTACATCTATATACAATCCAAAACTGTATTTTTCTAGATACCAGCAAATTTTCAAACATGCCATGACTTCCTAAATCATGAATACAAAGTCTACACTTTTAATAGTTGACCATGTTTTTAACATGTCTGTCTTTCCAAAGTGATTGCACTGTAGATGACACAGATTCAGTTCAGATGTAAACAAACTATTAGCCTTACATGATACAGTAACAGAGGCCTAGGAGTTTTTTGTCAGGATTATAAATAATAGCAAAATGTTCTTTAGGGAAAAAAATAAGAATTAACTGCCTTAATTCAACTGTTTATAAATCAAAGAAATGATATATGCAGACTAATAAACAGGGACTAAAACAAAGAATAAATACAATAGGTAAAATCTTAACAAACAAGATATCATTTTCTTTCCCCATCTTCTAGGTCAAGAAAAGCAATTCAAAATAGTTCCTTGCATTGTTTTTGAATAAAACTTTAAATTCCTAATCAAAAAGATATTCCAATATAACTACAATTTTCAATTTTAAAGTAATTATATTTTTTGATCATTTAGCAAAAAATTATCCCCATGTCCTCCAGATCACTTTTTCCAAAAAGGGAGAACCAAGGGATGAACAAACTTTGTATCCTGGGGTATGGAGAAGACAGTAAGTCTGCTAAACTTTGAAACAAAACACGAACAAAAAGAAAGATAATTAACATTGCGAAAATTTCTGAAGATAACTCAAGTTTTAATTCAAACTGGACTTTAAAATGACAGTTTTCCTCCTTTCCCTGTCTCATTTTTGTAATTTGGCAAAGTTGAAGCTCTTCTGTCATCACTAGACAGTTACAATGGGCAAAACGAGAGAGCAAACGTGGGAAGCGCAAAGCAACACAAAATTTGGAGACTTAACAATGAGAGTCAATTTCTAGGAAACTCACAAAAGCACAAAAACTTCCAGAAAACAAACCTAGATATTCATGTCATTTATAAGGTTATAATTGTGTCAAAACACTACAGTGATTAGATCCTTCTCCTTGGTAGACTTCACTTTTCTAAGGATACACTTAGGTTAAATGTAGTTTAGAATCAAGTCCTTAATCCTTTTAACCCAATCCTTTTACTATTGACGGCACTTAATTTTGATTCTTTGAAATAAACTGCATTTCAGACTTTGAATCAAGCCATCTCTCTGAAGTGTTCCAGGATACAGAGGCTGTCATCTGACCTGTGATTTCTCTCAGCCTTGGCATCTCCTGAAACAGTCTCTCTCTGTTGCAGATCCTGGGCATTGGAATAAGGCAAGCCCTCTAGTGTTGGATCCATAAAACATGGTATTTCGCCTCATTTTAAAAGGCTAAGTATGATTGTGCATGACTGTGTCTTATGCTGTTTGGTCTGTTACAGCAAAACACATTAACTTGAGAATAACAGAATCTTGTTTTCTAAATTTACAGAGGCTGGAGAAGCTAAGTTCACAGTGCATCTGAGTGAGGGCTTGCCCTCTGTTTCACAGATGATGCTATCTTACAGTGTATTCTCATATGGCATAGGGCTAGCTAGCTCTTTAGGTACCTCACATGGCACAGAGCTAACTTACTCTTCAGGCACCTCACATGACATAGGGCTAGCTAGCTCTTGAGGGCACCTATAAGAACACCCATTTCATCCATGTTGTCAGAGACACTGTAAGCTAATCACTTCTCAAAGCTACTACTTTCTAATATTCCCAGGCTGGTATTTAGCATTGTAATGTTATTTCAGCATATGAATTTGGGGAATATAAACTCTCAAACCTAGCCAACTGAATTTTAACGTAAGGATATTTTTACCTGTGAGTCTTAGAACAATGGATACAAAACACACCTTTACATACTCCCTTTAAAGAATTCTTCTAAGATTCATTACTACAGGTTGGTACCTGTTCAAGACCACATTAGTAAACTGGCTTCCCACTGTCCTTTACCTATAGACTGTTTTCCTTGGTGGGAAAAAAATCCACTTTTATTACCTCTATTTAAACATTGTTCTAAAAATGTATGAGGGTTTTGTGATGTGATTGATTGTAACCTTCTCTTAAAATGACTTACTCATGTTCGAATTGCACAGTTTTAACATGCCTGCATTAAAGCTTTCCCTTTCCTGATTACAGAGGGTTTTTTTTTTTTTTTGTATTTTTAAATGTTCATAAAGCTTTTCTATGCATCAGTAAGTACATTTTTGTTCTAGGAACATATTTGTTCTTAATCTTTTGTGTTATCTTGCTTTTCAAATTTGGATATCTATTATCTTTCTGTAAAGAATCAGAGGGAAGAGATAAGAAACTCATTTAGTGTATCTCTGACTCTTAATTTCAAATGGATAGACTTTTTGACATTAATAGGCCTTCTTTGATGTCTCAACCAAATCCTGTATTAGAGTTCAATAAACCTAATGACTTTGCTATAAAAACTAAATTTGAGCCTGTGGTATAAATCCCTGGAGTACTCAACTCTTGGACACTATCAGGACAGAACTGCAAAGCATCCCTTTGGTGAGATGCAACATCCTCAGACTCTGTGATGATCATGAAATGAGTTTGGATTCTGCAAGAGGATTTCACAAACAATTTTAGACCGAATGAAAACAACTTAAGCAGTTGGATAGGTTCATAGAACTGCTAAGAAGTAAAGAGAGAGAAGAAGATAATGTTCTTACATGAACATTGACGATGAATGCTTACAGAAAGCAACTTGCAGATCTGCTGAGCTGTGCCTTAGAATAAATCTACTTTGCCTCTTTATTAAGTGTGCTTCTTGACAACCCTCCATTCAGGAGACGGCTTGAAATACTTGAAAGGCATTTTTGTCATGAAAGAACAAGAGCCATTAGGACGTTGTTCCACCTGCAGTGTGGTACTCAGCAGCTATACAACCTCAGGCTCAATGATTCCTCCTTGGTGAAGCAAATATGTTTAACTCAAGGACCTTCCAGATCACATCCATTCAGTGCCCGCTTTCTAGGAAGGCACTTGTGTAATCTTTTCACTAATTCAAATGCCTCATGCCTTTTAATGGGCAGTTCTCAGATGCAGTGCTCAGATATGCATCGTCCCATACAAACAGTATCTTCAACTTCAAGTCCATCCATCTGTAAAGTTGACCCGAGGTTTAAGAAGCCAGGGGGTGGGTTCATCTATGCAGAATTATTTACAAGTATTAACAGTCCTTTGCAGAAGAAACTTAGTCTGTACCCAAGCAGCAAATTTCATTAGATAAAAAGCCTCAAAAATAACTGGGGCTGTCAGATTGTTTGCCAGAGATGCCACATTTGCAGAATTAGGTACCACATACTTGCATTTGCCAGATCAAGCAGAGAGGTTAAAGTTTATAATCACAGATGAAACCAAAGTCCAGATAACATGAGTCCTCTCAAGTCCACACTCAGCAGAACATACACACCTCCCCCTTCTCCCTGTTCAGACTCTTTACTTTTCAAGAGCTAGAGGGTCTTTTGAAAGTTTTCTTGACAACCAAGGTTCAAAGACCCTGCTGACTATTACCAATACTAAAGTTATTTTCACCTGGTTGGTCAAGAATAATACCTGATGTGGCACTATTGTAAGGTCTCACTCTGACTTCTCAGTCAATACCATCTGAAGGCCAACTATCTGGTTAGCATCTTTTCCTCGAATATTTTAAAGTTTCCAAAAGCATGCAGCAATAAGTCTTCCTCAAAAGCAGAATGAGAAACCTGTCTATTACTTCTCTGTTAGTTAGAAATCTTTATTCAGCCCTGCAGCAAAAAGACAAACAAACAAACAAACCTAATTATTTAAGAACGAGATGCTGTTTTTCTTGTTCTGATCCTTGGGCTCCCCCTTGTGCCTTGATGGGAAATTCACTCAAGAGAAAACTGAAGGTCTAAACATTGTCTGTGGGAGTCAGTATAGCTCCCTAGAGCAGTTGTCTGCATGCATATCACAGCTACAAATGAATTTTTATCAAGATCTGTGTGTGAAACTCTGCCATAAATACTACATTTTAAATCAGCTTTTCAAAAGACCAAGATGCAAACAATAATACTAGGGAATAAATAATCTGTCTCGGGGAAGTAGAGCATGTAAAATCTATGGTATGTTAGGTCAACAGAAACGACCCTCCGATTTTCATAAGCTTTGCAGTTGCCTTCTATTTTTAGAAATCCTCCAGTGTTCAACACCCAGAGACTCAGAAATCAATTTTAACAATAGATATTCTAAGGTTTCTGCTGCAGGCAATCCAGAGAAACCCCGGTGAACACAGTAAAGTTCCCTTAGAGGCAAAGCTTGCCAGAAGTCAAAAAGAGAAACTTCACATTCTTCTGCTCATAAGATGCCATCCTTTAACCCCATGAGGCTATGTTTTATTTATGGTAAGAAATCAAAATGTACCCTTGCAGAGTCAAAAGATAATTTATTTTCTAGAGGCCATAGCCAGTCTTTAGGATACCATCTGCTTGAGTCAGAGACCTGGCAGGGAATCTTTAACGACACCCAGATGGACTCTGCAGACCAGACCCAGAGAGGTTAATTACGAAATCTGGAAACCTCGTGAGAGCTACTGTAAATGTAATGAGCACCACAACTCAAACTACCCCCGTAGAACCCCAGAGTGATGAGATGTTCGTCTGTTTCTGGAATCTTCATATGTGTCATTACATGGGGGGATAGAGGGATGCTCTGTACCCCAGGAGCACCCCTTTCTCCCCGTTTCTCTATCCATGTCTATTCCTCTGTTATCTCATCATATTCTTCTCTCACCTTGAATAGGTGAAAAAAATAATGAATCATTATGCAAACCAGAGAAACCGCTGGTGAGAAGCAAATGCCAGTGTGCATATATATCCCCAAATAACCCAAAGTAACCACATTACTGATGTTATTGTTGCTAGAATACACAGTAGTTTCAGGTATAAAGCATCATTTTATAATCCACCTGTGAAATAAACAGGAGAGCTTTAAGATGCTCTCAAGTAAGGTTACTAAAAAAATAAATCATTTTCTTATTAAAATGACTGACAACCACACTATCATCACAAGGTGCCTTAACTAAACTTCCTGAACAATACACTGAAAATACTGAGATAGTTAAGTGTTCTTCACTGGGATGGTAGGCTGTATTTAAATGAATAGTTTTCAGAGCCTAGGAGTTATGTTCTAGTGTTCCCAGCAAAAATTAACAGGATATACCAAATGTAGACCACAGAGAGCTAGTACCTCAATTTCAAACAATTGAATATTCTGCATTAGGTTCTACAGGTCAGATTTACCCTGATGATTCTGCTACAGTTAGTTCCTCAGAAACCTGAGCTTGAAAATGGATCTAAACACTCTCTTCAAGACCTCATTCCCTTGCAAAGAAAGGAATCATGACTTGGGTTAGATTAGTTAGTCCAAAGCCAGTTAATTGTTGATCGAGGTCTAGGAAACAGGGATATTCCCATCCAATCAAAGGAGACTGATAAACAATGAGAATAAACACAAAAATACAAACAGTGCAATTCATTGTTTATTGCCTAAGTCATTTTGAAGAGAGTCAGATGCTGAAGGCAAAAGGGACAAGAGGATGTCATCAAAGAGGCAGGGAGGCAGTACGATTAACTAGGACCTATTCATTTAAATCATGCCCTGATGTATTTCTACAACACACTCCCTGGTTTTTTTTTTTGTTCTCAGTCTACTTTATTTCCATAAAGAATATGTTTTAGCAGTAATAGTCCAGACAGCTTTGCTTCCAAAAAGAAATTCTACATGGAGTAACCCCATAGTAAAAGTGAATACCTGGGGACTGATATCACACCCGCACCAGGTCTCATGGGATTACACCTCATTTTCACAGCAGTCGATCGGCCATTAATACAAGATGTGGTGGCTGTGGAGGACCTGTTGGAAAGCAGGCACTAGATTAAAGACCAAATACAACTCAGATGACCATGACAAAAGGGTCATGTGCAAAATGGCTCCCCTGCTCTGTGAACAAACAAAAGAGAGAAATTATTAAAGGTTTCTAACTTCTAACTTAACACAAATTCAGTGTATTGACTTTCACCACCTATGGAAGATGGCCCACCATTAAGGCATTTTAGTAAAATTATTATGATTTTAACCAGAATTAATTTTTTTGGAAGGAAACAAGAGTCAGTTGTATCAAAACATCAAGCTGAATACAAAGTGAGTAAGTGAACAAGAAGTAAATACTGCTTAGGCAATGAACCAAAATCTCTTGATTGCTTGAGAGGGAGAGAGCAAAAGCAAGCGTGTGTGTGTGTGTGTGTGTGTGTGTGTGTGTGTGTGTGTGTGTGTTGTATACTATTCATACTTGGTGTGTATATGTATGTGTGCATGATGTGTGGGTGCATGGTGTGTATGTGCATGGTGTATATGTATGTGTACGGTGTGCATGTGAACATGTATGTGTGTGTATGTAATGCATGTGAAATTATATTAGAATTTCAAAATATTCTGTTTCTCACTTTTTATCAAACCATTTAATGCCCACATTCTTATTTTCCATTGAGTACAAGCTGCCATGCTAGGCACCCAGAGGCATCATTATCTTTCTCTCTTGTCACTAGAAAACTATAACCAAGAGTAAGAACTAAAATCTACAAATTCAGAAGTATGAGCTCAATATTTTAAAAAATAGTCTCAAGAAAAAATATCTTCACTTACTTATAAAAGAAATGTACATCTGGTACTTGGCTCGGTGACACTGGGAACATATCCTCCTTGATATTAACGTTTTGCAAGGCAGTTTCAACAGTGACTCCTAGATGACATTGAAAAACAAACTCTGAAGCAACCGGGGAGATTAGGTTTACTTAGTCTCTGCACATCTGAGTACAAAATAGCCTTACTTTGACAACTATCTCCTTACCCATCCCCTCACCAGAAATATTAAATTGACGCATTCCTGATAAGAATAAGAAACTTTCCAACATCTCCAGAAAAAAAAATTCTAACCTCCAACCATGAAATCTAGCTCATTTCATTGCCATGGATGTTTTGTTCTTTTGTTTTGTTTTTCTAAAACCTGTAGGATACACACAGTGGTTTAGATAGTTTCTACAGTTTATTTCTTATGTTTCAAAAATCTATTTGAGTTTTGTCAGTAGAGACAGGTTATGTGTGCTCACCTTCAGTACAGACATGTTTATTTTACCAAGCCTGCTGCTCGCATGCCTGTAGTTCAGCTAGCTTTATTTAATTACTGATTTGCTTAATCAGAAAGACAGGGTTTCCCTCTCTCATAGATAAAACAGTGGCATACTCAAACCTCTGGCAATTAGCTAGAGGCTGGTAGCTGACCTTGGTGCTGAAGTTTGAAGAGCAGTACATTCAGGAATCCATAGCAAAGCTCTCAGATCAGGTCTCACACCCCCAAATTCTCACTGCTCCTAAGAACCACTAGAGAACTGGATTACTCTCAAAACTTTCCTATACTATAGGACCTCAGACAAAGAGACCAAAACTCAAGGTACCAGCATCCTCAATGAAATACAGTATATATATATGGGTGTGTGTGTGTGTGTGTGTGTGTGTATGTGTGTGTGTGTATTATGATTTACATGCTTTTTAGATTTTCATAAAGAATTTTTATTTTTATTTGTACAGATACACACAGTCATGTGTATACAAATGGAGTCTGGAGTTGACTTGAAGTATATTCTATATCTATTTTATTTTTTAAACAGAGTCTCTCACTGCACCTAGAGGTCAATCGTTTCTGTTAAGCTAGCTGGCCATCAAGCCACAGGGACTTACCTTTCTCTAATAGCACTAGGATTTCAGGCTGACTCACATACCCAGATTTTGCATAGGCACTAGGGATCCAAACTCAGGTCCTTGCCTTGGGCAACAAACACTTGAGTCATCTCCCCAGGCCTATTTTATATCTAAAATTATTCAACTAAAGCATCTGAATAAGGGCATATCCTCTCATAAAATATTATATCACATAGATTTCCATACAGGAATGCAGAACCTTCTTGTATTCTGAGATTGAGCAATAGATCTAACTTCCATGTGATTTTTTATCAACTTTGCAAAATGATAATTTATTAGTTTTCAGGCTTTAATCATGTGTTGTAAGCAGCAGTATTATGACAAGTTATTGTTATGATAAAAAGTGAGAATGAACACATATATGCATATATTAACCCAAGAGAACTTACCTAAAAACGTATCTGCCAGAATAATAGACTGAGATGACAAGGCTGCCCGGAAGCCCTTACTTTCAGAAGGAATAATAGTTGACTGACATACAAATGCTCCAACCAAATTTGTGTAATCATCTGACCCTGTCACCATTTCCTTTACCGTAAAGTCTGAAATATTGTTGGTACAGAGAGCCATCTTTCTCCCCTAGGAAAGCAAAGCCACAAGCAAAAGGTTCATTGATAATCAGTCGTTAACCTGAATCTCAATTAACTTCTCAGACTGGGTGCTAACTCCTCACCACAGAGATGCTCATTTAAATGCTCTGGGATGGTGCCCAGGCATCAGTCTCAGCGCACTTCCAGTGTTCAACAGAGTGTGAGAGTTGATGAAGTTATGCTAAGCCAAAAACGCTGGTCCTCCCAGTACATGAATCCTATGTTTTAGATGAAAGCCATATAACTCCAGGAAACAAATAGCATCTAAGAAATGTTCACTTCATAGGCATTCAGGGAGGGCAGCAGAATACTGATGAAGATTTAGATGCCAGGGAAGAAAACTTCCCTTCCTTTCTCCTTCATAAGTCTAAGTATGGTTGGAAAAGGCCTAAAAGCTATATTGCGACAGCATCCTAGGATATCCAGACTCTAGGCTTTTGATCACTGCATGTATCTCAGGTACCTACTCTTGGACACAGCGGTGTATCAGTTTATAAAATAATTTGAAAGAATAAAAGTGAACAAGAGGCTAACTTTTCAGCCAGAGGCTGGTTGTGTTTGTATAATGTTTAAATATGCTACAAAGAACTACAGCTTGCTCTATAATTTTTACAAAGAAATGTAAAAAGAAGATTGGAACGCTATTTGATTGACCTGAGAGTATATACACACAGACACAAAACATAAATAGTTCTCATTCTTAATGCAACCAGTAATTCTAACATAAATTTTCTCCCACCATAAGGCTTTCCCATGCAAAACAGGGGAAATAGATCTTTACTAAATTGTTGCAGCCAAGAAAACAATAGAAAATGGCTAAAGTCCTGGGGAGGAGGAGGAGGAGAAGGAAGAGGAGGAGGAAGAAGAAGAGGAGGAGAAGGAGGAGGAGGAGGAAATGACAAAGCCTAAAAGAAAACAAGTGAGAACAACAACTAAAAGTTAGGCCTGGCTCCTACCTATTTTATTCACAGGCATTTGAGGCTAGCCTGGACTATATATTGAGCTATAGGTTACCCTGGGCTACTCATGCAAAAGAAAATAACACACACACACACACACACACACACACACACACACACACACACACA
>JANHMN010000016.1:8815528-8836430 GCA_030674055.1 Rhabdomys pumilio
ACACACACACACACACACACACACACACACACACACACACACACACACGAACACATGCACACGCACACACACATGACTGCCCTCTGAAAGACACAACAAGCAGATGAAAGAGTCAGATATTTGCACCCAACCAATGGAAAGAAGCTGCTGACCCCTGTGGTTGAATTAGGGGGAAAGCTGGAAGAAGCTGAAGAGGAGGGTGACTCTGTAGGAGGACCAAAGCAGTCTCAATTAACCTGAACCTCCAAGATCTCTCAGACACTGGACCACCAACCAGGCAGCATACACCAGCTGATATGAGGCCCCCAACACATATATAGCAGAGGACTGCTATGTCTGGACTCAGTCAGAGAAGATGTACCTAACCCTCACGAGGCTGGAGACCCTAGGGAGTGGGGAGGTCTGGTGGGGTGGGAGTTGGAGGATGGAGACATCCTCGTGGAGATTGGGGGAGGAGGTATGGGATGTGGAGCAGTCAAAGGGTAGACTAGGAGGGAGATAAAATCTGGACCATAAAAAAGATTAAATTTAAAAAATGAAAAAAAAAACAAGTTTGCCATAGCATCTCATAATGATGATGATTGGATATATAGGGGTCAATATGACAAAGACATAGGAAAAACTTCCCATTATATATTAAATTTTTGACTTTGTTAATGGTATATATATACATATATAATAGAGATATCTCTCTCTCTCTCTTTCTCTCTCTCTCTCTCTCTTTCTCCCTCTCTCTCTCTCTCTCTCTCTCTCTCTCTCTCTCTCTCTCTCTCTCTCGTACCCCACCTCCAAACTACAACCTCACATAGCAATAAAAATATGACACCTACAGTGGTATAATTCTCCCATTGATGGTAACAAAGTTCTGCTTTCTCTATCCCACCAAATAAATCCCATATTTATCAGCAGAGGCTAATTTATCAAGTAACATTTGACCTTGTGTATCTCTTTTTGAATTTGTACAGAATTCCCACTGGTATTTTCTCTCTTCTAAAAATATAACCAGAATGCATGTTATACATCAACACAGGTAGATAAAGGGATGCTGAAAACTGGCAGAACATGAATTCGGGAGTGTTTTAACGGTGCTTCAGAGGAGACTGGTACGTGAGTTGGTTGTCTGAGGGAGGGAAGATTTGCCTTGAATATGAGCAGGCAACACTCAACTGGGAAACCCCAAATAGAACAAAAGGGTGGAGTCAGGAATTCCTTCTTCCTGAGCCTGCCACACTCTCCTCCTGCCACAGACATTAGGACGACAGGTTTTCTTACCTTGGGACCTCAGGATTATAGCAGCATGCCCAGGTCTCAATCCTCAGCCTTCTCTTATTCTAAAGCGTTTATACTTGGGCTGAGTCATACTAGTAGCATCCCAGCAAGGTATCCCACTTCCAGAAAGCCTATCACAGGGTTTTTCAAACTCCACAATTAATTCCTCACATGAATCTCTATTTATGTATATATTGATTTTTCTGTTCCCGGGGAATACTAATACAATAAGTTTCCTCACACCATAATACCTAACTTATATTTCTAAAATATGAGATTAACAAACTTAACCATTTCATCCCTTCCCACTTTGAGGAAGGAGGGGGGAGGGACTCAATGTATTCAAGGTATATAAGGCTTGGAGTTCAGCTGATTAGATATCAGATTGACTGGCAATCTGAGAATCAGATGAGCCTGCCCTGGTAGAGAATGCTGTCAACAGGATAGGAAGTGACAAGACTTCAATTGCCATGGAGCTCTTATTGGTCACTTAACCCAAATCATATCTTAAAATTGGAGTAGAGTTCCATCTCACCCCAGACAACCAGAACTCACCTCATGCCCACATAAACTGATATTGAAGAAATGGAAGTATTTTGTCCCCTTGGAGGTGAAGCTAGGGCCATTCATTAGCGAGCCCACACTGCTGAGGTTGCGGAAGTCATAGTGCAGACTCTGGTTTTCCTTTTCATGGTAGAAAAAACAGTCGCTGTAGCAAAGCGAGTGATCCTTCATTTAAAGACAGAAAAACAAACAATAATGCAGAAGACATTATTAACTGCTATGAGGAAAATGTTTTCAAAAAGTTCTAGATATAAAATCTTTCAGTCATTGTTGTAGTAGTTACATTTTGTCATACCAGTGGTAATGAGTTCCTAATGGCTGAATGTCTCTACAAAAAGTTCAGAAGAGTCAAGATTTTTTAATCAGGGATATTTTCTCAGGTAACCTCCTTATGGGAAGGTATTTTTAAGAAATATTAAAAACTTTCCATTAGGCTTGTTTTTACAGACAGTAAAGCCCTTCCATTGAGCTACTCTGATCCTCCACTGGTCTGCTGTTTAGCTTCAAACGTGAAATGCTGTAGCCAGGAGTACTGCTTTCCAGAACACTCCTACACCCAGCTTACAAGAGCAGTTACTCCTCCTACCTTGGAAGTGCACAAGATATTGATTTTAGTATTTCTGAAAATATTCATATTTGAACATTTTCATATTTTCATCACTAGTAACCAGCATTTCCACGGCATAAATTCAGAGCTCAATGTAAGAGAAGAAGAAACAGGAAAAAGAATTACAAAGCATTTTCCAGTGTCAATAGCAACTCCACATACTTCCCCCACCCCATGGGGAATAACTAAGAAGCTACTCCCTTACCTGGGTGCTTTTACTTCCAGGCCCACACGGAATGCAAGCTTCCTTGCCATAGACCTGGTGGATGGACAGGTAGGTGTCAGCTGGACACTCTTTGCACTGGTTGGTTTCTTTCTCAATGTAGTGGCCTGGTGGGCAGGGTACACATGATGAGCCCAACTGCTCAGAACCCAGGGCACAAGCACGACATGATGCTGCCACCCCATCAACTGCATTAGTGGCTGTGATAGAATAAATCTTCACCACATCATTGATGAAACGTCTGTTCTAGAAAGAGAGCAGAAAGAATGGCATCTGCCTTGGAGCGCAACTGCATGAGCGAGTTATCCAGTTATGTTTATGTTGACAACAACAGAATGTTCCAGACTGACAGCTTGTGAGTAACCGTGGGTTACCTTCACTCCCATTCAGAAGTTCTAAATAAAAGCCCTTAAATATTGACATTAGAAGCCACTTTCGATAACCATGGAATTCCAGATATGCTGCTACAGTTGACATCAGACATGTCATGACTGGCACTGACAGTTACAGACTGTATCCAAAACATTACCACAGTATCTTTATATCTCATTTTAGCTTACCCAGGCATCTTAATGATGCAGTCTGATGCTGAAAGTCTGGAAGGGTGGAAAATCTTGGAAAGTGAGGACCTCTTTTCCTCACTCAAACACTGTATGATACTGATAGACTCATTCTGAACCTTTCTTTCTCTCTCCAGCCCTTCACCTAAGCATTGCACTCTAATTTTAAAAAGAAAAGGATGTCAAAGGAGCAAGCAAGATGCTGAATCCTGCCTCTTTTTTCCTTTTATGGTATAGGATTAATTAAGGTCAGGTTTTTGTCACCCTAGTGCACAATGTTACATCTGACTGCTTAATCCTCTTCTGGATCAAGAGGGAAAGACAAAGAGAAGATGGAGTTCCACCTGTGTTTACCTTCTCATCTTTGTATTCTGAATACTAAATAACAACCCCCAAAGAACAACTTGAGGTCATGGGAAATCTGGGGACTGGCTTCCCACTGAAAATCTAAACAGAAAAGAGAAAAAATGTACCACACGTGCCACCACAGCAATGAAGCTATTCCCAGCAAAGATTCACCTTGTTCCCATTTTGATAAAGTCACATCTGTGGAGATACACAACAAATACCATGCCTGGGGCTAGGTAGGGATATGGTGCAGTGGCAAGGCGCTTAGTGCACAAGCATCAGGACCTGAGTTTGGCTCATGAACAAATAAAAATTATGGGATCATATTAGCTTGTTTAGTGGGTTTAATACTGTGTACACCTCATGGTAAGTCTTTAAGGTTCTCTGTATGGAATTCATTCTATCCTCTGTACAGGTTATAGTGCTCTACACAGATATCATGGATTTCATTCTATCCTCTGTACAGGTTATAGTGCTCTACACAGATATCACTGATTTCATTCTATTCTCTGTACAGGTCATAGTGTTCTACACAGATATCATGGAATTTCATTCTATCCTCTGTACAGGTTACTGTGTTCTACACAGATATCACGGAATTCATTCTATCCTCTGTGCAGGTTATAGTGTTCTACACAGATATCACAGTTTCATTCATTGATCTCACATCTCCATGTAGAGTTCATAATGCCCATATGAAGCTCACAGTTCACTTACAAAGGGCTTGTACTGTACCTTTAAAAGATGTATAGGCCCCAGTATACAGGTCACAATGTGTTTCTATAGAGAGCATAGTTTGCCAGCACATAGCTTGTGATGACCTCAACAGAGTTCGTACCGACTTGCATGGCGTACACATTCCCTTTCAGATCTCAGTATGCTGTATATGGAGGACATGGTGCTTCTGTGTAGAGCCTTCAGTGTCTCCAGAGGAATCACTATACTCTGAATGGAAATTACACCCAGGAGTAAACAGTAAGAAAATGGGTGGAACTTACATCTTGGCCTTGATTTGTTCTCTGGAATGCCCATGTAAATGTAAAGGTTGCATTCTTGAAGATGACATGCGTATAAGCTTGCTTTTCTTTGGTTCCTCCCCATGACTCCACCACATTGGTGCTTTTCCTATTTATATCCTAAAACAGTAGGGAAACATTTACACATAAAGCACAAATTCAGTATTAATACAAATATACATTCATTACAAAGACATACTTTTATTTGGAGAAAACTGTGTAGGACTCATGACATTTTCCTGCTGTACCCTACCTGTTCTAACAATACAACTCTCAAAAATCCCATAAATGCACTGCCAGCAAAATGGGAAAGAAATCCCAAGTGACTGTATGTTTAAGACACACACTTAGAAAACATTATTTAGAAGGAAGAATTTCTCAAACTCCCTAGGGAAAACGTCTAGGATCCTCACTGAATAAAAGGCCTCCCATTTGGAACTTTTTTCTTTGAGAGACTCTAACAAAACCATTTACATAGAAATTCTGTTTCCCTAAATTGTACTTACTACAGGTTTGTCCAAATGAAAGCTAATCAGAATGCTATCCCACGTTCATGAGTACTCTCTGGGTAGGATTTGAACTCCATGAAGTTTCATTTATAAACTATTTTATTTATAATGTTTTTAGCTAAATTTAAGAAAAATAACCATGCAGATTTGAGATACTCCAATCAATATGCCATCATCAACATGACCTGAAAACAAGTACAATAACCAATACAAACATTTAAATTATTTAAAATGAAAGCAAAGGTTAAGTCTGAAGTTTTAAGCCAAGCTTTCCTTTAGAATTTCTGATAAATAGCTTGTTTCTATTAGTTATTTGGAATATTGGAAACATGTTGTCATGGCCTCAAAATTTGTCTCTTTCTATAATATAGACAGAAGGATCAAAGATATTATTAAGCAATCAAATATAGATAACAGTATAGAAAAATGATTCCCACAGGTTAATCTTATTGCCAAATAACCAAATAATCACACTTGACACTTACAAAATCATTAAATATTGTTCTCAGTTATAAGAAGTAAATTTTATTACCTTACTAAAAACAATGTATCTTTATATGGCAAAGTGTTATTTGATATCCAAAGCATTGTTATTTGTGATTTAATTTGACAACTTGAAATTCCTATTGATGAAACCAATCACTTAAGGACTAAAAAAGAATGTTGTCAGGCTCTGCTATAAGCTACATCTCTACAATGACTTGTAACATGTAAGCTTGGTATGGTGGTACCCTAAAAAGAAGAGGACACAGCATTAGAGATGGAGAGAGGTATTAGGGGAGAATGGAAGCTGGAGACAGGAAATGGGATATGATCAAAATACATCATATATATATATATATATGTATGGAATTATCAGGAATAAGTTAAATGTCATTGGAAACAGAATGACTATTATGACCAGGAGGAGGGAGAGATGTCAGAATGAAATGATACTATGCATGCTAATTTTAAGGTTTTGTATTTTTTTTAAACAAAAAAAATGGGGAAAAGAAGTACTGTTCAGGGGTAAGGGAGGAGTGGTATAGTTGATGTCAACTATTATTAATACTCATAGAGATGACCTGACAGCAGCATAAATGGGAGGAGATGGAATCAAAGGATTAGGATCATCAAAATGGTCCAGAGATGATAGGAAATAGTCTCTCCAATGGTGCTGAGCACAGCTTCATAGGCTAAAGACAGAAAGTCACAGCAGGAAAGACTGAAGACTCATGGTTGTGAGGTAGATGGCTCTATTGAAGATCATCCATGACCTTTTGTTGCCTATATGTCAGCCTTTAGCAATCACACATAAAATGTTTAAATATTTACACATCTTAGACATCATAGAAAAAAATTCTCCCTGGGTAGTGGTGGCACACACCACTCCCAGCACTTGGGAGGCAGAGGCAGGCGAATTTCTGAGTTCAAGGCCAGCCTGGTCTACAGAGTGAGTTCCAGGACAGCCAGGACTACACAGAGAAACCCTGTCTCAAAAAAAAAAAAAAGGAAAAAAGAAAGAAAAAAATTCTTTAAGACTAAAAGTTCCTTAAAGACAAACTAAAACAAACCAAAGTAGAACTATAAACTCACTATTTAATTAAAGTGATAAAATTTCAGCCAACAAATATTTAAAATGTCTATGCAGTCTTGGTGTATATGAATTGCTACTTTTCTAAGCTAGGATTTGAATTAAATTAAATCATATCAAATAAGCAAATCAAATAAGCAAATTGGACATGGCCATAGTAAATTCCCTTGTCTAAATGCATTAGAATAAAATAGAAAGATTTTGCTTTCTTTCCAGAACTCTTATGTGCCCAGTTTTCTGCTGTCCCTTGTTAATACACCTTCCCTTGTGATATTTGCATTGCTGAATAGTTGAGTTATTAGGGTAAGCTTTTCATCAGCACAAAATAATTTTCTAAAATTGATATTCTGTGGCTTTTATCAGTCACCTAGGAACTCTCACCATGAGGAATGAACACTTAGTTGTAGAGCCTTATTGCACAATTCCTAGTAAATTCTTTAGGTATTTTAAAATATGTTTTGAAAGTTCGAAGAAGGCCAAGAAAACAGCCCTTATCCCAACTTGAAAGGCAACAATAAATTGAAATGCACTATGAAATCCGCCTTCAATCACTCACCACCATGAAGTACAGAACACAGTCCGCTGAGCAGAGAGTCTCAAATACAAATGTTATCCTTCCTAGTTCAGAACCTGTGGCTCCAGTCATAGATGTTGGTGGTCTACGTGACAGATTAAAATTGCATTATCAGTAATATATTCTGAATGCAATTCCAAACAATTAAAATGTGTGTGCTCATAAAGCTCAAAATCGAGCTCCTCTCTTCAAGTAATCTATCTGAGGAAACACAGATCCTTCCTTACTCAGTCTGTATGTCCACACCCTGTTCTAGAACATGATCACATGCTTGAGTCCCCTGCTTCCGAAGGAAGGAAAAGTCTCAACATAGGGGACTAACAGCAAAGACATACATAAATGTGTTATATACTAATTACAGATAGATTTGAGATTAAACAACAAAATACACTCCTGCAAATAACTTAGACTAAGTCTTCTGTGTTAAAGATCAAAGCATCATAGTTATTACAGGTTTGGTTGTAAATCTGCTAACATATTTCAGCTTTTTCTAAGGAGCATACCTGACTAACACTTTTAGGTTCTAATTCCATAGACATTCCAAATGATTCCGTCTATCATTCTCTGGCATACTGTTGTTTACTTGATAATAAGAACACACCCTAGAGAGCCTGTCTGACATCCCTATTTCTACAGAGGTGAAAATTTTCATACAAAGGAATCGTCTTCTCTTACTTAAATCCTGGGATGTGCAAATTTAGTATGAGGTAGTCATTGTCAGAGCCTCCAGCTCCACTCTGGATGTGATCTCCAGCCACCTCCCAGCCTGAAAATGATAAAAGACATTTTATTAGTAAAATTTCATTAATTAGTGATAAAACATGTTACAAATTGGTCAACATAAAAAGCCAAATACAGATTTATGCCCAAAATTAGAAGCACACCAGAAAAATCCCAAATTTTAAAATGTCAATTGTAGACTGGATGCACAAGTGTGCTTCTAGATATCAATGAAGACATTCCGACTATACCACTTTGCATACAAGATAATGTGAGACATGGTGAGAGGTTTTTTTTTTCTCAATGAAACATGACTTTTCAAACTGAAACAGATGGTCTTCATCCATTCTGACACACGAAGATGGAACATTCCCACTCTGCTGATAGCCAATGAAAAATTGAAACCTCAAATTACTTACTAAAGATTTGGGACCAGGAATTCTTTTCAGTTTACTGTATTGTTATTTTCCAATTTAACTTTTACTAAATGCCAGTAAGTATGGCATGCATGTGGTAACAGATAGATCTCCGCCGGGCAGTGGTGGCACACACCTTTAATTCCAGCACTTGGGA
The DNA here is from genome assembly GCA_030674055.1 of Rhabdomys pumilio. NCBI lineage: Eukaryota > Metazoa > Chordata > Mammalia > Rodentia > Muridae > Rhabdomys > Rhabdomys pumilio. Next base: position 8,824,065 of record JANHMN010000016.1, read on the forward strand.
GGCAGAGGCAGGTGGATTTCTGTGTTCGGGGCCAGCCTGGTCTACAGAGTGAGTTCCAGGACAGCCAGGATTACACAGAGAAACCCCATCTCGAAAAACAAAAAAAAACAAAAAAAAAAAAACAAAAAAAAAATTAGATAGGTCTCCTTCCCTGGGGAGTAGGAAATTTGAGTCATACACATGCTAACAAACGTCAAGTGATAGTTTTGTGCAAAGGAAGTCACATGAGGCATATCCTCTGAACAGGAACAATCAATGTACCACAAGCCAAGATGAGCACTTTAAAATGAGCAAAGCTGATGTATCCACATATCACATCAAGCAAGCTCATTAGCTAATACCTTAGCATTGATATATCTGCAAACATTACCTACTACTTTGAGAGATGTAACACAGGCATTAATATCAGTACTAGGTTGGCAATTTTCAAATATAATAATTTATTAAAAAATTAGTATTTGAGTGCACACCAAGAAAGCATAGTAAAAATAATGTGTACTCATTCATTAGAGAAATGTTGATAGCTCTGCTGCCTAAAGGCTCCCATGATTGAAAACAAAGAAAAGCAGCTATCAGTTTCTAATTTAGGAGGTGAGAACCATGTGCCCCAGAGAGAGCAGAGTATGGGTAACAGGAGAAGAATTTGGGTTTAGAAGACAGGTTTAGAAGACAGGTAGCAAGGACCAAGACAGCCCATGTAGAACAGTCAGATACCAAGAAACCAAAGACTGGTGCTGTAATTCGAAGAACACCTCTTTGAATCTATGAGTAGCATGAAGAATGTGAAAGAAAGCCAAGAAAAAGGCAAGAAGTGATTGTGTGTAGGGATGACTATGCTTCAAGGAGAAAGCCTTGCCTCACACGTTTCAGTATTGACCAATACAGAATCCAACAACTTCACCCAATTTTTGTCTTTCTTGGCTAAAAAATACAGATTTTTTTCACTTATCATTATCTTTGATTTTTTTAGTGACATCACAAACATTTCTCCATTACAAATCATTCTATATTCCACATCTAATTTTATTTATGTATATTTGTATCGTTCAAGGATTGTTTTCTTCTGTTTTTCATTCTTAAAAGAAACATTAAAATTAACATTTTTGTATACAACTTCCTTCTTCATATTACATTGTCTCTTGGTATAGATCCCCATAAACAGTATTACTGAGTCAGAAGAATAGGAAAACTTTCTGGAATGGCATTTTCAAATCTCTTTCAATATAGTTTTCATATAATAAAAATACACAAAGTATTTTCATTCTATCATGTTACCTTATATATGTAAGTAATATTCTATTGCTGGAAAGTTAGATTATTTCCATTTGTATTTTTATAGATAATGCCCAATGAATCTATTCATGAACAATCAACTTGTCTCCAACTTTTAATTTCTCACAGGCAAAATATCAATATACAAAAATTGACTCTTCATCCCTAATATACAACATCATCGAATTCAGACTTGAAGAATATGAAAACACTTCCACCATGTATCCAAGCCAGTGTGGACACACCCACTTCGACTCTCCAGCCAAGAGGGTGACTCCCTCCTAAGGCAGGCTGGCTGCCCATGCTTTTCCATTTGACCCTGTTGTATGCAGTTCATTACAAAAGGGCACAGAGACTCCAGGTCACAGAAATACATACCTCTCTGTACCTTTGCATTTTTATTTTACATTACTGCTTTAAAAATAATTTTAAAATATAGCCTGTGAATAAATTGATAGTGAGTAAATCAAGTATTGATATGAGAGTCTTCTATATTTGTCCCTGATAGTCTGTACTAGTGAGCAAACACAAACACACACACACACACACACACACACACACACACACACACACATGTACTAGGCCTTCTGTAGATTCATCCAACATGCTTGCTTTTGCAGTCTTAATTTCCTAATTGAACATTTTAGGGTTATCAATTCTCATAGTTGAAATTATTGTAGTGTTTCCTGAAGTGGAAATTTCTGGTTTCTTTGGAGACTCAGTTGTGTCATGTGATGTTTTTGGAAACTGTCTTTTGAGAGGATGTTGTGCTGAAGCAGACACAAGGGAGGATGTTTTGCTAAGAACAGACATGCATGTGGTGTTTTTCTGCAGACAGCCTGGGAAAAGGGCATGTGATGTTTTGGTAGAGCCCATACTTGAAAAAAACACATGATATTTGGGAGGCATATAAACATAGCCCGATGGACAGTAGTATTGTACACCTTGCCACTCCTTGCTGGTCTTCTTTTGTCATGACTTCATACAGAGAAACTGTTCTGATGGCTTCTTGCTGCTTCTGTGGACTCAGACTGACTGGCAAAGCCTTGCAGTGTCTTCTGGATCAACCTGTCATTGCTGATTTGTAAATGGTGTTTACAAATGGATCAAGCTACCACTGCTGATTCGTGTGACTTGAACAGCTGATGTCATGACAACGCAGATAGGATTTGCTCCAAAGAACTATTTCTAAACAGGTCCACATCCTCTGCTTTATTAACCTTTCCTTTCCACTACCTCGAGTGGGTGGTGGGTTAGAAGGAATGTTAAAGCATCTAAGAACCCTTATTAAAAGTAGGATCTGAAAAATCTAAGCCCACAGTTTCCTCTTGCCTTGGGGGATAAATTCCTTAAGGTGGTATTATTGGTCAATAAAAAACACTTCATATTTAATATACATCAGGTCTTGGTCTTTCACTCATCTGTTGACTCAAAATTATTCAAGCCTTTATTGTTTTCTGTTGATCTCTGTACTCACATGAACATTTCATATCCTATGTCCCAAATCTGTTTTGGAGAGATACTGATTCAAAACATGCAACTTTAAAACTGTTTATGTAAACCTAGGGACAAGAATCAAATATAAGGCAGAGAAAAGTAAGCTGATGAAGATGATGGTGAGCTGATAAAGGATGGCCCCCATTGTTTACTCTTGTTATCTGCAATACCTGCTAGTGTCAGAGTTCAAAGTGAATATGACCAACAAGGAGTGTTGAGAGAATGTTGGCGGCCGTCCTATAGAACTCTGCTACATTTGCAAGTTTTCAGTAAGTGGGACTTAATGGCATCTTAAGAACACAGCCAGGGACTTCACTAAAAATGAGAATTTGAAATCTTTAACCCTTTACCATACATGACCCAGTACTGAGCCAGACCAAAAGGATTTAGCAACTTACTACTCCTTAAAACACCAAATGATATAAGATGCTGTCACCCTCCTTGGGGCATCTCTTCTGGTGTCTGTGACTTTAATGTGAAGTTCAATATCTACTTAAAAGGTGACTACATAAAACGCAAGGTTAATACAGAAGCCTATCCACCTCTAACCCCTCATGCACACATCTATCCTCGGGAGATAAGCTCTGAGTCCCACAGTGGAGACACCAAGCCCTACCATTTTATATCTCTTCTCTCTTAGCACTTAGCACCGTTTAATTTCTGCCATTTTGAGATGTGAGAGTAATGCACAGAAGTCATTTTTCCTTCTTCACAGATTAATGGATAAAAGCTTTTCCTTACCACAGATTTTAGCAACGTCAGTGTACAATTTATGTTCTCTCTCGACTGACTTGAGAACTTTTGCATTTTCAGCTAAAAGGGCAGAAGGGAGGGAGGAGCAAGGGCTTGATGGATTCTCTTTGGCGTGTTTCTTTGTGGTATGAGATTATTATTGTGAGAGTTATTTGAACACAGATATTGTAAAGCCTGAGCACTGGATCTAAACATCAAGATGGCTACTAAGTCACTAATGGACAGGAAGCAGATGTAACCATACAGAGAGATAATTTACATCCTAGGCTAGAAAGGAAAAAAATGGAATGAGGTTTTGTTAGCTACTTAGAACACTCGGCCATTTAAAACTTGTAGTATTTGTTTCTGTGATTTGCTAATTGGTATTTACAAACTGCTATTGATGACAGAAAGCTGAAACCAAAAAAAAAAAAAAAAAAAAAAAAAGTGGAGCCACAGAAAGGGGAGAAGCATTGTGGTTGTGATTACTTTAGGAAAGGCATATGATTGATTGCTTGATTTTTTATATAAGGGCTGGAAGATGAGCACACAGCCAAAGAAGACAAAGTTCTTCACAAACAAGTCCGGTATTATCTAAAAAGCTAAGTCTAAAGACGAATGGTGTCTTCACTGCCACAACAGTGAACACAGATTCCAAGCTCACCATTCATCCCATCGCACTTGGAATTCCCAACATTGAAGCAGGAAGTTTTCATGTTGGCAGGGAGGACATTCCACCACTTATATTCAAACCCAAGCGCTGGCTCTGTTCCGGCCGGACACGACTTGCATTCTGCGGAACATAAGTGAGTATGCAATAGCATTAGACTGCATCTGGACAGCTTTCTCTGGGCCAAGCAACTCTACACTCAAGTTTCCAGACAAATGTGAGGGACAATTGTTACATCACCACCAATTCCCTGAGCAATTTTTTCAAAACAGATCTGAAATTTTTGCCAGATACAGTATGGATGCTCGTGTACAGATTTGGCAGTTTTGTTTGTACGCTGCTTCATACTATGCTCACCTTGGCCAACGAGTGGTTACCATGGTTACCCAATAGGATAGGGTTGTTTTTCAAAGAAAAGTTCAATATATTATTGTTAAAGAAGATGGCCATACACACAAAATACCAGTAAGACTGTTCTCATCAGATGGGAGATAAGTCATCATGGTCTCATAGTCCCATTATGAATATTTCTCAATACTTTTTCATCTCAACGAAGTAAGAAATGTGTCTTCTAAAGACTTTTCAAAAAAAGTATTCAAGAACAAGATTACAAGTCTATCTGGAATGTTTTACTGAATGTGCAATTCATGATAAACACCCTACCCTTTGTTCCATCTGAAAACGTCCCGGGAGGGCAGGGATGGCAAGAAGAAGATCCATTGTTATAGAATCCTGGGTTGCAAGGGGGACAATCCTTCTTCTCTCCAGAAGGGGGCAGCCTAATAGCATCTGTGAGATCCTCCCTGCAGATTTTCGGCTCTATCCACTTGTACATTATCTGTGTCTGAGGGGGGAAAAAAAAGCTTTTAAAATTAAAATTGAAAGTAAATAACGTATCATGTAATATTTTTACAGCAAACATGCTAAATTGACAAGCTAAAGAATTACAAACAGTGGAGAACAGAAGAGAGGGCTGAGATAATCTAAAACAGTGACAATGAGAGAAAGGTAACTTTCATTAATACAATATGGAGAAAAAATAGGTAGGAAAATAATCATTACATGTGTATGTGTGTGTATGCGTGTGTGTATGCATTCATATGAACATATAAAGATGTCTTTTGTAATTACTATCCTCCTTCTTTTAGTGTGTGTGTGTGTGTGTGTGTGTGTGTGTGTGTGTGTAGGTAGAGAAGGAGGGAGGGAATAGGACCTGAAGGATATGGTTCTTTCTTTCCACCTTGTGGGTCTGGGAGTGGGTGCTTCGTCGTGGTTAGTGACTTTACTAACTGAGCCATGGTGTCTCGTGACACCAGGTTATTTTTTGGAAGAAGAGCCTCTCACTGAACCTAAGCTTGTAGATGTCAGCTAGACTGGCTAGTCAGTCAGTCCAAGGAATCCTCCTGTCTTTACTTCCCTAGCTTTGGGAATACAGGAGCAGACTACTATACTCATTTTTTAGTGTGAGTTCTAGAAACCAAGCTTGTGTTTTCATGTTTGTGTGGCAAGCACTGTACTGAGCGAGCCAGCTCTCTAGTCCCTGGAAACAATCATTACATTGCACTAGCTTTTAACCTAAGTCGTAAGTACCCTCACAATACAGACAACATGCTTCATATCATGAATCAGTCCTTAAAACTAACAGATGCTCACCTCTGAACACATACAAACATACATACATACATACAAATAACTATATATATGTATATACATATACAGACTGAGCAGGTTATATCTAGAGATATATGTATATATACATTTACATAAACAGATAATGAAAAAAAGACTGAATTCGAGTGTGAGCAAGGACAGGTATTTGAGAAAGTTTGGAGAGAGGAAAGGAAAGGGATAAATGTTTAATTATTTTATGATCTTAAAAATAAAAGCAAACAAATGTGTTCCCTGAGTCGGCTCACTTCCGTGTGTAGCCAACGACTTCAAGGCAGTGAGTCCTGCTTGCTTACTGATTCCCTCCACTACTCCCTTCCTTTTCTCCAGCCATAGCCTTTCTTACCACACTTTGCATAGAGTAATCATCAAAGAAGAAAATATTATTTTTTCAAAAAGAATAGATAAAACTCTATGTGCACTCCTAATGGTTCATAATATTAGTAGTTCCTGAGTCTTTTTCAATAATAAGAATTGTAGCCAGACTATTCTTTCCAGAAGCTCCTATGACCTTCTCTATGTACTCTGAGCATCAGGACAAACACACCCCTTGCTCTCCATAAGAGCATCAATTACATCCTTCTTGTTGTCCTGCTCTTCACACAACAGAACACAGAAAAATGTGGTAACTCCGCTACGTCCCCAAAGCTGGCCATGCTAACATTAGTTATTCTCACTTACAAAGCAGAATAACAGATAGGTTAGCTGTCTTAAACCACAACTGGAATGTGGACACTGGTAGGTGGAGTATTCCGTCATAAACACAACTATCAGTACTGGAGCTACATAGAGGTTTTTAGAAGAGACAGGAACCGTTCCTTTAATCCAGTAAACTTTTGAAAGTATTGTTTGTGCTTTAAAACAACTTCTGCAGTAGGAAGTCTGTTAAATCTGGGGAACAGAAAGCATAGGCCATCCTCCACCTCTGGTTCTAGTGAGTAAGAACCATACATAGCAAGCCTTTAACGCCACTCCAGTGAATCCTCAAATATGCTTGTGGAGGCTGCGTTATCTTGTATGAAGAAGGACGCTAAGACAAATGGCTTAAACATGGATGTCTCATCAGAATGATAAATAGTATTATTTTCTTTTTATAGCTCCCTTTCCACATTCACTTTATGGTCCATGCCATGATGTGCTTTAATGCTCTACTTTATCCCTCCTCCTCTGTGGCCATCTATAAAACAACGGGCACTCCAGCTAACTCCTCCCAAGTAGCTAAAAGCATCAAATTAGAGACTAGATCCGTAAAAGGCCCTCAACTACCCCTCCAAAAAGGCAGTATAAAATTCAGAGAATCAAAACAAAGAATCATAGAAGAGACATTGACTTTAAGTTTCCAGTTTAAGTTAACAAATTAAAAAATAAAAACAAATTTAAGATTCTAGTAAATTCACTAATTTCCTAACCCACATTAATAAAACTGCGTTAGCATCTACATTTTGGAAAATTTTGCTTCCGACACCAGAACAGAAGAGACGCCATGTTGGAACAGAGTCATCCCAGCCTCTTCAAGACACACACATTATTGCCCCCAGGTTTGTAAACAAGGAAACCTGGATTTCCAGATTAAAGTTGTGAGTGAATGCATAGGCCGGATAACAACCTCGGGCACCATTCTTCTGACTCCATCTAACTTTTATTTCTTTTGCCCTGAGACAAGATCTCTCGCTGACCTGAATCTCCGTAATTAGGCTAGGCTGCTGGCTGGTCAGCAAATTCTGGAAACCTGCCTTTATGTTCTCAACCCTAGAATTATAAACACATGCCGCCACGCCAGGCTCCTTACATGGGTTTTGGAGACTGAACTCATGTTGTCTCATTATCAAGGCAGGCACTTTACCAACTTAGATATCATCCCAACCCTATTAGAGCTATTAAACAACTCACCCAAGCGATGCAAACAGCACCGTTAAAGAAGGGTCAGTGTGATGAAAATAAAACCAATAAAACATGCCAAGAGATTTGAGAAGTCAAATAACCAGGTGCTTCCAATGTAAGCAAGGAAGAATTTTAGAAGTGAAGATATATCTCAAACATTTTAACATGGAGAAATCCAGTTACCAATCCTCCATGATCCATGCTGTCCTTACAAACCTTCCTGCCACACACGATAAACTGCTTCTTCTCTGTCTTTCTAACAGAGACATATGCTTCCCAGTGTAGCTGACAGGAAATGACACTAATTAATATTAATGAAGCTTAGAACCAGATGGCTCACAGTGCAGGTGAGACACCAACAACCAACTCATTCTACAGAAAGTGAGATGCAAACATGAAACGGTTTTATGAAACCAAACCTCTCTCAACAGAGAAGTTTTACCAGAATAGCATAAAGATTACGGAAGAGCTACAATATTCATGTGGATCTAGGCTAAACATTAAAAGTGGATTTCTGTGAGCTCAAGGCCAGCCAACTCTACACAGAGTTCTAGGCCAGCCAAAGCTACATTGTGAGATTTTGTCTTTAAGAACAACACTATCAACCAACCCCCTCCCCCGCCAAGAGCTCCCAAGTACTAAACCACCAATCAAAGAGTACACATGGAGGGACCCATGGCTCCAGCTGCATATGTAGCAGAGGACTGACTTATCTGGCATCAATGGGAGGATAGGTCCCTGGTCCTGTGAAGGATCAATGCCCCAGCATAGGGGACTACTAGGATGGTGAGGTGGGAATGGGTGGGTGGGTGGAGGAGCACCCTCATAAAAGCAGGAGAGAGAGGGCATGGGAGTTTGCAGAGAGAAAACTGGGAAGAGGGATAACATTAGAAATGTAAATAATAAAATAACCAATAATTTTTTAAAAAAAGAAATGCACTGAATTTATAAAACATGGACACATTATTTCCTTCTATGCTAAGAGCCTATTCAGAGATTTTCTGACTGATCTGAAAAACACCTTTTATGTATATGTATGCATTCAGCATGCTTGCAAGTGTGTGCTGTGTGTGTGTGTGTGTGTGTGTGTGTGTGTGTGTGTGTGTGTGTGTTCTAAATTACATTTAAATATTCATGGACTTAACTCTATTAGGCCATGTCAGCCAGATATTGTCAAACTGTTCACTGGCATTATGCTCACCAATATACTAAATCAGTCAGAGATGTAACAAATATGATTTTAATATATTTTCATGTTGTTCAGATGTAATGCATCAATAGACCTCAGTAATACTGAATTAATCATCATTACATAGAATAAACTAAATTTACTTTTACCAGTAAGTAAGGCACACTTAGCTAAGAAAGGCTTATTTTAAAGGTATTACAGCCAAAGGTTTTTATTCCATCTTAGTGGCATCTCTCCATGTGTATGTTCTAAATTAAAGTAGCCTCACGTGGCATTATCATGGGGCCATTGACAAGCTTACTCTACAACCCCTCATTAGTTAATGATGTTAGTTTGAGTTAACATTCATATTAAAAATAATAGTGGTGTTTCTTACTAAAAATTTCCACGAATCTCTTTAAATTAGTAGATGTTTAGTTAAACTCAATTCAAAATTCCTTCAATGTTTTTAAAGGCAAAAAGAAAGTTTCATATTCACATAAATATGAAAAGTACAGATTAGCACTCCCAGATACAAAATTAGGAAAGGAAAAATAATGTTTGCTATTGCATCTCCAAACAGTAAATCCCCCATGTGCAAACATATCTGAAGGACACTCGAACAGACTCCACTTCACCCTCAGCTTCTCACTGGCAGGGCTGGTTCTGGCTGATTCTTTGAGACAAGGATGGGTCAACAGTAAAGTTTATCAGTGCATTTTCCCCCAACAAGATGCTGTACATGTGGCAATTACTGTGTGTTTTCTAAATGCAATTACACAGTAGTCTGCCATAATGGACTCAGTCTGTGCCCGCACAGCTTCTCTGATAAGACCTGAGTATCTCACAGGTCATTATAAGCTACAAGGTATCTTCATCCTGGGAGCTGTAGTACATATTTCAAGCTAACCTCTTCTAGATCATTTGACCTCTGAAAAAAATTTATTTTGTTAAAACATAGTGATCTGAAAGAATGCATTTATTTAAAAAATAATAATAATAATGTGTGGGTTCTCATTACAGAAAAAGTAAGGGTAGAAACCTTACTTTAAGTATCTTATATCTTCCCATAGAAGCTTCTTGAGATAGAGATTAATATCAACCTTGTTTTAAAGATTAAAAAATGGAGGCAAACATGAAATGTTATTATGAAACCAAAACCCCTCAGGGAAGTTTTACCAAAATACCATAAAGATTACCAAAGAGCTACCTAGAGTGTTCAGAGAACTAATTGGGAGATAAAAGCAAAGGCAGTTTGCAACACATAAACTCTTAGATTTCCTCTGTACTGTCTGCACATACTAGTTACAAACCAGGGCGTACTCACGCCTGGGGAGAGTTTGATAAACACAGGACAAGTTAAACACTACTTATGATACCTTTCCTTCTTCATCACAGGGGGTATGGATCTGGAAATAGTCTTTGGTAGTGCAGGGTGGGCGATCCACACACTCACTGGCTCCTTCCTCTGTAACACAGATGCACACAAAGCACTTCAGAAATGGACCAATCCCTTTGTGACCATAAGAAAACAGGAACATCAAAACACAAAAGCAAGCTAACATGTTAAAAACTAAATAAATCAGGTCCAACTAGCCAAGCCTAAAGCAAATAAAAGTTTGTATTTTCATTCTCTCTGGAAGGAGGATAACAAAGTTTCTATGATACATCTGCTGGTGACTGTTTCCAGACAATATTAGATTCCTCCTATATTGTCAATGAACACTGGAAGTCTGGAACAAACTAAAGATTTCTAAGTACATCACTACAGCCTTTGTAGTAACAAATCACGTGAAATTAAAAAGTTGGATAGACTGATACAAACACCAGTAATCAATGGAGTAAGGAAAATCATAAAGGGAGAAAGTCATGCAGAGAAAGACATTGGGATGTCATGTTGTCATTGTCCTCAATTCAATATGTGTTCACTTCATCCCAGTGGTGTGTGATCCACCATTGTTACCACACTCGTTCAACAATGGGAAATGCAACTGGCCAACAATTAACATGGAAAGAGAGCAATAACAAGTATCAATTAGCCTTACCTGAAAATTGGGAGTCCTCTCTACATCTTATGCATTCTTTAGCCCCCTTCTCAGAATAGGTGTTTCTGGGGCACAGTTGGCAGTTAAATGAGCCTGGCTTGTTGCTGAAAGTCCCTGGCTTACATGGAAAGCACTCTGAGGTGTACGCCACCCCTGTGTGGAAAGGAAAACAGGGCTTGGAGGAGATAACCCAGTACAATGAGCACATTAGCACCGACTCGCTGCTTCTGTAGAGAAGACAGAAATAGCGACAGTAATTTGAGCCTACATTCTTTATTTACTTGGAACAAGGAAAGATTGATGGTGTGCAAGCAAGTAGGAATGACTCAAGAAATGGCTATTGGTTTGAAATTCCAGCTTGAACCAGCAGATGTCCCAATGACTAATGAGTTAACATCTTGGGAGCAGGCGTATGGGATATAGCGAAACATACCAAACTTTAATAAAGAAGAATTGCTGCTTTGATTAGATACAGTCTACTTGAGAATGAGCCATGACAGGGTTTATTAGTGACTCAGCTGGCCAAAAGTGACCCATCTGGTTCAGAAAGGCACAAGAGGTTTAAAAAACAGCCAGACTCTTATTATTTTTATGGCTATAGTAATAACTAGATTAACTGGTATAATTTACATATCTCTAGTGAGTAACAGGCTCTTATAAACAAGTCCACTTTCATTTTATTTAAAAATAACACTGAAGATTGTCATTTATTGTGTTTACTGATTTATATCTATTAGATAATTCAGTTTGAGGGCAGAAAGACAAAGAGAAAACTGATTAATCAATTTGGTGGACATAAAACTAAGGTCTTTAGACATGCATGATATCTGACATTTGTCTTTATTATAAATACTTAGGTCAGTTAAACCAACACTCTAACAAATATCTTAACAATAAAATGGACTAGTGAGTCCTGAGGCAGATAGCTATGAAATACCTTCAATGGTGATATTTTTTACTAGCACAGGCTTCACTGCCTTGGAACCCATAAGGATGCCTGTTGTCCTCCAGTACAGAATATTTGTGCCTGATTTCAACATTACCTACAGAAAGAAACACAAGACACTTAGGTCAGATGAACTATTTCTAACTACAGCCAGAAACTACCCCCATATAAGCTCTTTCAATTCCTTATATAAACACCATTAAAATAGAATTAACAAATTTAAATACTCTTAATTTCAACCTAAGGTTTAATGAAGTTAATTTAAAATTAAAATAGAACAGCCAGACAACCTATACTAATATACTAAGAAACAAACTAAGTCTAAACAAAAGATAAACTTGCTTTTAAACTTTGAAGTTGTAGCTTATAACCAGAAGGGCTCTATCATAAAGAATAAATGAATTTGCACACAAGTATATACTCTTGACAGTAATGGGATAGAGGGAGGGAGGGAGGGAGGGAGGGAGGGAGGGAGGGAGGGAGGGAG
>JANHMN010000016.1:8836530-8848677 GCA_030674055.1 Rhabdomys pumilio
AAGGAAGAAAGAAGAGAGGGAGGAAGGAAAGGAGGGAGGGAGGAAAGAAAGGAGGGAGGGAGGGAGGAGGGAAAGGAGGGAAGGGGAGGGAGGGAGGGAGGGAAGGAGAGATGGAGGGAGGAAGGGAGGGAGGGAGGGAAGGAAGGAAAGGAGGGAGGGGGAGGAGGAAGGGAGGGAGGGAAGGAGAGAGGGAGGGAAGGAGGGAAAGAGGGAGGGAGAGATGGAGGGAGGGAAGGAGGGATGAAGGGAGAGAGGGAGGGAAGGAGAAGGGGAAGGAGGGAGGGAAGGAGAAGGGGAGGGAAGGTAGTAAGGAGGAAGGGTAGAAGGGAAGAAGGGTGGGAGAGTGGGAGGGAGGGAGGGAAGGAGGGAGAGAGGGAGAGGTAGAAGGGAGAGGTGGAAAGGAGACAGGGAGGCAAGCACCATAATGTGCTCCCTAAAGATTCTTGTGCTGGAAGCCTGGGCCACAGTGTGGCAATAGTGAACTTTTGTGAGGCAAGACTGAAGGGAGTTAGATCTTTGAGATCACTGCCTTAGAAGTGGCTATCCACTAGATATGGTCTGTATCCAGTGGATAGGCACGATCTCCAATCGTGGGATGGAACTACCCACCCATCTCAAAAATATTAAGCCAGAATTGCTCCTGTTTAAAGGAAACACAGAGAGTAAGAATAGAGCAGAGACTGAAGGAAAGGCCATCCAGAGACTGCGCCACCTAGGGATCCATCCCATCTGCAGACATCAAACCCAGCCAGACACTATTGCTGATACCAAGAAGTGCTTGCTGACAGGAACCTGGTATAGCTGTCCCCTGAGAGACTCTGCCAGAGCCTGACCAATATAAATATATATATTTATATATATATATGCAGTCAAACCTCGGACCGAGCATGGGGACACCAATGGTAATGCTATTAGGGCATTAGGACTGAAGGAACTGAAGGGGTTTGCAACTCCATAGGAAGAACAACAATATCAACCAACCAGACACTCCAGAGATCCCAGGGACTAAAGCACCAACCAAAGTAGAGCCATAGAGAGACCCATGGCTCCAGCTGCATATGTAGCAGAGGATGGCCTTATCTGGCATCAGTGAGAGGGGAGATCCTTGGTCCTGTGGAGGATCGATAACCCAGCATAGTGGAATGCTAGGGCACTGAGGTGGGAGTAGGTGGGTGGGTGGGTGGGGGAGCACCATCATAGAAGCAAGGGAGAGGGGATGGGGGTTTGTGGAGTGGAAACTGGGAAGAGGGATGACATTTGAAATGTGAATAAATAAAATAACCAAAAAGAAAACGTAACTAATGTTGCCCTCATCCAGTGAGTTCCCACGGGGATGCCTATAGTTGAAGAGCAAGCCTGGATCTCCACTGTCTGCCTTTCTGTTTCACCACGTGAGCCTCTTGTATACATTCCCGCCATTCTGATGTCACCTTCACCAGAGCTGGGAAGATGTAGGTGTGTGACCTTAAACCTCCAAAACTGAATTAAGTAAGCCCTTTAAATTTAGGAAATAACCAACCTTGGGTATTTTATTCAATGATAGAAAATGGCCTACCACAGCTTTGTAGCTTTTTAAAACCATTCAGTGTGCCATAGTGTGATGGGAACAAGAGAATACAACATGATTTACCCCTGGCTTGAGAAGTTAAATAATAGCAGCATTTGCTTCCATTGCCACTGGGACATTGCCTACATAGAATAAGATGAATTTTCTAATACATTTCTTGTTGATGCAGGTGACTGACCCAAAATTAGGCCTTTGCTTTTTGATTTGATACCCTTATCCTTCTATGCAACCTGGCTGATAAAATTCAAGCTCTACAACATTAAAATCTGCCCGACTACATATCCTGGCAGAGATGTGGAGAACTAATGCATTCTGCACATTCTCTTGTGTTCCTTCTATAAAGGTAAGGATGCTCACGTGCTGCCAAAGCCCCACCCACTGGGTGCTGAGGAGAATGGGTCTTAAGTAGTACTAATATCACTTTCAAGCACAGAGGTGAAAAATCCTCCTGAAAGTCTACATTGTGTAGCCTCAAGGATGAGGCATTTGTATAAACACAAAGATTAGAATGATAGTCAGTTATTTAAAGAGAACTCAGGTTTTACCTGGAGGCTCCATCTAGGTCCTTCCTGCCTTTATCTTATCTGATACAGGAAGGCTGTTCTCGTTTCTAAAATGAAGGAAAGAGCAGCCACAAAGACACTAAACAAACCATCTACACAAATACAGCTCTGATACAGAGCCACATTTTAAAACCATAGGAACAGTGTCACAAATAAATCAAAATGTAGTAAAACATGTCATCTGAGCCTCTTGGACATTGAAAGAGACATGTTGGGCAGAAGTACAATTTATACTACGTGACCAGAAAAAAAAATAGAATTTTTACCAACAGGTAGCAAATGTATAGAAAGTAGGTTGAGATTCTAAAAGTGGGTATATATCTCTCTGGTTGTGTTGGGCAGAAGTACAATTTATACTACATGACCAGAAAAAAATAGAATTTTTACCAACAGGTAGCAAATGTATAGAAAGTAGGTTGAGATTCCAAAAGTGGGTATATTTTGTGACTATCATATCTATCCAATGCTAGACACTGCAAAAGGATCAGAATGCAAACCTGAAAAATCACTTCCTAAAAGCACTGCAGAAAATGTGGAATAAAGTTAATTCATGGTTTAACAGAGGAACTGGTCTATCTCATGTGGCAGGTATATTGGTAAACTTGCATGCTCAAATTTTGTAACATGTTACATCAGTTTTATCTAGCTTTCTAGATTGCTGAGTACTACTGAGAAGAGAAAGGGATAGGAAACCATTCTAAGGAAAATGGGAAACAGAAAAATCAGCCAAAATTTTAAATGTCAGTCTGTGAAACACAAAGGCAGTTTCTTTGCTAAATGAAGCTTATCTAATGTAACCCACCAGGTTGTGCATTTTATTCTCATAGATTGAATACTTATGAATATTCGGGAAATAAGGGAAAGGGTGGTTTGGTGTCAAAGAAGAAAGACACAAAAAGAGACTTACAGAGTGGGAGCCCCATTCTCCGTTGTCCGTGAGCTTCACCCACTTGTCTGTGGTGGCATCCATCTCCTGGCACTGGTCATTCTGAATCTGAGAGTCAAACAAAGGGGGCTCAGTGAAACTTCTGGAATAATAGCTTTCATTCATTTCTGTCCGTGAACATGCTGCAAGAACGCCCTTCAATCTCTTTTAAACACCAACGTAAGTAATCTCCAACAAGCAAACACACCACTGGAGGCTGCATTACAACTGCATGTGAGGAACAGGTTCCGGCTGAACCATTTCACTGTTGTAGCCAAATGCCTGGATGTTAAGGAGAGTGAGAGTAATTATCACTGGAAAGTCATTACAAACCCTCCACTCAACTTACCCAAATGTTCTAATAACTCACATTCACCATGCAAGTTCTAGCTTAAAAGAAAAAAAAAACAATTTTATTTAATTTAAATTCTTCTCTTTTTGAGAATTTCATACATGAGTATACTGTAGCTAAATCATTTCTACCCCTCTTTCTTCCCCTTAAAGCCCCTCCCACACATCCCTACTCATTCTGGAACTCCTGTCCTCTTCTTTTGTATGAATTATACATACATAAACACTTACAGAGTTCACAGTGCAACTCACATGTACACACGTTTAAAGATGAATGCTTGGAATTTGGTGACCTATTAGGGTGACATGCTGGAGAAAACTGATTCTCCCTCATTCAGCAGCCACTGACTGCATGAAGATGTTCATCTAGGGTGGGGCTATGTGAGCTTCCTCCTTTCCTCCCTGGCATGTTGACTGGTGTGGTCATTATTCGGTTCCTATTTGGCAACCATACTGTTAAGACTCTATTGGTGCAACTTCTCTGTCGTGTCTAGATGTCAATATCTCACAGCAGGTGTCTGAAATTTGGGCTCTGGAAATCTTTTTGTTTTCTTCTTCTGTAATGTTCCCTGAGCCTGAGGACTGGGAGTTGTCTTGTTAACTGGGGATGGGCATTCCACAGTAACTTCCTCCCTGCCTTTTCAGCAGTTGTACATCTCTGTATTAGCCTCCATCTGCTGCAAGAGGAAACTTCTCTCGTAAGGAGGGAAGGCTCCTTTTATCTGCAAATGCCGTTGATGGCAGTAAAATCTTAAATTAGCAAATAAAATCTGCTTTGGTTGTTAGTTTCCCAGGACGTGATCTAAATGTGTAGTTAAGTGGTTATGGACAAACTCGAAGCACTAGCCTTTTGTAATGGGGTAAATACTAATTATTTACCATGCTAATTAAAATGACTAGAGATAATACATTTCACATTAAACATCATAGCGGCTTTATTCGTAATAGCCACAAACTGGAAACAACCCATATGCCCCTTAACCGAAGAATGGTTCATTTACACAATGGAACACGACTCAGCTATTAAGAATAAGGACATCATGAATTTTGCAGGCAAATGGATGGAACTAGAAAATATCATCCTGAGTGAGATAACCTAAACCTAAAATGACGTGCATGTTATGTACTCTCTTCTAAGTGGATATTAGCCATAAAGTACAAGAACACAAGCTATCACCACACTCCACAGACCCAAAGAAGCTGAACAAGAAAGAAGGCCCAAGTAGCTTGAATTTCACTCCGAAGGTGAAATAAAATAGTCATAGAAGACAAATAGGGATAACAGGGCAGGAGAGGGGATGGGGAGGAAAATGCGGTGGGGCAGTTCAGGATCAAACATGGGACTGACGAGGGATGGGGGTGGGCCTCATCTCTAGGACATGCAGAGATTGGTAAGGCTCAGGAGTCTTTATGGTAACATTAGCTGCGACTTCTAGCAGTGGGGTTATGGAACCTGAAGCGGCCAGTTCCTGAAGACAGGCAGGACCCCAGTGGAGGGTTAAGGACACCAACTCACCCACAAAACATTCAAAACAAAATCTATCCTGTCTAAAAGAAATGCACGGACAATGATGAAATAGAGACTGAGGGAATGACCATCCAATAACTGGCCCAAATTAAAACCCATTCCATGGGCAAGCACCAATCCTGATACTATTAATGATACTCTGTTATGCTTGCAGACTGGAGCCTAGCATAAATGTGCTCTAAGAGACTCCACCCAGCAGCTAAATTGAAAGAGACTCACAGTCGAACATTGGCTGGAGCTTAGGGAGGCTTATGGAAGAGTTGGAAAAAGATTGGGGGTAGGGGGCAGGGGGCCAGGGATAGGAACTCTACAGGAAGACCAACAGAGTCAACTAACCTGAACCCTTGGTGACTCTCAGAGACTGAACCATCAACCACAGAAAATATGCTGGCTGGATCTAGTCCCCCTAGACATATGTAGCATATGTGTAACTCTATTTTCATGTAGGTCCTCCAGCAACTGGAGTGAGGGCTGTCCCTAAATCTGTGGCCTGCCTATGGATCCCATTCCCCTAACTGAGCTGCCTTGTCTGGCCTCAGTGGGAGAAAATGTGCCTAACCTTCAGAAACTTGATGTGCCAAGGTTGAGAGATAAGCAGTGAGGGCTTCTCAGAGGAGAAAGGGATGGGGAAGAAACTGTGGGGGGGGGGGTACCAGGAGGAGGGCAGTGATCAGGATGTAAAATGAATAAATAATAATTAAATAATAATAATTAATAATAACTAAGTAATGAAAAAATGTCTTGAACTCTGAGTAATGCTTCAAATATGCTTAGAGGTTAGGATACTATTTTTTCAGGTATACACATAGAGATAGATAGCTAAAAGGCAGGCCATCATACTGGTATATCAATATAGTCAGGAGCAGAGTGGAGTCGGACATCATCACATGTACTTATCGGCTGTCAAATCTATTGTTCTCCTTTGTAAATTATTTTCCTTTCCTTCCTTATTTTCCTGTCACAAAGCTTAAAGTGTTTTCACTAAAAGAACTTTCTAAAGACTTATTAACTAGAAAACAGTCCCACTAGTTATCCAAACATCAAGAGACTATCCAATTAATATTTCCTTTAATTGAATTTGTACACTATTTCTCCTCTGATCATCAGGTCCACCGTGACATCAGTGTTAAGCCATTTCCTGGAAGCTACAGGCTCTGAATATACCTTTAATGAACAACTAATACACATGCTAAAGTTATTTTTACACACACACACATACACAAAAACAGATTATCATGTGATTATGACATTCCCCTCCACTGTGGAGAAGTAAATTCTATGAGTCATTTTGAAACTAATTAAGTGTACTCATGGACCAATGACTCCTCTAGATTAACTAGTTAAAGTGTAATCATGGACCAATAGCTCCTCTAGGTTAACTAGTTAAAGTGTACTCATGGACCAATGACTCTTCTAGGTTAACTAGTTAAAGTGTAATCATGGACCAATAGCTCCTCTAGGTTTCAGCTTCATCATCTTTAAAAGAAACAGTTGTGCTGAGGTAAAGTCACACTTGGTGCTCTAACTCGGCTCGTCAGTACTTCTTCACATTACACACTGTTTGTATATACTTTTCTCCAACCGCCTACATCTTTCTTATCTTCAAACACTTCCTTTCATCACTGATTAATGATGGCTGAGGAGTGTTGACCTTTTGAGTCAATCACAACCTATAAATGTGAGATCGAAAGGACTGGCATAAGCTTGCCACCCGTCAGACTCTAAACCAAAGAACACGGGCATCGCTGACAGGAAGTAATAGAATGCCTTGCTTTAAAAGCACCTTTATTGACTGCTCTCAAGGGACTTGTTGGGAAATATAAAGGAGCTGCCTATTCACAACAATTAGACCCTTGTCTCACTTCCTGAGCCTATTCATTTTCTGCAATACAGTTGAAATGTCCCAAGAAATACTCATTCATTCTCACAAGAGTTTTTGCAAACAAGATATACTTTAAAAAGTAAATCTGTCTAAATGTTGCTTAACATTCTAAAACACCAAAGGATATCCATACTAGAGGCTCCTCAAAAGGCCTTATCAAAAAATCCACCTCATGGAAGGGAGCACTGAGAGCCGGAAAGTTAGTCTAACTGTGCAAGAACATACAGCTAATAATTACAGAGTTACGACCACAGCCAGAATCTTTTTACTTCAAAGAGAGGTGTAATGGGAAATATTTCTTAACATCAAACCCTGATATAGAAACTTCAATTACTGATTTAGAAATACTTATCACCTAGAGCAATAGAAATTTATTTTGAAATTGTTAGTATATTCTTTCCTTAAAACCTGGATCACAGAAACATTTTTTCCCATTAATGACAAAACAAACATTGTACTTGGTGTAAGTCCATCTGAAAACATTTTCTCAAGAATTAAAGTCACTGTCATGATAAACAGTACTAGATCAGCTTATATTCATTAAATAGCCTCAGTCGTTACTCTGTTAGTATATGACTATATATTAGGTTCTGTAATTCTACTTAAGCTCAAGACAGACATACCAAGTATTTCATCCAAGAAGTCCTTTCAACAGTCAAAAATTCACAGGATCAGAACATACATCCATTTTTATTTTTAAAATAATTATGAATAAACAAATAATTATAGTGACCAAGGAAATATTTACTGACTTGCAAGAAAATATTTAAGCAAAATTGAAATATTTTAATATAATTTTAACATAATAGAAATAGAAATAATAGAAATTGTTATTATGATTCAATGGGTAATGTACTTGCTATAAACCATGACAAGGACCTGCTTACATTCCTAGCATGTGTAAAACATGGCTGTGGTAGCACACAGCTCTAACCTAGCACTGGTGGACCAGAGAAAGGCAGATGCCCTGAGCTAGCTGGTCAGCCAGTACAGCTCAATCCCTGAGCTCAGCCACAATGAGACACTCTGTTTCAAGAAAGTAAAGCAGAAGGTGAGAAAGGAGAACACCCAGCATCAACCTCTGTCCTCCTCGCATACTCATGTATGTTCTTCCATATACAGTCACACATATGAACATGTAAACATTGATATCCCTCTACATACACAATGCCTAGAAAAATAGCTTCTATAGCTAAAAAATGAAAAAAAAATGAGTATGGAAAAAAATTATTTGTGATGTACAGTCTAAGCCAAATAGCCACCTGATGAACGTAACCAGAAATGAAACAAGCCAACATTATTCCACAAGAAAACTGTGAAAAGCGAAGAAACAATATTAACTTGAACACAGTGTACCATTGGGGGAGGCTTTCTTTTAACATTGAAAGATGCAGTTAACACCCTCCAAAAAGTTAGGAGGCAGAAAGTGAAATAGACCAGGGGGGGGTTAGAAACAATAATATGAATGTTCCTTGAAAATCAAATTCTAGAATATGAAAAGTCTTACAAAGAACTCAAAGAAGATGTTGTTGTCCACGTACTGGTACTCAAAGAAGACGTAGCCTGACTTCTTAAGGTGCACAGCATAGATCAGAGACACAGTGCAGTCATCACGGTTAGACTCTATATAGTTCCCACGAGGAAGCCAAGAAGAACTGTGAAAACAGAACCAAAAGTTTTATGTACAAGCTCACAAGCCTCTTCTAGACATGCTCCCCTGACCAAGTGATTTGATTAGGAGTAGATCCCACGGGCCAAAGTGGATAACACGAGCTTTGCTGGAATTCAGCAGTTCAACTCCACTATTTGGATTTGGATTTGGACAGAGAAGTTTGGATTGTTTGATAAGGCCTTTTGAGGAGCTTCTAGTATGGCTATTCTTTGATGTTTTAGAATGTCAACCAACATTTAGACAGATTTGCTTAATTTAAATTATTTTTTATTTTAATTAAAATGATTACAACATCTCTCCCCTTTCCTTTCCTCCCTCCAACTCTTCCTATGTCATTTCCCTCCAGCCCCTCCCATGTACACCTCCTTAATCCTTCTGAAATTGCCCTGAGAACAATAACACCAATAGGCTTGGAAGGAGTTCATGTGCAAGAACCTACAGTCAACTAACTACTACTGACAGAAGGAGACCTAGGCTTCTCCAGGGATGAGCCCTAAGTGGTTATCCACTGCTGAGTAGTCAGCCCTGAAATCATACACATATAAGAAATAATAAAAAGATTCACCAGGGTGTGTGGGTGTGTATGTGTACGTGTGTGTGTGTGTGTGTGTGTGTGTGTATGCAGTAACTATAAAAAAGGTTTATTTTTACAGCATATGACATGAAATCTTTGTAAGGCTATATGATCAATTTGGCATAAATTTTGTGTTTTGTTTACCAAAAACAAAATCACTAATATTAAGATTCATAGCCTCAAGTAGAGTTACTTTTTCAAACAACGTCTTAGTTTGACTTATAGACACACACACACACACACACACACACACACACACACACACACACGAGGTCTATGGAAAAGTGCTATTAAATGCTAAATATTTAGATTAATATATAAAGCTATACTATAGTTGGCCTCTTAAGTTGTTGAAGAAGTCATTTGATAGAAGTCAAAGCCTTTCCAACCACTGAGTTAATGCTGGGTTTCCTAGAGCATCCTAAGAGGATTTTGAAAGCAGTGGTTATTTCAAACAAAACACTGGCACGTGTTGGGGTTTACAACATTCTTCATACTATCTGACAGAGGCATCAAGGAAAGGAAAGAATGCACATTGCTGTTGTAAACATAACAGTCTATAAGACAAAAACCTGTCTACACTACCATCAGAATCCACACTGTAATCTGCAGTCTTCAAAACCTAGGGTTAGCCAAGATATCCTAACACAACAAATCACCAAGCAGTGCAGAAAAAAAAAACATGATAAATAGCACAGTTTCAAAATTTAAATTTCTAATTATTAAACATCATTAAAACAATAAAAAGTCAAAACCACAGACCTGAAGGATACATTATAAACACACACATATGTGTATATGTTGTACAGTAAATATTGCATAGATACACACATATAAGTTTCATGTCCCTAATGTATAAAGGACTTCTTAAGCCCAGTAATTAAGTCATCATTATGACCCAATTGATTAAAAATAAACAAAGATAATATAAATGCCAGATGGGTGGGGAGCAGAAGAAAAATATTCAACTGAAATTTGTGTTCAGAAAATTATTATATTAAAGAAGCTATACTGGAAAGGGGCTGTTTATCGTGGATTGTTCTTGATAAATAAGCTAGACTAACTAGAAAAAAATGTGAATATTCAAGTTCACCAAAGCAATGACCTGGTGTCCCATCACATGCTTCTTGGGCCTTACTCTAAGGTATCATATGCAAGCATGAAGCTATGCTTTGCCAAGTCCACATCAAAATCAACTGTCAGTTTAAGAGGTCTGAACATTGGTGGTGGCTCTGTAACAGTTACTTTTGTTTGTCAAAGTGATTAGAGTCAAGAAAGGCTTAAAGCGTGCCTTTGGGTGTGTCTGCGCAAGCTTTACCAGAGACTATTCAAGAATTAGGCTTTTTGACCTAATAAATTCATGAATGGATTCCAATTCTGAATAGACCATTGAGAGGTATCACAGGTAGGGAAGGTTGGAAGAGAAGCCATGGTCGTCCATGATTACTTAAGGCATGTTCTTGGAAGCTGTATCTTGTCCTGGCTCCTATTTGTTACTGATCTGCTGTTCTGCTTGCTGTTTGCTGGTTGAGCAGCCGAGCCTTCCCACCCCCAACCTTCACAGAGTGGACTAAGACCCTTAGCAAAACAAGTCTTTGCTCCCTTTGGTTGTTTCTAAGTATCTTTGCAAGAAAAGTAATCAATGCAGCCTTGATGCTGTGTAGAGTCAGGGGAGCTGAGACCTCAGGAAGGGATTAATACTTTTCTCACTAAACATTTCTCTTCACACATACCAGCCTGTACCTTCATTTGAACTGTGGTTTGAAGATTTATAAAGCCCTCACCAGATGTTAACACCATGCTCTTGGGCCTGCAAAACTTAACTAAGTAAATCTCATTGAAAACTCCCCAATCTCAGGTGTTCTAAAAATAAAAATTCATAGTCTAAGAAACACACACACACACACACACACACACACACACTTCATTCTACAAAGAGGAAAATAAATCATTGCCACTCCGCTGACAGAAAACAGGAGAAGACTAGAGAAAAGAAAGGATAGTGTATGCCAGAAGAAGGAGGGGGTGGGGAGAAGCCAAGAAACACACCTATTAGCTCAGCTAAATAATGATGAAGACTTTGGGTGCTGGAAGAAGCATTCTTATCAGAAGGCATCCAGGGTGTACCCACTTTACTACCTCAAATTCGATTTTTCTAAACACAATGAAATTCAGGAAGTGTTGTATAGTCAACGCATAGAACAGAAGGGAATGAAGTACATCTCAAAAAAATACAAGAAATATTTTTTCCAAGACAATTTAACATTTCTGCAATGCTGTCATATGCAAAGCTAGTGATCACAAGGACCTTTCCATCTTGGATCCTTAACCACTCTCCCAGAAAATAATCACAGGTCAAATATTCAAAGGAAAGAAAAAAGAAAATATGCTTTTTTTTCTTGAAAAATTGAAGGAGGATTAGTAGAAACACTACTGTCTAAGTTTAATTATAAATATAAGATAATGAACTCATTTTTCTAATAGCTCTATTGCATTTTGCACACATTCATTATATTATGAGGCCAATTATTTTGTCATTAAAAATTTAGCTATGGTTTTTGTAATGAGTGTTCAAAATAATACCCTTCTACTAAGATGCTCCCTGCGACTTAGAATAGGGCTCGTGAATTGAATCTACCAAGGTTGGTCACTCAATAATCAGTTATTCTCTGAGGGCTAGGGGCTAAACTATCTGTGAATATAAATGTAAGGATTTAAAATATAGTCAGAAATTACACTGGTTTGGGAAAGTGGCAGTAATAGGTTCTCCTCTAAAAACCATGATCTCATCAAACGTGAACAGTTCCTACTGCTAGTTAGTAGCTACTAGTTAAATAGTGCCATTTACAATATGAGGCTTGAATTCCCTTCTATTGAGCAAAGCCTGAGTCCAATCAGACAATTATTGACTTCCGCCAATATAAGTGCCACGATTACATTGTTAGACTATCTTACCATGCTAGTCATTGTTGTAGTTCATAGGTTTACAGCTGGGTAAGGCTATTGATTGACTTCCTCTGCTGGCAGCTTCCATAGCGCCCTCAGGTACTATAAAAGCTTGACCTTGGAGAGGAAGTGTCCAGGT
>JANHMN010000016.1:8858492-8881072 GCA_030674055.1 Rhabdomys pumilio
GTTTTGTTTGGTATTTTGTCTTAGATTTTTTTCTTAGTTTTTCTGTTTTGTTTTCTTTTTCATTTTTTTCTTTTCTGAGAGAGATAAAGAGAGAATAAACATGCAGTTAGGTGGGCAGGGAAATGGGGAAGATCTTTAAAGAGTTGGGGGAGATGAAAGAATAAGATCAAAATAAATTTTAATAAAAGTGGCCCACATCCTCAACTGTCTGGCGTTCAATTTTAGTTCTGACTGTGACCTAACTGTGTTTGCAGGCTTTACTTCAGCTCTTCTGTTTAAAACATTTCAGAAGATGCAATAGAAGCTGATTTTATGGCTGTCATGATAACTAAATAATTTAGGTCATGCACATCTAGCATTTAAATTTGTGTCTGCCACACAACAAAGATTATTTACTCTTAGTATGAATTGTATTTTTTAGCTCATAACCCCTGAACTTGTGGCTGTCTTTAGGTTGAAATCCATTGTCCTTGGCATGACCCAGAAGACTGTGGCATTTACCAGAATCTCTGACTCACCCACATTTCTCTTGAAAGCTAGCCATGCAGTCCTCACAGAGGATTCAGGAAAACCCAGACCCACTCCATTCAGCATGTATCCCTATGCCCCAACAAGCCACTTTATGTCACCAAGATGAAGAACTTTGGAATCCACTTCGGTGGGGGGTCCTCAGCTAATTAACATGGCTGGCACCAAATATATGGAGCTTAAATCCCAGTATAGCCCTAAATCAGAATACATGCTTCTCCCACATGAACCAACAAGAGATTAATAGATTTCTAAGGTTGTTCAGCTGGTGATTGATGACTGAGCTTGAAGCTTACATCTGCTTCACTGTGAGGCATTTGATGCCGTCGAGTACCTTCTGGCCTTGGTGAGGTCATCCTGGATAATACAGTTCCCCACCCTTCACACTTTTTCTGCAGTGGCTTTATTTACTTCTCCCTTTCTGAAACGAACGTCTCTGAAAACATGGAAATGTTTACGATTTTCTATCCTTCTTGTCAGTAATCATAAGGGATATTTAATAAATGTTTCTTCAATGAATGAATTAAAGCTCAATAAAAATTACAGAGTAAGTATTTTTCTCAGGGACAAACGAGTCGGAACTGAGGTTAGGCTATCAGACACCAATAACAGCCATTATCAAGACAGCAGTAGGGATGTTGCAATGGAAATCTACAAAGAAATCACAGAAAATGCATTAAATCATAGCATAACTAACTTCCAATAAAATTTACTGTTAGTCAAGCATGATATTTTCCTGCTAAGATTTGAATGGATGGTAGCAAAATGCAATTGCATATATATGGTACACACAGCGATGCTGTGATGTAATGTTCTAGGCAAAATTTGAATTAAACTAATTAACGTATCTCTTACTCCAGATAATTAGTGTTCATTCCTCATGACTAAATGAAACATTATGCATCTTACTAACATGTTCCCATTCTACTCCCTGCTTCTGTGACTTAGATTTCCCAAGTAAGTGAGGTTGTGGTGCTTGTCTTTCTGCTTCTGTAGTGTCCTTCATGATTCCCTGAGCATAATACTTCCAGATCATCCACACTCTTAAAAATGACATAACTCATAACTTTCTGAAAACAGGATAGACTTTCATTGTAAACATAGATGCCATTCATTCTAAAGCCAAGATATGTCAGGTACAGAACTATAGTCTTTTAAGTCAAGATAGATGACAATGATCTTTTTATTGACAATATTGGACTGGGTATTAGGTCTGTCTTGTGCCTTACTATTACAAATTGGTGATAGTTGTACTCTAATTATATTTTGAAGGAAAGTTTTTTTCTTTTATTCTAACAGAAAGGGTGATATTGATATAAGTCACTACCCGGGACTGCTCTTGACCCCTTCCTCCCCCTCCATGATTGCTAGCCTCTCCCTTCCTCTTCCTTTCTCCTTCCCTTCCTCTTTCCTTCTCCCAGCTCCACCTCCTCTTCTACTGCCCAATCACCAAGCTCTACTGCAATACAATGTAGCAGAATAAATATTCTGCTACATATATTTTCATTATCATTTTTTGTTTTATTAATTTTTTTTGAAACAGGATAGTACTTGGTACCTTAGGCTGCTCTGGAATGATTATGTAATCCAGACTCACTACAAATTCAAGGAGATCTTCCTATTTCAGCCTTCCGAGTACAGGTATCACACACATGATTCACACATATACACACATTAATTTCTTAAGAGAGGTATGTGTGTATATATGTGTGTATAAGTGTGCATACTTCTGTACAGATGAATATGCATATATGTGTGTAGATATATATGTCTTTATTCCTGCATGGAGGCCAGACAAGGGCATGAAGTATATTCTTTCAGTCTCTGCTTTGCTCCTTTGAAGCAGGTGTCTCTCGGAATCTGGGGCTTATGTTTTCTCGGTTAGGTGCTGAGATCCTCATGCCTTTGCTCTACCAGGAACTGGACACTGGTTTGTTTTGTAGGTGGAGAGATCTAAACTCCAGTCATTATGACCACAGAACCACAGTTCTTCACAATTCAGCAGTCGCGCGAGCCCTTCCATTAATGTTTTGATAATTAAATTGATTCATTAGCAATCATGAATAATGACACAATAGATACCACTAGTCAGGTACCCTTTGATGAAATGGTTTCAAAATCTTAGGATATGTACCCAGAAGTGGGATTGCTGGATCACATGATCATTTTGCCTTCAGGATTTAAAAAATGTTATTAGTGTGTATTAATTACACAAAATAGTAGGTTTCTTTGTGACATTTTCATAGCAATATATAACATACCCTTATCTTGTGTATTTACCCATTACTAATGCTTGCCTGCTTCTTACCTCTTGTCCCCTTAATGCTTCACATCTAAGAGAAAAGACGTGATCCTTCTTTTTCTCCACTGTGGGTTGTATTACTTAACATGATTCTGTCCAGTTCCATCTATTTTCCTTCTTCATAGTTGAGTAAGAAACAACCCAACACTACTTTCTTTAATTGCTATACTAATTTACATTTGTACCAACAGTATACAAGGGTCTGTTTTTCTCTATAGCTTCTGTATTTATCTTTTATTGATTAATAGTAGCCATCATGAAAGGTATGAATAACATATTCCCTATGGCTTTTACTGTAGGTCCCTGATCCTAGAGAAGATAGACAACTCTACATACAGTTGTCAGCCATTTATATCATTTTTGAGAAATATAATATTATATATATACACATATATTCAGGACATTCTCTAATATTTTTTAACTTTTGTATTTGTTTTATTTTGATATTGGTATCAAATATCAAACTCCCTGTTTATTTGGTATCATAAACTCTCCATTAGCCTTGCAAATATTTTTTCCAATTCTGTAGGTTGCCTCCAACCCACTATGTTTTGCACTGTGCTGTTCTTTAGTTTGTTATGTTTTGGGTTTACCTTTGAGCTTTAGAGTCAAATGTAAAATAATCCCAGTTAAGCCCAAGAATACATACTCTTTCCTCTATGTTCTTCTTGTAGTTTACTTCCAAGTCTGAAGTTTAAATCCTTCATCTGCTCTGAATATGATGTGTGGTAAAGGTTCTTTTTTATTCTTTTGAATATAGATACTCTCTTTTCTAATACTTTATTGGCAAGACTGCCCTTCCCTATAGTGTATTTCTGGCACTCAAAGGTCCCAAGCTACAGCCATGGAGCCCGGTTCTTCAGCAGCGGAGGATAATTGAATAGTTGTGGGGTCCTCTTTCCAGTAAGTTCAAACATCTTTGCCTGGGACACAATCTTGAACCAAGTAAGCCATTTCATCAGTTGTCTTCATCCTGAACACGAAGAGGCCTCCATAATGCTGTTTGCATCTTCCCCATGTCCCCATTCTGGTGGGGGCGGGGGTCAGGGATTCTTTATGATCTTTAACCAGAGTTTCAGCTGGTGATTGTTTAGATTCTGTCTGCCAAGGGATCTGATCTGAACTAGAGAACCTTCCAGGTTACCTGTGTTTACATATCTTCCTCGCTTTGGGTATTGATTTCATTCTATTTCATTCTATAGTTAGAAAAAATACTTGAAAAGATTTCAGTCATTTCAACAGAATCCATTCCAAATGCCAAGCCTAACTATATAGAAATTGAGTTGAATAAGTTTTGGATCTGGTTAGTTTTAGTGTATGAAGTTTTTATTTATTTACAAATTTTTACAATAAAGTTTCTAAAATTAAAAAAATATGTATTTTGCAACTTAGCATGTGAACATTCCTTCAGAATATTCAACGTGTGTCTAAGAAGAATATGTATCCTGATGCAACCGGATACAACACTCTATCTGTTTAGCCCCTCTAGCCTGAGGACTCTTCAAATCTACCTTTCACAGGCAGTTTCCTTTTAGGGGAGTCTTTCATTACTATAAGTGAAATACAGATAGTGAAATAGTCTCCTATTATTATTGTGTTGCTTGTATTTATCTCTTCAAATGTGTCAATGTTTACTTTAAATACTTAGGGGTTCTCATGTTAAGTATATTTATAGTTTTTCTATCTTGCTATTGTATTGGCTCATAACTATGTTGCTATCTCTGTTTTTCTCACACATGCAAAAAAAATTTCCTTTTGCCTCTACAGGTAAGTGAATATCTAATACAACTGCACATTTAATTAGCTGTGCATTTCTCAGAAACCATTAGATATGAGTCATTAAAAAAAATTTGAAAAAAAAGCATGAAAAAAGTATGTACCCAAAGACTTGTAAACTATTCTGAGTATAGCACTTATTGATCCAAGTAAAATGAGTATTAATTTACAACCAGTTATTGAAAGATCAAAATAGAAATGCATGCATGCATAGTTGTATAACAGTTATATCTCATGAAACCACATTAATCTCTTAGCTCCTATATGAGAATTACAAAAGTAAACTATACACACATGCACACATTTACTGCTTATATAGTGCATCATTCTATACTCATTTGTTTGTATATTTGATTACATATGTCCTCTGTATCACTGATTGATTTGTATAACAACAATACTGAAGCACTCAATTAAACAAAGTCTACAAGACAAAATTGGCTTGGTAGTTACTTTCTGAATGGAATATCTTGAATAGTTATCCTCAGTTAGAAAATCCTGTATTTAAAGCTGTTATTGAAATTATGATTTTGGAAATAATTGAAGGAGTAAGCAATAAATAATGTGTGCCCTCTCTACCAAAAAGCATTAGAATATAAAAGAAAGAGATGTGTTTATTTCTTCTTCAGTGGTTCAGACCTCTCTAAAAGTACATAAAGGTAAAATCTCCCTTCACCACTGTATCTCCTTGGAGAGCCAGGCTCACACCTTTCACTTCTAAGGCTTGGTTTGAAGCCAAAGGCATCTCTGGGGTGTGTGGTTGCAGTAGGAAATTGCTCAAAGATGACTGCTATTTTTGACAACCTAAAAGCATCAAAGGAATCCCAAGCCTTAAGAAGTCCTTTAGAAACCTTTCTGCTTCAAGGAGAAAAGAGGATAGTGGGCCAGCAGTGAGGTTTAAAGAATGCTACTGGCTCTTGTTCTAACATTGGGATGAACAGTGCAGTGGTTCAGGAGGCATGCTACCTGTAAGGCTTTAAGGTAGATAATAAATATGCTATCTGCAAGACCCTGTAGATAATAATCATGCTACTTGCAAGACTGATGGTGGACTATAAGCACTTACAGAAAACAGACTCGGCACCAGAACCTTGGGAGAAGCAGCCAAGTTCCCAGTGAGTGAGCTGAAGCTAGCAGGGAAACACAGAGCCATGAGGTCATCTCAGTGTCCAGGGCAGCATTAGGAAACTGACCAGCTCTCTCCAGCAAAACAGACAACAGAGACCAAAACCAGTGTCATTAACAGAGGCCTCTCCCTGCCCTTCCAGAGCCCTAAAAGCTCTGGAATCACATATACTCAGGGATTCAACATAACAAAAGCTGATATATGACTTCTTTTTATCTCTTTGAGGACATTTGCAACTTGATTCTAGATGGTTTCAAAAAACAAATATACAGTAGAGTTTACCCAATTTTCTGGAAAAGTTGATTCCATGATTATTCCCCAGGAAAGGGCTCTACTAGCCTCCCCTTTAAAAACAAAGAAAAGACCTATGTAATTAGACATCAAAGAACCGACAGTAGTTTCACAAAGGCTTGCCAACATTTATAGATCTGAGATGATCATACCCTGCACAACCACCACCATAAGTCCCTTTGACTTCAAGTCACCATGTTCTACTTTTTAATCTGTTTTCTCCTGTCTGAGCCAACTGCTAAGTACAAAGGGAGCTGAAAGCACTTTAGTCACATCTTCAATGAAGAGAGGCTGGCTCTGCAATCAAATATATCTGTGGTGGAGTCTTAGACCTGCCACACGCAGACCTGGGGACAGTTACTGTCCCACTTCAAGCCTATGTTTTCCCTCCAGTTGAAGGACTGTTATAGTTGACACACACTCCTAATCTGAAAAGCTCAAATGCTCCCAAATCTGAGTTTTCTGTGGATGCCAAATTTTCTCGAGAAGGAGAAAATTCTACAGCATTGCTTCCTTTAACAAATAATTTTTCCTATTACATAAAACTAATTGCAGGTGAGGTATGTAAGATATATATATGAACTATAGATGAGTTACATTTTTAGACTTGAATATCATCCCCAAGATATCTCATTATGCATATGCAAATATTTCTAAGATAACCAAGGACAGGATCCAGCTCTAAGCACCATGTCTGTCTCGATGTCAGAATAAGAAATGGTGGTTATGATCAACAATAGAAATTTAAGGTGTTGAAGACTGGGGATATGTAAGCAATGTGCATAATATTATGATGTGACTGTGTTTCCAAGTCAATTAGATCTGTTAACTGACTTGTGAGCTTTAAATAACCTCCTTTTACTATAACAAAGAAAAAGAAAAAATTCTAAGGCCAGATATATATACATATATCATACAAGAGCCAAGACAACTTCAGATTTCAGACAAAAAAACTGATATAAAAAGTGTCCCAGCTATCATGTACTATTTTTAAAATAAGCATCATTTTCAAAGCATATTATGATTTAAAAAGACTTGACTACTAGAGTTTTAGAAAACTTTTTCTTGTTGAAGAGGCAAATTTAAAACTTTTTGTATGGAATGATGCTATGAAAATATTGACTGGAAAAGGTCTCTGCAACATCTAAGTAGAAGTTACTCTTATTTAGGCATGGACTTTGTAACAAAATTAGGAACCCTTGGTTAATGTGTGTAATTAACAATATACTGATAAGTACTAAATTATGACTTCTAGAGAGTGAGGAATGACTATTCCTTTGGAATGACTACCAATTTCCACAGGTACCATCTTCCACTGTAGTCCTCCTTAAATGGGATAGCCAGAGCTAGCCCAAACCAACACATCTCCTCTCCAGAGAGTAAGCATTTAGAATAGTGTCTCCAAATAAGGGTGGTTACAAGGAGCCAAAAAATTAATCCCAAGAGTACAAAAAACTGGCAAATACATGTTTTCTAGGAAACAAATTTGCAATAAACCAACTACATCATTGTTAAGCAGACTCCAGTTTCCTTTAACCACATTCGCTTCCACTGAGAACAGATCCTGTGTGCCAGTGACTGTCAAGACCCCAGCCTGGCTGCATCTACTTCTCTAGCAACCCCACTTCTGACTCTTGCTAGATCGCCTGACCATGGGGACTCTCAGGTTTTCACTGCATTTATTTAAAATCAGTCACCAAAAAATAATGGTGATTTTTTTTTTCTGATTTCTTCATCTGTCAAACTATTACAGTCTCCATAAAGCCTACTGTTAATGTTCAACCTTTCCAATGAGTAACATACACACTGTATGAATAAGAAGGAATCGGCCACCCATTTAATAACTTGCTTACCCATTTCATTCATTTGGAAACTGAAGCTTTCTACAAACGTTTTCAGAAGACCACAGAAAAATCAAAATAGTTTTTCTGCCAGCTCTTGAATCCAGGGCTACAGCTGGTCTATTTCACTGCATAAACTTCCAACTGACAAAAACCGTGTTTTGGAAGGTAGCTTATAAATAAAAATAAATTTGATGACATTGCTCTGTGTTAATTATGAACACTGAATAATTTCCAGAAAACAAGATATTGGTTGTAATATTAGCAAACAATCCCACAGTCATTCTACACGTTACACTTAAAATAAACTATTTCTATGGCAAATAAAAAGCAATTATTTCAAGAAGAGATCTGCAGACAGTAGTAGTGATGACAGACAAAAATGAGGTTTTCTCTCTCTCTCTCTCTCTCTCTCTCTCTCTCTCTCTCTCTCTCTGTCTCTCTATCTCTCTCTTTCTCTCTTTCTCTCTCTCTCTTCACCCTTGTTTTGTTTTTTTCAAGACAGAGTTTCTTTGTAGTCCTAGTGGTCCTGAAACTCACTCTGTAGACCAGGCTGGCCTTTAACTCACAGAGATCTACCTGCCTCTGTCTCCCAAGTGCTGGAATTAAAGGAATGTGCCACCACACCTAACACAAGGTTATCTCTAACAGGAATTCTAAATGATACATGTTTTATCCAATTAAAAAGTATTATTTTAAAACTCGGAGATAGATTCTGTCCTTCTCTCCATAATTTCAAATAAGAGAATAAATAGGTTTTTAAAAAAAATAACAACTTTCAATATTGTCCATGTCTCTTTAGGCACTTCAGACAGAAGGACACAAGGTCCCGAGAAAGACCCAGTGAGTAAAGATACCTAGTGCCAAGCCTGACAACCCAAGTTCAATCCCTAGGAGCTACATGGTGGAAGTAGAGAATCAATTCTCACAACTTGTCCTCTGACCTCCAAACACACACTATAGCACACCTGGGCCTACATACATCCTTGAAATATAGCTAGATGCATACAAACAAAATAAAGAAAAATATACCAATAAAATGTTCAAGAAAGTCGTATTATTTTACTAGATATCAATACTACATAAACACTGTTGCCAGGTCTCTCTCTTGTGTTTATTTTAATGGCATCTAGAACTAATATGATGAGTTTATGGTTTAATCAGAAAAACAAATGGTCAAAAAAAAAAAAAACAAACAAATCACAACATACTGCATTCTTTGCCTCTCACTGGGTCAGGCAGGCCAGAGCAATCCACTGCAGAATTCGGAATGGCGACCCTCCACCTGGAGCCAGTGCTATCACATTCTGTATATTCAAAGTGGTAATCTTTCTGCAAACAATCACAAAAACAAGCCTTTGTTAGAGCCAGTTCTAACTGGTGAGCTGAGTTGTCTCTATCGTCCCAAATGGCCTGTTTCCAAGCTGTATCCTCTCCTGGAGTCTCATCCCTCTCCCACCCTATGCACAGCACCAGTCCCTTGATCCAAACTGTCCTGTGATGCAGAGTGAGCACTGAAGGACTGATGAGAAGAACTCAACAATACCTATCAGCTGAAAATGCTACAGCATGCTTCCCACATCTCCTTTGTGGGGTTTGGGATCTAAGCAACTGACAGATATAAGGGAACGAATGGATTGAGGAAGTCAACTGCTGCCACTGTCCCAAGTGCTTCAAAGCCACCAGTCATCTCCACTGACCGAATCTCACTCTGCTTAAAACTTAACAGAAGGTGCAATGACTAATCATTCAAACACCACTAAACTGCTGGGACTTTTTAAAAGCCATTCTCTAAGGCTTAATTCACACCCACCTCAGCAGAATGCTATCCTTCAGGATATTAAAATAGATCACTTATTACAATTGACTGAGTAAGATACACTTGTCTCTTCTCGCGGTGACTTCTTTTATATATATATGGAAAGTCTGAACTGGGGAACCAGAACGAAGTGTTACAGGGCCATTTCAACAATGATAGAAATTCCAAGTCTACCGGGTAACAGACTCATTTCAGTAGCCTAACCTTAGGGACTGGACCCAGAACCTCAGACCTACAAGGCAAGCACTCTGCAACTGAGCTATGTTCCTCCCTTACCCTGTTGACACAAGTCAGTGTTCTGAGTGTTAACTGCCTGCTTTTCCCACTGGTTAGCCTACCTTAGTATATCAAAGACAGGCAAGAATAGAACCACTAAGTAGCATCATCACAGGGAAACTGGGAATGGAAGACTATGGCTGCTAGTTGTTTTTCTCACAACACTCCCTCTTCTAGAATCTGTTTCAATCTCAATGTGCTAAGAATTCCCAAAGTCATCAGTTCTGGGCTCCCATGCTAATCGTTTTTTAAATTTCTCTATTTCTCTCCCTTTGTTTGTTTCTCTCTCTCTCTTTCTTTGTTTTTCCTTCCTTCTTTCTTCCCTTCCTTCCTTCCTTTTTTATTGTAAGCAGTAAGAATAAGCCTCACTTTTGACAGTTTCCCACCCCAAATTTCTAACAGAATGTTCCGAATTTCCCTAAGCCTTCACCAACTGTGGTTGTTTGAAAGAAAATTGTCCATAGATAGTGGCACTATTAGGAGGTGTTGCTTTGTTGAACTAGATGTGGCTTTGTTGGAGGAAATGCATCACTAGGGAGCAGGCGGGGGTGGGGGGGGGCTTTGATGTTTCAGAAGCCCAAGCCAGACTTGGTGGCTCACTAATTCTTTTTGCTGCCTATAGGTCCACATGGAGCATTCTCAACTACCTCTTCCAGCACCATACTTGCCTCATGCTGCCATGTTTCCCACCATGATGCTAACGAGCTGTAGGCCCGCCCTAATAGGATTTTCTCCTTTGTAAGAGTTGCCATGGTCATTGTGCCTCTTCACAACAAGAGAAACCCTAAGACACCAAAATTGCTGTTGTTATTTCTAATAATATCTAACCTATAGCAACTTACATGTAGTATAAGGCAATGCAGTCATTTTCTGCTATGTTACTTGTATTTTTTACTGAGAGTATTTTACATACCATTTCTACCAATAATCTTCTTAAGACAATCTAGGCTTTTTTTTTTTTTTAATTCAAAATTTCTCCAGCTTTGGCCTGTCACACAATTCCAAGGCCAATTCCCTACATTTAAGTTTTCTGCTTGTTTGTTTGTTTTTGTTTTTGTTTTTTGAGACAGGGTTTCTCTGTGTAGCCCTGACTGTCCTGGAACTCATTCTGTAGACCAGGCTGGCCTTGAACTCAGAAATCTGCCTGCCTCTGCCTCCCAAGTGCTGGGATTAAAGGCATGTGCCACCACTGCCCAGCTACATTCAGGTTTTTGCTTAGCAGAATTTCTCAGGTCCAGATTGTCAATAGTTTCCATGGCAGCATTAACAAATCACCATAGCAGTCATGTATTTCCCCGTAGCTCTGTAAGCATTACGTTCCAGGACAGTATCATGGTTCTGACTAAATCAGGTGGACACAGTTCCATCTTGGCCATGGGTTGTACGTGTCTAAGTACTGTTAAGAGTATTGATATTCCTAAATCATAAATGCAGCCCTTAACATTGTAGAGTTTTCTCTTTAGTGGATGAACAACCTTTCTTGTCTTGTTTGCTCAGCTCCTGAATGAAAGCTGCCAGATTGTTCCCTTGTGGAAGCTGTCTGAAGCTCAGCCAGGCAGCCCATCTTTAGATCAATGTTCCAAGCTTTCCATGAAGAAGCCATTATCAAAGAACTCTGCAAGCACAGCTGGAATTGTGGCTTCCACTTCAGGATGTCTTGCTCTAATCACAACTGCCCCAGCTTAACTAAACACAGGAAATTTGTGAATGAAAATTCCTGAAGAGAACCACACCTTTCACGGAACCTTTGCAAACTGGTGGGACCTTCAAGGACATGGGAAGGTAGAATATCGCAACTCAAGAACCAAATATTCTCAAGGTATCTTGAACCCCTTAACAAGCACTTATCATCTTCCTCGGTATCTGACCCAACACCTAGGTAATGTTTGGTAAACCCTTTGGAATATACAGACAGACACCAAGTTTCCAGCCAACCAAAGGGCTAAAAATGCTGTTACATAGCATCCAAAGCCTATAGTGTTTACCCGGCTTGGCTGTAGCCTGACTGCTTAATGTTTCCAGCAATAAATCTTGAAAGTGCCCTGTTTTTATAACTTCCTTTGTTCTGATACTATAGAAGCTTCAACAAACTGTTAACACACTGGAACATAAAACTTGGGGTAACCTAAATATGTGTTCCTAGGACATGGTCACTCATACTTTTCTCCAGGGAAATACTATGTCGTGTCCTCTGAGAGCTAAGTTCTTGTGTTGATGGCTTCAGCCTAACAAACTTTAGTGATCACCACATGACCCTGCTGCAAGTGCTCCAGAGTACCCATTGACAATTATTCTGGAAGGTTTTATCAGTCGTGATCCTATGAAAGTTGGTAACCACCTCCAATAAATACTGAACAAAAATCTTTATGATTGACAAAAAGGGGACTATACCTATCTGAGGTTTCTGATTTATCATCCTGATTCAAGATTTGTGTAGTCTGACTTTATGTAAGGCTTTAACTAGGTAGAATTACAGCTGAACACTAACTAGTATTCCTGAGCCTTTCTTCTGGCTGAGTAAGCAGACTGTTTTCCATCCATGTTAGGTTTGGCAGGGAGCTTTTTCTTCTATACACTGGTATTCAATATTAGGTCAATAAAAGCTTCTTCCAAAATGGCTTCTTTGTATACTTGCCTTTATCCTGGGTAAAACATACTAGGTAGTTATCCAAAAAGCAGACAATACCCTGGGATTTCATCCCAGGCAACAACAGTGAGGGGTAAGGAGACCATAAAGAATTCCAGAGTCAAAAAGGGTTGAGTGTTCTTGTACCCATAGCTCTAAGTTATAACTTTTGGAGATAACTCAAGAGCTCCAGAGAGTCCTGAAGAACTACAGAAAACAAACAAAGGCAGAAACCAGGAGAAGCTAAGTCTACAAGAACCAAGAAGTCATTAAGAATCAAAGACTGGAACAGAGGCCATGAATACTAGAGGTCCTGGTGGCTAGAAGAGTCTGAGAGGCCTACTAAAGGTTGAAGACTCAGGAAAAGTGGAAGTTTCTGGTTTCTTTGGAGACTCAGTTAGGTTATAATGATGTTTTTCTGGGGCAGACAGATGAATGAATATTTTGCTAAAGCAGACATGTGAAAGAATGTTCTGCTGAAGCTGACACAGGTGCAAGAAAGTTTTGATACAGCAGACACATGAAAGGATCTATGATGTTTAGAAAGAATACATACACACACACACACACACACATACTTATACACATATACATACACATACACATCACATACACATACACATATACATATACACACACACAAAGCAGGAGTTCAAGCATTGGTTCAATCTGCTCTGCCTCGTGATTTAATGTATGATGTCTGCCAAGTGGACTGGACTAGAGCTGCTGATTCAAGCTTGGTGTTTGCTAGTGAACTGGACTGAGAACAACAAGGACTGAAATTGCCCCAAAGAACTATTTCTAAACAGGTCCACTTTCCCCATATCCTAACAACTTTTTTTCAATCACCTCTGGTGAATCATGGGCTAGAGGGGAGGTTAAACCTTAATTAAAGCAGGTTGTGAAAGGTATACGCCTACACTCAGGCATAGCAAGAGTTAAGTGACTGTAACCCTGGCCAGTAGGTATTGGTACTCTGAACCCAGAACAAACAGTTTCAGCTTGACCACGAAGAACAATTAGTCTCCAGCTCCGAAAGCTTGAAGCCATAAGCCTCTTTTTTTTTTCCCAAGGCTTAGAGCTATAAGCCTCTGGACCCAGAAACTTGTCTTGTGAATCTCTGGAACTCAGGGCGGCCGTCAACACCCAAGTTACTGCTTTCTTCTTGTCTCTCTACCACTTTTATATAGACAGAACAAAGGACTCTCCTGTCACACTGTGACAGCATTGCCAGGTCATAGTCTCTGAGGAAACTGGAGGAGAAAATCTATCCCTACCTTTTTCCAACCTCTGTTGGCAGTCAGCATTCTTGGCTCCTGTCCGGATCACTCCAGTCCCTGCTTTGTGATGACACTGCTTTCTCCTATGGCTGCTCTACCTCCAAAATTTCAATTTGTATAAATTTTTTTTTTTTGCCGTGTAAATCAACACTGTTCTAAGAATTACAGTCTGAGAATCTTGTTTTTGTGTTTGTATTTTACTTGAGAAAGTATCTCTGCAGTCTCTGTGGGGGACAGCCTAGGCTGGTCAAGTATTTGCATAATAACTTTCAAGTTTCTCTGGTTCCCAGCTATTTGTATTCAGAGGACTTCTTATCTCCATATCCCACTGAGAATACCCTGGCCTCTATATGTAAAATTTAAGTTATTTCTTATTATCCTGGCAAAATAATGATGCTATGAAGTATGACATGAATTTCAAATGCAGCACGGCCTTTGAATAAAACAGGTAGGCCTCTGACTCGGGTTGCCTGTGAAATGAGAACAGAGGTAAGTACATAAAAGCAGGGTTTTGTTTTCCAACTCTAAACGTGGATGTCATATGCTAATTAATTTTCCTAAGATTATTTTATCCTATCTGCCATGTCAATGATACCCAACAATTCCAAAGAGCTCTATCACCATTGTCACCAAATTCTGAGGATGCCAGTAGGAAGCTATAATGTGTCTCTTTACAATTTAAAAATACTGAAATTCAAAGCTATTTCATGCACAGGGCTGTACTTGGTGCTCAAGGATTTCAATTGCAGCCTAAACCAGATAGATTTTGTTTCAAACTCACCATTTCATAGAAACTCATAACAATTTTAAGACTCTACTCCTCACATACATCAAATGATCTAAGAAGATAGTGTGGTATACTAACATTATTGAAAATATGATATATACCCACCTAAACTCTATTCAGAGAACTAACTAATGAGAATCCTAGTACATGAATGTTCAGATTAATAGAAACTACCATAGCACTAATTACTTAATATACACGGATCACTTGAACCAGCTCTTCAATTCTAGGGACTGGGAAATGGCTCATAGGTTAAGAGTATAGCAGCTCACAACTCAAGTTCCAACAGATCCAACCCCTCTTCCAGCCTATTTGGGAATGAGGCAGGGCATGTAGTACAGATAACAGATATATATTCATAGGTACACATAAAATAAAAAATATATAAATATTAAAAAATAAAAACAAATGTCCCAGTGCCAAATGGTAATTTTTTAAAAGAGATAAAATCATTTCTTATGCAAACACAAAATTAATGCATGCAAAAGATTCATGACTAACTAGCAAGTCAAATCAGTAAAATTTTGCTACCAGTGAAAGGAGAATTTCAGGGTCATATAAGAAAGCAAAAGGCATTTACTTATGCAAACATGGTAAATATCCAGAGGTTAACAGTCAATTGTATTCTAAAGACAAATGCGGTTTCATTTTCTGGTTAGAAGATGCATTCATATTCCTACTAGTTTCTTACAACTTGGTACTATAAAACCTCTCAATGACAGTAGAAGGTACTGGCCTCTGAAAAACCTGATCACTCAAAAAGGTACACTTGTTCATCTGTCTGCCTATTTCAACGTTCTTCATAATTTTACCTGACAAGGGAAAATTTCTTGACAATTTTTCCAACCCTTTAGAGCTCCTGATAGTTTGTCACCACACTTATATAAGTCATAGCATCTGCTCACGAGCCAGTCTGCAAATCAAAACCTGGAACAAGAATCCAGGCCCACTGCAATGCTAAGGATGGGAATTACTTACTCATGTCTGCAAACCACGGGGTGCTATAGCATGGAGACACTGTGCCCAGTACAGTAGAAAGCACTGGGATCCCTGGGAAATCTTACGCTGCAACTGCACATAAACCAGGCAACACCCCAAAAAGAAATAGAACATAGACTTATTCCTGGTCATAGAACACTTTAAAAAAAATCCTTCCATAGAAATTGGGACTTTCCACATATACATACCTTTCACGTGTCACAAATCAAGGTACAGGCTTAGAGCCTCAAATAAGTGCAAAATTTGTTTCATGTTACATCAAAAATACAAAATGTCAGGATATACGCAATGAACATTTGATTCCCACAGCTTCTCCCCAAACAAGGTCACCACGAAGAAGTCTCACGGTACTCACTGTAAACTTTGGGTGTCATTCTTCAAAACTAGTTATAACATGTACAGTTTACACACAGACTACGTATGTGATTTCAAATCTCATATAAAAAGGATGTGAACATATTGATAACATGTATGCATCATTTTGAAATTGCATGTGTCAGCCTTCAGCACTGTAATGAAGTGTAAGTTAACTAACTTATTTGTGTATATGTTGTGTGCACACAAGTATGTGCACCCACATGCTTACGCTGGAGGAGTACATCTGACATCTTCTCTCACTCTCTACCTTATTATTGGAAACAGGGTCAACCTCTGAACCTGAGTGGCTTTGCCCTTTGGATAGGCTCACTAGCCAGTGAACTCCTGGGATGCACTTCTCTCCATTTGCCAGTGTTGAAGTATCAAATACGCAGTCACGCAAAGTCTTTACTCAGATGCTCTTGCATTCACTACAAACATTCTTACCCACTGAGCCGTTTCCCTACCCCAAAACAATTAAACATTATTTGTATAATCTTTATTTAATATATAAAGAAAAATTCACTTTGGCCCATAGTGCTGTCTGATCTGTGGCACCATTGTCTTGGACCTCAGAATAAAGCAGCATGTCAGAGTAGAAGTGTATGGTGGCACACCACATCAACAGGAAGCAATAGAGCGAGCAATAGAGGGAGAAGAGTGAAGGTTCCCCACCATCATCTTCAAAGGTATAGCTCCAATAATTAAGAACTGCCATCCAGGCTCCACTTCCTAAAGGTTGCTTCACTCCTCAATGGCACCATCTCGGTGACCAAGCTTTTATCATACAGTCCTTAAAGAGACTCTAAGATCTAAACTCAAGCAGACATCAACACATATCTTATATATCAGAGTTCTCAATCTTCCTAATGCTGTGACCCTTTAATACAGTCTCTCAAGTTGTAGTGAGCCCCACCTACAAAATTATTTCATAACTGTAATTCTGCTACTGTTATGAACTGTAAATATTGGATACGCAGGCTATCTGATATGCAACCCCTAAAGGGGTCACAAGTCACAGGTTGAGAACCCTTGTTATATATATTTTATACAATAATCAATGTCACTTTAATATATATTCATATATATATATATATATATATATATATATATATATTACATATACTAGTTTTTACTACCTTATATTTAATTATTAAATAAGTACTATAATCTTAAAGGCTATATGGGAGATTTAAATTTTTTCTCTTCAGTGAGATTATAATTTTGTCTGTATGCTAGGTACATGCACACACACACACGTGCACACATGAATGCTTGTGAATAAAGGTTCAAAATGGAACTGCAGCACACAGATCAGTGTGTAGGTAAATACTCTATCCGGTCAGAATTACCTGTGAGAAGTCCCTTAACTTCCCAGAAGGTACAATGTTTACCACTGCTCAATAAATTCACAGAAGCTGCTTTCCTCAAGTATTCCGTCAAACACCCATTCCTTAGAACTCAAATAACTTCATTTTAGAAGTCAACATTTCTAGAAAGATAAGAATTTTTAATGTTTAGAACTGCATTCAATGGAATATGTTGACTGAGTTTGAAAAAAAAAAGAAAAGAAACAAAAAACTGACTCCATGTTATCATGATTTCAGAGGCAAAGAACATTCCTATGAGTTGAAGCAGCTTGAAAAGATGTGGGGAAGAGGGCCTCACAGGAAAGTGTGCAAACACTCATTCTTTCATGAGTGCCTACCTTGAAAGGGCATATGAGCAGGATGTCAGACTTTATAATGTGAAATGCACTAGACTACAATGGATTAACAGGTGATGGTGTGAACCACAAATGACTGAACACAGTGGGTACTATGAGATTTGTTCCTATTAATGAAGAACTTTGTTTCTTGGCTTCTCTGTCTATTCTCTGTAAGCAATTTCAGAATTGCCTGTAAAGGATAAATATAATGCAGAGACCATCCTTTCTAATTTGAAGTCAAAAAACAGCAAAGAGGTCATGGCAAGTGTTCGAGGCACTTGCCAAACAAGCATAAGGATCAGAGTTAAGATCCCCAGTAACCACATGAAAGTCAGGCAGCCATGAGACAGGATCTCCAGGGGTTGGGGGAAAGCCAGGTAGCTAGACTAGCCAATTTTTCAGCTTCTACTTGAAGGAGATCTTGCCCCAGTAAAACAAAGTGAAGAAAAATCAAGCAAGTCCCCTGGTGACAGCCTCTGATGTCCATCCACAAGCACACAAGTACACACATACGCACACATACACACACACACACATACACATCACATACATACAGATAGATAGATAGATAGATAGATAGATAGCAGAAGCAATTCTCAGGCTTCCAAGTCAAAATCAATACTTGAAGAAACACAAAAGATGGAAAAAAAAGAAATGAGTG
Source organism: Rhabdomys pumilio (assembly GCA_030674055.1). NCBI lineage: Eukaryota > Metazoa > Chordata > Mammalia > Rodentia > Muridae > Rhabdomys > Rhabdomys pumilio. The sequence goes on from JANHMN010000016.1 coordinate 8,876,870, forward strand.
TAATTTATTTTCTCTACTCTTTTTTTTTTTCATGTAAATTTCATTATCTGGATTTTTATGCAAAGCATTGGCAGCTTCATTGTTTTAGCTTGATGCTACTCCCAAAGAACCCCTGGGTGGAAGTACTCGGTGAGCACCTGAGTGAGACAGTAAAAAGGAGAAAATCTGAGACTCTAGTGCCCAGCTCAAGTACCTCAACTCCAGCTCAGATGACTGAGCAGACCTCAGATTACCAGGCAGAAAGGCCAAAGGCATGTTAGCATTTAATGCTTACACAATGAGGGGAGTTCCATCAGTCTGCACTATCAAGATGAGCTCAGATGTACCGTTCAGAAATATTTATTTTCAGATTTTTCTTTTATAAAAGGAACATGATGTTACCATAGAAACCCACTGCTAAGTAAAGTAACATATATCTGATCTATTTAGGACACATCCTTTTCATTTGTGGATACTGCATTTTTTTTTTTTTTAGAAAATATTTTCAAAAGTTCATGTTTTAAACCTGACTCTGATGTCTGCTTTGTTAAATGAGTCTCTAGAAGTTATTTTTTAAATGAGTTTTGTTAAATGAGTCTCTAGAAGTTATTTGAATTAAAAGAAATTATTTTTCTTTTAATTCAAGATAGCTTTATTGAGCATCTCAAATGTGCCCTGTATAGATGACAGAAATACAACTGGAAAAAAGATTGTCAAGCAGCTGATCTCCTGGGGCACATATTTTAATGTGAAGGGAAGTGCATGGGGTTCCTTTCTTAGCAATACCCAGCTTGCATGATGTCCCTCCTTTGGTCCATTTAGTGAGGAGGCTGGGCAGTGGAGGGGGACAGATCTCGATTCCAGTCTCTCTCATCTTCTTAAATCACTAACAGTAAGATCCTAAATGACCCAACAAACCTAAGCTCCCCTTAAGCCATGGGAAGCAAAGGCTATGCTTCACCCGTTACAGGCCTTATCCTACATTTTCACTGGTCCTGATGAAGGGAAACCAACCATTTTCAGTAGCTGTGTGCCGCCAGGGAAATTTTCAAAAGATGGATATTTGAAAACAAGACCACCCATGAGGAAACTCAAGTCTAAAGGAGCTATTAAGTTGTGTCTAGCCATGGGTTTGTTCAATTTCCTCAAGAAGTTGATAGCTAGATTATGTATAATAATGAATAACCTTCATAGTACAAGAAAATAAACCTATATATGTGTGTTTAAAAAAAAAAGACATAAGTTCTGGGCAAATGGCTCTGCAGTTAAGAGTACTGCTGTTCCTGCAGGAGACACTGTTTTGATCCCCAGTACCCACAGAGTGGTTTACAGTCACCTGTAATTCCAATTCCAGCAGACCTGATGCTCTTTTCTGGCCTCTATGAGCACCAGACATGCACCTGGCAAACTATAAATGTAGCCAGATATTTACATAAAATAAAAATAAATAACACCTTAGTGTAAGAAATACCCTTAAGCTATGCTATCTAATCGCATCTGATTAACTTATTTGTGTCTCTCCACAAACCTGTAGAAGAATAAATACACTTCTAAAGGGAATTCAATAGAATAAATGAACAGAAATACTGTAAGCAAAAAAAAAAAAAAAAAAAAAAGTGGAAATGGCAATAAACAAAGGTGTCAACAAATATTTTAGAAGAAGCATTAGGTGAGCTCTAATTGATTCCATCAAAGCAAGAAAGTCTAAATGCTAAAGGCTACATGGAGTGTGAGGATGAGAAGGCTGAGTCCTCAGAACGGAGAGCATCACATACCACAGGAATCAGATGTGAGTAATAGATTTAAAATCAGAAGCAGATCGAAAACCTGCTTAAGAATGTAGACTCCACAGTGTTGCCTCCACAGTCAGGCAAGACGGTGGGGCGGGGAGGGAAAGGAAGATATTTCCACTCAAGATACAGAACTAGTGAGGTTAGAGAAGCAGACAACAGTATAACAGAAGGGAAGGGCATTATCCTGAATCTGTGTTCCACCGCAGGGCCACTTTCCCTGCCCTGATGCACAAGTCCAGATAAATTCAGCATCAGTGTGGTTTCCCCGAAAGTCGCCATCATGAAGCCTGGCTGGGAGAGCCACCTTCTGGCACTCATTCTCATCGTACCTTTAAGAGTCCTTACACCCTGTACTGGCTTTCCCCACAGTGCAGTTGATCAGCACACCTGCTTGTCTTGATTGAGATTAGCTGGAATGTAATTTTACCTACAAGTTAAGGGGTATTATCAATAATAACAACATTGACAATGTTTTCAGAACCCTACCTCAAAAACAGCTTACTTTTCCCAGTAGAATTTATTCACACAATGGTCCTGCACGAAAGCGAAAGCATCCTCACTGCCACTGCCTCATTTCAGTCACCCTTTCTGCCACCTGGACGGCCATCACTAGCAGCTTAAGTGGCCTCCCTGCTTCAGCTCCAAAACTGCCACGCTTAACGCTCAGATGCACAGCAAGCATCTCATTATGTATATCATCTGTGCTCAAATCCAGTAATGATTTTCCATTGGCCTGAGGCTAAGTCCCTAATCAGCGTGACACAGTGGGCATTTTTCTTCTTCATTTTCTGTCTTCTCCAACCTTAATTTCTAAGCCTTTTCTGCATATGAAGCACTAACACTGCAGGAGAGTACATTATACTCCTTGCCCAAAGGTCTGAGCATGAGAATTTTTCTCTGCCTATAACTTACATTAGCACATGGAACTCTACATAAAAGCAAATCACCGTGTAACAGGATCCACTCCTGTCATTAATAGGATCAAGGACAACAGTATAAACTGAGGAGCCCCTACCTCTTCTTTCCTTCCTTCCTTTCCTCTCTGCTTCTCTTCCTTTGTTGGGGATCAAACCCAAGAACCTTGCACATACTTGTCAAGTGTTCTACCACTAAGTTGGCCCCTCAGTTGCTGCCCCTTCCTACTCTATTTCTATACCATAGCTCGAGAAACAGCTTTGCATATAGTGACACTAGCCTGTGCATCTATTCCTTATAACTGTCCTGTCCACAATGTATATATTCAAGAGAACGAAACTTGGAAAAGACCATAGAGGCCTTGGTGGCAATTTCTGGCTTTTTTTTTTTTTTAAATTCTTCTCTCATCCTATCCAGTTTCCTCTCCCTCCACCCCTCCCAGTTCCACCACCCCAACTCCCTTCTCCCTCAGATCCACCCTTCCTCTGTTTCCATTCAGAATGGAGCAGGCCTCTCAGGAATATGAACCAAACACAGCTTAACAAAGCCAATTAGCTCAGTTAGTTAGAGCATGGTGCAAATATTTAAATTTGTAATTCCAAAGTCTCATTCTCCAAAACATGGTATTAAGAGGATCATGACATGAGAGAGGTAACACAAACTACAAGGGAGGGAGAAGGATCCCTACAGAGAAAGATCTGAGTGCAGCAGCCTACAAGGAGGACTCTGCAGGGCCCATCTTCATCAGCTGGGAGTTGATGCTAATCTGTATTATGTGACAACATCCCCCAAAGTGACAAGAAATGCACCAATTCCCTTCTAAGACAAAATTTCCGGGAGGGTGAGAGGGTCCATCTTCCTCTTGAAGGATTGCTGAATTAAGGTAGGACCTTATGGGCATGTGGTTGCTTTGACTAGCCAACATAAAAATTGTACAGGGATACACAAAAGCACAAATCCTTTTTATGGCTATTTACACTTAGTTGAAAGCTTATCTACACACAACATGCACAGAAATCTTCTACAGTGATCCAGCTGAAATGGAAAAGCCATCTTTGTTTCAGAAAAAAAAAAATTGAGCAAGTGTCAACTATTTAATAACCACCAAGAAAAGGTGGATGGAAATTTCCCAGATGATCTTGCACATGGCTGTAGATGTAGCAACTTTATCTGTAGGCACACAGCCCAAAGAAACCTATGAAATTTTGCTTTATACCACTACTTCATATAATACAGTCTTTAAAACAATCTTAATCAGCAACAAGAGAACAAGCTACTAAATCATGATCAGATAAGACCTTATACAATCTATTTTAGAACAATAATATCAACAAATGCTTAAAGACAAAAATATAACACATTTAAGTGCAAAACTAAGGCTAGCAAGTAATGAGTTGAATTGTTTTAAAACTGTGTGTGTGTACCTCTGTGTGTATGTGTGTGCATATATATATGTACATGTGGGTATTTGTGTGTATATGTGTGTGCATGCACATGTGCATGTGTGTGTGTGCCT
>JANHMN010000016.1:8881082-8906195 GCA_030674055.1 Rhabdomys pumilio
TGCACATGTGCATGTGTGTGTGTGCCTCTGTGTGTATGCCTGTGTGTGTATGTGTATATGTGTGTGTCTGTGTGTATGTGTGTATATGTGTGTGCATGCACATGTGCATGTGTGTGTGTGCCTCTGTGTGTGTAGGTGCCTTTGTGTGTGTGTGTATCTGTATATGTCCGCCTGTGTATTTCTGTGCATATATATGTACATGTGTGTGCCTGTGTGTGTATATATGTATGTATGTGTGTTTGTGTGCCTCTGTGTGTGCAATGAGTATGTGAAAAAGAGTAAAGAAATGCATGTTGAAAGATTAATGAGGGAAATGAGGGCAATCAGGCTGCAACATCTGTCACCCACTGGCTGCCAGGTACGATGAAGCTGATTTGGTTGACACGGCATTTGGTCAGATAAGACACCTTCTCCAATGGAGAAGGATTGTTCTGTGGTTGAAAGTATAGGAGCTGAGCTCTCCCACTGGAACCTCCAGACAAGCTCTCAAGATCAAAAGCAGGTAACTGAGCAATAAATATAATGATGTTAGTGGCTTTTGTAGACTTCTGTGTTTTCAAATGTACTTTCTCTGAGTTTATGTGGAGGAAACATATGAACGATTCCTATTTCTCCTAACTGCAATTAAAGTACATGGTGGGAGATGCAAGGATACCACTGAAAAATGATCCCCACAGCCACTCATTAACTCCTCAGCCTAAATCGGTCTCTCTGATGGGTGTAAATCATCTAGCTAGGCTAGGTCATAGGACACAGGTCATAGAAAACAGGTCAGCAAGTTCTGTGGAAGCCTATGAGTTTAAGTTGTGTCCAGGCACCCAGATACAAGGATTCTGCTACAAGTAGATAAACACTGGGATGATAGAATGGGAGGAAAGAGAAAAGGGGCGTGAAGGAGCTTGGACAAGATGTTTTGCTGACTCCACAATCTGGCTCCTGAAGGGACAACTGCACATTTGAATTCAGCCAAGCACTGGCAGAACTCAGATGGAAAGGATTTATAAAAACGCAATTTAAATTCCAAAGCTAATTCTTGTCAGTGCTATGAACTTGAAACTGGGCTTCACTTATCAAGAGCTCATACAGAAATAGCATACATGATAAAAAGGCTCTGAATAGCTTAGCATGCTAAACCAGGTTTTGTTTGCAGATGTTGTGATAAAAAAAAAAAAAAAAAAAACACCAGATATTTTATGTTCTTTTTCATTTAACTGGCCCAAGCAGAATCTCCCAAGTTAATGAACTTTTGTTTTTGTTTTTAAAGAAGAGTCCAATCTACCCAGTATCTCTCAAAAACACTTCCTGGTGGGGGAGAGGGGCTACTAAAAAGTTCCATAAAAAGGCATCTTTCTAATAAGAAACTTTCTAATTAATAAATCTTTGTTATTCTGTGTGCTTGGCACCTCCTTTGCATTTCTTCATGTGAAAGTGTGTCTCCTGACCTCTTTACACTTTGGGGGTTTGTCCTAAGATTCTACACAGTTCTGAATGGACAATTAATCACAGAAATGAAACCCTTGGCCAAGTTCTACGGTGAACATGTTCCCTGACCAATTATAATGAATTAGTCACCAGTCCAGGTGAAGGAAGCCTGAGACACCTTCAGTCCAAAATGCTGACGTCAGAGCACAAAACAACAACAGAAAAGCAGCAAAGCAAGTCAGAACTTTGAAAGAACTGAGGTGACTGTGAGTCTCCTGGCTTCCTGACTCAGCTGAGGGTGACCAGGTCTGGGAATCCAAGCTCAATGTAGGCTGGAAACCCCCCAGAGAAGTCTATTTCCCTAGCTCAAAGATCAAGGAAAGGAGCCCTTTGGGAGGGAGAGTAGTGTTTATGGGAGAGAAGCCCATGTACCATTTCCTGTTTTTTTTCCTCTTCCAGCCCAGCCCCAAGGCCAGCACTAGTTGCAGAAGTGCATCCGTGCCACCCAGGAAACAGAAACACCTGAGATCCAGAGAGAAATCTTGTCTAACAGGATGAAGGAACTGGAACTGTGCATCCTACATGCAGGCTGTGGGAGAAAGTCTTGTTTGGTTTTTCTCCCTTCATTCTCTTTCACTTAGATCCAGTCTGGTAAAATCACACCACAGTCAGCAGGCTGGAACTATAGCCATCATTTCTCTGAACAAAGGGAAAACAAAATCAATGGGAAAAAACTTCAAAAAGATGTGTGAGAGAATCTCCCTACTATGTACACGAACAAACACAAGTCCCAGGCTGCAATGATTTGGATGAGGATAGACCCAGAGGCTCCTATGCTTTAGTACTTGGTCTCCAGTTGGTGGAACTGTTTGGGAAGAATTAGAAGGTATTCACTGGGAATGGATTTTGAGCGTTCTTTCTTTCTTTTTTTTTTAAAATTGGATATTTTACTTACATTTCAGGTGTTATCCCCTTTCCCCAGCCCGCCCCCCAGAAACCCTATCCCATCCCCCTTCCTCCTGCCTCTATGAGAATGTGCCCCACTCACCCATTCCCCTCTCCCAACCCTCGAATTCCCCCACACTGAGCCATCCAGCCTTCAATCGACCAAGGACTTCCTCTCCCACCTATGCCCTACAGTGCCATCCTCCCCTACCTATACAGCTAAAGCCTGAGTGCTCCCAGACTGGTGGTTTAGACCCTGGGAGCTCTGGTTGGTTGGTATTGTTGCTCTCCCCATGGGGCTGCAAACCCCTTCAGCTCCTTCAGCCTTCTCTCTCACTCCTCCATTGGGAACCCCATGATCAGTTCAATGGTTAGCTGTGAGCATCCACCTCTGTATATATCAAGTTCTAGCAGACCTCTAAGGAGACAACTATATCAGGCTCCTGTCTTTGAGCTTTCAAAAGCTCACATCATTCCCAGTCTCTCTCTCTCTCTCTCTCTCTCTCTCTCTCTCTCTCTCTCTCTCTTTCTCTCTCTCTCTCTCTTCCTCCATCCCTCCCCTCTCTCTCTTTCGCTCTCTCTCTCTGTCCTTCATGTTTATAGATGAAGTCATAAACTCTTGGCTACTGCTCCAGCTCTCTGTCTGCATGCTTGCCTGTCACCATGCTCTCTGCCACAATGGTTATAAACATATCCTCTGAAACTAGAAGCTCCAAAATAAACGCTTCCATAAGTTACCTAGGTCATGGAGTCTTTTCACAATGGTGGGAAGAGTAACTAAAACATAGACTCACCTTCAAGTTTTCTGGGTAAAGTAGCATAACTAGCATGTGGAGAAGAACAACCACATGAACCCCAAACTCTGAGGGCTACCCAGAAAGGACAGACAACACATTCATGCCCAGAAACAAACAAACAAACAAACAAACAAAAAACCTACACTTTTAAAAAAAACTGACTGACACTAGAATTTTCAGCACAGAAGACATACAACATGTGGTTAGAACCTGACCACGTCCATTGCATGGGAACAAAAACAAAACAAAAAACCAAGCAACTCAACATGACAAGGGACATTACAGGATTCAGTCTTACTATGTAACATTTAATATGCCCAGAACACAATCCTAAATTATCTGAAAGACAAAGAACAAACACAATTGGACTCAAGAGAAAAGACAACTAACATCTAACACCATCAAAATAGCAAGGGTATTAGAATTCTCAAAGGAAGTGCTTCAAGCTACTATTGTAATTACCCCCGTGAGGCAAGGTATCCTAGTATCTGAGGTCTCAGGACTGCTCCATATCTCAGCCCACTCTGAGCTATCCAATTAGTACACTGCCTTTAAGCTGGAGTCACCTGCAACTGAGGGCTCCACCAGATGCACACGGATTCTATAAAGCCAATTCTCATTCACGAATGTCTCAGACTCCACACCAGGTTATGATTGCACTGAACGAGAATGACCGGCACCCACCAGGCAGAGTGCTAATGTCTTCAAAGAGCCTCCATGCTGGTCCACTTCTGTGAGGCAGAGATTTTATAGATTAAGAAATGAAAAAAGATTCCAACAGTTTCCTAAGGTCCTGAATGTGATACACAGTGCATCTAGAATTAGAACCTATGCCTGTCTGTCTGTCTGTCTGTCTGTCTGTCTGTCTGTCTGCAAAGCACATTTTCACAACCACTCAGTTACTTTGTTACACTTGAGAACTAAAGCTTAGCTCTTAAAACTCTATAACCCAAAGTCAGAATAAAAACAGAAGCCTACTCTTAACTTCACAGGAAGCAGAATTTGGCCAGCAATAGCCCACTCTACATAATCTCTCCTCATGCTTCCTCTCAGCACTCTCTCCCCTTGTTCCTAAGAAATAAATAAGCTCAAAATGAATTTAAAAGGAAACCATGAGTTATTTGTCAAAACAGCTTCATTTTCTACCACAGCTTCCTAATCACTCAGCTTTGTCTCTTTTCTTGATATGCTGGTTTCAAAGTAACCCTTGATGTTTGCCTTTGCAATCGAAAAACAATACTTACTCAGTATGAAGAATTTAGAAAATAAGGGGGCATACAAATAAAATAAATCTCTATCATAATCCCGTCAACCCAAAATAACCAGTTAGCACTTCATTTCTCAGAGTATATTTATTTTAGAAAATTAGATGTTTTCTATGTCAAGCCTTTATTGTGCTAGTAATATCTGTTTGCTTTAGATAAATAAGAAAACACAGATAAAGGTGGATTTCCTTTCTACAGCTGTGTCATGATCCATACTTCTAAACAACGGAGGACATGGCCATACCTCATAAGAAAATTAAGCAAACACTGATCTCAGCTAAGGTAACAAAGCTATGTATACTTCAGAATGAAGGAAATTATAATGACTGTTTGCCAGAGTCTTCTGCTTACAGTTATGGATGCATTCCCTTTGTGAGACAAGTGAAAAAGATTTCCGTGTGCTCACACAAATCTCAAAGATCCATTCAGTAACACAAAGCATACAGATTGATGTAAGAGTGACCCTTATCACCAGAGTCAGCATCTTTATTCCTCCTATCAGGAACCTTAGGAAAGCTAACTGATACCTCTGATACCTGCCAGCTTTGTGGTGTTTCGTTGTTGTTGCTGCTGCTGTTGGTGTTTATCTATAATGAATATGAATATAATATATTATAATTATATTATATAATTATATTATATTCTCTAGCTATCATATAAGTCTATAACAATAGTTAAACTAACTTACTCACTATTCAAACATGAAATGGCTAGTCCGCCACAAGTATAGCAATATTTAGGACTGTGTGTCAACCAACTGTTCTATCCTTGGCTATGCCACTATACCGACACTCAGCAATAGAGTCACTGCAGTCTGTGAGCACATCTCACATATATTTTGTGATTTGATTTTCATGTGATTTATTTGATTCACCATGTGAAGCAGATGTAACTACACCTCTGAGATACACAATATAAAAAACAACAACCTTGTCATGATATATACAGAACAGCATGACAGTGGGACAATAGGCTTAACAGCAGGCTAACTTTATGGTCTCTTGCTTTCATTTCAGGTGACTTGTTTGAATCATGAGAATTGACCATTACCTTCACTGCATTGCTGATAGTACTGGAGGGAGAAAAAATAGACATAATCATGCAGCAAAGAACGTAAAAGTTAATGTGCTCACAGGGTGCCCCTGTCACACAAGGCAATGCTAGCAGAGAGGGCTGAAACGGAAGTTCTATTAGCATAGGATTTCAGAAGCTAGAACAAAACCATGGGGTGCACTTTGGAGGACTATCAACCAGCAACCATTTCTAAATAACATTGAGAGACAAGATTTAACCACAGGGGACAGAAATCATGAGTGCAACCTAGTGGGCTAAAAGGAAGCTTATATACATATTTATAAATTAGAACTCAAATCACAAACCATATGATTTGTAAAAGCGTGGTCAGATGCTAGATTATTGGATGTCACAAGGACAAACCCAGATAGGAAGATGGGAAATGGTTAGTCAGTGGAAAGAGTCTCCAGCCAGTAGGAATATGTTCTACAGTAAGGTAACAACCACAGGTCAACACGATGCATGATGTGTCTCTAAAGAGCAAGGAGAGAAGATTTAAAGTATTCTCTCCTTAGTGAGCTACAGATTAAGACAGAAAATTTAGAAAAATCTTGATAGTTCAGGTAAAAGCAAACAGTTGGTCTTTTGCAGAGATATTAAGAAAGAAATTGTATAAAATTGATGCAGATACATCTGATTCATTGCAAAAATTACTGTACACTTAACACAATGGTTATTTCTCCCAGTCCCCCACAAGGGTAGTAAATGTTTGCCATATTTCATAATAAATGGTTCCTCTATAGCATAGAAAAGACAGTACTGTGAACAATCTGGGGCTCAAGGTTCCTGAGCTCTACCAACATGTGTGAGGCACAGCTAAAAGTTAAAACTAGCATGCATATAATCCTATCTTCACCTTATCCCCACTAATGGCATGATACATGATATGAGTGTTTCACAGTGTGGTTACTGTCTTTTAGTAATCAGGCAGTAAGAATTGTCTGCCTTAGGTAAACTTCACCTCGATCTGATCCTGCATCTTCCCTTAACAACTCACTTTCTCATTCTCACCAAAGGAATTTGAAAATTAACAGTACTTTCAAGCTCGATGTTTAAGTCCAGTCCTTTCACCGTTTTTTTTTTTTCAACAAAGAGCCTTGCATCTTACATCTAACCTCACAGGAAAATGAAATTTCTACCATCACATTGTTCCTCAAGTTGTCTCTCTTCTCTGTGTGTTTATGTCTCTGTGTGTCTCCTATATGAGCTTCTGTATGTGCATATTTACACGCCCGCCTCCTCGTGAATCTACCCATTCAGTCTCCAAAATGAGCATCTCTCTGTGTTCTTCAAATATCCTATCCTCATAATTATTCCACAAACTATTATGCTTCTCCCTTGCCTCTTAAATTCTTCTCTTTTATCTGGCTTTCCCCTAACAAATAAATGATTAATGTCTCTCCCATTAGCAAAAGAAAAATTAAATCCATGGACCCTGTGCATTAGCAATTCAACACATCCATCTCCAATCTCATTTGCTCTGAGTCAAACAGCTGACCTCTCTGAACTGTGTCATTTTGCTTTCTGGATTCTGGTTGTATAAATCCAGAGGGAGACACTGGTAGCAAAGTGTAGTAAGGAATATATGTCCCTTTTACCTTCCATGGCCACTGAGATTCCAGAACTCCACATCCCCCTTTGTTCCTTGTCCCTAGGTCTATGTATGCTAGGACATTAGTATATACTGTATGAAGCAAAACTTCCCATGCAAGTAATGTGCTTCTAGCCAAGGCACTAAGGCAAGCTCACGGCTCTGTTTGGCTCCTGACCCTTTCTTTCTGGTTATAATCCCTAAATGTCATCTCCCTATCATGACAAAGTTACACCCTAAGTCACTGTACTCTGGCTTCTGTCCTTGCACAGACCTAATAAAAAGCTCTTTCCAGTGGCTTCTTCTGAAACATTTATAATTTGATTCTTACAACCTCCCAGCTCTACCTCCTTACCTGTGTGTGTTCCACCCATAACATGTTTCTAGCTGTTTGGATCCTTCTACCTCATCTTCACTTATGACAGATGAGCCCTTACACCCTGTTAAGCATCAACTGAGGAAGCATACTCTCTTGAGACTATTTCCCCCACTCTCCTATCCTCTTCCAACCAGAACTAATTATTCCTCATTTACCCCCAGCTGCTGAAGATAACCCTTCCACACATCATCTTACACTATTGACGTGATTTATATCACAGTCCTACCAAATGACTCTCTTTCATAGCATGATAATAGCAGGTCTCCAGAAAACAAATCTGGGAACAAAAGCTTGATCACTGGATACTAGAAGCGCAATTCTGAGGAAGCAGAAGAGAGGCTGGAAAGGGAAAATTAATCCTAATAGAGTGTGTTCACAAACTGTCCACAGCTGCAAAGATGTCAGAGCAGTGCTTGAAAGTTATTGGGTCCTTATAGCCATTTTGAAAATAGAAAAATGGAACAATTTAGCCAATAAATACTCTTTTCTCCTTGTTCAAAGTTTGTTCACATCAGATGAGCAATCTAATAGTAATTAGAGAATGACTTTCCAAGGGATAATTATTTTAACTTGGGGATAGCATAGTACCATGACGGGAAAATGCACACCATGGTAAAAAATACAACTAAGGCATGGGGACATCTTTATAGAAATAATGAGAAGCACTATCTAAAATATTGGAATACAACAGTCCTTAGCCACAGAAGTTACAACAAATGGCATGTAAGACTAACCAGTATAATAGTAACCAGTTAGGCAAACATCAGTACAGAAGTGTTAGTGCATAAAGCACAATCTTTGTGAAATCCTTTAGTGGCAGTCTTTGTGAAAAGCTGTGGTTCTGGCAGTTCTTTGAGAATAGTTGGTGTTATTAGGCAAAACACAGTCCTGCTTTCCAGACATCTTGGCTTGTTTTTGTCATTATGCTTGGCACAGAAATTGTATTTTGATTCTCACAACTTTCACAGGATGTTGCCTCCTCCTCCGTTCCCTAAATTTACAAGGCAGGAATATAGTTGCTGAACACCCCCGAGCCATAGTGGGTATGAAGGTGCTACTGTGTTCATCATTAAAGCAAACACAGGATTGTGCCTGCAGTATCAAGCACTGCAAATGTAGGAGGCAGCAGTAGTCAGACAAGAGAAGCACATGCGTCTGAGATGACACATCAACTGTACATGCCTCGAGAACCCAGAACATTTGTTTTTACTATAATCATAAGCACTTAGTGAAGACTTACAAACTTATTAGAGGAGGGGGAATGTACACCTTTGGACAATCTAGACAAAAGAATAAAAATAAATACTAAGCCTAAAACCATCTGGGTCAAAATGATCTTGTCAGACTAAGCAAACAGAGTCAACAGTTAGCCATTTCAATGTCAAGGCCTATGTCTACAACCTAAATTCAGAAACCATCAGGTCTATGAGAATCCTTGCTAATCCTGGGGAAAAACATACATGCAAGTGGTGTTCACAACCAAGACTTACAGCTGTAAATATCCAGGGCTTCTTTTTCCAGCACAGACTGAAAATTTCAGCACAAGGGCAATCAAAGCAAATATTTAAGGAAGGAGAATTTTAACATAAATATTAAGGGAAAGATTTACTTTAGAGTTTAATTTCTGATGTTTTCCACAATCATCTGTGAGTCAAATACCTGATAATAAATGTAAATATAGACTGTTACTGAAATATCAGAAGGCCTATTAAAACAACATATAATCCACTGGTCTGATGGACCCTCCTTCGGGACACTTGGGCTATCCAGAATCAGAACCCAGTAACACAGCCACGAACACAGACATCGCTGTTCACTTCTCCCAGAAATGGAGGCATCTTAGGTGCTTATCCTAAGCCAGCAGTCTGAAGTTATAATAAATATGACAGAGTTATGACACAGAGGATGGTCCCATACAAATGGCTGGAAAAGAGAGCGTTTTAGCTTTGGGTGTAAAGCTTCTGTCCTTCTGAAAAGGAAGTAGCAGGAAACACTAAGCCAACTGGCAGTGCTTGAATTCCTTACTTCTAAGTTTTGTATTGCAAAGACTCACAGGACTTAGAGCTAGCTGCAGCATGGCCCCACCTAAGGCACTGGTGCTACATGCAACTGTTTACCAGGATATTTCAGAACCCCCTCAAGAGTGTGACTTAAACAACAGTAACTCATATCTCACAGTTTGGGACCCAGGCCATTCAAATTCAAGGTGCTACCTATTTGGTGCCTGGTCAATCTGTTCCTGATTTACAGACATTTGTTTTTGGTGGTGGTGGTGGTGGTATTGGTGGTGGCAGTAGTATTGGTGGTGGGTTTTTGTTGTTCTTGGTTTGGTTTGATTTGGTTTGGTTTGGTTTGGTTTGGTTTGGTTTGGTTTGCTTTGCTTTGCTTTGCTTTGCTTTGCTTTGCTTTGCTTTGCTTTGCTTCGCTTTGCTTTGCTTTGGTTTTGGTTTAATTTTGGGTTTTTTCTGTATTATTATTATTATTATTATTATTATTATTATTATTTCTTGATGTGGCTTTGCTCTAATGCACATACAGCAGAGAGGGAGATAGTATTATAAGGTCAATGATGTCAGTGTAAGGCCCTTCTGCTTTAGCCCTATCTTGCCCTAATTATGTTCCAAAGGCCCCAGCTCCAAATGCTAAAACCAAGGCATAATTGTGTGAATTTGGGATGGACACTCTCCCTCCCTTACAGTGCTAACTCCATTCGACTAGAAGGAAGAGGTTGAGGCTTAGAGTTCCAAAGCTTCCTCTATAAGTTCCTAAGGAAACTATTATCTTCGCCATTATCAACTTCTAATCAAAGGAGAGGACACTGAGGGACTGGTAAAGGACTGTCAGCTAAGTGTACGCTGCATGACCACGAGGACCTGAGTTTGCTCTCCATACTTCTCATTAAAAGAAAAAAAATCAGCAGTATTGATGCATGCTTCTAATCCAAGCACTGGGGAAGAGAACCCAGAGCATCCCCAGGGCTTACTAGTCAGTCATCCCAGTCCACTCAGTGAGTTCCAGGTCAATAAGAATGCATGTCTCAAAATACAAGGCCTCTGAGATTGAGTCAAGCTAGATCTGGAGCCTCCTCGTCTCAACACTGTACATGCATGCACCTACATATGTATACCCACAAAACCACACATATGCATGCACATACATAAGGAGAGGATGCTGAAATTAGATCCAGTATGATGAGCAGCTCAGTTTTCTTATTTCCTCTCCTAAGGGATTAACAATGCATCGGCTTCACAAGATTGTGGAAATTAGTTAACACACATATATGTGCAGTTGAAATGGTATCTACATTAGAGCAACTGCTATTGTAGGTATTGCCACTGTAACTACATCAACCACATAAACGTGACTACCACACAACAGCTTATGACTTTAATCATAATGAACAAAAAAGCAAGTCAGTATCAAAGAAAATGAGAAGATTGTCATTACATGTACACTGTGCATGTGCCCCTTCCCCAAGAGAATCTAAGCCACCAAGACAAAAAATAGGCCATCACTTCCTAAATCTAATAAACCCATCACAAAGCCTTAAATTGCACATAGCTGACTCACAGTCCATGTTTTATGATGTAGAACAGAGAGATGGAATATATTTAATTTACCTACAAATAAATTTCTCCCAGAAATGTAAAGAAAACAAAGTGCAAGTAAGTCTCTTTTTCCCACTCTTTTCTTTTATACATTTCTTTTATTTCATGTATCTAAGCAACTTATGTAGAAAATGACCCAGCCTAATTCAAAGTTCAAAAAAACCCATAAATAACTACAAATAAAAACTGCAAAGGCTTCTCATAAATAAAAAATACTCTTGTGTTATTAAAATAAACTGAGCACAGAAAGCTACCCCAATCATTTTTTGTAAGCTCCATAATTTGCAAGCTGCCAGATTGTAGAAATTTTTTAAAGATGTAATTTTAATCAATGTTGACATAATTTCCCTTTTAAATTATGGAGGCTATATGCTCTGGGCTCCAAATATCTTTCTGTTTAGCTATACTGAAGGAAGTAAAATATGCACATCCAAATTATGTGCATATTTGGAGTTTGGAGATTCTTTTACACTGGCTTTTGGCTGCCATGACTCCTAATCCAGGAGAAGCTGAAGCTTGCCATGCATCAGTAAACTTGATGAGAAGGCCAGTGGGCTCTAGGCTATTCCTGCATTTCAAAGCCATTTGAAGAATTATAATGCAGACTAGAATAGACAGCCCCATTTCAAAAGTAACATTTCCTTGCCCCTTATATTTAAAGAAAGCCAGCATGCCACGGCCAATGTGACTTACCAGTACATATTCATAAGTGACTGAATAAAACACAGGAGCCAGAACTTTTTGTTTGTGGCCATACCTTATCTCCAAATGGCAGTCAGATGCATGGCACACATGGCCCCTTTGCTCTGCATGTGAGGTGGAATGCCCTTTCAAAACTGAGTTCCAGTCTTAAAACCAAGACCTCCAGGAAAATGGAAATGAGGAAGTAATGAAATGCACAGTCCACAGTCGGGATGATTCCTCACTTTTAGCTTCATGATAAACACAAATGCAACATGCATTCAATACAAACAATATTTAAAATTATGATCTTTTGCTAGTGAAACACAGTGTAACAGTATTCGTCAGCTGAAGAAAGCCACAGCTCCCAGCACACTGTGAAATCACGAAGGTAAACAAATATGTTTCATATGGCTAAGCTAGAATGTTCACTTGATAGGCTAGGTACATTAAACGTTTTTTTTTTTTTTTTTTTTTGATGCAAAACAGCAAGAGGAATTTATTGTTTCAATGCATTGGAGTCATCCTGCACCCAAAGGAGAGACAGTGACCTGCATTAAAGTTTTAACACACAAGTTTCAATGGATAATAAGGTCCCTTGGAAATAACCACACTATAAGAATCAACGGTATAAAATAAGTTGTTTATCATTTGTAAAAAGCAAAATTAGATGTTCCTAAATTTCGAAACTATGAACATTCCTATTCAGACTTGGGTAAAGTTAAAGGTTGAAATTTATTGTCCAAAAGTACCGTAAGTGTTACCCAGGAAGAAGCAATCTTCTCCATTAAGAATTCAAAGTGTGGTGGTGGCACATGCCTTTAAACACAGCATATAGATGCAAAGGCACACAGGCAGAGGCAGAGGCAGAGAGGCAGACAGATGGGCAGATGGGCAGAGGGATCTCTTTGAGTTTGAAGTCAGCCTGGTCTACAGAGCTAGTTCCCTAGACAGCCAGAAAAAAAAAAAAAAAAACCACTTGTCTTGAAAAGGAGTGAGAGGGGCTGGAGAGATAGATGGCTCAGCAGTTAAGAATACTGAATGCTCTTTCAGAGGTCCTGAGTTCAAATCCCAGCAAACACATGGGGGTTCACAACCATGTATTATAATGGGATCCAGTGGTCTCTTCTGATATATCTGAAGGCAGCTACAATGTGCTCATATAAATAAAGTAAATACATTTTTTTAAAAATATATACATGAAGAGATTCTGTCTCTCACACACACAAATATATTAATTATATTAATATGCTGCTGATATATTAAAATTAATATAAGTATTAATATTATATTAATATAAATACTGATGATATGATCATTGTGATGATGATGATGATGATGATGAAAGTGCTGGAACCTCAGTTACTCTCCTCAGAAAGCTAGCAACTGCTTAAAGATTCCCTGTTTCCTACAGTGCACCAGAGCATAGAAAATCAACAACAAAATTGGAGTAACAGATAAGGAGCCAACAGCCTTATTTCAGCTTAAATCTACACAAGATTTCCTGCCTATAAAAGCAAATTCCTCCGTTACCGCTGACAATTGGGGAAAAAAATTGCCTCAGCTCGTTTATGTCAGAGTTTGTCTTTCATAAAAGGAAGCAAGAAAAAGACAACTCAGAACTGCCGTGGAGGTGCCATGATACTATGAGGTTCCTTTCGCCTTCCCTTTCCCAGTCTCAACTCTCTTGGCTTCCATCTTTCAGGGCTACCCTTGGTCCAAGATGGCTGCTAAAGGCCCAGGCATTCGATTTATATGAACATCATCAAGACATAAGTATACAAAGAGCAAAGGTGTGAGTGTGCACCTTCGCCCCTTAAACTCCCCTCTGACTTGGAGAATTCCTCAACTGGACCATAAGACAACTCCGCAGGTAAAAGCACTTAGAGTGAAAGCCTCAGACCTGAGTTTGATTCCCGGTCCACGTAAAAACAGAGTCAGTGCAGCACATGTGGAACCCAAGCATGAGTAAGCACTTACCAAGTATGCTCACCCTGAAACTAGGGGCCAGCTAGCCCGGAATATGCAGCTACACAAAGCAAAAATGACCTTAAGAGGCCTTGCCTCAACAGATGGAAGGTAAAAACAGATCCCCAAAAGTTATCTTCTGACCTACACACACATACTGTGGCATGCCTGTGCCCTTCACTCACATCACACACACAATAAGGAGATACATTTTTTTTTATATAATTTAAATGCCACAATAGAAAGATGACAAAGATTCACTGTGACCATTAATAAAGTCTTATAGAATAAAGAGCTGGAATCAGTGCTTGCTGAACACAGTGGGCACTGTAAACATACCATTGGAAGGGACTTGGCATGATCTCAAGAACTGGAAATATGAGCTTTCCCAGTAAGGTGCACTAACTACTAAGACTAGAAGCTCAGAAGAGGGAAGAGGGTGTAACATCACCATACTAAAATGATGGAAATCTTACAAATATGAGGGAGACGTAATAGTTCCTGGTGATGATTTACCAGGAACAGTCATGAACTTAAGAGTCCAAACCACTTGCCCTTAGTCAAGTCCTCCGTAATCTTGCCCTCAAACCATCACAAACTTCAGCTTCTGTGCAATCTCGACAGTCCCACTATGTAGATGTGTCTAGTAACCTAAAATGTCTATGTGGCCATCCACCTCTTCCATTATGAACAACATGTCCCCGTTCTCCATATATGTGCATTCTGCCATCTTTCATTCACTATGACAAAGTCTGGAATGGTGAAGTTTATAAAGACAAGTTATTTGGGCTCATGGTTTTGTAGACTCTGATTCATGTTCACTTGGCCCCTCTGCTTGGGTCATGTGATAAGGCAGCTGATAATGACAGAGTACAGCAAAACTGCTCACCTGACAGCCAGGAAGCAACAGAGAGAAAGAGGAGCCAGGGTCCTACCATCCTCTCACCAAGAAAATGAACAGTAGAGCCTCTCAGAGGACAGCCATGTTAGGCACCTGTCTGCACGCACAACAGAGTATCATTAATAGTGTTAGGGATTGGTGTTTGTCCATGGGATGGGTCTCAAGGTGGGCCAGTTATTGGTCGGCCATTACCTCAGTCTCTGCTCCATCCCCCATGCCTGCATTTCTTGTAAACAGGATAAATTTGGGGTTGAAAGTTTTATGTATGGATCAGTGTCTCTGTTGCTCCAGTGGGGTTCCTGCCTGACTACAGATGGCCTCTTCAGGTTCCATATCTCCAATGCTGTGAGTCACAGATAAGGTCACCCCCATTGATTCTTGGGTTCCTCCCCTATCCCAGGTCTCTGCCTTGTCCTTGAGATGCCTCTTACCTACCAACCCCTGTCAGTTGCAGATTTCCATTCATTCTCATGGGCATCTGGCCATCTCTTCTCACCCTCTCTATACCTGATCCTGAGCCCTCCCTCCATGCCCTTCCCAATCCCCTCTCCTTCCCAGTTCCATCCCTTCTCCTGCCTCTTATGACTACTTTATCCCATCTTCTAAGTGAGATTCAAGCATCCTCGCTTCAGCCTTTCTTGTTTAGCTTCTTTGGGTATGTGGAGTGTAGCATGGGTATCTTGTATTTTATAACTAATATACACTTATAAGTGAGTACATACCACATAGTCCTTTTGGGTCTGAGTTACCTCACTCAGAATGATATTTTCTAGTTCCATCCATTTGCCTGCCAAATTCATAGAAGGAAGGATTGTGGCCCTCAAAGGAATATGAACTCCACAGATAGTCCAGCATAGTCAACTAACCTGGACCCTGGGACTCTCAGAGTCTGAACCACCAAAGAACATACACAGGCTGAATCTAGAACCCTGTACATATATAGCAGTTGTGCAGCTTGGTTTACATGTGGGTCCTGAACAACTGGAATAGAGGCTATCCCAAAAGCTGTTGCCTGTATGTGGGATATGCTCTTCTAGCTGGGCTGCTTTGTCTGGCCTCAGTGGGAGAGGAAGCACGTAGCCTCACAGAGACTTAAAGTTCCGGGGTGGAGGGGTACCCAGGGGCCCCCACCCACTCAGAGAAGAAGTAGGTAAGGGGGAAGGATTGTGGGAAGAGATGAGCAGGAGAGGGCAGTGAATGGGATGTAAAATGAAATACATACATACATACATACATACATACATACATACATTACATACATACATACATACATACATACATACATACATACATACACACACACACACACACATACGGAAACAACTTAAGGACCTCCCACCAGGACTCACCTGTACGAAGTCCTACCAACCTCCGAATACCACCCACCACCCTGGGAACCAAACCTGTAGACAAGACAAACTGTGTCAAGAGCACACACCATGCAACTAAATTCTCTTCTTATAAATCCATTCTGTGCTTTTTTCCATTAAAAGTCTCAGTCTCCCCTTGATCTCAGAGGGAGGCTTTTGTCTATGCCGGAAGTGATTCCTCATATTTGCTTCCTATTTCATTCCTGGTCAACTAAATTTTAATCTCTTTAGAAACTGAAATTTTCATATATTTTTCTCAACTGAATCCAACAGCAGAGATGTTGAATATAAATAATTGTGGCAATTATCAATCATATTCCTATACTTTATTTGCAGAGGAAAAAGCAAAAGAATAAAATAGAAATAAGATATCATCTGTGAAATGAGGAAAGTACATTATATTTTCTTTCCTTTCAAATATACAGAGTTGAAAAGACAAATGCAAACACTGTTGAAGTAGAAGGTATAATGATGAATAAATAAGTCATTAGTCAAGTCTTTGGAAATTTTCAAATTATAGCAATCAAATTAGTACAGGTTTCTTTTCAATCACCTTAGATGTTGCAATGGTATGCCAAAGATGAATAATCTATACAAACCTAAAGAACAGCCCTAATAACACATTTGCCTGTTAAGAGCTGACTGGCCACAATTTTTGTCTATTGTCTAAAAACATAATGTTGGCTTCTGTTAGAGCCATCATAACAAGAGAGTCACTTGTAAGGACTTAGTCAATGGAGATGAAAGGGAAAAAGGCTGGGTAATAGAGATGAAGGAGACAGTCTCACTGTCAACGCCCAAAGGAAATAATAAATTAAGTACATTGGCATCTTAGGAACTGATGGGGAAATAGTGTTGAGAAAGGATGACTTGCTCTTAAGTTGGTACTACAAGTAAATGTGAGGTTTCTAGTCCTAAAAATCCACCCTCATGCCTCTCCATCCATGACCAAAGAGAAATGATCACAGGTAAGGTCACTGTTGCACACCCATCCAGTGAACAGGTTAACTAATATATCTTATATCATATATATATATGTATATATATATAATATATTATATTATTATATATTATATATTATTGCATATATGTATAATATATACTTATATGTCATATAAGTATATATTACATTCTTATATAATATATAAAAGTATATATCATCTTATATAATATATAAGTATATATAATATATATAATATATAAGTATATATAATATATAATATAAATATATATATAGTATAAATATATATAAGTATATATAAGTATATATAAATATATATAAATAATAGCATACTTATATACATATAAGTATGCTATATATAATATATATATATAACAAAAAAATTCTATCCAACTAGTTTAAATAAGAAAATTGAATTTTGTCCTATTACATGAAGTCACCAAAGAAGGATAGTTTTCAGCACTGATTGACTCAATACAGTCATGTCCTCAGGGGATGAGATTCTACTTCTCTTAGGAAGGTTGGCTCCATCTTTAAATTGGCAATAAGAGCTTGTAGTGGCTTCAGATATCACCTCCAGGCGAGACAATATCCAGAGAGAAAATCAAGAATTGTTTCTTTCGATTTTTTTTCTTGTGATCAGAGACACTTCCCCTCACTTCTCTCTGCACATGAACAGCCTCCAGCTATGCATTAATGTAGGAGATACAAGGCGTGTGGTGGGCATGCAGCTACATCCACTGACTAGAATGGCAGGAGAGACTTGAACAATGATATGGCAGAGCAGGCAGTTAAAGTGGAATTATGACTAATAGAAGGTGTTCTGTACACAGCCACGACATGTTTCACAAAAACACCATGTCTCTTCATAAACACAACACTGTACTTGACGATACACAGAAATGTGATCCCAAGACTTACCTCTTAAGGTCATTCATTAATCAGAAAGTATGCTGGCCGAATAAAAATAAAGAAAGACTCAAATGTGTTTATATCGCACAATTTACATATGTGTACTTTGATAACCATTAGCTCTTACTCATCTCCACAGCTGGACTGAGAATAGAAGATGTTAAAGTACCGTCTAAACTTCTACAAAGGAGAAAGAGAAACTGGGAGACCTGTGGCAGTTTAAGGAAGTAACTGAAATTCAGAGAGCACTGGAAGTGGAATTGAAAGCCAAGGCTTCTGAGCCCAGTTCTTCAGCAGGTACCCTGTGTGCTGGGGTGGAGGCTGCAGCACGCTGCGTGTATGCACAGATACCTCTATTAACAGGAGCATCATCCAGAGCATGTAATTGAAAGCATCTTCAGAAATTTTCAACTCTTCCCCTGGAGGAGAAATCTGCATTTTTCATCAACTGAGGATCACTGTCAGACTCTGCTAAGGTTAATAGAAGTTCTGCATTTACAGTATGAGGAAATTCTAATTTAGAAGATCATTTATTTTCCATAAACTCAGTGTTAAAAAAAATACATCTATCCTGTCATTCCATGCCCACTCCAGGAAACCAGAGAGGACCATAATATGTGATAATCCACAGAAGCATCAAATTCTAAATACAGGAAAATGTTCACACAGTTTTCTGTAGAATTCAAAATTTGTTAAAAAAATAAAACATTTATTTATATACTAGTCTGATTTTTTTTAATGTATCAAATTGGTTTTTTTTCTCCACAACTTATCTTCCCCCTTCTTGTCCGTATTTTGCAGTTGTAGAAATAAAATGGTGTCTGAGAAATTCCGTATAAGTGTCAACTATGAAGGGAGGCAAGAGCTGACAGAGGCTCATTCAAGCGCCAAAGCCTCACCCAACAAGGCCATGTAAGAACAGTGAGCACACCCAACTCAATTCACACAGGTTATTGAGTATTTTTATTTTCTAGCACTTTTTTTTAAAAAGCAGAGCTTGTGTTCATCACTAGGTTCTGTGCACAGCTTTGCTACAAATATGAAGAGCTCCTGCCAACAAAAAGCTTAGGAGGAAAATCATGACAAAAGAGTATATGTTTATTTCAGTAAGGTTTGTAGAGTGAATTTTCACTAGTT
Source organism: Rhabdomys pumilio (assembly GCA_030674055.1). Classification (NCBI taxonomy): domain Eukaryota; kingdom Metazoa; phylum Chordata; class Mammalia; order Rodentia; family Muridae; genus Rhabdomys; species Rhabdomys pumilio. The sequence goes on from JANHMN010000016.1 coordinate 8,900,094, forward strand.
TCAGTAATAAAACATTCTTATCTATTAATATCTTGGCTATTCAACTATAAGATCAGTTGAGTATATAAAATGCAGAGTAAGGAAAATAAATGATTTGGAATTATGGCTTGAAGTATTAAGTCGAAATCATTCTCATCATCAGATACTCAGGGTCTCCTTTCTGCTCCTGTTGATGAGGATTATGCGACAGCCTCTGGAGACAGCACACGGAACTTCACCATGATAGCTAATAAAGCTCTGAGCCTGCCTAGGGAAAATCAAGCAGTAACTGGCTCTGTCAGTAGGAGCAATTCACAAAGCTTCAGCTACCCCACCACCACCACACACACACACACACACACACACACACACACACACACACACACACCTGAATTCATCTGTGGTTTACAATAGCTTTGCATCCTAAGTCACTAAGGATAAATTCTTTTCGTTTTCCTAACGAAGATACACACACACACACACACACACACACACACACACACACACACACACGAGATGATTCTCATTCATATTTCATCTGTTTTCAGAGCAAACTAATCATCTCAGGCCTAAAGGTCAACACCCAGCAAAGATGATGCAAAAATAAAAACAGCGCCATATGGAGCTTCCTGAACTGGAAAACACATCCAAAAGAGTCACATTAACCTCACAGAGAAACCCATTACCGTCCATATGCAAGCCAAAGCACTGTCTGAACGACAGAGAACTAAAGGCGCCATTTGATGCCATCCCTGCAAACCATCGGACCACCTGCAAGACTGTCCAGGTAAATATTCACCATTGCTCTTTTAGGAAACATATTTTAAACACTCACACATACATGCATGCACACACACATGTATATGCACAGGCACACACACATGCCCACATACACAGGCACACGCACACACATATACATACCACAAATCTATATGGTGAAAGTATATGCAGAATAATTGCATCCTTAATAGGGGCATAATTAAGAAAAGCCCCTCCTTGCCCAGAAGCCATAGGTGCAAAGGCTTAAATCCTTCCTTTGGATTGCTTTCTCAGCCAAGAATGAAAACTCCTGACCCCTTTCCCAGTAAATATTAAAGTGTCATGTAAATACAATTCCTGGCAGATGTGCTTGACAGCACAGAGAAGAGCAGCCTGGCTTTGCACAGTGGCCCAGCATGCACCTGCAATGTCACTCACTTACTGGGGATTCTGAGCCAACCGTTTATTTCTGCTGCTGCTGTTTTCATTACTCTGCCTTTGCGATTAACCTCGGCAAGTGCCAACACCATTCCACATATTGTACTGAATATAAAACAGAAGCTGAACCCGGGCCATCGGGTGCACATCAGAAGTTTTGGCTTGGCTAATTAAAATCGTAGGAAAAGCACTATCTTTTCAGTGTTTTCAATCCCATGAAAAAAACCTCAGCCACTGACTCATATAAAAGTAATTGTATTCCTGAATCTCTCACAGACCCAGCAAACCCTCTAAATGGAAAATGGCTGCACATTATGCAAAGCAGAGAGAAGCCATGATGAAGTGGGGATGTGAAATCTCAGCTCTGCACCTCGCTGGATGTGAGTGCCCAGGATGATTTCCATTACTTCTCTAAGTTTCATCTAAAAGTGATTTTATATTTCTAAGTGAAAATATTTTGCTAAAACTACAGAGACACTGAAACAAGATGGTTCACGCTGGTTTCATACTTCTATAAAAAAAAAAAAATAGGCCCCGGAGAAACCATCCCACCAGGTATACCATTACCTGGACCCCACAGAAGTAAAAACTCACTGTGAGATGCTCTACTGACTGATAGGCAGTCCAGAAGGCTCACAAGCCAGCAGGCTTCTGAATGTCTGCTCTCCTTGCATTAGCTGAAGTCTCAGAGAGGCTAGATGTGGTGTTAGACAAAACAATGGGAAAGCCAGAGGCAGAAGAGTATCTAACCTAGCCTCCTGCTTAGAACTGCCTGTTAAGATCATTCCATGGGGGCTCCTGTGCTAATCTAAAGCAGCAGTGAAGTCAATAGGAGAAAAATGTCTAAACAAACATGTACCAGCCCACCTTTGTTCTGTGAGTGAGAATCCTAGACATTGTGTGCCCTGTGGACAAATGAAGAAAGAGATCAGCACCTGGATAAAAACTCAGTAGAGCAAGCCCACATGATATATAGTGGAAAGACTCGCAACAATAGCTTTACAGTTCACCACCATGCTAGGGGAAGGTGTAGCCAATCCAGCCAATGGAGCCATAAAGCCCTCAGCGAGAAAAAAAAAGGGGGGAGACCCTGTTCCCTAACCCTGGCCTTCAGTTGTATATGCCAAGTAGGTGCTCTGAGGAACCACATACATTCAGATGTCCCTTTTCCTTTCACTGTGAGATCATCTAGACCCAGTTCCATCCCTGTTCATGCACATGCCACTGCAGAGAACACATCCAAAAGAGCATACATCCCAAAGCAGAGCTGCTAAAGCCGCACTTCAGACTAGGCTTGCCTAGATGGTCTAAAATTAGTGCACTGACCCTTTCCACTCAGCAGGCCAGAGGCCTCTTAAGGAAGGTCATGAAAAAGGTAGTGAATGTATTATCTGCACACATCTAAACTTAATACAATAAATTATGATCTGCCAGAGCTACATGTCCATGCTGATTTGCTGCTATGTCGGGTTTTTTGAAGAGTCTCACACATAGATGGGTGCATTTTTCATTAAATGTCACCATCTTCAGTCAAGGTAGCAGTGTCTGTCCAGACCATTAATATTTTTAACCATTTCCCACTTAAAACGTATTGGAATCCAGCCCAAAGTCAGGGCACCTTTCCAACAGATTCGCTTGTACACCTTGTTACCAGTTGCTCCCAAGATGGAAGGAAACATGCTTCTGTCTTCCTATTCAGTTCATCTACTGGATAGCCAGAGAAACGAAAAGGCTGTGCAGCAACAGCCCCCTCTGCTCTCTTGATGACTTTTGTCGCCATCAGCATGGGCAGCATGCATAAGCGCCAACTATTCATGCTTTCTACCAACATGGGCCAACCATGGAGGTTTCAATGTTGCCTGAAGGCATGTGACATTGTGAGAAGGGAGTTCCAGATCTTTTCTAGAGCCTGTCAGGGGTAAGCAGGATACCTCCTTAAGAGGTGTGTGTGTGTGTCTTCTCACTTAGCTGGAAGCCCAATGTCTGCTCCCTAGTCAATTTCTACATTGTGCATACAGAAGACAAAGAAACTATAGTCCCTTCTACCCCACGTCTTCTGGAATTTTGTGAGGGTTCTTCATCCTGGCATAGCTTAGAGGTCTTACGTGAATGGCTAACCACGCAATTGCTAGAGTATATTATTTCAGGACCTCCCATAACAGATATAAGCCAGATACTCTCCTGCATTTAGGGCTTGGTTTTGAGGAGAGGAATATAATCAATATTCTTCCAAAGAAGAGATGACTGGTACTTCCGGTGTCCTAATTGTCCTCTCCCTAGAGATTTTTTTCTTCCTCCTTAGGTGGGCCAGGAGTTCTGCAGCTCTGCCCTCTCTTATAAAACAAGAAAAGATTTAATTGTACTAAGACAAAGTATTCTCTCCAATCTCTAGTAAGAGAAACGTATTTCTTTGTGCTTTCAACTGTAAACTATCTTCAAAGTAAAAGAAAATCAGAAGTAGCACCTCTTGGCGGTATTCTACATCATCGTGTAGATTCAGCAGCTGACATTTAGGTTCTTAATATAAGCACCTACTGGAGGCAAGGTGCATTTCCTGATCCAGTCCTTTCAAAGACTGGGCTCACTTTCCTCAAGAGTGATTCCATCTGACCAGCTAGTCTCGTAGGGCTTTTTATGACCAATCAAGGCATCTTAAAGCCAAACAAAAAATAGACAGGTGACACTGGGGGTTCCCAACCTACATTTTCTCACAGACAAATGCAGACTGGTATAGCAAAGGCCAGCTGAACCTACAGTGTTTCCATCCAGCGGTATGTGTGGAACCAGTCAGAGGCTCCCTTCCTTGGGTTCTAGAGCTCCGGATAGTGTGAGCTGCAAATGTCTAGAACCTTAATATTCAGTGTGTTCTAAAGACAATGCTGATCCATGCCCATAGTCTCTCATAGTTCAAAGATTTTTGTATGGAAATAAAGGCCTAGAGGTTCTGATAATAAAGCATTATCCAAGACTATGAGGTGTGCTATGCTGGAGTAAAGATAAAGATTATATATGATATATGATATATATGATACATGATATATGATATGTATATCCAAAGTTAGTGAAAGTATAATCTAAAGAAAGCACATAAAGCAACCTTGAAAGTTTATGTGTCTCTCTGCCAGAATGAGACAGGAATGCTGATCCTAAGAAAGCCATCACTCTGCTGAGCTGTATGAGATGTGAGCCAGGATCTAAGACGACACGCACACTCCCAGGCTTCTGAGCTTTGCTGTAGAGGTTCTCATCTACAAAGCCATCGTAAGAGCTAAGTGAGCTGCTGCTGCCCGCACCATAAGCTCACTAATTAAAACATATTTGCAGCATCACATCTTATTACCCTTTCTAAGGGGAGAGAGAGCCAAGGCAGCCTCCAGCAGCAGAAAAGATAATTAAGTTAAACTGTTTCTCACAGATAAATAATGGATATGACAACAGATGCCCCTCTCTCTTGGATAGATGGGAATAACAAAGGAAGGTTGCACTTGTTCCCAAAATGAAGGCAGAATAGCTCCAGGGTGAAGATCGACTTCCATTCAGACACTGGAACAGAGAGCAGGTCTGGCGTCTGTGTTCCAGTATGAAACAAAGGCTCAGTGCTTCTGTACAGAGCACTTATTTTATTGTGTACATTCCCTCTGCCTTACAAAAGAAGCTAATATAAATTCAATACAGGTCCACAATCCAAACATGATGTTGCTGCCTTGCTGGCCACATGGCATTAGCACCTCAAACTCTAAGCCTTTTTGACAGGCCATGGTACACAGGTGCTGCAAAAATCAGCTCCCTCTAGGCACCTTCCTGACCTGCCATCTACCATTTTTCTTGTTCAGTAGTGTTGGACTGGAGATAACAACAGATGCCCCAGATATTTAATCTAACTCTTGCATGCTGTCATAGTCACACGCTGATGGCTGCCGAGGCACGTCATCAACGGCACTCCTGATTACAGATAACGTGTGTTCTCACTGTGAAAGCCATGGGTACATGAACAATAGAGTAAGCCTAAGTATACAAGAGAGAAGAGAAAATAGAACAACTTTAAATAAATATCCTCTGCCAAATAATAAATACTAAACCACAAAGAAAATTGCTAACCTTGTGAAAATGAATCCTATAATGAGCAGGCAGGAGAGGTATGAGCCCCTTTTGCAATAGCCCAGAGCAACTAGTAATGAGATCTCCATAGCAGCTTGTGAATGCTTGACTGGAGTAGAGAAGTGTATGGCTATGCACATTGTTCGGGCTGGAGAGCAGGTATCATTATGGCAAATTACAGCCCTGTCTATATGCAGAAAGGTTAGCAATGGTTTGAAAAATATAGTCACAGTAAGTCAGTCACTGGGGGCTGGGGAATTGGCTCAGTTGGTAATGTGCCTGTGGCACTTGAGTTAAGATCTGTATCACTCATGTAAAAGCTAGTTATGGTGGCACGTGTCTGTAACCTCAGCTCTGGGGAATGTGAACAAAGACAAGCAGACCTCCAAAGCTCACTGGTCAGAGAGCTCTAGGCTCCAGGAAAATATAAAATAAGGTAGAGAGAAATTGAAGAAGAGATACCTAATGCTGACTTAACTTTCCACACACACATACACACATATGTACACACATGCATATATACACACAGAAACTCATATACACATATGTGCACATACATGTACACACATAGAATTTTATCATTTAAAATGTCAATTGCCATTCAATCTATTGACTTATAGTGAAAAAAATCTTAAAATAGGAATTCAAAGAACTGGAGAGGCGGCTCAGCAGGGGCTCTTACAGAGGGCCCAGTACCCACATGGTAGCTCACAACCATTTGTAACCCCATTTGTAAGTTCCAAGCAATCTGATGTACTCTTCTGATCTCCAAGGACATACAGAGAGAGAGAGAGAGAGAGAGAGAGAGAGAGAGAGAGAGAGAGAGAG
>JANHMN010000016.1:8911195-8940154 GCA_030674055.1 Rhabdomys pumilio
TGGGTGATGAAAATATTCTGTCTAAACAGAGGTGTGTCTGGAAAAACTCAAATTGGTTACTTAGGATCTGTGCATTGTGTGTATAGCACCTCAAAAACTTTTAAATATTCTGTTTCATACATTGTCTGGTTTTTTTTTCTTTTTTTAGAAACATGAGCCAAGAACTCTGAAAACATTTTTTTATGTGTTGTAGCCTATGATGGTTTAAATGACAATGGCTCCCCTGGGCTCTTATTTGAATACTTAATCTCCAAATGGTTGAAACATCTGGAAAATATTAGGACGTGTGGCTTTATTCAAGCAAGTGTGTCACTGGAGGTGAGTTTTGAGGCTCCAAAAGTCCATATCATTCTAAGTTAGTTCTTTTTCTCTGCTTCATTCTGTGATCAGATACACTACTCGGCTACACATACCTCTGACTCTGCCCACTGGACACATAGGTCCCCAATTCAATTCTTTCTTTTATAAGTCATGGTGTCTTGTCATGACAGTAAGAAAATAACCAAGACAGAGAAGTAAGCAAAATAAGCTTAAAGGAACCCAGGATTCTAGCCGTTGAAGAATGGGGTTACAAATATAGAAAGGAGACATACAGAAATGTCCCCAATGTACCCAATGTACCCAATGTACCCAATGTACCCAGTGCTGAGTTACAAGTTACCAGCAAAAATTGCAATTTATATACTCAGAGTATAGAAAACAAATAACATATCATGTATGGACCCCAGATCTCAGTTTGAAAACACCATCTACAACAACAACAAAATAAATAAATAAATAAATAAATAAATAAATAAATAAATAAATCAAGGAACCCCGGAGAAAAAGCGAAATAAAAAGCCAGAGCACAGAGAGTACAAGAAACCTACAGCAGCTTCTACACAGCTTCTACACAGCTTCATAGAGGTGAGGAAACAAATACTCGGGGAATAAGTGGCAACAGAAAGGACAGCATTGCAGCCAAGGTGAGCCTCCTTGGGCTACATCTACACCAAAATAAAAAGTCAACATTAATAACTAAACAAGGACTCACTCCTAGTTAGCTTCAACTATTAGCTTGATATAGACTAGAATTATCTGAAGGAGTCCCAGTTGAGTTTCCCAGATCTTATTGGGCTGTGGAGTCTGTCTACAGAGCGCTTTCTTGATTGCTAATTGAATCAGGAGTGCCTGGTGCACTGTGGGTCACACCATCCCTAGATAGGGGCATCAGTACAATATAAGAAAGCTAGATGAGCAGATGCTAAGGAGCCAGCCAGTAATTCCTCTGTGGGCTACTTCAGTTCCTGCTTTAGTGCCTGCTCTCATTTCCCTCAATAATAAGATAGGACCTGGAATTTTAAGACAAAAGTTAAAAAAAAAAACCTTTTCTACCTGCAAGTTCCTTTTTGTTATAGTATTTATTGCCAACAATAGACAAAAACAAAAAACAAAAGAGAATTTATCAGTATGATAGGAACAAATGGAGAAGACCTGATTTCAATGAAAGGTTAAAAGGTTAGGAAGCTATTAATGATTGCTACAACTATTCAATGAAAGCTAAATGAGGATAAAGATATTTATGCAGTCTGAATATATCACTGGACACATTGCTGACTGATTTTATACTATTTTGGTGGGAAATGACTTGAAATGACCAACAGTCACCAATACAAGTACAGGTTCATAGCTTCTTACGATGTACTTGGAAAAACAATATACTCCTTAGAAAGGTAAGATAACAAAAGACACTATGGGGACTGAGAGGGCTCAGTCAATAAAGTACCTCACACTGAAGCATAAAGACCTGATTTTGGATCCCCGGAACCCACATAAAAGCTGGGAAAGTAGGTTTATCACACCCCAGTATTGAAGGTGGAAAGAAGACAGGACGATACCAGGACTTCATTGGCTAGCCATCCAAGCCATCAGTGAGATCAATCTCAGTGAGACCCCTCCTGAAAAAGCAGAGTGGATCACACACAATCAAGGAAGATGCCTGACTGTGCCTACACCTCCATGAACACACATGCTCGTTCACAAATTTGTTCACATGAACAGAAGAAAGGTAGGATCAAGGAATCATCCCAGACTGACGAAGGTAAAGGGGCCTGGCAATAAAATTTTTCTAAGTTGTGTTTGAACTGGAGAAATAACAAGTATAATTCTTATCATTCAAACTCCTGCTGTTGCCTAAATGTAGACACTGGTTAAATAGGAATCATGTGTCTAGGATGTTTCTTAACATTAAGTTGTTGAAAATAATAATAGTTAATTGGGCCTCACTTTTCATTAAGCAATACTAAATTTAAAAACTATAATACACAGGCATTTCTTTTAATCTTATCATAGATAAGACAAGAATTAGACTAAGCAGCATACAGAGAGAATTACTATAATCAACAAGAAAAAGACACAAAATTCACTAGGAAAAGCAGAGAGATCATATGGTGCCTTCATGAAAAGGGAGATTTCATCTGTGGGATGGACCACCATAATCAGAACAAAAATACAGAACAAAATACACTAGGGGTCTAACTCAGCTGTAAGGTGATTGCTGTGCATGCACGATGCCCTAGGTTCAATCCATGGTATACCACAAAAGAAAAGAGGGAGAGAGGGAAGAAGGGACAGAGGGACAGACAGACAAATGAATGGAAAGACAGATGGGCAAACTGACTTAAGAAAAAAAGCATAGAGGTGCTCTATGTAGATGGAACATTGTGAAGTAAGGTACTGAGAAACAAATCAGAACATTTGTAGAAATTGTAGCAAACAGTTCTGGTTGGATGTCGACAACATGAGAAGAAACCATATGGGTAAAAGCCTATACAACTGGTCTGTGGTTTTGCAGACAGAATTTTACGCTATCATACAGACTAAATCATTTTAGAGCTTTGAGTTCCAAAATGTCTATCTCCAGAGTGATTAAATGCTTTGGCAGTAGAAGAAATCACTACTTCACACCAAAAGACAAGAGGCTAATCCAGATGTCCACAAATAAGAAAAATATCTATGCCAAGGTAAGGTAGGGAAAAAATGCTCTTGATGACCCCTTCCGTGTACCCATATAAAGGTCCCATCTTAAGCACTTGTGGAGAAAGCTAATAAGCAAATGGGTCACACAGCATGTTATTAGCTCATCTTTATAGACGCCTTATTAACATTTCCCTGTGCTGATTTGTACAGCTTACTGGCTCTTTTATTTTTTTTCCTCCAGTAAATTTAGGAAAGATTTAAAGAACAGTCTTTAAATTTTCAGTATATAAAAACCTTATTAATAAACATCACCAGGAAAGCTTCTTTGCAGGGTAAAACTCATTTCAACAAGAAAAATATCCAATTTCAAAGCATTTCATTCCCCCAAAGTTGCTTTCTTCAAGTGCAGAAGTGAAATATGTGCCCAGAGCTACTGTCAAACTTTAAGAAGAAATTTCCACCTAATGTTCCCTCCAGATCATCACTGTACAACTGGCCTGTGGTTTTTTTCCGACAGGATTTTATTCTGTCACAGTCTGGTACAGAACTTAGTATGTATGTCAGACTGACCTCAGTCTCACAGAAATCCTTCTGCCTTGGCCTTCTGAGAGCTGGGGTTACAGACTTGTACCACGATACCCAGATTCTACAAATAGTTTTGGTTACTATAAACAATCACACCCTTTATGAGAGGATAAAACTGGAAGTAGAACTTTTGGTATTTGCAACCTTCATGGATAATTTTGCCAGGTTTCTAGTTATGAAACTAGAACTCAAGTGGTACCAAAATGGCTTGACAGATAGGAATGGAATCAAGCATGTTTCCAGAACAGGAAGTGGAAACAGACTACCTGAAGTAATATCTCTCTCTTTGTGCAGTGTTCCAATTAACAACACGCTGAAATCTCAGGCTGTGCAGGGAAAGAGTAAGCATTCACTGACATTTGTTTGGACAACACAAGTAATACATGATTATACACTTCTATTACACAGCTAATAAAGGTCCATCAAGTTGTTTTACATTTTGAGCTTCATCAAAGATTTCTCCTGGGTTGTTTCATTTTGCTTCAGGCCATCATCAAGAGGAGAGACAACAACCTTGTTCTGTGCCATCTTCAGTGCTTGTCTGGTGGTGACACTGTCACGTCATCCCTACACCAGCTACACAGTTCATAGCAGGCAGTCACAGTCCATAAAGGTAAGACCAGCGAAGAGTCTACATAAGGCAATACCTGAAGCCTCTTGAAAATAGTTACACACAAAGAAACATGGGCAACCCTGTCTTAGGTAGGCTTTCCGTGGCTGTGAAGAGACACCATGACCAAGGCAACCCTTATAAAGAAAAACATTTAGTTGGGGCTGGATTATTTTTTCAGGGGTTGAGTTCATTTTCATCATGGTGGAAAGCATGGCACTGTGAAGGCAACTTTAGAGCTGGAGGGGTCAAAAGTTCTACAACTTGATCAGGCAGCCAAGAGGAAGTTCTCTTTCCATTAGCCAGACTTGAGCATATATATGACCTCAAAGCCCAACCTCCACAGTGATACACTTCCTTTAACAAGGCCACACCTCCTCTGATAAAGCCACGCCTCCTAATAGCATCACTTCCCATTGGCCGAGCATATTCAAATCACTACAAAACTTTCATTGATTTTATTGGATTCTATGAGGTCAGAACCCAAAAGCACCCAGTGCACGATTGTCAATGCCTATCACTGCTCTTCAAAACAGATCATAAAAGTAGTACAGAAATAAGGCGGTACTAAATGAAAGCAGACTGGAGCAACAGCAATCTGCACGTGTCTCTCCTCCTTTCCAGTTGCCATATCCATAACACAGTACATGTCACGTGTCTCTCATAATCAGTTTTCTCATCTACTGAAATGTAAAATTACAAGTAGCAAGAAAATAAACATTCCCAGTAAAGTGATTGCACTTTGATTTAATATTCAAATTAATGAAGGTGTTTGAAAAATTAAGTTAGACAACTTTAAGATATTTCTCGCAGTCCTTGGCATATCATAAACATAGGGCATCTTCAAGCTGCTACACAATCTGTACACTGCATGGATACACCCTCCTGAATAGGCCCAATTGAGTTCACTATTCAGCCTACACTGTACTGAGTAGGCCATGTACTTCAATGAAAACTTTACCTACAAAGAAGGCAATTTCTCCTCCATTTTAGTTTGTACAAAGGCACAGTACCAGTTAGCAGTAGTCATGAATGAGTGCACACCAGGTGTGAGCTGAAAAATAAAGCAGTGGTCAGGACCTTCAGAACTCAAGAACCGCGACGGCTCAATAACAAATGCAAACATGCTCAAAAATGAGCAAAGGACTTGAATAGATATAGATAGATGATAGATAGTCAGATATATAGTCAGATGATAGTCAGATGAAAGATAGATAGAGAGAGAGAGAGAGAGAGAGAGAGAGAGAGAGAGATAATTTGCAAGGATAATATACAAATGACCACCATATATGTGAAAGAGTGTACCAAATCACTAATCAAAGAAATGTACATGAAAATTACCTGGTAGACAGCTACACACATATACACTCCCCCAACAGACACATGGAAAGATAACAGCATGACTTATGGTCTTTAAAATATGTTAATGAGGTGAGGATATCACTCAATGACAGAGCACAAGGCTCTGTGTTCAATTCCCAGCACCTCAAAAATAAAACATACTAAGAGAATAGAGCTCATATGGAATATTATTATCAATAAGAATGAACACACGGAAACTTTTGGAGATGTTGGATACATTTTGTCCCTCAATGGCAATGATTTCTCAACTATACATAACTGTATGTCCAAACTCATCAGCATAATTCATTAAAGACGTGCACTAATTGTACAATCAAGATCCAAAGGCCATTTCTTATATCTATAATTGGATTTTTCATTAATGCCAAAATAAACAAACTTTCTTACTTAACTAACACAATTACCCGAGCTTTTAGATTCCTGGGAATAGGCAGGAATCAGCAATGAGGCACAAATAGAGTGAAGTTTCTAGGTCTAATTTAAAAAAATGGCAAAACATGGTTTTGGTTTCCTTTTTTTCCTCTTTGTGTTTTTCCAAGAGAAGGATACAAGAACACACGCAGTCAACGAGCAGCCACTGACCGCCTTCCACTGCAGCACGTCCACCGGATAAAAATCATGGGCAACGCACAGAATAACAACTGCACAAACTAACGTTGTGCCTGAAGCTAGCCATGACAACATAACAAACGACACTGGACAGTGTCTTTCCTAGACTGAATTAACCTCTGTAAATAGTAGCCAGAGCTGCAAAGCTCTAGTCCAGACAGAACTCAAACTCACAATCTACCCCCAGCCTCCAAGAGCAGAGACAGGAGTCTGTGCCCTCGTGCTGACCCAAAGTACACAGGGTTGCTAAACACTCAGTTCTTAACCAAAACAACAAGTACTAAGATAACTTGCAACTGAGGAAAGATTGTAGAAAAAGTTTTAAGCATTGTAGTACAAGGGTTCCATTATTTATAATCCATTATTTATTTTTCAGTTTCAATAAATTTTCAAATTTGTTAGCTGGCTTTACCTTGACATACAAACATCACAATATTATCCAGAATGTACTAATTCTGAGTCTTGGCACCGTTCATAAAAGTGCACAACAACTATCTATAATAAAGAGTATGCCAGTGGATTCATAAGGAATTGTCCATATTTCCAATTTTCTTCTATTCTAAGCAACAGAATAACACTATAGATATATTTATAGAAGTAGAAAAAAGAGAGAAGGAAACAATACAGTATCTATACATTTTAATATCTACCATAACAGCCACATGATCTACATATTATATATCATAAACAGAAATAAAAGCAACCAATACAATTTACACATTCAACTTTAATTTTCTTAGTAATACACTAAAATGGTGAAACAGATAAACATCCTTTAGCTTAAACATATCAGTAAGAAATGACAATTGCTTGCCATATTAAATCATCTAAATATGGTGTATACATCACATGTAGAAAGCACCGAATTTGTGCTTAGCTACACTTCAAGAAGTCAACAGCCACACCAAGCTACTAAGTTGCTCTATACTTTCTACATGCAGTCAACCAGTGTTTATTCAGTTATGTTTTTATATCCTAACCTAGTAAATATCTTTGCACTTAAAATATGTGTATCACTCTCCTCGGGGATGACCACAGAGCAACACACATATGACAGAAGCTTAACGTATATAGTCCAAATCTAAAGGACTATTCCAACAAGCATGAACAGTGCACAGCAAAAGCCCTACTGGAAATGGGTACTTTGGCAGAATGTAGTTTTACATATGTGTCTAAAAGGATTACATTCCCACATGAGTACTGTCCAATAGACCATCAAGCAAGGCACCAAACTAAAATCCAAGGAACGTGATGACTATAAAAAAATCCTCTAGAAAACTGGCCATAAAGTTTTAAAGCTGGCCTGAATAGAAGGGAGAATAGCATAAATTCTTGCAAATGCATTAGCTATGCTGCTGAACAAAGTACAAAGAAGGATTTAGCAAATTCCCCATCAGTTCTGTTTCCACTCCCGGTTCTGGCCCTCCTCTTATAAAATAAAGATAATGTGTCCAGGAAGGATGACTGTGTCAAATGACTGGGGAGGACATGCTGGGTTTCACCGTTTACATTCAATCCCAGCAGTGGAGAATAAAGCTGGTGGTGTTAACCTGAGTCTGAGTGATCATCCTGTCCACTGATTTCGTAGCCAAAACTCTGGAGGTCTACACTCCCATTCGTCATGGAAAGCAAAGTGCTAAAAAGCAAAAAAAAAAGCTGTTAAGTCAGAATGGGGAAAAATCATAAGATGAAAGTTCTAAATTTCCCTCTCAGTACATACTAAAATCATCTCTAATTCTAAAACACGTCCCAAAGCAATTATTAATCGTATGGCAAATTTGTTTTCTGCTTTCTTCTAAAATCCCCAGGTTTTTCTCGATAATGGGATCCCTCAGGTTAGGGAAAGGAAGAAGACTGTTAAGTTGTAGCCTAGACGCTTCCATTTGAAAAGGGGGCAGAACAAGAGAGGAGCTGATGGTAATGGTTCTCAGTTCATTTTGTACCTGCTTCCTTCCTTCCTTCCTTCCTTCCTTCCTTCCTTCCTTCCTTCCTTTCAGTTTAGGTGGTGACTCTGGCAGTTAAGCCAGAATGTCTACTGTTTGTAGAAGGCTGTGATGTGTCTTATGGAGAAAATGCCTGAATTAAATACATTTCCTTTCTTTGTGACGTGAGCAGTTGGCCTTGGGTTCAAGGGCCAGCTTTAAATCCAGTAGAAATTATTTAGGCAGAAGCATATATTAAACAAGGTTATGCTTCAACCCACAACAGAAATATAACCAGCTGCCCCTGTATTTCCACTCAGAGAAATTGTGAAGTATTGGCAAATTCAGACATCACAACAACTTCACAAGCCACAGCAGTGAATCACAAGAATTAACTATGCCTGGTAAAGGGTTCAGTGCTGGACTACCTGAAATTCCCAATAGCTGTCTAGTAATCTGCATTCCCCTCAGACATAAGAAGCTGAAGGTTGGGGCCAAACCAGAAATGTTCTAGACTGAGGTGCACTGATGTACACATCCCATCTAGTTCACTTGTTAGTAAAAAGGCAATACTGTGATTCACAAACTGTGTGGAAGTTACAGAAATATATAACAGCAAGCTCGCTGGAGGAAGCAAAACCAAGCAGCAATGTATTTTAAATTTGAGATTTTGATGGACTAAAAACTAACCATTTAATGTAATTAATTACTAAGGCTTTCTTTTCCCGTAATTGGAGAACCATTTAACCGTGTAACACAGTATGTCTATATCAGGAAACCCTAAAACAGCATTCTTGAATCCACTTCAGAAAGCAACTTTCATGGCAATAAGCTTGCAAACGGAATGGGTGTGCTAACTAATTAGAATAAATAATGAGTTCATGATACAAGCATTGGTCCAAACGTAAGAAAATTGTACACACTAAAATGTGTCCCAGAAAAAAAAAGTGTGTCCCATTTGCTATATACACACAGAGAAATGCTTAATTGAAAGACTTCCTGTTTTAAATTGCACACAACTAAAAAAGTATTTTCTGAGGGCAATCAAGATCCAAGATCCTTCTTGCTACCTTTGGTTTCAAATTGGACTCTTCCCCCTTTTCTCAAAGTGAACTGTGTAGGCGGGCCACTTCATTAAGGCAATTCCATCTGTAGTTCACAAACTCTCTGCAAGACTGTGAATACCTTTACAACCTTACCTCCAAATTTAGTGCTAAGTTCTCTTCTGTCCTTAAAAGAGTTACCACAAACTGAAACTTGAGACCTAGCCATCTGAAAGCAAAAGGCAGAAAATTCCTTCTTAGCTTTCAAGTGGAGAGCCAGGTCATTCTTTCCCAAAGACTTCTACGGAAATGAAACTCTTCTATATGTCCATGTTCTGTGCATTGGGACAGTTTAGCCCCAAACTACACTTGCTTTCAAAGTGAGACCATCCATCCCTGAAAATTATGAAGTATACTGAAATGTTTCAAGGCTCCCTGGAATCACTTACAAGAGTAATTACTTACAAGAGTATTGAACTTGCTTCTATCAATTATATAAGAAATGATTGTTTGTTCCTCTTCAGGAACATGACCCCTGAGAGACTATATTTCAGTGGATGCCTCTGTACTAATCTGACTAAGTGTGTGTGTGGTGGGGGGAGGGAGCCGTGATGTGGAGATGGGAATAAAACATGGAGGGGGGCCTGGGAGTACTTGAAAAGATATAATCAAAAATAAAAAATAAAAATAAAAATACACTTTAAAAAGAACTGGCTGTTGAAATATTTGTTACAGCAGATATGTGAGAATCCCAAGACAATGGGCCTATCTTTTCTCTATCCTCATAATCCTACCCAGCAACTACACAAGGTAAGAAGTAGCAGTTGGGTAATTAGCAAGCAATAGCACCTGTAGGAAAAAGTTCTCTAGATATCCAACAAAATAGATTAGATATATCCAGAAGATGGTCCAACATATAACAAGGACACATGCTCCACTATGTTCATAGCAGCCTTATTTATAATAACCAGAAGCTGGAAAGAACCCAAATGTCCTTCAACAGAGAAATGGATACAGAAAATGTGGTACATTTACACAATAGAATATTACTCAGCTATTAAAAACAATGAATTCATGAAATTATTAGGCAAATGAATGGAACTAGAAAACATCACCCTGAGTGAGGTAACCCAATCACAAAAGAACACACGTGGTATGCACTCACTGATAATTGGATATTAGCCCAAAAGCTCAAAATACCCAAGGTACAAGTCACAGACCAGATGCAGCTTAAGAAGAAGGAAGACCAAGTGTGTGGGGGCTTCGGTGCTTCTTAGAAGAAGTAACAAAATACTCATGGGAGCAAATATGGAAACAAATTGTGGGACAGAAACTGAAGGAAGGGCCACCTGGAGACTGCTCCACCTGGGTATCTATCCCATGTGCAGTCACCAAAGGCAGACCCTGATGTGGATGCCAGGAAGTGTACGCTGACAGGAGCCTCATATAGCTGTCTCCTTCGAGGTCCGACAGAGCTTGACATATACAAAGGCAGATGCTCACAGCTAACCATTGAACTGATCATGGGGTTCCCAATGGAGAAGTTAGAAGACTGAAGGAGCTGAAGGGGTTTGCAGCCCCGTGGGGAAAGCAACAATACCAACCAACTAGAGCTCCCAGGGTCTAAACCACCATCCAGGGAGCACACAGAGAGAGACCCATGACTCCAGCTGTATAGGTAGGGGAGGATGGTCTTGGGGGCATAGGTGAGAGAGTAGGTCCTTGGTCCTGTGAAGGCGGAATGTTCCAGTGTGGGGGGATTCGAGGGTAGGGAGGTGGGAGTGGGTGGGTGGGCAGTAGCACATCCTCATAGAAGCAGAAGGGGGGATTGGATAGGATATTTCTGGTGGGGGGGAATGGGGAAAGGGAATAACATCTGAAATGTAAATAAAATATACGATAAAAAAAAAGTAGATTAGAAGCCAGCGAGATGTCTAAGAGGGTAAAAGCATAGCCACTGAACCTGACGGCCTGAGTGCAATCCCCAGATCCAACAAGGTAACAGAAGAGAAGGAACTGGATCTCCAGAGTTGTCCCATGACCACAGCACACAAGTACTCAGATACAAATGCACACATGCTTGCATACACACACACACACACACACACACACACACACACACACAGTCACATACAGTCACACACAGTCACACACAGTCACACAATGGGAATGGGGAATACTTTTTAAAGAAAGAAACAGCTTAGAGATGGTCAGAAGAATGAGGTCTACTCCAAGAGCTTATTGTATGTATATGTGTAGGTATGTGTGTGTGACCAATAATAAAACAAAAGCAAGCAAACAAAAAAACCTTCCCTTACTGTCTCAAAATTGTTTTTCACGAGTGAAAAAAAGTAAAAAAATAAATTCCACTGAGTAAGAAACACATAAAAATTATATCTTTAAACTGAAGAGAATATTTTTATTTTATGTACTAATTTTGAAAGATACCCAGCCTTTACAGAGATGAAGCCTTTGCATCTCTTACAATTTCAATTCCCTCCATAAGACGCTGATAACATTTAAAACTGTATTCATTTTTAGTGAGAACTTTATCTACAAAAATGTCTAAAGATAGGTGCCTAAATATAGCAAATCATTCACCATGGCAATATTTATTGTCGAGTAAAAATCATTCTAGATGGTCACCAATAGAACACTGAAATATATGCTGCTATGTCTACAGCATGGCATTCTGGGTATTTATTTCAAATTGTAGCATCTTCCGTAGCATGGCAAGATGCTCACGAGGAGTGCACTATGACTGCATTTTAATTAAATGTGTGAGTGACAGCTGATGTGCAAAAAGGAATGTGAACAGATATTAACCTATATGATGTTTACACAAAGAAAAACATCATTCAAAAGCAGAAAATAAGCAGGCTGTCATTAGTGTCAGCACCCTAAAGTAAGCAGCTGATTAATTCCACACCACAAGAAATGTCCCCTTAGGGCTCTCAGAGTCTGAACTACCAACCAAAGAGCATACATGGCTGTTGTAGGGAGATACCCAGGGGGGCCTACATGCTCAGAGGAGAAGGGGAGAGGGAACAGGGGAAGGATTGTGGGAAGGGGTGACCAGAAGGAGGACAGTGAGCAGGATATAAAATGAATAGGTAAAAAATAAAATTAAATAACAACAACAACAACAAAAAGAAATGTCATCTCCAATCTGATATTTAATGAAAGGTTAAAAAGGTGGCTACTTACTCATGTTGGCATTCATTCACATAACTTGTTTTGCTAGTGTGTAGGAATATTTTATGTCTGAATAATAAAGTCAAAAGAATGGAAATACCTAAAAATAAGGTGTTCTACTTAAATTACATTCAAAGGGTGAAAATGGTTTCATCAAAAATAGATTCCCTAAGTCTTAGTAGAATATGTTGAATGAAATTTAACGTTTTCTGAATGAATGAGGATCTGATTGCCTGAAAAGCCAATGTAATTGATAATCTTCTGGATGAAAAGTACAGAGAGGATCAAGTATGTTCTGACTCCAGGACACATCATGACTCCCTAAATAAGTCCAGTTGTACCCTTACTTTCCAGGAATATATGTGTTTATCCTCACTGTAATGCAGAGAATCGTAAGTTATTGTGCAAGTACCTCCCACTACTTCCAGGAGTTTCCCCACTCAGTTACTGAGGAAGGATTTCCCAGCAAAGCAATTACTCAGACGAACAGCACTCCATCTTTCAACAACACAATACTGGATTTCTTTCCTGTTGACAAACATATACATCAGTCGCCTAAGAAACACTTGCAGAAACATGCACAAAGGCAGAAATGACAAAGAGCAAAAAAAAGAAAAATGGCAGATTATCCCATAGTAAGATTTATAAATCTTGTGAGACCATAATATCATAGCCAAAATGAGAAAACATAAGTAGGCTCAAAATTAATTATAGCAAACCCATCAAGACTTACATCTCCATTATATCATTTGAAATCTCTCCTGGTCATTAAGACAAAGAAACTGCTCTCTGTGGATCATGCAGCACCTACTCACACAAAAAAGAAAAACAGTAACATCTGACAAAAATGTCTGATATGAATTGAGATTTAAGAATACAAAACGAATACCATTCTGTTAAAGTGATAATCATTTTGAAATAAAAGGACATGAGCAGACAAAAGAACAGTCAGGTTCTCAAGTATTGCTGGACAGAATGTAAATCAGCATAGCATTTCCACAGGGAAATCTGGCTGTGAGTCAAAGCCTTAAAACGATAAACTCACTGGCAAAAATATTCCATGCCTGTGACGTTAGCTGCAGAAAATAATTAAGTAGGGCTCTCTATACAAATATCCACCATAGCATTGCTTAAAATGGGGGTCCAAAACTGAACGTTTATTAACAAATAAAAGATAAAATCTATAAGTGCATGAAAAACATAATTATACAAAAAGTTTACAGATGATAGAGAATGTTCAAAACTGTTACATGGTAATGGTTATAAAACAGAACAGACAATAAACTCCCAGTTTCTTATTTTCAGAGATGCATGTATTTATTCACAGTTTTATATATATATATATATATATATATATATATATATATGAATTAAGATATATATCAATCTATAAATTTGGATTAGTAATTTTTCTGTCTTAAATTTCTATAAGTAAATCACTTTGTTTCAGGATAAGTTGTCTAAAAAAACAAGATCTATTCATAGCACTATCATTGATAGGAAGAAAAAGAGAGAGTAAGAAAAAAACAGAGTATACTAGGGGGCGGATGGGAAAATGAATTATGGTATCTTACAGTACCAAGAAACTTCCCTTTCAGGCATAAAGCCCCAAAACTTCATAGCAAGTCAAAAAGCACAGCACAGAGGGCCATGAATTGTAAGATTTCATAAAATAGCTGAAACAGATACACTCATGAAGATGTAATACAGGCCAGTGATTGCAGGTGCCATGGAGAATGGAGAAACACTGGCTGCTCAGTACCAGCCTCATGTTGGAAGGATGGGTCTGTTTTAGAATTAGATTAAAAAGATGGTTGTCCAACATGAGGAGCATGATATAATAAATGCCTTTGGATTTCTCACTTTAAAACAGTTTCTACTGTATGACCTCTACCTCAAAAAATATTTAAAAATGTAAATCTAGTAAAAGAAATAGCCAGCATCTAAGTATTGCATTTCTCTTTAAGGTTTACGCCATTGTCCCAAACAGTTGATGATGTAAGAAAATATTTTCTCTATCAGAAAATGGTAGATACACTATTCCATCCCTGGGTCTTGCTATTTGTGTTGCAAAAATAATGTTAATATGTTACCTGAGGAATTACTGCAGGGTACAGGTAGATGGATGGATAGATAGATAGATAGATAGATAGATAGATAGATAGATAGATAGAAAGGATGCTAACACCAGAAGACAATTTTGCAAGGCAGGTATTAGGGCTGGCTGTAATATTTTTTAATATTATCTCCATAAATAAGAGAAAAAACAGAGAAATAAAATACAGCTAGTTGATAAAATTTTAACTCCGGACAGGTTTCCTTCAGTCCATTCCTCTTACGTGTTTCAACTATTATGCTCTAATTTCAAAGAATTTGTGATTGGTGTAGAAAAACTAGCGATAGAACTGAATTTATGAAAAGGGGAAAGACTATCCATAATTTTATCATGCAGGGACGAGCCAAAGTCAACAATTTACTGAATACTTCCCCAAAGAGATACATACACTTATGGACACCCAAACCAATGTAGCCATAAAGTGTTTCATAATGTCTCTCTCATGTAAATATGCTACTACATCATCACATTTAATGAACCATGATATGCATCTAACAGAAGGAACTGTGTCTTATCAATTACCTATTAAGTGGGTAGGCTGTTTATGAACAGCTCTAAAATGAATATTCTTTTTTCTCATTTCCATGAAGCAACCATAGAAAGAAATGCAAAATTCTTGGTAAGTATATTATACTTTACAGCTCTTGATATTACCCAATTGTTATAAAAACATTAATAACTTATACTCTTCACTGTAGAGTACAGGAGAAACCCCACCCCACCATCTGAAATCTGTTTAGAACATTTCCAGCTAAGCTTAGAACATAGTCTGTCTTCCAAGCCTTGGTACTGTTTGGATTGGAGAGGATTATTTTAAATGTATACTTTACACTGAAGCACATGTATCTTCATATATATATATATATATATATATAGTCATTTTGTGTGTGTATACACAAAATGAATAGCTAATTTTGAATAAAATACATGTATATGTGAAGAAAGAGAAAAATGTCTTAAGCCAGATTCTTAAGGCCATTTTGTCAACTATTTGTTAGCACTAAGGTTTGTTTACCCTTAAAATTCTCAAGCTGGATCCTCTGCCCACTATTCTCAGAATGAAAAGAAAATCTCCCATTCATCCAAGCACCAAGGCAGAATTCCTGATTCTCTATAAAGATACAGAGAGAAATAAAGCTAAGATATCAAGGAACTCAAGGATGAACTAAGCCAATCTCTTTTCTAAATAGAAAGTTAAGTCCAAGAAAAAGCAAGTAATTCAGGGTCACACAATGGACAAAGAGTCACCAGGTCATAGGTTACCACATCCCATCACTCTGATGCACAGATGGTCAACTATTTATTAACTCTCCTACCTAGGGATTAAGAGGGGGGTGGAGGAGGATGGGGTAGAGAAGAGTGGTAGATATAAGAACCCAATAAAGTAGCCAAAAGTCAGGTGACTGTATATATATATATATATATACTCACATACACATACATACATACATACATACATACATGCATGCTGCCTGATTCATGGCAAAAACCTTTTAATTGAAAGTTTCCATGAAAATACCTAGAAATAAAGGTGTTCATTTATGGCAAGCCAGGCCAGGCAAGAGGAAAAATAGCTGCTGGTACAAATTAAAAAAAAAAAAAAACTTAAACAAACATGTTCTCCCGTAGTATCTGAGTGAAGAAAGCAGCCTAGCAAAAGCACAAGTCTAGACCTATGCACGCATTTGCTTCCATCTGCTCTATTTCCTTCAGCATACTCGCCGAGAAAGCGCGAAGCACAAAGAAAAAGCTGCCATCAGGGTATCTGAATGTAAGGACCTGGAAAAGCTAGAAGGGCTTGATTTTAGGAATGCAGAGATCAAAGTCAAGTGTCACTGCATTGTGGTCATTGATGAGGTAGACTGGTGGCAGGACGAAAGTCCCATTGTGATTATTATGAACCACTTTTCTCCCATTCCATTTGTGGGGTGCCAACTGATAATGTTTGTTGTTTTGTTGTTCTAAAACCATTTAGTCTCTTGATTCATTCTCGGCCCATTTAAGCAAATAAAAGTTTTGATGATGTAGCCAAGTTTTACAAAGTTTAAAAAAAAAAAAAAAAGCCTCTCCCAAGAAATGTATTCTGTGGCTAGTGTAGATTACAATTCAAAGCCAGAAAGTAATTTAAAAATTTAAAAATCATATAGTGAGGAACCTATTTTATATCTATTCTCAACCACAAATATTCTGTTCATTTTAGCTATTATACTCAGCCTTAAATATATAAGGAAATAACATGAGTAGAAAAATTTGAAGAATTCTACAATTCAAGATGCATTCTCCCATGATGCACTACAGAGAAGGAGCTAATGGGTCCCATGTACTGCCACCTTAAGTAGTTTTTTAATTTAATTTTTTTTACTTATTCACTTTACATCCCACTCACTGCCCCCTCCTGCTCATCCCTCTCACAATCCACCCTCCCTTTCTCCTCTGAGCAAGTGGGGCCCCCCTGTATATCACCCCCCCACCCTGGCACTTCAAGTCTCTGCGAGGCTAGGCACTTCCTCTCCCACTGAGGCCAGACAAGGCAGCCCAGCTAATAGAACATACCCCATGCACAATCAACAGCTTTTGAAATAACCCCCTCCCCCATTAGTTACGAGTGTTACAGTCACCAACTGTGCTATGAGAACGCAGACTGAAAGCTAACATTCCAACTAGAACCAGCACTCTAGTTACTTCTCCCAGAGAGCAGGAGAGCTAGAAACCAATGGGAAAGTTCTCTTTGAACTGCACATGTGACTATAAAAAGATGGGATAATTTCTATAACGCTTTTCTTGGCACAACAGCAAGAAATGCTTATAACAAGTGTAATTTGTTTCCATAATAAGGGTGATTTATTTCTAGGTCAGATGAAACAAGACTATGCTATATCATACTGAGAAGAAGAAGGAGAAGGAGGAAGAGGAGAAGAGGGAGAAGGGGAGAAGGAGGGGGAGGAAGAGGAGGAAGAAGAGGATGAGGAAGAAGAGGAGGGAGAGGAGGAGGAGGAAGAGGAGGAAGAGGAAGAAGAGGAGGAGGGAGAGGAGGAGGGAGAGGAGGAAGAGGAAGAGGACAAGGAGGAGGAAGAGGAGGAGGAGGAAGAAGAGGAGGAGGAAGAGGAGGAAGAGGAGGAGCTGGAGGGGGGAAGCAAAAGCAGCAGCAGCAGCAGCAGCAGCAGCAGCAGCAGCAGCAGCAGCAGCAGCAGCAGCAAAGGTAAAAACACAGTTCAACCCAAGAGTTTTCCCAGAGACTGTGCTTTGTCTTTACAAAGTAGAGGTCTCTATCCATTGGCTTGCTAGTTCTATTATAAACATGGAATTCAAAGAGAAGCTCAAGGGAGCTGAAGAGATGGTTAGCTCAGTGGTTAAAAATACTGGCTGCTCTTCTAGAGGACCTGGGTTCAATTCCCAGCACCCACATGGCAACTCCTAACTGCCTATGACTCCAGTTTCAGGGGGTCTGGCACCTTCATGCAGACATGTATGCAGGCAAAACTTGAATGCATGTAAAATAAAAAGAGAGAAAAGTCCAAGAAAATGTGACTTTCTGATCATAGTATTGAAATACCACCTCTCTAACTGATCTCATGTTTCTTTTCTGAGAGAAATTTCTTTTCAACTCCAGAGAGTATTTATTTTACAGCAGGAAAGCCATCTCTCCTTCTTCAAAACATCCAAAATAAGGGACTAGAGAGATGGCTCAGCCATTACTGAGTTACCTGTTGCTCTTGCAGCGGACTCCAGTTCCGTTCCCAGCACACACATGGTAGGTCAAAACCATCAATAACTCCATTTCTAGGGAATATAATGCCTTCTTCTGACCTCCACATGCACCAAACACACACAGGATGCACATATATACATGTAGGCAAAGCATTCACAGGATAAGTGTAAAAAAAAAATCTTTTTAAAACTTCAAAATAGAACCCAGCATAACCAAGACCAAACTAAATAGCCAGTGTCTATATCTAAATATCACCCAGCAGAAAGCTCAAAACTGTTAATGGAATAATGCTTCAGAAATGAGCTTCTGGGAGAATAAGGGTGTCCTGAGTTTAATCATATACTGATGCTTTAACACCGAATGCCTAGGGATGAGGCTTTATCTTAAGATGGGGACTACAGAGAACTAGTTAAGTTAAAATGAGGTTAATGGGATGATCTTCACTATGCTCTGATCAAAGAGAAAAGCACAGAAGGAAACAGATCTGAAAAGCTACAGGGGGGAAATGACCACAGTCTGAAAGAGAGGCTGGTACTGATCCCTCTTCCAGCCCTTAGGAAGAACCACCCTGCAGAGGCCTTGCTTTGAGCTTCCAGCCTTCCCATTAAGCCGATTGCATGGCAGTCTGCTATAGCCTCACTAGACAACTAATACAAAATTGTATCTCTACCTAGAAAGGAAAGGAACTATCACAGAACATAAAGGGACTCACACTGATTTAAAAAAAAAAAAAACTCTTAAAATATTCACAATTGTGTGTATCTCTCACTTTAAGAGATCTGTAAACCAGGGATCATGAATAAAATAAAAAACTAGAGTTGTTCCTCTTAGAAAAAGACCTGGGGGTGAGGGTGGTACCCACGGGGGAGGCTTCCCATAGTATGGGGGGTTTCCTTTCTCTGGGGAAAAGGGGAGGAGGAAAGTGAGAGGAAGCGTGAGGGTCAGAATGGGAGATGGGGAGGGCTGTGATCAGGACGTGAAATGAATAAGTAAATTAATAAAAAAAGGAAGAAAAAGAAAGAAAAGACCTTATATTTGGGAGGAATATTGAAGTATACTCTGCTATGTCACTTTGACGTCACTGTGATGTCACTAAATATCTGCTCCTCTCCTTTCACTACCTTCTCTTTGCCACCAAGTAGCAAAGCTCCGGCAGAGAGCTCCTGCAGTGAGGGTCTGTCTCCTTTCTTTCTGTTCTCTCTAGTCTACACCAAGCCCACTGAACTCAGGTTTCTGCTCAATCAATATCATTAGGTTTTCTACTGCTGTGATAAAACATCGTAACCAAACTGTGACAGAGTTTGCACTTACGCTCCAACACTACAGTCCATCATCAAAGGAAGTAAGGGCAAGAATCTAAGCAGGGCTGGAACCTGGAGGCAGGAGCTGATGCAGGGGCTTTGGAGGAAGGGGTGCTGCTTACCGGCTTCCTCTCATGGCTTGCTCAGTTTGCTTTCTAATAGCACTCAGGACCACAGTGAGCTGGGCCCTCCTAAATCAATCATCAACCAAGAAAATGCACCATAAGCTTGCCCACAGGCCAATATGGTGGCAGGGGTAGGGGGTGGTATGTTCTCAATTGAGGTTCTCTCTTCCTAAATGACTCTTGGTTGTGCCAAGTTGACACAAGTTAACTAGTCAGCCTAATCACTGGCTCGGAACTCCTGAAGATCCTGGAGTTCCTCACTCAGCATTCTTCTCACCAGGTCTAGTAATGCCTGATTCGTTCATTAATTGTTCTCCAGGATGCATTACAGCTAGTCGCTGCTCCCTGTCAGTCTCCTAACTCTCCCAGTGCACTCCCCATGCTTAGTGTCCCAACCCTTCTTTCTCTAGCTAATACCTCCCCCAGACAGATCTTTGTAAAATCTATTCTCTCCTTCAAGATAGACTAAATAAACTTAATATACAAAAATAACATAAAATCCAGTAGTTCCTTATCTCTCAGATCCTAAAAACTTTATCTAAGCTGCTATAATGCTTCATCAAGATCATACAATAACCTGCCTCGCCTGCTCTCAGCCATGCCCCTCAGCAGCCCACATTCGCTAAAGTGGTCTTTCTACATAAAACTAGCTTTTCTACATAAAACTTGCTAGCTTCTGCAGCAAGAACTCACCATGGCTTCCATTTCACTCTGAATAAAAGGAGGAAAATGTCCCCATGCCTAAGGCACAATGTAATCTGCCTCAGTCCATCCACCTCTGTGTGTCCTCACACTCCCGAGCGTGCTCCTCACTCATGCCGCTAAAGCCCAGTGAGTCACTCTTGGACTAAGTCACCTGTGTGCTCCCCATAGGTTCCCTGTGCACAGGGACTCTCTCCCAGGTGCCTGTGTGCCTTGCTTCCTCCCTTTACCCGGCCACTGCATGCAAAGCCCTTTCCTGATTTCTCAGACATGCCCATCTTCTTGTGCCCTATATTCCTTCCTGAGCCCAGGACCTCCCTCCTGTCAGGAATCAGCACAATCCGTATCTCAGCTTCCCAATCCAAACTGCATTAGAACAGAAACTCTGTTTTTGTTCTCTGGTATATTCCTAGTTTCCAGGCCAGGGACAAACACAAAAGAGGGTTGAATCAATATTTGTTGGAAGAATGAATGAACACCATATGGCCTGGCAGAGAGTCAGCATTAAGTGAATGAACTTTGAAGCAAACATTAGACAAGTGATTTATTATGGGGGGAGGGTGCGAGGAACACATACACACACACACACACACACACACACACACACACACACACACACATACACACACACACACACACACTACTCCTATGAAGATCAGAGGACAATTTGCTGGAGTCAGTTCTCTCCTTCCATCATGTAGTGTCAGGGAGGCTTCATGGCAAACATCTTTACCATGCTGGGCTTCAGCAACTGATTCTTATTTTTAATTGGTTATTATATTTATTTACATTACAAATGTTGTCCCCTTCCCAGTTTCCCCTCTGCAAACCCTCCATCCCATCTCCCCTCCTCTTTGCCTCTATTAGGGTGCTCCTGCACCCACCCACTCCTGCCTGACCACTCTATGCTGTGGAATCAAGGTTCCACATCCAGAGACTGCCCCACCTCGGGATCCATCACACCTGCACACACCAAACCAAACTCCTTGACACTAATGCTGGTGCCAAGAAGTGATTGCCAACAGGAGCCTGGTATAGCTGTCCCCTGAGAGGCTCTACCAGCACCTGACCAATACAGATGCAGATACAGCCAACCATTGGACTGAACACAGTGACCCCAATGGAGGAGCTGGGGGAAGGACTAAAGAAGCTGAAGGGGTTTGCAACCCCATAGGAAGAACGACAATATCAACTAACCTGACCACCCAGAGCTCCCAGGGACTAAATCACCAACCAAAGAATATACATGGACGGATCCATGGCTCCAGCTACATATGTAGCAGAGGATTGCATTAGCTGGCACCAGTGGGAGAGGAGACCCTTAGTCCTGTGGAAGCAACTGACTCTTAACCATGCCTGCAAACTGGGACCCAGTCCTTGGACCCTATCATCCGCAATTACTAAAGTAGAAGTAACTTACTGGTCTACAGTTTAAATGTGTAATCATGCTGATACTTTGATACTTGCTTCTTTAGAACATACTGATACTTGTTTCTTCCTTTTCTCAAAAAAAAAAGTTGTCTTTTTTCATGATGATTTATAATTCAGGGAGCTTTTAGAATTTGACGGAGAAGGTTGGATATAACAACCCTTTAAGAAGCATGTGTTACTTCAATCTACAGGAAACTAAGAGCATAAGAAAATACAGATGAGATCACTCAGGGAGGAAATGTATGATGGCTACAGGGAGTAGAGGCAATTGGATTTAAAATGTAAACATATTAGTCAGTCAAATTCTCCCAACTACCAAATGACAAAATCCAGACAAAGCTAATGGTCCTACTGCAGTTAGAATACAAGTTTACTTAATAATGTACATCTGTAATTGTCCTTTCAATTGAACACAGTCTATTCGTGTCATTCAGAGTGTGTAAGTGTCCATCACCAGAACCTAAAGCAAATCTTTATAACCTCTAAACTAGTGGTGTGAGAACCACCATTCCCACTTGAACCCAAGAAGATGTGGATTCATTAATTCAAAGTAACAGATCTTTTCCTTTCAAGTCTACTGGCCTAGTAACAAAGTAAAAGGCCACAATATTTTTCCCCTTCAGTTAACTGAGATTGGACTTCATACTTGAGGCATCAACCTCTGGCACCCTTCTTCCCTCTTCCCCTCCCCCCCTTACATGTGAACACACGCACACAGATTGAAACTATTAGGCTCTATTCATAGCCCACTACTATGGCTACGCAAGGCATTGTAGCTGGAGGACAGTAATCTTGTTTTAAAACAGATGCTGAAGTCCTCCATGATGGTCTAGCCTATGGAAATGACAAAACAGTCAAAGCCTTAGAAAAGCCCATCTTGGTGTGTTTTCATGCAGTTGTGATGAGGCTAAGTATGTCGAATGAGTGGACCTCTTTGGGTTGAGCAACAGATCAGCCTCATCAAAGCTAGAACCAAAAGGGATTAAGAGAATGGGAGGGTCTCTGCAAAACTCATAAAGAGGGGGAAATGGTAAGGTTAGCTGCAACTCTATAGTTTAATGGTTAAGAACCATGGCAAAGATCAGACTAAGGATGTCATAAATTATATCAAATGCAAGAAATAAACAAAGAAAAATTTGATTCACATTCTGAAAAACATCAACAATCATAGACAGTTGTACTGAACCCAACAACAGGCATTATTCAATTGACTTATGGAATAGTTAGCCTTTCAAAATCAAGACTTACCTGAATAGCACTAACCACTGATGAAGCATAAAATAACCTCCAGGAATATCTCAGAATGTCAACTTCCCTGTAGCTTTGTTAGTACATTGGAGACTGTGCTTTTGAATAGTATAAATAATCTAGTTGGCCAAGGCACAGTTAACTCTCAATGTTCACAAATTAGCTTATTTTATTGGAATTCAATAATATCAAGTCCTATAATTGGAGCTGCAGCATGCCAAAAACAAATATATGAGATAACGAATGAATGTGATCGGATTATAGGCTACCATTCCACAATGAAAAGGAACAAATGATGCTCACCACAATATAAGCAAATTCCAAAATCATTTCACCGAGTGCAAGAAGCCAGCCATAAAAATACAAAGCGCACAGTGTACCATTGCATTTACCTGTAATTCTGGAAAACTGAGTCTGTAATTACCAAAAGCAGACAAGTCTTTTGACCCTGCCTGCAAAGAGGGTCAAAGAGCTAGACTGGAAGAAAATATGAATTTCTTTCATAATATGGGAATCAGTTATTGTATGATGATAGTTTCACACGTTTAATATGTTAAGAACTGATGAAATGGCACACTTCAAATACTCATAGTTCAGTGTGCATCAAATAATCTTCAATGAAGGAAAAAAATAGATGTAATAATTTAACCTTCAATGATTACTAGTGTTAACAATCTAACAGATTCTACCATCATCTGGGATAAAGGCCTCTGAGCACATGAACAGGTGATCATTTTAATTATGTTAATTGAGGTGGGAGGACCCACCCACCCACTATGGCTGGCACCATTCTCTGACTAGGATCCTCCAGTAGATCATGGGCAGAGGAACTGAGCACAGTATATATTCATTCATTCTTCTGCTTCCTGACTATGGTGAGCATGTCAAGGTCCTGCTGCCTTGCCTTCTCTGCCATGATGAACTGCATCCTTTAACTGTGAGCCAAAACAAATCTGTTCTCTCTTAAGTTGCTTTTGACACTATAAAAGAAACTGAAACACCTTTTCACACAATATCTTGATAGCACTTTAAAGTGATGTTACCATGCACAAAAGAACAATGGATGGACTAACCATTAAAAGATTTAAAATCTCTAAAGCACTTAGAATAATGACCAGCAATAACTATGAATTTAATGGAGACATGAAGAAAACAGAAACAATGAAACAAAATAATAGAATTAGGAACTATCAATTTTTATTCAGATTTTTCTTTATTATGCTTTCCAACTTCCACTTTCAGACATTTTTAGCTTCTGCTTTCAGATAGTTTATTCTGATCGTTCATCTTACCTCTTCTTGCATTCCCAGAACAATAGCAGAAACTGCCCTAGAGTCACCTTGCTTCCAAAAACCAAACTCTTCCAATCAAGAATCAACTATAACCTTAACGATAGATAGCTCCTCAGTCCATCAGCACAACATGAGACAGAATTTGCACAAACAAGTAAAATTAGTCTGGACAGGCACTCCACCCTCACAAGGAGGGCCAATGGCCACCTACACACCTTGTATATGGGCAACACCACAGGGCATGGTGCCCTCAATGTTGGGCATCTCTCTGGAAAGCAGCACCTGTCCTAGAGATTTCTGAAACACCTGAAGAGGAAATCACCCTTAAAACAGAGGAATGATCTAAAAACAATGGATTACTACATGGAAAGCTATAAATAAAAGACATCTAAGAATCGGCTGTGCTAATCTACGAACATAGATCAGTTCTGTTTAGACAGAGGAGCGAGTGATGGGATTCCGTAGAAATGGCAGCATTTGGAGAAAGCCATGCCCCAGATTTATGGATGTGCAACTTCGTCATCTCAGGAAAGTTGCTAATTTTAATTGAGCTGCACTGTCCGCCTCTCAAGGCAGACATGGAGTGCTGAGGACAGGGCTAGCCACGCACTGCAGGGTTAGTGCTCAGCGAGTGGTTCTGAGCTGCACTGTCCGCCTCTCAGGGCAGACATGGAGTGCTGAGGACGGGGCTAGCCATGCACTGCAGGGTTAGTGCTCAGCGAGTGGTTCTCATTATCAACAGAACCTGGGTTTCTAACAAACTGTTAGAAATTAACAAGACAGCCCTGTAAGAAATTAGATAATTAATTTCCAAACACAAACAGCTTTTCAACCCATCAGGGGAAAATCAATTAAAAGTAAAATTGTAGAGAAAAAAATCAAATAAAATAGGAATGCAGCGACTAAAGAATGCAGAATATTTATTTATTTAGCTTCAATAAAAGCTAAAGCACACAAACCCCTTAAATGTAAAAAAGACAATAAAATAAAGATGCCATTTTTAATAGATTTAACAGAAGCCAGAAGAAATTGTGAACCCTTTTAAATTTATTCTGAGTTGAAGTCGAAAGAATAGATGAGTGAGAATAGCTGATAAATCTTTGAAAGAAGATCAAGTAGTATATAAAATTGTGTGCTAAGATTCTATATGAACTCTTGGTACAGGAAAAAGAAGCACAGCACAGACAAGTAAGCGACAGCATGGTGCTGCATGCCTGTAATCCCACCCTCGGGAAACAGAGGCAGGAGGATCGGGAGTTCAAGGTTAGTTTACACTGCATGATACCCTTTTCAAAAAGCAAAACAAAATAAAGGAAGAAATAAACAGAGAAACAGTTCCAAAAAAATAGCAAACAAACGTGTGAAATCCCTTTCATTTATCATATAAAATAGATTATAATATCTACATAACCGATTATGCAATACATAGTACAAAATATCAATAGAAGAAAAGTGGATTAGAAATTACTCAAAATATATTTATAAGATTATTTATATAGGTATTTTGCTCTTATTTCCTTGACATGTGGCCACCCCTCTGATTGGGCTACTTAGCCCTGAGTGCCTTCCTCAGACAGCCTTCCCAAGAGGATGAAAAGGATCCCTGACAAGACAGATGTCATTTTTCAGCAGCCTCGTGGGGCTCAGCCAACTAACACTGTCTCAAATACGGTGCTAGAATATATAAATAAAGGGCCCCAGGGGCTAAAAGGTTCCCAGTAAGAGATACCAAGCACTAGTTAAGATGTGTCCAAATGTGCTGTAGCATATTGTCAGATAAGGAAATAAGCTGTTAAAACTAATATAGGAAATATTCTCATTTTGTGAGCAAATTTTCATAACAAACAATCATATGCAAAAGATATTTCTACATGCACTAGACACAGCTCAGCCCGATGGTTAAGAAAGAGTACAGGCTGGGGTAGCAGCCTGACCAAACAAGTAATTTGCCCACACCAAAAAATTAAGACTATATTAAGACTGAGAATTTAGGGGAATTAACACACAAAATGCATGTACTTTTTTTTAAACTTGATTTTTTTGTTCTCATTATTTGCTGTTCCTATTAGAAGAAGATATTAATGGAGGTTTGCTTATTTGTTGGGATGAGTATTTTATTGCTTCATTTTTCTACAATGTCCATATATTGTTACTAATTTTTAAAAGTAACAAATATCAGAAATCTGAGGTGAATGCTGTGATTATGTACCTGGTCTTTAGACAAGTAGGCACTTCCTCAGAACACTGGGATCATGTGTCTTAAAGTATCAATTATTATTTTGGTTCAAATTACTGCCTACTATGTATTATTGATTTGCACATGAATGATCAAATACATGTCTGCTTTAAGCTTTCATTTCAAATGGTCAGTTCTTTTTGCTCTCAGCTTTGGGATGATAAACAAGGACCTTTATCTGACTACATTGTCAGTAATATTAGAATTAAGTACTTAGCACCACAGATAAGAAAACCCACTATTCTAAACCAAAGCACTAAAAGCAAAGATTTACTTTCTTGCCAGTTTCAGGGGGTGTGGCTGCAACTTTCAGTGAAACTTCCCTTGAGTTCGTGGTTATACAGACAGTTCAGTAAACCAGAACTTATGGTTACACCCCAAGCCAGTGTTCCATCCAAAGCAGAAAACATGCAAGTCTCAAAGAGTACAGAATAGCAGCCCCTATAAATGTAAAATACCTTCTGGATGAGCTCAATTCTGAATTCTTCTACTATTTACTAATCCAAGTTATCGAAGTCAAAATTACACCAATGTCTGTGGCATAACTACATTTAATACATTTGGAGTTTTAAGCTGAACAACCTTAATTCCTTTGCATAGTCTTCACAAGGTAAACTTTCCCAATAATTCACTTTCCAACACAACCTATGTTTTTGCTCCTCTTTAAGTATTGCCTCTAAGTTGAGTTGATGGCCTAAGTTACTCTGTTCAGGCACATAGACCCTAAGATCTTATCAGTCATCGCCTTTAACAACCATGTGACATTTAGGGCCACAAAAGTAATCTTAAGATTTCAACAATCTTATGCTTAAACATGAAGTTTTCAAGAACAAAAGTAACAGTCTACAGTCCAATCATGATGCTTACTCATTATTCTAACTTTTCAAAAAAATATTATGAATCTCATTTCTGCTCTCTTCTCAATAGGCATCCTTCCTGGCTTTTAATTTTAAAATATTTGGTTATACCTCCTGAAAAAAATATTAATTAAAATAGTAATAGCAAATACTAATAGGTCTGAAATTGGATACTACATTGGTTATCTTCATCCAACTTAGCATGAGTTGTTAAAATTATAACTTTGGAGTGTTTGTTTGACCAATCAAGAACCTGTTTAGCACGCATTCATCCATCATATGCCTTTGTATGGTGATCAATGTTGTTCACAGTGATACAACAACAACCTAAAAGCCTTGCTGAATATTGAGAATCATCTGCATCATACTCAAGATCTGGTGGTGTCTTCCCCCATCAACCTCCAGCTAGCTCCTGTACTAATTCATCTCTGCTGGCTTCTCCTTCTGCTTCTTCTTCAGGTGCTAGTATTTCCTGAGCACTTGTCATTTTCCGCTCTTGCTGTGTGCTCAGAATCCCGATGATCTTACCAACACCAGTGATTTCAATTATGGCTTATGTGCTCAAAACTCCACTCGATCAGTACCATTCCCTTAAGTGAATCAGATTACAGAGAGAACACCATTTGGACATCTCTTGGGCACTTTAAATACAGGATGTACAAGCTAAACCCATCTTCCTCCTCCTCTCCTTCCTCCTCTACTTCCTACTCCTCTTCCTCTTTCTCCTCTTCCTCCTCCTCCTTTTCCTCTTCCTCCTCTTTTTCCTCCTCCTTTCTCTTTTTGTTTTTCAGTCTCAGTGAAAGGCAGCAATGAGAGCTTTATTCTATGAAGGAACTCATGCCATTAGCACAAATGCAAGTCCATTATAAAAAGGACAGAAATTCAGCTATAGATTCTAGAAAAATGGGAGCTTTTTTTTTTTTTTACTTTTATTAGTTCTTGGAGAATTTTATACAATGAATTTAGATCATTTTCACTCCCTCTCTGACTCCTTCTAGATTTATCCTCTCCTGCCCTACCCACCCAATTTTGTGTCCATTTTCTTTAATACAACTTTGTTTCCCTTTCTTTAATCCATCAAGTTTGGTTTGTGCTGCCCATATAGTCATGGATGTGTGGCATTCACTGCAACGGTCATTCCAACTGCCTTAGCTAGGTACAAGGGAACACCATTTGGACATCTCTTGTGAACTTTAAATACAGGATGTACAAGCTGGACCCATCCTCATCCTCCTCCTCTTCCTCATCCTCCTCCTCCCCCTCCTCCTCCCCCTCTTCCTCCTTCTCTTTGGTGCTAATGGGTACTTAGCTAGGGGTGAGACTTTGTGCCGACTCTCGGTCTCCATGCTAAAATTTTGTCTGGTCTGAGTCCTGTGCAACCCTTGCACAAATGTCTCAACTACTATGAATCCATACACAGTGTCCAGGCCAGCTAGAACTACATAGAGAGACCCTGTTTCAAGAAAAAAACAAATAAGACACTCTGAAAAAAATCATATGAAAACTTACTACCATAGAAACTTCCTAAAATGTGTGTGTGTGTGTGTGTGTGTGTGTGTGTGTGTGTGTGTGTGTTTATATGTGTGTGGATAGATAGATACATAGATAGACAGATAGATAGATAGATAGATAGATAGATAGATAGATAGATAGATAGA
>JANHMN010000016.1:8940164-8956532 GCA_030674055.1 Rhabdomys pumilio
AGATAGATAGATAGATAGATAGATAGATAGATAGATAGATAGATAGACAGACAGATAACTTAGGGATATGTTTACCCTATAATGTGATAATAATACCTCTACAAGACACCACAAGATATCAAACGAAAGTCTGGTGCCAGGAATTGATTCCTTCCTTTGGAGTTCTTGGCAAGTGAGCTCCATAGCACAGACCCTCAAACATTACAGACTACTGCCAATGCTCTCGGTTACCTTGACAGTAAGACCCCACTGCTGAAGATGCTGTACATGAGTCATAGAACAAGGAAGAATCAAGCTGGTACTCATCTGAAAATGGGCTCCTTTCAATAGGTAGTAAATCTATCTCCCATTCCCTCTCCTCTCCCAGTCCTGTCATTTGTTAGCTGTTTAGGTTTTGTCTGATTTTTTCTTCTCATTACCGAGGCAGAAGTCCCCTAAATTATCTTCCAATCTTCTGTGCAATTCTCCCTTTAGCTTCCCCCACTCGCAGAGAGAAAAAAACTTTCTAATTTGCTGCTAATGTCTTCCCATCCATCTGGGCCTTTCTCAAAGTGTAAGCATCTCCTGCCAATTGATCCATGTATTTTTCACGTTGGCCATTACACAGCCCCCCCCCTTTTTTTTTCCCGAGACAGGGTTTCTCTGTGTAGCTCTGGCTGTCCTGGAACTCACTCTGTAGACCAGGCTGGCCTCGAACTCAGAAATCCTCCTGCCTCTGCCTCCCAAGTGCTGGGATTAAAGGCATGTGCCACCACTGCCTGGCTACACAGCCCATTCTTAACTTACATAGAATGTGCTATTTCTTTCCCAGTGACATACTAGCCTCCCTACCTCTAATAAAGTACTTCCAAATTTCAGCTAAAACATCATCTGCTCTAAGCCCAAGCTCCTCAGCCTCGCTTAGTGGACAATAGAGTGGTGCTTCTACTCAGCCCTGTGTATGGCTCTGTGGAAGCACTTAACCCACCTGCCTGATCATCAAAAATGAGAGGAATACATGTTACTGGTTTACTAAGTGAATAAACATATGAGTGACCCTCATAAAGTAGCAGAGAAGGAAATTGCTGACTTAATTTTTCAAAAATACTGGCTGGGCATGCTGGACTCCTTTAATCCCAGCGCTTGGGAGGGAGAGGCAGATGGATCTCTGAATTCAAGGCTAGCCTGGTCTACAAAGTGAGTTCCTGGACAGCCCCGCTATACAGAAAACCCCTTCTTGAAAACCCTTTGCTTTGATCAAAGCAAAACAAATTTTTCAAAAACACTCTGAATGCCAATGCAAACCAAAAGTGTTTTTAGCCACTTTGCAGCTGTTTCAGTATTTTTCTGAACCATACACATAAAAGATTATTATTGAGGAAATTTAATAAGACATTATGTTCCATTGATTTTTTTTTTAGAAATAAAATTTATTCTTACCTGAATCATTAAGGGAAATAATTACATATACTATATGTATATATATATGTATATGATGTATATGTATATGTATATGTATATGTATATGTATTTGTAATAATTGTTTTCTCTAGGTGTTATATATCTCAAAACATCTAGACAGGCCAAAAATCTTGGAAATATATATCTTTCCTTATTATAAAAATTCACATACATGGAAAAAACAACAAAAAACAAAAATTCCACAAGAAACAAAATACAAAAATATAAGTGGCATAAAAATATTGCTATCATTACTGATTAAATAAAAATATAAATGGGGCTGGAGAGATGGCTCAGTGGTTAAGAGCACTGACTGCCCTACCAGAAGCCTTGAGTACAATTCCAAGCAACCACATAGTAGCTCACAACCATTTGTCATGAGATCCAACGCCCTCTTCTGGTGTGTCTGAAGACAGTAACAGTGTACCTACATATATAAAATAAATCTTTAAAATAAACAAATAACATAAATTATAGCAGCAAGATACTTTTTTATTTTCTATCATCAAATTAGTAAAAACAGTATCCTCCAAACTAATATTTCTACTGTAAATTGTTTGGATTTGGTCATTAGAAATTTAGATAATTTTACATCATTTATGTAAATTTTTTATACTATAAAGAACTTACTTATCTCAAGGTAAACTTTCAGATTCTTTCAGTGTATAATTCATTGCATTTACTGAGCACCTACTACTGTCAGCCCTGACGAAACTGTTAGGAACACAATAAAGTACAATAAAATACAATAAAATACACATATACAGAAACATCACCTGTGGGGTTAAAGTGCACTGGAGAGGACAGAGTCATATAAACAAATGATTACATTTTATCATGGATGCTAAAAATGAAATAAAAAAAACAGAACCATAACCTAGAAATAAAAGGGGGCTCTAATTTTATATATGTCTCTCATGCAAGTATGACCAAGAAGATAATTTCATAGAGACATGGAGGCCATGAGGAAGAAACCCAAACAATATCTAAGAGATGTTTCCAGAACAAAGAAACACTGCAAAATCCTGAGAAACAAAGCTCTTCAGAAAGTGACTGAATCAGAATGGAAGGTAGAGCATGCCAGCGTTTAAATGTCTTCTGCAACTTTCCTGTGTTGATTTGGTTTTTTTTCTTCAAGATTTATTTATTTTATTCATATGAATATCAGATCCCATTACAGATGGTTGTGAGCCACCATGTGGTTGCTAGGAATTGAACTCAGGACCTCTGGAAGAGAAGTCAGTGCTCTTAACCACTGAGCCATCTCTCCAGCCCTTATATTGAAAGCACAATCCCTAATATAAGGATATCTGAAGATGGGAAGTGAGTGGGTGGTGAGGGTTTCACTCTATGGGAAATATGGGAGTGTTTATGCCACTGTTGCAGACATGAGCTCTTTATAAAAGGGCAGGTTCAAGCTCCCTCCTCCTCACATTCACCTGGGGATGGCTCTGTAACAAGGTTCTCACTGGAGAGCCCCCTACTCTTGTTCTTAGCTTCCAAAACAGTTCATCAAATACCTGTTTCAAATACCTGTTTGTTATTAAATAACTACCCAGTCTGTATATATTGTTAGATAGCAGAAAACAGACTTAAGAACACTAAGAGGTGAAATTATCAGTTCTATGCCACACTGACCATAAACCAAAATCCGCTCAACCATCAGTCAAAATAATAAACCTTTCCTTTTTTTTTTTTTTTTTTTTTTTTTTGGTTTTTCGAAACAGGGGTTCTCTGTGTATCCCTGGCTGTCCTACAACTCACTCAGTAGACCAGGCTGGCCTCGAACTCAGAAATCCGCCTGCCTCTGCCTCCCAAGTACTGGGATTAAAGGCATGTGCTACCACCGCCCAGCAAAATAAACCTTTCCTTTTTCAAGATGATTTCCTCAAGAACTTTGATGGACAGCTGACCACCACAGACTTACAGGCCAGCATTGTGGTACTAATGAATCCTTAAAAGGATTAACATGGAAAAACAAGGTATTCTTGGTTTAGTTTATAGGACTTTTTAAATTTGAAGTTTAAAAACTTTGCTATCTTATTTGATGAAAGAGTGGATTAGTTGGGATTGGAAAATTAGTACACAAAACCATCCCAGAAGAAATTAGTTGGTCAATATGTCTTTGTCTAAGCATACACAAATTCCTATAAATTTTATTAGGAGATTTCAGAATCAGCAAACCAACTGGTATGCTTTCCCATCAAAGATAACCAAAGCATTCATTTTTCGATATTATATTTTAAATGTTAATGACATGATTGATTCTCTTTCAAATGTTATGGTAAGTTACATTTTTAATCCAGTATTTTCTGGTGCTTGAATTTCCAATATATTAAAAAGGTATGTTTCCCTTAGGGGTGTTCCTAACAAAGATAATAAAATTTTAGAACTAAGTCAATACTTGGTATGTACATGAAACTTTTTTACCTGGAAAGTATAGCATTTTTTAATCTAAAATGTTCTGAGTGTCAAAATGAAATCTTTTTTTATTTAAAAAATTGATTTATATTTGAAAGTTATTCCTAGACTGTGGTGTGAAATCCAGATGGAAAGTTAAAACAACAGCTCAAGCAAGACATCAGGGTGGTGGTCCAGAAGTCACAAGTGGGGAGAGGTTCTCACCCGACGCATTTGAATCACAGGCACGAGAAGCTGCTGACAGATGTGATATAGGACATGAGCGACAGGAAGTCAGTGAAGTTCCTGAAGGGAGGAGTTCCGTAATGTAGTGAGGAGAACTAGAAAGAGTAAGCTTGGGGTAAACGACAAGAATCCAGTGTGAGATCTGTCACATTGACCAAGTAGTGATGCCAACTCTGTTCACTTAGAATCCAGGAGCTGAGCTGCACAAAGGTATAAATTTCACAGCTGTCACCATGGATGTGTAATTTAAACACTAAATCATGGATGGCATCACCAAGAATATGAGAATGTCAGTAAAGATGGAAGGACAGAGATTAAACCCAGGAGCACAGCAGTGTAAATCAGTCAGGAAGACAAGGGGACCAGCAAAGACTGAGGATTATAGTGTGTTAGGATAAAATCCAAAAGTGTGGTAAAATTTCTGTAATGACAAAATCATCACCCTAAACTTCTATTGTTTTAAAAAGAAGAGAAAGAAGTATAGAGTATTTCAGTAAGAAAATTGTCTTTGTGAATTCCAGTTCTTTCTTCAATCCTTAAAAACTCCGTTCTTTAGTTACTTGAGAATAATAACAGATATCACTCATTGCATTCAAATGTACAGAGTCCCTTCAAATGTAGATGAGGCAGGATTCACTATCTCCAGTTCCAGACAGGCACTCAAAGATGGTTCAAGATCACATCAACCAGGGGCACAATCAGGTTTCAAGTAGTTTCTTGTTTTGAATATTCAAGAAGATCCTCTGAGTTAGAGCAAACACCTCTCCAGATAAGTAGCAAAGACTGGAGAACGTTAACCAGAAAGACTGACCATCTCTTCCTCTTAATATTCAAGCTGTTTTTATTCTAATGCCAGTCTCAGGCACTAGCAAGCCCAAGTAGTTAATAATTTCCATACTGTTTGCTCTGTCCGCTGTGAAGTTTTAGAAAGGACTGGCCCTGTCCTCTGCATCCTGTCTTTTCCCCAGCGTGAGCATGAGTCTTCATGTGTAGAAGATAACTAAACAATGTTTGCAAAGGCACTTCCTGAGAATGGAGGATCTCATGGTCTCTTCAGTGTGGTTAATAATGTTCTAGGATGTTCTGCTGAAGGAGGAAGTCAGTGGGGATATATGGTTGTCTTAGTCAGGGTTTGTATTCCTGCACAAAACATCATGACCAAGAAGCAAGTTGGGGAGGAAAGGGTTTATTCAGCTTACATTTCCACATTGCTGTTCATCACCAAAGGAAGTCAGGACAGGAACTCACACAGGGCAGAAACTTGGAGGCAGGAGCTTACGCAGAGGCCATGAAGGGGTACTGCTTACTGGCTTGCTTCCACTGCCTTGCTCAGCTTGCTTTCTTATAGAACCCAGGACTACCAACCTAGAGACGGCACCACCCACAAAGGATTGGGCCCTCCCCTCTTGATCACTAATTGTGAAAATGTCTTATAACTGGATCTCATGGAAACATTTCCTCAAAGGAGGCTCCTTTCTCTGTGATAACAGTCAAGGACTTTTTGCAACAAAATTTGTCCCCATGTTTCAGATCAAAAACTGTATTTCTTCCTTATTCCCAGAGCAGTGGTCCTTACACTTCAGAGTGCATCAAAATTACCCAAAGGGCTGATGACAACAGAGATTGCTGTGCATGGGGCCAGGGCCCAAGATACTGTGTATCTAACAAGTTCCAGGATAATGTTAAATATTGCTGGCCCTAGAATCACTCTGAGGACCACTGACCTAGAGGAAGAAACAAGTCTTTAGTAGTCACACTTTAAATAAAAAGATTAGTCTCTTCTGCCCCAGAATTTTAAACCAAAGGCCAGTATATCATGATCACTGGATGTTTATTTCTGTCATAAATCAGGTACAACCGAAAGAAGATGTCAATTATGACTAATTGCACCATAAAAATCAATTTCTTCATATAATTGAAAAAGCAAAGCTAACTACTCACTCTTTTGAAGGCAGTGATTAGTGCTTCCAAAGAAGATCTATGCCTTACTTATTTTTATAATCCCTAAAGTGCTTTCGACAAAAATACCTTCAATCATTGTTTGCTGGGTAAGATTATGTAATTCCATGCCTCAGTGAGCGTTCTATGTACTTGGGGAGAAATGTGTGCTCAAAATCTTTGCTTACGTGTATGGTATCCTTGTGCAATGTAGAAAATGGGCCCCTTCTGGGCATACAATTTGAAGCAAAGTATGCAGATCTGTGTCAGAGCATGGTCTTAATGCTGGGCTCTGGGTGGATTCTAGCTCTTTCTTGCTCCTCAGATTGATACCCTATTTACGGAACATAACTAACTTGCCCATCTTGGGTGCTTCCTGCAAAAAATACTCCTGGGAAAATCTACAGCTGCCAGAAAGTAAAGCTAGAACTCAGAAATCAGGAAAGGTGCATTGCCTTTGGTGGTCCAGGAAGAGCTAAGTGAAGACCTAGGAACTGATCTAGGACAGGAAGCTTCATATGCCTGAGACGTTCTGTCACCAGCACCCAGGACCACCACCAGCCAACAGACTCCTACTATAATATTTAGTTTGCCTCTTACCTCTCAGCAGACTAGTGCTATGGTTTAGATATGAAGTGTTCTTCCAAAATACTAACATGTTGAATGTTTGGTCACTAAGAGGGGATATCTTAGTGATAGCTGACTGAATCATAAGGGCACTAACCTTATTGATAGATTTGTCTATTCATGAGCTCATAGCTAAATGGGCTAGCAAGAATCCAGGTCTACTCAGAGTAAATAAATGAAGAGTGCTTTGCTCCTAAACCCTTCCTTCCATCCCTCTTTCCCTCTCCCTTCTCCCCCTACCCCTCACCATGAGGTCAGAAGCCTCCTCTGCCATTCACCTCCATGCACACAGTTTTCTTTGTCTTGCCTTAGGCCCAAAGCAGTAGAGACAGATGACTATAGTCTGAAACCATGAGCCAAAATGAGTCTATTTAGAAGTAAATTGTCCCTGGAATGTATTTTTGTCACAGTGACAAAATGCTAACACAGTGTATGTTCTCACTATACATGCTATTTTCTATCACATTACCTATAGCAAATGTAATTATATGATGTGTGGGTTTGTTTGGGATTTGCCCCTCAAAATTACAAAGGTCTGTGTGAGAAGAGGCCATGTGGTTTCCATCATTTTACTACAATTACTTGGTACCTAAGTACTGTGTGTATGTGTGTGTATAATACACACACATATTGAAACTAAAATATTATAATATATTAACAAAAGCAGTAAAAAAAAAAAAAAGTATAGGTGGTTCCTTCCACGGAAAATAAAATACAAATAGAACTTGAGAGGTTTCTGACAATCAAAAGCAAGAATCCCAAACACTGCTTGTGGTGGTTTGAATACACTTGGTCCATGGGAAGTGACACTATTAGGAGATGTGAACTTTTGGGAATAGGTGTGGTCTTCTTGGAGGAAGTGTGTTTCTGTGTAAGTGAGCTTTAGAGGCTCCTATGCTCAAGCTCTGCCCAGTGCAGAAGAGACCTTCCTCCTGGCTGCCTGAAGAAGATGGTCTCCTCCTGATATCCTTCAGATCGAGATGTAGAACAGCTCAGCTCAGCTCCTCCAGCTCCATGTCTGCCTGCATACT
This sequence comes from Rhabdomys pumilio, assembly GCA_030674055.1. Taxonomy (NCBI): domain Eukaryota; kingdom Metazoa; phylum Chordata; class Mammalia; order Rodentia; family Muridae; genus Rhabdomys; species Rhabdomys pumilio. The sequence continues at coordinate 8,947,847 of JANHMN010000016.1, forward strand.
GCCTTCCTTCCCACCATGATAATGGACTGAACTTCTGAAACTGTAATCCAGCCCCAGTTAAATGTTTGCCTTTAAAAGAGTTGCCTCGGTCACGGTGTCTCTTCACAGCGATGGAAACCCTAAGACACTGCTAAAGAGAGCCGTGCTAGGAAAGTGTGCCACTATCTGTACTGAGCACTGCTATTTTCATCCTGTGCTATAAAACATGACACTTCACAGATCTATCAACTCTGGGTTTTACATCGTAAATATTGACAGTGTGAATACTTGCTGACATTTGCCTAAAACATGGAATATGGTTCTGAGCAAGAGAACTTGAAATGGAAAAATTCACCTCCGTCTGGAAGCACAATGAGCAGGAGTCATTACAATAACTATGTGAAAACAGAGCTGTCCTCTCTTCTTTCATGACAATGTGACATCCCCCAGAGCACTTGACCAGAACCTCACTTACTTGTTTTCTAGTTTACATAGACTTGGACATGTCAATCACTTCCAAAATCTGGGAAGGCTTATCACCATCCTATCCTATAACCCCTACCTCACCTGCTAGTTAATATCAACCCATCCCATCTGATTCTGGCAGAACTACCCTGGCACAGGCACCAGCAACATAACCACCAAATACATAGCCTCTTGTCCGCTCTCTTGTAGGCACTTGACATGCATCCACCCCTTTCTTCTTCAAAGTTTTCTCCCTTTCTTCAAAATCCCACAGCTCACATCTCTTCCAGTCTAATCATTGTTTTCGTGTCTCCCTTATGAACATTTCTATACCGTTTTGTGTTGGTAAAGCCCAAGTTCAATCCTTTCAACCATTCCTTTTACCAACATGATTCTCAGGTTCCCATTCCAGCCCAGACGGTGATCCTGAGCACTGTAGCCTGGTCCCTGGCAGTCAACTAGACAGTTCTAGATCAGCCCCTCTAAGAACAAAGTTCCCTATCTTCCCCACATTCCTTATCCTGGGGCTAATGGCACCTCTCCCTGATCAGGCTCGAACCCCTCATTCACTCTGCCCTCACATGCACTTCCTGTCAATCTTCATGTTTTTCCCACTCCCATGGCTACCCCTTAACTGATGCTCTGCCTTTCTTCTCTGGGACTATTACCGATATCTCCAAGGAGGTCTCACCTCTTTCCGTGTCCCACTCTTCAAGTCTGATCTCCTCCACTTTACTGTCAAACTAAATGTTTAAATTCTTCTCTTGCTCTTGGCTGCCTGCTTATCAAATGAAGACCATCTTCTGAGCATGACCTAAGACCCTTCATGACCAGGCTCCTGTACCTCTCAGACCCACTGCCCATTGACTATCTTGCTGCTCACTGAATTTCAGTTGCACTCAATTATGGCAGCTTTATGTTTCTGCCACTTTTTGATCTGTGCTCTACACCTGAAATGCCCTTCTCTCAAAGGAGCCACGGTCACATCTGACTCTTAGCATCTTGGCAAATTCCTGCTCATCTCTCAGGCCCTCCTCACCTCTTCAGCAGTGCTTTTTCCAATCTTCCCTGTGGGTTCTAGAGCCATTCACCTCTCTTCTGGAAACAAATTTCTTACTTACAACTTCCTGTTTACATGTCTGTCTCATCCTTACTTACATATACTATACATTTATTTTGTATTCATGTTGTAATGTTTATCTTGACATTTTACCTGCAGACTACTATAAACTTACTAAATGTTGGTAGAATAAAAACTGTTCGAAAAATTCACTAAAAATTCAGAGACCAGTAGACTCACACTGTGTAAGCTTTTAGAGCACTGGAGTAAGGGCCTTGTGGTTGCAATTATCAAATTAAATAAAGTATATATAATCCACTTAGTTCTGTTCCTTCTCTGTTCTCACGAGCTCCCTTTTAATATCTCATTGCAACTCTGATTCATCTGTTGGCCTGGATACTTTTTTCCTCTGGTTGCCCTAATAGGTCCAATTAGTCAATTAGTCAAAAAATCCCACTCAAATTCACAGGTGTTGGCCTAGGCCTGAGCCTTTGAAGTCTCTCCTTAGATTCTTTCTGAAATATTAGCATTGAGCTCCATTAATCTAGGAATAAACAATTCTCACACTGATACAGAATTTTTCCTTTAATGTATTACAAGTCCTACTACTAAAACAGGTCATTGATTAGAGTCAGTTGGCAAGTGCAGAACAAATGTATGAAACTCCAGAGAGTGTTTCCCTCCCCATACAAAACCCCAAGTAACCCCATACAGCTCTACTGTCCAGATTCCACTTAAGAACATCGCATCCTATCCTCATCCTTCGTCTATGGCACATAGACTTGATTTTTATTTCTCTCTCCCAGACTGCCCCTTCCTGTTTGAGCTTGCACTTCCCCCTGCTGATTTGGTCCCCAGCTGAACTTCCAAAGGCAGTCATTTTACCTCTGCTCCCCACTCCATCATCCAAGGACTCTGATAGCAATGTACTTAGAATCTCACTCCAGAGTCCAATTTGCCACAAATCTAAGGTGAAACTTCTACCCACAGCCCAATTATATTTTTGGAGGGTCCTTTTCTCATCTCAGGCAATCATCATCAAGTTCCTCCCAGACCAATTTTCTACACTGTCTTTTCTTTCCTTCTACAAGTAAGCAAGAAAAAAAAATCAGTCTTTGTAACAACATGGCTTATTTTATAAAAACGTTGAAAGACGGTTGAGGTTTAGAGTACCCTGCAGATTTTTCTATACCCCCTTCACTCATGTGATTAAGACTTGGCTTTAGTTTTCAGCCTTCAAGGCCCCGATCTTAGCTGTTCTTGAACTCTCCCGACGTCACAGTGTTGCTACCCTTTGTGTGTTCAGCAACACACAAATGTTAAAACACACACTTTAATGTTAAGAAAACCCAGGCCTGAGCAGACCATCATGACTCCCAGCACTAAGGAGGCAAGTACCATTCACTCTGGAATATGGAGGTGAAAACAAGTGGTTAAACCGTTAGAATAAAAAAGAAATGGTTACTTTATTCTATTTGTAGCCATAGTCATCTGTCTTTCAGAGGAATTTGCTAAGCTCAAGATGGATCCCCTATATCCTCACATCCCCGAACAGGAAGTCCTTACCCTCCAGCCTGAGAATCATTTACCCCCTCATTTTCCTCTCCAAAATAATGGTAGATTGAAACAATGAACAGGAACACAAATTAGCTCAGCTGGCTACTCTGGGTATGGACAATCAGCTTATGCCTGTGGGAGGCCTCTTCTCTTTCCAGTGGAGGCTCTAACCCACAATTCGTAGTCTTGCACTACCTACAGTCTGCAGGAAGAATATAAGTAGATCTGTGTATTACTGGTTCTAGAAACACAACCAGCCAGAGGCTGACTCAGTAGCATCCTCCTATAGATTTTTGTCTATTTTCATTTTTAAAGGGAAGAATTCAAACTTAAGATCTAAAAAGCCTGGATCAGATACAATTTCGAAAGCCAAGTCAATGAAAGGCTGGAATTGGGTGAGCATCACCTCCTTGTACATTCTGCCATCCCTTGCCCCAGTTCTGTATGATTATAGTCTAGGAATAGGGATGTGGCTCAGCTGGTAGAGTGCTTCCTTAGAATACAAGGGGTCCTAGGAATCATCCACACCATGTATAAACTGGGTGTGGTAACCTATACCTGTAATCCTAGCACTTGGGGTATAGAGGCAGGAGGATCAGAAATTGGAGAGCCATTACGAGCTACATAAGGAATTTGAACTCAGCTTGGGTTAAGAATATATACATATATAAGAATACACACACACACATATACATATAGATATATATACATACATATAAATACACACACATATACATATATATGTATATAAATATGCATATGTGTGTGTATTTAGTGGTATTGAAACATATCTTTAGCAGCCTTGACCCTCACTTCAAGCAGATTCTTCCCTACTAAGTAAGAATTAGTGTTGCAGGAACTCGGAACTTCACTTCATTAAAGAAACATGTTCTATAAACTGTGATGAGGCAACTGGACAGTAAAGTTTATCTTGCCGCGACAGTTGTGGGTGTCCAAAAAGCTGAATTCTACAGAACCCCGTAAACCGGATTATTCCCAGGTGACAAGTGGCAGGATATGTATCGAACCAATAGTAGCACACGCTGAAATTATGCACAGCTGTTTGCTAAGACTTTGCCCTGATTCACCAGCTACAATACAGCTGCAGGTTCACACCCAAGCTTGCCATCTGACTTCCCATCATTATGGGCTATCCTGGTGCATGTATTGTTAAGAGAGAAAGATAAAAAACCCACGGATGATGGATGGTGTCTAAAAGGAGGATACTCTAATTCAGAAGTGTTTCCAGGATGCACAAGAAACAGAATCTGTCCTTTCTTCTCAAAAGGGGCTAATGGCTAACCTATTTTTGCTGGATACGTTTAAAGAACCCATCACCCTGATTCCTAGCAATCTTCCTTAAAACAGCCTGTGTGTCTCACTTCCTCTCCAACATGACCATTCAAAGTAGGTCAGAAATATTACTTCCTTCTCCTCATTGATTTTCATTAAGAGAACGCACTTTCTGGAGCATTAAAGGAAAAAATAAACACACAATACAACTTCCAGTGAGTCCCTCTGTAAATTTTTGGCACAGTAAGTCTCGTTTTTCCAAAACCAGGAGAAAAATCTAATCACCCAGAATTTATCCTTCTTGGCTATAAGCCAGCAGTAATCTTAAGCGATACAGTACATGACAGGACTTCAGCCAGGTGAAGAACCTTCCCAAAGAAGCATATCGGCTTTACCCATTATAATTTTCTACATCACTAACCCGCCTCTTTCCTAAGTACTTTCTTCTCTGCCTTCTTCACATCCATGTCTTGCCAGAATGTCAAGAGACCCCACTCTTCTTTATCTGGAAGCTGAGGGCATGGATGAAAGCATTTGTGGAGACAGGGGAGCAGAGAAATCAAGGGATGGAGGGTGGGTACCTAGGTCTCTAAAAAGCTATAATGCCTTAGTTTTCTAAATCCCTTGGGGCAGAGCTTCCCCAGTCTCCTCCCCTTCCTGAAATTTCTCAAACCCAGGTCCTGAGACCTGGCTTTCCAAAGGGGGCGCCGCAAAGTCCTTCAGAAACCCCCAAACACCAGAGAGACATACACCACCAGAAAGACAGCAAGCCTGCACACCCGCTCCTAGCCAGCTAGCAGCGATGAGCAACTTCATCCCTGGACATAAACGAAGGTCCCTGTTCTCCAAACCCGAAAAAGGCGATGGTCACTCCGAGCCCGGGTCCGCTCGACCGCCCCACCCCACACCCCGCCGCAAACTCCAAGTGGGGACCCGGTGCTGCTCACCTCCTGACATGCAGGAAGCGGGCGGCCCGAGGAGGACGAATCCCCAGCCCAGACTGCCTGGCAGCCGGCGAGCGCCCAGCAGCAAATCCAGGCGGGGCTCCAGGGCGGCGAGCGCGCGCGGCGGGGACCCCCGGCCAGTCGCCCCCGGCCCCTGCCCCACTCCCGCCGCACGGCGAGCAGCAGCATCACCGCAGCGGGTGGACTCAGGCGAGGAGGCTGCGCGGCTCCGGCTCCGGGAAGCGAGGACCGTGCTCCTCTGGGCTCAGCTCAACTGGGCTGATCCGCCCGATGACAGCTCGGCCGCTCGCAGCGCGGGCAGCCGGCGCCCGAGCTCCCGTCACGCCAGAGGGAGGGACCGTGGGACGCGGGCGCGGCGCGGGGGCGGGACGTGGGGCGGGGACGCGGGAGCCCGGAGCAGGTGGCGCGTGCTGCGGCTGTAGGCCCAGCCCAGCACGCGTGGAGCCGTGGCACTGCTAACCGCGCAGGAGCCTTACACAAGATAGAGGGAGTCAGAGAGGCCAGGGACTCCCGGGGTGTCGCCCCTCTCTAGACCCCTGTGGACACCCTAGGGATGGATATCTCTTATAAGGATCCACGCCTGGTAACCTCAAAATGAATTTCTACAAGATTAGGGTTTGCTGGAATGGCAGAGAGGAAAGAGGCCTGAGGTTTGTAGTACTGGACTGGGTTATCTCATCAATTTAATGAAAATGATAACAGCACCCACCACGTGAGGTCGCCATGCGGGTTAATTAAGTTGATGTGCACAAAGCCCTTGGAAAGGTGCCTGCCTCATAGTAGATGGGAATGAAGTGGTGGTACCAGACCTACTTCCTGCTGATTTTGTTATTATTTCATACGGATGTGTAGCCTCTGGCGAAGAAGCCTTTTTGCTTCTGGGAAAGCATTTATCCTGTACAAAAACTGCAGTGGTGGTCTATTTTATGTGGCCCCTCCCAGGCAGTGAAGGATGACATGTCAGTGGGAGGAGCTCAGGGATCCTCTGACACACTAAATATAAATGGACCTGAATATGTCTGCAACAGAGTAAATACGTTTACTCAAATATATAAACATTTCCTTTCCGTTTTCTTCCACTTATGGTTTAGGAGTACCCAAACAGGTAAATGGTTCTGTTATCGCTTCATTTTTATTTCCTTTTTTTAATATATTCTTTAATCCATCAAGAATTTATGTAAGCCAGGTTTATATTATCTTTGTCAACAATTAACAATATGTCTAATAAATTAAAAAACACTTTGTAAAAAATAAAGCCCATTTTAGTCAGATTAATAAGTAGATTAAATTACGGATTTCCCTAAGTAGCATTCTTTGTAACTCTCAATTAATAATTTCTTCTTATAGGATTAAACAGCTTAGAGTTACTAGGTGTACATTGGTTTTCTTTTGTGCAGGGCACATCAGAAGTGAACTTCACTAATACACAACAATCACCAGAATTACATCAACAACAGCACAGCTAAAGGCATGCTTTCTACAAAGATTTTTTTTCTTTTTGCAGGTTAAACCAGACTGTAATATAAGTAACTGAAAAGTTTTAAATTCTCTAAGCACAAAAATGTTATTAAGTATGAATTCAAGTAGCAAATGTCTGAAATGTAAATTTTATACAGGCAGAATGAAATATTATGAAAAGCATTTCTATATGAATCAGAGAATGAGAACAATTCTAGAAAATGTGAGTGTGAATTATGCACTCTGGAGCGCAGATATTCTTGAAAACAATTTGACAGCATACTACACTGTGTTTACTCAGTTAGGGAACGTGGTGGAAGAGGAGACAAAACCAATGTAGGAGCCAGAAGGAAAATAAAGAGGAGGGCTGCCTCAGGCTGTCTCTAAGCACCAGGTAGCCTTTGCAGTCATGAACGCGCAGCAGCCACGCCCACTACACTGGGCTGTCAACGGAAACTCATGGGTCCCAAGAGACCCTAGACCTCCATGATGAACTACTGACTACTGATGAGTTCTGGAGGAGGGACAGTGACTGTGGTCCATTTGTGTTCCTAGGAATGAGCCCACCAGGCTTTACTCGATAGCTACCAACCCACATTCACACAGATGGCCCTGCTTTTGCTTAGGTGGTGACAAGACGAAACAAACAAGCAGGAATGTAGAAAGAAATGTATAGGGGATGACAGAAATGGGAGGAAGATAAGGGAGGGAAAAGTGAAAGGCATCACAGCACATTATAAACATATTAGAAATTGTCAATGAATAAACTTAAAGTTATCAGAATATGTATATGCTTCAGCTTTTTAAATTTTTATTTAATTTTTTTTCATACAATATATATTGACATTTTCCCCTTCCCCCAACTCCTCCCAGATTCTTCCCACCTCCCTACCCACCCAACTTCATGTTCTTTCTCTCTTTCTGGTCATATTTAATTCTAGCCATCTAAGAACTAGTAATTAAAGAGAGAAAGTTTCTGTGCTCACTGTTGTTTAATTAAAAATGAAATCGCCTAAGTGCCCCCAAATGGGGAATGGCTAAGTAAGTTATGCTTCTTCCTGTGCTAAAACTATACCGATATTAAAGTTGTATTTTCAGAGGATACTAAGAGACTTGAGGAAGTGTGGTGATACTTTTTCAATGTTTAAAAGCTGGAAACTCACCTTAAAGTAGCTGGTTTCCAGGTGTGGTGGAAGGAGTAGGGTGTACAGCTGAGGGGGTTATTGAAGGAACATGATTAAAACAACTAACCCAAAGCTGTCGGCAGAGGCTGTCTGATAGACTAATAGCAAGACAGCTGTTCGCTTTTCCTTCTTCTTTTTTTTTTACAGACTTTGTTTTCACATTCTCCATAATTATTGTACAGTCTTATTATAATCATTATGTATCATTTACATTGTCTGTGTTCTTTTTGTCAAACAATTGAGACGTGGGAGAGGGATCAGATACACACATAAAAATGTCAAGACCAACATTTCATCAATGTTATTTGTAAAACAAAAAAAAAATGGTAAATGACACCTAAATATCTAATAGTAAGGGAAAACAAAGCAAATAATGTTGTATGTAAAAGAAACTCTTTATACAAATTAATTTTAGTGGGATTTATTTGAGGGACATAAACATGAATCAGCACCCTAAACCAGAAAGCTCCAGCTAGCAACATCATGAACACCATTTGGAGACTACAGAGGATCTGATATATAGAAATAGCCTAGTTACAAACATTGTATCCTCAGCCCTCTACATAGATAACTTATCAAAAACACATAAGCTATGTATTCATTAACATAAATATCATGACAAAATGAACCATTTTCCATAATATGCCAACATTCTGAGTGGGTTTTGTCACATATAGTTGTACTAAGGCTGTGTATTGTATTATAAGCCACAGAAAAGGGGGGGG
>JANHMN010000016.1:8960248-9009435 GCA_030674055.1 Rhabdomys pumilio
AGAGACAGAGACAGAGACAGAGACAGAGACAGAGACAGAGACAGAGACAGAGACAGAGACAGAGACAGCTTGAGCCTGAGCCTGAGCCTGAGCCTGAGCCTGGTTTGGGCTTTTGAAACCTCAGAGCCTACCCCCAGTAACACACCTCCCGTAACAAGGCCACACCACCTAACCCTTCTCAAAAATTTCCACTTACTGGAAACTAAACATCCAAATAAGTGAGCATACAGAAATAATTCCCATTCAAATCATCACAGTTCCTAACAGCTATTTTTCTGTATCATATTCTGCATTTCACATATAATTTAGTCATTAGTTTAACATGTAAGAAAAGAGGAATGAAAAATGCAGAAAAATGGAGAAATTTATTTTTTCCCTTTTTGTAATTTGTTAATTTATTCATTTTTATTCACTTTACATCCTGATTACAGACCCTCACCCTCCCAGTCCCATCCTCACACACTCCTGTTGTGGTAATTCTCCAACCCCAATAAACTTGTGCAAAGAACACACAACTCAGTTACAATATTTGTAAGCTGCACGCCTGGATGGGCAGATACACCACTACACTCCTCTGTTCCCCAGCTATGGGATCCCCTGCTACTGCGGTTCCTCCAGGCCACATGCTTTAGTTCCATCTTCTTTCCACCTCTTCTTCCTCCATCTTCCTCTTTCTATCCCACCTCCTCGTCTCCCTTCCTTCTTCCTCTCTCTCCCTTTCCAAAACTTTCAGCCTCACTTTTCCCTTCCACTGCCCAATCACAGGTTCTAACCTTTATTTGACCAGTTAAGTTGTGGAGAAGGTTCATAAGAAGTCATCTGAGTACTGATCCACTCCTTGTCTGAGGCAGCCCCCGCTGAGAAAGAAGAATTAGCATCAAAATACAAACAGCACCAGGGCCATACACAACATTTCCCTTTTGTCCAATTAAAAGGCTCTTTTTCTCTCAGATCTAAATTGAGCACGACTTTTACCATTCTATAATTTATAAAGTATAAGATATACTTAATAGCCAATCTACCAATTTTGTCAATTAAATAAAGCAGTCTACCATCTATCCTAACTTAAAAGGCTTACAATTCTACACCTGACTTATATCCTGATTTTAGCTTGTATACCATTTGAAAACCATGCTCTCAAATCTATATCATCTTTCTCAATGCTAAATACCTTGGGTTGGCTATGAGACTACCAGTCTTTAACCTTGTCAGAGAATGACTATTACCTGAAAATATAAGGAGCACAAAACATAGCTTCCAAAACTTAACCAATTTATAGAGACAGCTGATCACCTGGACAGTCCTTCATTACTTAAAATGTTGGAGCATTCGTCTTCAGCCTTCTGGCTTAGGATCATCTGACATAAAGTGAAGCATCCCCTCGGGTACCAACACACCCTGGCACATCAAGTCAAAGGAGGACTAAACATATCCTCTCTCCCACTGAGACCCAACAAGACAATCCAAGTAGAAAAAGGGAATCCTATGGCAGGCAACAGGGTCAGAGACAGCCCGTGCTCCAACTGTGGAAGTCTCACACAAAGACCAAGCTGCATATCTGTTACACATGTGTAAAGTGTCCAGGTCTAGTTCATACATGCCCTATAGATGGTGGTTCAGTCTCTGTGAGCTCCCATTGGCCCAGGTAAGTTAACTCTGTAGGGCTTCTTGTAGTGTCCTTGATCTCTCCAGCTTGCTCATTTCTGTCCCCTACTCTTCCACAGGACTCCGAAGCTCCACCTGATGTTTGGCTGTGGGTTTTTGTCTCTGTTTCCATCCACCACTGAATGAAGCCTTTCAGGAAACAGTTATGCTAGGTGCTTTTCTGTAAGCATAGCAGAGTATCATTAATAGTGTCAAGAATTGGCTCTCTCCCATGGAGCAAGTATCAAGCTGGTTGGCCCTCAATCTCTGTTCCATCTTTATCACTGCACCTCTTGTAAACTGGGTTAATTTTGAATTGAAGGTTTTATGGGTGTGTTAGTGTCCCGCTACCTCTACCTGAAGTCCTGCCTGGCTACAAGAGGTGGCCACTTCAGGCTCCATATCCCTCAATGCTAGGAGTCTCAGCTAGGGTCACCCCCATCATCTCCCAGGAACTCCCTCATCCCAGGTCTCCAGCTTGTCCAAGAGACATTTTCAGTTCTCTCTCCCAGCCCTCTCCCTACCCCACTTTCACTCCCTACATCTGACTCCTACCCCTATACACTCTCCACAGCTTCCTTTCTCCATCCACTTCCGATGTCTATTTTATTTTCCCTTCTGCATGAGATTCAAGCATCCTCCCTTGGGCCTTAGCTTCTTTGAGTCTCTGTACTGTAGCATGGTTATCCTTACATTATGGCTAATACCAATGTATAAGTGAGCATATACCATGTGTATCTATCACCACTCAAGATGATATTTTCTAGTTCTATCCATTTGCCTGCAATTTTCATGATGTCCTTGTTTTTAATAGCTAAGTAGTATTCCATTGTATAAATATATCACATTTTCTTCATCCATTCTTCAGTTTAGGGACATCTGGGTTGTTTCCAGTCTCTGATTATTATGAATAAAGCTGCTATGAACATAGTTGAGCAAGTGTCCTTGTGGTATGGTGGAACATCTTTTGAGTATATGCCCAGGAGTGGTATAGCTAGGTCTTGAGACAGACTTATTCCCAATTTTCTTAGAAACCACCAGATTGATTTCCAAAGTCATTGTACATGTTTGAGGAATTTCTAAAAGGGACAAAGAAGTTTATGTTGTTTTTTTGTTTGTTTGTTTGTTTTTTATGAAGAATCTCACTTGAATAAAAACTAACTTTGAATGTCCTGATTTGGTTGGTTGGTTGGTTGGTTGGTTGGTTGGTTGGTTGGTTGGTTTCGTTTTTAAAGAATTCCTTGATTTACTTCTCTAAGGCCATTTACCAGTGAAATACTTCTCTTGCACTCTTTAGACTTCTTTAAAAGATGAAAATGAAACTATTTATAGTTAAAGAACAAAGGATTCGGACCAAACATGGAAGTACATTACTTTAATCCCAGCATCAGGAGACAAAAGTAGGCAGTTCTCTGTGCATTCACAGCTAGCCTGGTCCACAGAGCAAGTTCCAGGACACACAGAGAAATTCTGAACCTCTGTCCCTTCAAAATGTTTTTTCTTGGATAGAAAGTTTAACCTGCTGTGAGAGGTTGTGGAAACACTCAAGAATAATACACTAGAGTTCTTCAGAGACACAAAACAAATAAGATCACACAGAGATACGTGTGCAAAGACATGTCAGAACTGGCTATATGGTTATGGAAGCTAAGACAACCCTCATCTGCCCTATACCAGATAAAGATACAGGAAACTTGAGAGGCCAAAGCCAAGAACCTGAGAGCTCAGATTTTTTGAGAGCAGGAGAAGTTGTATGCCTCAGCTCAAAGACACCAAAATCACTATATTCTTTCCACTCATGGTAAGAAAGACCAGATGCTGATTGTCCAAATGGTAAGTAGATCTACTTACTATTGGGTAAATTGCTCATTTCTTTCAGAAACACCCTCATAAACACCAGACATAAGGTTCTAAGGGTTATCCACGGGTGTCCCATAGTCCAATCATGTAGACATAAAACATTGACTATCACAAACATGAAAGAAGACAGACCTACATTAAATGGAAACTCTCCTCCTTACTGGCTATGTGAGTGAGCATTACCTGAATGTCAGTTTTAATTTTTTCATCAGAAAATCAGAACTAAAAGTACCTGACATTGTAGAGCTGGTGTGCAATAAATTAAAACATCAAATGAGCTCATGCATCCGAAGTGTCTGGCATTGTTATTGGGATAGTTATAGTGTGTTGTAAATATCCTTTCCCTAAAATTACTCATGCTATATTAACCTGCAGTCTAAAAGTTCCCAAAAAGAGATGCCCCAATGTCCTTCAGTCGAAAGTTTTGCATCTTGTTGGTAATTGTATTAGTCAGGGTTCTCTAGAATAACAGAACTTTTAGAATGAATCTTTCTATAGAGAGAGAAAGGAGATTTCATAGAAAGGTTTACAGGCTCTAGCCCTGCTAATCCAACAATGGCTGCCTGTGAATCAAAGACCCGAGAACCTAGTAGTTGTTCAGTCAGTAAGACTGGAAGTTTCAACTGGCCTTCAGTATTACTGGAATCCCTGAGAATAGGGCTCTAAGAAGTAGGCTCTAGTGCCAGGGAAGGAGGAATAGATTTGCTAGCAAGGTGAGAGCAAGCAGGCAGAGAGCAATAGCTTCCTTCTTTCACATCCTTATACAGGCTTCCAGAAGAAGACATGGCCCAGATTAGAGGTAGGTTTTCCCAGCTCAAACATTCTGTACTAAAAGTGTCTTTCTGCCTCAAGATCCAGATTAAAGAGCTGTGTTCCTACCTGAAAGATCTAGATCTTCCTACTTCAAATTAAGTAAAAAAAAAATCCCTCAGAGTTGTCTCCCTCCATTTTTGAGGTTCTAGTTAATTCCAGATTTAGACAAGTTGAAAGTCAAGAATAACCATCACAGTAATTAAAAAAATATTAATTAATTATGTGAATGTTCGAACTGTCTGTGTGCTTATCTTTAGTATAGATTTTGTGTATGTCTTTGTGCTTGAGTGAATGATCTTAAAGGGTCTGCAACTCTGACCTGATTGTTCCCTCAGCTAACTGGATGCATTTGGGCTTCCCTTTTGCCAGAAAATTCTGGAGTGTTTGTTTCCCTCTGCCCACAGTGCTCCTTGGAAAGTCTTTATTCAAACGTCCTTTCCTGTTTTGTCTTGTTTTGTTTTGTTTTGTTTTGTTTTGTTTTGTTTTGTTTTGTTTTGTTTTGTTTTTCCCTAAAATTCCTGTCGGTCCCTACCTCCCTTTCAGTGCTTTACTTTTCTCCCTAGGACCATCACCATCTTGCAAAGCTGCATTTTTGCTTATTGGCTGCTTCTCCTACCTAAACTCCAAGCTCCATGGAAACAGGATTTTGTTTGTTCTAACTCCTGTATTCCCAAATCTAATATCCAAGCATCGATAAATATGTGTGACATGAATCAATGTGTTATGTGAGTACCATAAATGAGAGAAGTTGATTTTTTTATTAGTAATATGAACTACTTCAGATACACTGCAATTAACTGAAGTTTCCAAAATTTATCCAGCACCATCAATGAGGGCACCTGATATTTTGATCACTAATATGAATCATCACAGTCATACTATAATTAATTTGGTAGTTTGTAAAACTTATCCAACAATAAATTTGAGGTGATTCCTCAATTCTCAATTTAAAAAATAAAACAAAAAATTAACTGCACATAATGGACTCTACCTCCTTCTGGTTGTAAAGAAAATTTTCTTACCTATTCATTACAGTATACCATGTAGTACATAGTGCCTTGCAGAATTTCACAGAGGGAAAATGAACAAGGAATGGATCTGTAAAACAGAGTGGAACAAGGAATAATACCCTACCCCCTACTAGATATGAATTCTGGTATGAGCCTCTTACAGCGCTCAATCCTCTGTGGCTTCTAGTGCAAAGGAATCAAATGCCACTCTGGGCCCTCTTTGCCCTGACAACTTATCTATAGCCATGCAGCTTCTGCGGCTCCACGTTGCTCACAGTCTCCTACACCTCGTGTGAGAGTGTTTCGTTAACCTACTTTCAGTGTAGAATCTGGCCACAAGGGAGTCTTGGGAACATGGTGGAAGAACATCAATAAGGCCAGAAAATCTCAAGTGTAACAACAAATGAAAGCTTCTCTCAGCTGCTTGAGGTATTTTTGTTATTGTTCTTCTTCTCTGAGCATAATTTCATGCTAAGGCTTTACCTTTCTTAGGTATCTGTTTTTAAATAATTAATAAATACTTCATATCTATAAGACTTAATATATTACTGTTGGTAACTGAAAGTATCGTAAGTACTTTTTATTTTTCTAAAATCTAACTTTTAAATGAAGATATAGTTAAGTTGGCTTATTTTTATCTGTTTAACCTTTTTTATTCAAAAAGGCAATATGAAAAGGAAGGTAATATAAATATGGAGGAAATCTAACAAATTCCTGTGTCTCTCCATTGTCTTGCCACTCACCAATACTTTCGTATCTTGCTACTGATCATTTCTTGACTAATTTGGTGATAATTCCATATTAATATCTTGAAATATATTAAATGAATTTCAAAGGTAACTACCACAAATCTGGCATATGTGAAACACTAGAGATTACTATTCAGCAATAAAAGGAAATGGACTACATATGTGCATTATAACCTGGATGAATTTCAAAAGCATTAGACTAGAAGAAAGAAGGCAATCTCAAAAACTACATGCTATTACCATTGCATTTATATGGAATTACAAAATATAAATGAAATTATAGTTATAGAAGTTTCTGGTTCTTGATGGCTGAAGTGGAAGGGAGCAATAACCTCAAAGTGATATGTGTATGTAATGGGTATGTAGAGATGATGAATCTGTTTTGTGTCTTAATTTTAGAAGTAGCTTCTATAGGTGTTAAAATTCATGGATCTATACATGAAAAAATCAATTTTGTTATTACACTTGGGATCCTCTGGCATTCCTTCCTCTTTGTTCCCTCTGTGCTCAGCCACCATCTCATCTCGTCTTTATTGGGGTCACTGAAATCTTAGCTACTGAATGATTAACCTCATGATGTTATGCATACGGAATTGCTGTAGTCTTCACTAACTTTTACCACTAGGTGTCACAGTACTAAGAGACACTCCAGAGGAACCTCTGGACTCCGCCTCAGAAATTCATGGGAAATATCATTATAAGATTTTTAACTTCCCAGTCCACTGCAAAGGAAGGTCCCAAAATAACATGGAGTAATTTCAAGCTCCAGATCAATTTTGTCCCCTGGAGGAATATTCCTCTAATGAATACTAAGACTTTTAAGCTAGCAGAAGCCAAAATAATGGATTCACGATGCAAAAGGTTTTGTGCCTTGATCATTAAATATAACTAAGAGAAATGTCCTCCCTGCGCTCATTACCTAGTTGGAGGAAGTAGCATTATGGATTAGTAATTTGTTCAGAGATCATATTTTATTCCAAAGGATACAGCTCCAATATAAAAGTGTTCTCTCTCCACTCAGAGTCCTGACTCTCCCTTAAACTGTTTGTAATAAGACAGACACTTCATAAGGATAGTTTTGTGGATATAGTACCAAACTCCAAAAATAGCCATCTTAATTGTTTTTGCTATAAAGAGATTGTGTTGACCAAAAGCAACACTGTGTGATGTGACATTTAATCATGGCATTCATTAATTCAACAGAAGCAGCATGGTGGCACCTAAATTATCTCGATTGTTGTTCCAGCAAGGACAAACCTTGTTCTACACTGGAAGAAATGCAGTACAACCCACAGAAGAAAGGTCTCCCACGTTATAATATTCAATGGAGCAATTTTACAATTGCTCTTTCGGCCATGGTCAACGCCAGCTGTCAGTTCTTTATTGAGATGTGTGGTCTTCATTACTGTGGTGGTAGGCCCTTCGTTGTGTATGATGTCATGGGCGCCACTCACAGAGGAAGAGAACTGATAGATATCAACATGGTGGATCAACTGACTCACGTGGTCTTAGTGCCTTTGGTTAAAACAGATTCACATGGGGCACTAATATGATCACACGGTGTCTATCTCAAATGGTTCGTTCACCGTTATTCTCCAATCTTCCTTACCACCAGACTTCTGATCATGTTGTCTGCCATCTCTTTCACTATGTAGTCAAACCTCTCCACCTACCCATGAACTGTAAACATCTGATGACATGGTCATCCAGGTAAAATATACCAAGTTATACGCATTATTAGAGTTCCCTTCTCCATTGCCCCACAGAGCTTATTTTTAAAGTTGGCCCTT
This sequence comes from Rhabdomys pumilio, assembly GCA_030674055.1. NCBI lineage: Eukaryota > Metazoa > Chordata > Mammalia > Rodentia > Muridae > Rhabdomys > Rhabdomys pumilio. Next base: position 8,968,115 of record JANHMN010000016.1, read on the forward strand.
AAGTTCGAAAAAATAATTTAAGGCTAAGAATAATGAACTGAAAGGCAAGAAAAAAATTTAAATCACTTACAAGCAGAATGTTCCACTAAGTGAGACAGTAAATGCTGACACAATTATTCCCATGAGACACATTATTCAAAGGGTGATAACAAAGTCCATCATGAAGCATATCTCAATGTTTGCATATCTATTAATTAATATTCACCTTGCTATGGATTATAGGATATTAAAGCAGTTATAGAACAAAATTTATTATATACATGTATGAAACTGTCAGAGAGTTAAAAATGGAAAAAATAAAATTTATGTGACAGTAGAGTTTTTAAATCATTTTTTAACTTCCCTTTTTTAAGAGAAATGAAGTGTGGTTGGCATGCACATTTTTCCATCTCATTTTCTCAGATGTCAAAGGTAAGAACAATGAGAGAAATAAATTTCAATCACGAAGGATCAGAACTATGCACTAGAATATGACAATACTCCAAAAGAAAAGGCTGAGTGAGTGGACATGAGTTCTAAAAAATGGTTTTAAACTTTAATCACTATTAAGACCCACAAAACTACAGAACTGTGGAGAGTGGGCCTTTCCTGGCTCCTCTCCATCGCCTCTAGATGTCTTCCTCAGATGTCTTTACATCTAAATAAATAAACAGATAAGTAATTCAGTCACCAAGAAGCCAAGCTTCTCAGTCAGCCATCCTGTCTTTGGACAGCTCTAAGAATAAGAATATCTTCTAAATTACCAAAATCTTGATAATCTTCATAGTCTTCTGTCTGAGATAACATTATGCTTCCATGTTTTCATTTTGTGTGAACCTGGAATTTTTCAAAATTGCTCTTAAAGCTTAGCTTTGAACTGATATATTTACATCGTATTAGTCTGTAGAACAGTAGAGAAGAAACACAGTACCACTCACTTTCCAGATGTTAATTCTATGCCCAAAAAGTTTAATATCAAAATGATCTGGAAGTTACACTAATGTTTAGTATAGTTGGCAACGTTCATTAGGAATCCATCAAGTGCCAGGCACCTCACAGAGGGCCTCCAGTGCATGCTCTCACTCAACTCTCCTGACAAACTATAGGTAGGTTCTATTTTTACCCATTTTGAAATGCCTAAAATATAAATACTTTGCACAAGTTCAAATACTGCAGAAGCAGCAATTCTTGGATGCTATCTCAAATGTCAAGAAAAGTAGTGTCTGCATGCTCTGAGCACTACTTTCTGCCGGCCCCATGCCAAGCTTTTCTCTTAGGAGGGAAATGTATTGTTTTCATTGTATATGCAGCAAAGTGGGGCAGAGAGAAGTTTAGCTAAGTCCTGACACAGTAAGAACCAGCCTATCTGGACAGGCTTACCTGCAGATTCAGACCATACATGCATCTCTTCCAAAATTATCTTACTGGGTTTGATGTATCCATGCTAACCTCTTAAAAATGTCCAGATACTGATTAAACAATTTAAACTCAACATTTTGGTCTCTACTACCTTTTTATGACTAAGATGGTAAATAAATGTTTCCCTGTGTTTAAGTAACCAACTTTGGTAAAACTGCTCATTCATCCTGTGGTATCAGCCGTCACCAAACCTCCCAAGCACCCTCTCACCCATCCCCTGTCTCCATTGTCCTACTAAGAGAAGCTGAGTTTCTTAAGCATTTCACTGAAGTACATATTCACCATCACAGTTCATAGCCAGTAATATCAAACAAAACCAAATCAATATGAATTTAATTTTAATAGTACATCTGTTTAAGTCCCAGTGATGGTCATTTCTTCTAAGGATTAAGTTTTGAAAACTAAGACACTAGGTCAGATATATATTTGTTGTTATACTATAATACTATAGTTACGTAATTATGGCTGGTACTGTCTGTATATCAAGAACTATCTTGAGTTCCTGTGAGTTTGTAGGCAGCCTAAAGCACCTTTTCAGCTGATTTTAGCAGGAAGCACATTTATTGTACAATATGTGCTCGTGGTCTAAATTTATTGGTCATGTTTGAAATCAATATTGTGATTGTATGGGTTTAAATTTTTATTTTATTTTGTTGGGTCTGTGTATGTATGTTAGCACACATGTGCCCCTGTGGGTCCATGGAAGTCAGACGAAAACTTGAAGGAGTCCCTTCAGTTCCATCATGTGGCTTCTGGGACTTGCATTCGTGCCGTCAGCCTTTGCAGCAAGCACACTCAGCCCATCAGTTGTGGTTGTATTACTTGCTTAGGTTAGCATTACAGTTTCATTTTTATCTTAACAAAATTACCTAACACTACAAATTAATTACCTTCTATTGTGAGTCATACTCAAGCTTTTTCAGTAATAAATGTTTGTTACCCAAATAATAATCCTTTAAGCCCACAAATCTGTCATATTGCCTGTGGTTGCTTTGAAACATCAGAACATAGTCAATGCATTTAGCAGTTTTCTGTTGTGCTTGATTTCATTGTTTGACATCTATTATAACAACCTTTATCTGTATAAAACAATGTTTCCTTTTAGTTCATTGAGGATGCAACCTCCTTACCTAAAATTCGACCATTTGAATGTCACACTGTTTGTTTTACTCTCAGAAACAAAGACCTCTTAACAGCCTAGAACCTGGCAGATGTTTCTTTTGACATTGCTTTGGGCCTCCCATTTCAGGTACAGTAAAATGTGAAAATTAGGAAACCCTGACCACCGAAGAATAACATCATTATCAGGGTAATTGTATGTATAGTTCAAAGCAGGGCAAAATTGAGAATTGTCAAAACTGTATTTCTCTTCTCCACTATGTAGCTATAAACTAAAAGCTAAGGCATTTAATTAAAAAAGAAATGAAAGCCATATATTTCAATCTAATACCAAGAAATATTTTGTTCTAAAAATTTCAGATATGTTTTATAGCAAATGTAGCAAGTCTTTCTCAGATGCTTCTCCATAAAGCTAGTGTTGCTACTGTCCTTTTCCAATTAGCTTCATTTTGAATTAATCTGTAATGTTATTGTCCCTCTGGGAGATAGAAAAGGTCACGTTCCTTTTCTAAACTATAGAATTATTCAACAGATCTTACCAACTGTACTAGTAATGTAATTCTTACTATACCTCTGAGAGAAAATGCTCCTTCAGATAGATTCAGAACAAGTGGAATCTGTAATGCTAATGTATTTTTCCGGAGAATGTCTCAGCTGGATCAGTCGCCCACGTGTTCACCAGGTCCTAATGAGGTTCTGGTAATAGAGTGGAGAATGACACAATTCTCATTTGTCATGTCTGCTCAAAAAGAAAAATTACATTAGACACCTATATGATCCCTGTGAAGGTTCTTTTGCTATCTCTGATCCTTGGAACTTATAAAATGGAGCTTGAATTTTGAAACATCAATCCTGATTGGCATCTGATGGTTTTTGTTTTCTTTCAATAATAAAATAGAGAATGGTGAAATTACTTAGGGATTCTCTGTCTAATGATCATCATAGCATACTAAATAAAATAAAATAAAATAAAATAGAACTATTTGGTCAAGAGTCAGCTTAAAAGGGGGAATAAAATGAAGTTTCTAAGCATTATGTCCTTAGGACAACTCTGTTTAAACCTTCTCACAGAAGGAAGGAGCTATATATCATTTCAAACCTATTAAGTATTTCCTGCAAGAAAAGAAAGAAAGAAATTATGTAAACAGCATCAAGCCATCATTAGAAAAAAAATTAGTAGCAGAAGCTCTGGACCTGGAAGCAGGTTTGACTGGTTTTACACTCCTACCTTTTAACTTATTTTTGTGGATAATTGCCTTAATTCTATCACCCTTCCATAAATAACAAGTTATAGATAGTATAAAATTGACAGGTTTTTGTGTCAGTTAGTAACTACGGTTATAATTTAATATTTATTAAATGTACTTTCTTCTTAAATATCAATAAATGTAAATATTATAAATGAGTACATATTTTAAAATAGTACACTAAATACCAATTTAGTATATAGATTATATTTTATATATACTTAATATATTTAATGTATTATATACAAATATATATTTATTTATATAACTATCAGTTTATATATATGAATAATTCAGTCCCCCAACTACTTTAAGCTTCAACTGCTTTACCTTTGTTGCTGAAGTCTTTACGTGACTTGTAATTATTATCATCTATCTTTCCCCCAAAATCATTTGCAATCCAGGCAAATGTGAACTTATATAAAGTCAGTCATTCTCTGCTGTCTGTGCCTTTGCATCTCTGCTCATTCTCTTTGTTGCCTCATTGTGGAGTGACCTGGGTGTAGTCTATAAACAAGAGGGTAACATGTTCCTTGAAAATGCTTGATTTATTCTTTCCAGTTATTCATAAACATTCTACTCTACCAGTTTTATTAAGCTGATCGTGGAAGTCTTCAAAATCAGAGTCCTTAAATATACTTCCTAGTCGATTCTGCAGTACTTACTGCACAGTAGAAAAGTACCTAGTAAATCTACACGAGTAAGCCAATGAACATGTATTTGTTCTTGTATCTATGTAATCTTCTATTCACAAAGGATCATCAATATTCTTTCCCAGGTGCCCTGCCCCCCCTCCTTCTTTATCCATCTCTCTTTGTCTCACTGTGTCTCCCCCCATGCCATCTGTCTCTGTCTCTGTTTCTTTCTCTCTCTCCCTCCTTTCTCCCTCTCTCACTTTCAGTGCTTGAGAACAAATTCAGGGCCTTCTGTACCTTCTGTACATTAAGAAATTGCTCTGCCATTGAGCTGCAACCCAAGCCTTTGAGGGTTTGGGTGTTCTGTTTATTTGACGGCTTGCTTTGGTTTTGTTTTGAAATGGGCTCGCCTTGTACCGTGGTTAACCTTAAATCCTTGATCTTCTTCCCATTGCCTCCTGAGTGTTCAGACTATAAATGTGCCACCTGGCATTGACTCTTACGTGTATTAAAGAAATACCCAGAGTCTTTTTCTTCCTTATCACCTCCCCAGCAGCCTTTGAAGACTCTAAAACTTCAATTTTCCAGGCATGTCTCACACTTCACACTATGACCAACTGTCACTATGAAAATAATTAAACTGTACAGTTATTTTCAAGTACACTGATATGTTAACAAGACAGTTCATTGGAACACTCAGTGATAGTAGTAATCTAGTGAGGTGAGCTGAGCTTGACTCTATCTTTTTTTCATAAAGACAGATGCCCATGGAGAAAAACCTGAGATTCTACACGCACAGACAAGACAAATCCTGAGAGAAACATTCCCCAAAGTAGCAGGCTAATCAGAATTCTTAAGTCAACAGTGCCAAAGGCCTGAGCTTTGAAATTGTTCATGACCTAGATGTAAACAGAAAACTGTAAAGAAAATGCTTATTATAGAACACAGAACTGGGTAGGGAAAATTCACATCATCAAGCTGTCCTCCCATGAGCCTGTAGAACAACCTGATTCTAGCAAAGGCAAAACAGCAGATGAAGGAAGTTTCTGTCTAGGGATGATGCCCTGATACACCATCCACTGTCTGTGCCCTGGATGTGCTTAAAAAGAAGCCTGCAAGCTCATCTGGGGTTACCGTTTTGTATGAATGACTGACTCCTGCATGCTGGTTGTTCTGCTGAATAAATGCTCTTTGATTTTACATGCTATTTGAGTCTGGAGTCTCCCTTCAGTGATTTTTGTACCCTTACAGTAAGAGTACTGAGAGGAAAGACAGATGAAAGAAGGAAAACAGAGAGGGGTGATGGGAATGATGCTGTCAACATCCCCACACAATGCCATCAACAATCATCAACTTCAGTTGGGCTAAATAGTTAACTAGTAAAACTATAACTAGACGTAAGAAAGTGCTCTCATGACCTCATGGTACAGAAATTTCTTAAAAAGATAGCTAAGCATTAAAGAAATTATTGATGACATTAACTACATAAAACTTAGGACTTCCAGGAGCTGGAGACATGGCTCAGCAGATAAGAGCACTGACTGCTCTTCCAGAGGTGCTGAGTTCAATTCCCAGCAACCACATGGTGGCTCACAACCATCTGCAATAGGGTCTGATTCCCCCTTCTGGTGTGTCTGAAGAGAGCAATGGTGAATACATAAAACAAATAAATAAATCTTTAAAAAAAAATGAAAAAAAGAAACAAACAAACAAAAAAACCTTTGGCCGGGCAGTGATAGCTCACACCTTTAATCCCAGCACTTGGGAGGCAGAGGCAGGCAGATTTCTGAGTTTGAGGCCAACCTGGTCTACAGAGTGAGTTATAGGACAGCCAGAGCTACACAGAGAAACCCTGTCTCGAAAAACCAAAACAAAACAAAACAAAACAAAACACTTAGAACTTCCATACTTCAGGGGACACCATGAAAATATTAAAACAAACAAAACAAAATGACACAAACTAGGAGATATCCTGTGAGAGCCAATGTTATGTTTTAAGTTTTAATTACTGTGCTGAAGACATCCGTCCTGAAATGCTGGAAGCTGGTTTTCAGTCCCCTAAAAAAGTTTGTTTGACCCAACTGCACCTGGTGAGCTTGATCACATGTAGCCAAGAGATACATAGGCAGGAAACAAATCAGGAGGTATGCTTGCCCCTGATTGGATGTAGGCAAGAACTGCACAGGTAGCAAGTACTTTAAAATGTATGCTTGCTCCTGATTTGACCTGTTGGCAAATCTATAGCCTTATAGGTTTGCCTTTTTAAGCCACTGCAAAATGTGACTCCTTACCAATTCTGGGAACCCAGGAATGGATCTGGCCAGAATCCATCATCCTGGCCAGTATTTAATTAAAGCTTGCTTCAGATTCAGCTCAACAATTGTAGAACTGGTCTTTCTCTCACAATTTTCAGGTTTAACAATCTCCAGGGGAAAAAATAGCATGTAGAACATGTAAAGAATTATTCTTATAAGCAACGAAGAATAGAGAAACCAGGTTGGAGAGATGGCTCCACTGTTAAAGGCTAGGCTCACAACCAAAAATGTAAGAATAGAGAAACCAACCAAACTCCTTTCAAACATCCTTTCAACAGATTTAAATTACCTAATACACACAATTGTTTCTAGGTCTAACTTGAAAAACCTTTTCTCAGCCAGGTGTGGTGGTGGTGGTGGTGGTGGTGGTGGTGGTGGTGGTGGTGGAGGTAGTGGTGGTGGCAATGGTGGCAGTGACTACCCAGGCCTTCAATTCCATCACTCAGGAGACAGAGGTGGGCAATTTCTTTGTTTGAGACCAGCCTGGTCTACAGAGTGAGTTCCAGGGCAGACAGGCTATTCAGAAAAATTCTGTCTTCAAAAACAAAAAGAAAAAGAAAAAAACTTTTCCTTCCTAAAATCAATAAAGTCATATTTGGGACTCACTTTGCTTCTGAATTCAATTGTTCACAAAAGAAAGTTCTAGCTGGGCGGTGGTGGCGCACGCCTTTAATCCCAGCACTTGGGAGGCAGAGGCAGGCGGATTTCTGAGTTATAGGCCAGCCTGGTCTACAGCGTGAGTTCCAGGACAGCCAGGACTACACAGAGAAACCCTGTCTCAAAAAAAAAAAAAAAAAAAAAAAAAGGAAAGTGAGTTCTATGCAGTTTCTCATGTTTTGTGTTGACACTTCAATTATTGCTATTATGATTTCTGAGACTTTTTAAAACCTGTAATACATCTGATGTCTCCCTCTCAAATATCCTGTTCAATGGATTCATATGAATTATAACCATACAGCAAAACACAGCCTGAGCCTGACCCAGGGAAGTGACTTTTGGCTATACAAGTCATGAAAGCAAATCTATGATATATGACTACACAATGCTCTAATGGGCAACTATATAAAAAGCAAATCTATGATATATGACTACACAATGCTCTAATTGGGCAACTCTATAAAAAGTAAATCCATGATATATGACTACACAATGCTCTAATTGGGCAACTATATAAAAAGCAAAATTGTGCTCTCAAGATAAAACACCTATTTTTTTAAATTGCATAAGTGGCTGAAAATAAAATATCTTTGGAGAAAATACAAGGCTATCTTTAATATCTCAAGACAAAAGAGACTCTTAACTAGCACACGATAAGAACGAAATATAGTAGAAGGGCGATAGATGAATTTTCACTAAATTTAGGGTTTTTTTGTTTTGTTTTGTTTTTGTTTTTGTTTTTTGTTTTTTGTTTGTTTGTTTGTTTGTTTTGAGGCAGGGTTTCTCTGTGTAGTCCTGGCTGTCCTGGAACTCACTCGGTAGACCAGGCTGGCCTCGAACTCAGAAATCTGCCTGCCTCTGCCTCCCAAGTGCTGGAATTAAAGGTGTGCGCCACCACCGCCCAGCCTTCACTAAATTTAATATTTGTGATATAAAGAGAGGAAACTATAACCGGAATCTATTGTGTTGGGAAAATAATCTTTTTGCAATATAAGAGAAAAATGAAAACCAAAGTGTACACAAAGTCATTTTTAAAAGCAAAAACATAAGCCAAAACTAAATGACAGATTTTAATAGCAAATTTCTCTCAAGTGATTAGTTATCAGAATATATGTTTAATATAGGCTTCATCCAGCAGCAGATGGAAACAGATGAAGAGATGAAGAGACCCACAGCCAAAATACATCAGGCAGAGTACCAGAGGTCTTGTAGAAGACTGGAGAATAGAATTAACCAAGTTGGGGGGGTGTGTCACAGATACCACAAGACCTACAGAGTCAACTAAGCTGGGCCCATGGGGGCTCACAAAAACTGAACCACTAACTAAAGAGCATGAAGGAACTGGACCTAGGCCCCCTATACATTTGCAGCAGATGTGCCACTTGGTCTTTCCCCCCTCCCCCAATTACAGCCAGGACTGTCTCTGACTCTGTTGCTTGCCATTAGATCTCCTTCCCCCTGCTGCCAGTCCTGCTGGGATTAGAATTCTTGGGTGGGATGGTACCCAAGGTGTTTTCCCTGGAGAAGGGGAGGAGCTTGTAAGGATGGGACTGGGAGGAGAGGAGAAAGTGGGGGGTTTCCATTGGGATGTAAAGTGAATAAATAAACAAACAAACAAACAAAAACATCAACAATGACAAAAAGATAGCCAAGTAGAAAACAGGTCCAAAAGCAGGAAATAACTGAAAACATGGTTGACTTAAACATACAAGAACTCTGTGGCTTACAAATTAAAGTTGTGTGAGCTATCAGACTGGTAAGAGTTGAAATGGCATAGTTGTTAAATGCAAGATGTGGTTTGTAGAGCAAATGAGACCTTTGACATGGTTTCTGGGAATGTGCATCAGTAAAATACACTATGGTGCTACATAATAAAACTGATGCATTCTTATGATGACCTGGTCATCACCATCCTAGAAATATATGCCTCTTTCCAAAATGTTCTCATGTGTGTGCCACAAGACTTGCCAAAAATAGTGATACCAATATTTTTTTATTATAAACAAAAAACATGGAAACAACCCAAATGTCTGTCAACAATACAAAGGAAAAATAAGTTGTAATACACATGATGGAATTTCACCTCCAGCAGTGAAAATCAAGGGGCAGCTATCCAGAGCCACTGCAGATGAACCCCGAGGACATGCCATTAAATAAAAGGCAAGCTACAGAAAATGCATATTAATAAAATTCTGTTCACATAAGACTCAAGTGCATATATCACTTACATGGATTTTTTTTCTCATCTAACAATACTGTTAGCGTCACAGTCTGAAGGCAGGAAATATATTTAGCTGGAAATTTGAAAATCGTTTTATGATACTTTTCCTTTCCTGAGGGCCATTCTGGGAGCTTTCATCAATCCTTTCTGAGAAATCGTTGAGGTATAAATTGAGAGAAAGAAGAAGAGAAGGAAGTGTGGCCGCAGAGGGATGGGGCACCACTGTTTTCCTGAAGTGGCGAAATCAATACATTGTAACATTTCACCACTTCCCCTTTATTAGGGATTATGGGGGAATTCAAATTAGTAATATTTTATTTACTTGACTTCGTTTTTAAAGGTCAAATCATTGACCAGGCTATAATAATCAGATTAATATTGGCACTGCAATACAAAGCATGAAGGATTCCCAAAATCCCACACCTCTGTTCTAGTTCCTGAGGAAGTCCCGGGTCCTTCTCTGGCTTCATTTCACCTTCTCTTAAGGTAGAGTAATATGCCTGCCTCAGGGAGAGATCCTGATTCACTAACACCACTGATTCAGTTTAAGAATTAAAACAGGAGCTGAAAACACAGATAAGTGGTTGAAGCTACCTGCTGTTCTTCCATAGGATCCAATCTGGGTTCCCAGCACCCATGGCAGATGTCTCTCAACAGCCTGTAACTCCAGCTCCAAAGACACCAATGTCTTCTTCCGGTCCTCATGGTCACACACACACACACACACACACACACACACACACACACACACACCCTACAAATAATAAAGAAGCAAATAAATAACTGTTTTAAAAGTAAAAAATAAAAAAGTACATCTGTTTTAAGTTTTTGTGTTAGTTCTCTACTCTCGGCATTTTGATTCTTGGTCACATGGGTCATTTAAGAGTAAGAGTGAGGAAGGGGATGGAGGAACAGCCAAGTTAAGAGGGTTGAGAATATAAAGGTCCAGACTTCAGTTCCCTGTACCGACATCCAGTAGCTCACAACCACCCACATCTCCAACTTGAAGGGATCCTATGCCCTCTTTTGGCCTCTGGGGCACTACATTCACATACACATACCCCACACAAAAACATGTATGTGCATATAATTAAAAATTAAAAAAATCTTGGTTGGGCATAGTGGTGCATGCTCTTAATCCTAGAATTCAGGTCTCTGTGAGTTAGAGCTGTCCTATACTTACATAGAGTTCCAGGACCCTGTCTGAAATGGGAGGAGTCTTTTTGTTTCCATATGTATTTCAATCTGAAAATGACTGGTGGCAAAGACCTGAAGTTAAATTCCTGATTCAACTGAACCAGGGGTCTCTATTCTGCTCATGAGCTATTGACCAGCATTTGTGGAGCTTTTATTTGGATAGTTCAGAGTTCAAAGCAGGGACAGAGAAACAATGAAAAAATATACATAGCATTTATTGCTGTCACCAGATGTGCTCAGAAAACAAATGAGCACTTCTCATGAGGGAATGAAGGCTGTTTGCATAAAGTCCTTAAGCTGATTGCTGAGAAGGGGGAGAAGAAATGTCTTGCCCACAGCATTCCTTGGGCAGGTGTGGACGTTCCTCCCAAGGGAGTGAACAGAAGCTCTAAGGGAAGAGAGTTCACAGAGCAATACAGATAGCATGGGGACATCTATCACCACACACTTCAATTTTGGTTTTTGTTTTGTTTTGGTTTGGTTTGGTTTGTTGTTGTTTGTTTCTTTGCTGTGTTTTCCTATTTCTGGGTAGAATGGCTTGGGAAGTTTCACTTCAATTGCTTGAATCTATACATTACTTTTGGTAGGATGGTCCTGAAGGGCCCTAGGGGCTTTTGCCAGCCTTACACCCACTCGCCTCTGGTCAAGGCTAGGCCAAGTTCCATTCTCCACCCACAGGAACATTCTTGAGTAACAAAAAATTCTCAGAATGTACTGACTGATAGTCACCTGACCCTCTGGAAAGTCTCAGGTAGAGTTCAAATGCATGTCATGCTTGCTAGCCAATAGATTTAAAGTTCAATATGCTTAGCCAATAAGTTTGAACTGTAACCTTGCTGATGTAACTTGTGCCCCTAAAATGTATAAAAACTGCTTGTAATAAGCCATTTGTGTCAGCCTTCTTCTCACTCTCTTTTAGGGACTGATGGAGGGTTGACCCCGATACACCTGAAAATAAACCTCTTGCTTTTGCATCAATCTGCTCTCTCCCTGTGTCTCACTCAGGGGCATCTTGAAGTAAGTACCACTGACAGAGGCTCGGGGTCTTACAGTCCTTTTTTAAATTACTCACTTGAAGAATGACAGCATCTTCTGCAAATGGTGTTGGGAAAACTGAGTATCCACAAACAGACCCCTCTCTCACCATGCACAGAATTTCACTCCAAATGATCAAAGATCTCAACATGGAATGGGCTCTAAAAGGTACAAGCACGACAAACTAGCTTGCACAGGCCTCGCCTTCCCTCATTCCCTCTTCCTGGCTAACCTGTTAGATTATGTTCCTAAAGCTAGTCTGAGGTCTACTCCCTTTTTTGTCCACTTCCTCCTTCTGAGGCCAACCACCAAGATCCAGCCATCAACGCATTGAAGTCCAGTTAATTAGGGTAGCCAAGAGAAAGGTTAGTCCTCTTGGCTAACCTAATTAACCTAAACAAACCAACTCATCCTAAGATGCACACATGAGGGAGAATACAAGCCATTTGCTGCTCTGTCCTAGTGTTAGGACATTTTTCCTTTTATAATTTACATTCGCTTCCGTACAGGCCGCCTTGGTCTCCTCTCTTTCCAGAAGCAGTTCAAAAGGAGTGATCCCTTTACCTTCTCCTTAGTCCTCTGTCTCCTGCTTTATCTTTTTTATCCCCTGCCCTTTCTGCCTTTGGGGTAAATAAATCTCCTTCATGCTGAATACTTGGTCTTGGTGTGTCCTCTGCTGACTCAGGTCCTTTCAAATATAAAATAAAAAATTAAGTCACGAACCTTCTAGAAAGCCAGGGAAGGAGTTCACAGCAACACATAAGCATAAGTAAGGATTTTCAAAGGATTACAATTGCTCAGGAAATAAAGCCAACAATTAACAAATGCAGCATCATGAAAGTAGAAGTCTTTTGTACAGGGGAAAGAAAAATCTCACAGTCAATCAAGTGAAGAGGCAGCCTATAGAATGGGAGAAATCTTTTGCCAGCTATACATCTGGTAAAGAGAATACACAAAGAATTCAAAAAACTGAAATATCAAGAAAACAAGCCAATCAAAATAGGCTATAGATCAAAATTTTAAAAGTCTCAAAAGAAGAAATACAAATGGATAATAAACACATTTTAAAAAATTCAGCATCATTTTTTACCAGGGATTTGTAAGCTGAAAGTGCTTTAAAGCTCTATCTCATAGCAATCACAATGGTTATCACCAAGAAAACAAATTCTGCATGGATGTGGCAAAAGGAAAGCACTTACTTAGAGGGAGCACTTACTCACAGTTGGTGGAAGCCTAAACTCTGAAAATCAGTAGAGAGATTTCTCAGAAAACTAGAAATAGATGTCCTCCACTACCTGGGTATATAGCAAAGGACTTTGTAACCACTACAGAGATCCTTGTTCATCCTTGTTTACTGTCATTCTATGTAAGTAGGTAATGGAACTGTGATAATAAAATTTGGAAGCAGCTTGAAACAAATAAAAGAAATTCATGGTCAGCTAAGAATACCAAATATATCCATAACAGGAATACCAGGACCCTCCAGGGACAGAGTGACCAAAAATAAAAAGGCAAGCAAGGACATGCCCTGTCAAGTTTAGACTAGCCTAAGTAAATAATGGGCTATCTGGTGTTTGTCTTTCCCACCCTTCCTGGGAGGTCCAAGGTTTCATGGTCAAAAATAACTAGACATCCTACCAGCTCAAATGATTGCTTACTCAAATTGCTGATGTTTGAAATATCCAATCACATGTAGCCATGCCAAATTTTCCAGCCCTCCCCAGCCTCTACCTATAAATATCCCAAGCTTTCTGGGGGCTTCGTGCAATCCTCTTTCCCCTGCGAGGGATACCCAAGGGCCCTTGCCATTAAACTGCCTTTTGCTGTTGCATCAAAAAGATCTCTCGTGTGTCTTTGGGTGCACGCTGATCCAGACTCGAGTAAGGATCTCCTTCTGGGGGTCTTTCAGAACCAGCCTAGATGTCCATCAACTGATGAATGGTTGGAAATCTGGTATATAGAGACAGTGGAATTTTACTCAACAGTACAGAAAAATGAATTTGAAGGTAAATCAATGGACCAGACTGGGCCTGAGGTGGTTATACTGAATGGGATTGTAAGACCCCCACGAAAGGAGGACCTCACCCAAGCCTCAGAAATTCATGGCACCCAATAACCCACAAGACACTGAACTTGATGCAATCAGCAAGAGGTATATTTCGATCAACATGTCAAGGTCAAGACCCATGACCCATGCAGGGGCAGTGGGGTCTGACCCTGGGGCTTTGGAGGCAGAGAAAATTTAAAGGCCAAAACCACAACCCAGGAGGGAAACCACAACCCAGGAGGAGTGAAGGAGGGTAACTGGAGAGTACCTGTGGAAAGTCCCAGTCCATTATTCAGTTTGTGACAGGGTCCAAGAAACAATCATGGGGAACGTTTTGTATAGGCTATTCTCAAAGAGCCTATTCGTAATCAACCATCTATCTTGTGGTCAGCCAAGTTCCTGAAACACAGAGCTCACAACCAAGCTGACCTGTACTCTTGGTTCTGCTCAGTCTGTTAGGAGTTTCTGAAAAATTTTAACTTCTTCAAGATAACACTAGGACAGAGCACAAATGGCTTGTAATCTCCCTCATGTGTGCCTCTTAGCTTCAAATATTCAATTGTGTATCCTTCTTGGTGACAGTTTTTCTGTTCTGTCATTTGTTTCCATTTTATACTTCAGCTCTCTAGTTACTCAGATCCACGTCTCCTAATCTTATATTTGGTTGCCCCCTTTGCTTAATATGTAACATCTCTTTTTATCTTATGAAGAAATTTTGAACTGTTAGTAGGACAGTTGGTGTTTACATTTTTCAAGCTGTTAAGGCCTCCTCCCCTAGCATAGCTGTGGCCATTTTGATCCATGCCTGCTAATCATTTTATATTGTTGCTGACACAGAAAAATAGCTTGACTCAGAGCTGGGTCAAGTTGACCACACCTCCTGCGGTGTTCTGAAGCTTGCAATCTGGCCATGGTGGCAGATGCCTTTAATGTCAGCACTTGAGAGGCAGAGGCAGGTGGATTTCTGAGTTCAAGGCCATCCTGGTCTACAGAGTGAGTTCCAGGACAGCCAGGCTATACAGAGAAACCCTGTCTTGAACCACCCCTACCCCCCCAAAAAAAATTCCACAACCACCGTCTCCACTTAGAACCAATCAGATTAAAAGGTCTGTTTGAATTATTACGTCTAAACTGCCAAGATAAAGAGTTGATCACTTTCTTCCCCTCATATGAGTTCACGGTGGGTTTTGCCTTTATAAACTGGCCCTGGGAAACATTCAGGGTTGCAGGCTTAGCTCTAGGCTCTATCCCTGATTGATCAGTCTTAATAACACATTCCTTCTTAACAAGACCCAAGTTCGAGTGGTTTGTGGGGCAATTCCTGAAACACAACACATGTCATCTCATTCTGTTATTTCAGCTGCTGAATGTAGAAAACTCTTTAAAAAAAAAATTACCAAGGATCTGGGAACCAAAATTTGAACCCAGAAAACATTCTGTTTTCTATTTACACCACAGGGCTCCTGACTTCTAAGTAACTAATTCAAAAGAGACTTAAGATTAAGTAGTAAATTATTTACCCAGAGTGAGTCTAAAACATTTCTTGTCTTATTCCATGTTCTATATCCATAGTTGGAAACATTTCTCCCTCTTTTGACTTTCATGGTACCTAAATGCAGTACTATGCTCCAAGTGATTATCAATAAATATTGCTGAATCAGGAACTGTAAAGATGACTCAGTTTAGGCAAAGTACTTATCACATAGGCCTGAGGACCCGAGTTCAACCCCCAGAACTTATTTAAAAAAAAAAAAAAAGCCTTTTATGGTCGAAGCATGTGCCTGTTATCCTATCCAGCTAAACCTGAAAGCTCATTGTTCAGGGAGAGAATCTGTGTCAGTAAAAGCTTTCCTGAAGCATCTTCAAAGACACACCCAGAGGAATATTTCTAAGGTGATTCTAAATCTAGTCAAGGTGACAATGAGATTTAACCATCAATACCTCCCCAGGGAAGCATTTCAACATGAAATGTCCACTCCAAGAAGACACACAGAATTCCATAGGAAAGATAAGAGGCTGGAGCAAAGCTTAGGATGGCTAGTATGCTAAAATGTAGTAACAATGGTTGTTGTTGTTGTTGTTGTTGTTGTTTCTTTTTCCTTGAGAAGTTTTAAAAATATGAATAGTGAAGAAAAGAACAAAGTATTAAATATTCAAGCTTGCAGAATAATGAAAACAATTAATCACTTCAAAACAATTTCATCTCCAGGAAAACTTCAATAATTCAGGAAATAATAACCTGTCCTAGCCATGTTTATTGATTTTCAGAAAAAAATATAACCTTATGTTTCATATGAATAAAGGGCAGATGACAACTAATTATTTATTGACTAAATATTTTACAAATTCTATATTTGAGGAGATTCTGGAAATAATAAAAAATGAATGTATGAATGCTTTATTTATTTAGTATTTTAAAATTAAAATTACTGCTGAAAAAAGAAACAGTGTTATTAGCAATGGTTTTTCCATAGATGAGAGTCTAAAGAGTTTTTTTTTTCTGTTATTTTAAAAATATTTTCTTATTTTTGTTTATGTATGTGTACCTATAAGTCTGTGTATCTGTGTGTATAGGTGGAAGCCAGGGAAGAATGTCAGGTGTCCACCTTCTTCCCCTGAGACAAGGTCTCTTGCTGAATCTAGAGGTCACCATTTTTGGCTACATTGGAAGCCAGCAAACCCCAGTGATCCTCCTGTGCTGGAGTTACAAGTACAGGAGACCATGCTTGATGTCGCTTGTGAGCACTAGGGAACTGAATTTGACATCTGATTCTTTTATAGGAAGCACTCTTACCAACGGAGCCATATCTCCAGCCTTTCTTTTCCAATTTTATACCATAAATTGCATTGCATTTTTTTTGAATTTTTGAAACAAAGACTCTATATGTACCCTTGGTTGGCTTGAAACTAGTTATATTGGCCAGTCTGGTCTCAAATCCATAGAGCTCCACCTGCATCAGCAGGTCCTGGATGCTGAGATCAAAAGGTATGGGCCACCGTGCCCAGTTGCATTACCTCCTAATAACTACTGTAGTCAGAACAGCTAACCTGAGGTCTACCGCTTCATACTATTTTAGATGTGCAATTCATTGCAGTTCATTACAAGGCAAGGGTTGTACAGGAGAACTTGATCTCTAGGACATATTCATTTTCCTTGGCTGAAACTATATGCCACTGAATCTCCTCTCTCCCCAGGTAACACAATCCTCTTTGATTGTTCAGCTTTGATTAGTTTTAAGCAATTCATTTAAGTGAAATGGTGTAGTGTTTGTCTTTATGCATTGGGCATATTGCATTTAGTATAAAATGCTCTAGGTTCGTCTGTGTCTTGACACGATACAGAATGGTTGTGTAATATTATATCATGCACACATATACCTCTCTTTTTTTAAAAGCCATTTGTCTTCTATCGGCCGATCACACATCTTGGCTTTTCTGAATAGTGCTGCAAATGGACTCAACAGTGTTATGATCTCTTCTAAATCCTGATTTCAGTTCTTTTGGATGAGATTTCAGATGATTGTTATATTTTTACCACATTTACTTATTCATTCATTGCGGGATACAAATTCCATGGCAGGCATGTGGAGGTCAGATGATCACTATGGGGAGTTGGTTCTATTCTTTTACCATGCGGGTGCTAGGAATCAAACTCAGGTGGTCAGGCTTGACTGCAAGTGCCTTCATTGGCTTGTCCACCCAGACAGCCCTTTTATATTATTAATTTTTAGGGAAATTCCATACTGTTTCTACAACATGTCTATCATTTTGTATTTTTTCTAGCAGTGTTCATTCAAGGTTCTAATTTCTCCATAAGTTCACCCAAATCCTCATTTGTTTGCTTTTTTTATAATGGCCATCATAATCGGTGCAAGAGAATGTCTTGTAGTGTGTGTGTGTGTGTGTGTGTGTGTGTGTGTGTGTGTGTGTGTTGTGTGTTCTATGTTAGAAACATTAAACAATTTAAGAAAGAAAATACTTACAGTTTCTATTTATATACTTTGATGATTAGTATTATTGATCTTTTCCATTTGTTTATTGGCCTTTTGTATGTCTTCTTCAAATGTGTGTCACTTTTAAATTTTACAAATTAATAGACCTTTAAAAAATTAATGAAGTCTTTATATAATTAATGTTAATGATTTAAAGCATGTGATTACATCTTAACCATCGGAATGAATTTTGCATTATATCAGTGATGTGCAAAATGTTATTAATAAGCGAATTCTTCAAAATATACTTTAAAAAATTAAAGGCAAGGAGCCAACCTTCTGTAGGAGACTATCTATTTCATTCTGCCTTCCAGTGAATTTGACTGTCATCTCTCAAAACCAGAATAATGATAAATTAACCAAATCTAAAAGTAATCAACGGACAGGCAAACATACTAGAATTTAAACTAGCAAAAATGGAGAATGATCATAAAGACTCAAGTTCTATCCAAAGTGTTTCTACGTTTTTACAATATAACAGATAAACCTTATCTGTATGGAGCAGACAATAAATTTTTAAGCTTTGAAAGGCACAGAATCTCTGTTGAAATTATTCTACCCCACCTCCATAACTCAAAACTGATACAAGCATGCAGTAACTACAATGGATCACATTTCTTAGTTTTTATATTATGTAGCTGTCTCACTATTTTCTGTCCATGAATCTGTGTAAATAAGGAATAAGTGTGGAAGTATATTTACCTGGTAGGTCAAAGTGACCTTGAGAATTGCCATACAAACCAAAAGAATCTGGTTGTGGAACAAATAAAGGAGTACCTTGCACTGCCAGACAAAACATGTGGGTTCTGATTGTTCCATGTCTTCCTTTGTAAAACACACCAAAACTTCCTGATTCTGCTTTATTCCTGATGCCAGTTATAGCAACTGGGGTACTTTGTCTCTAGTGGCTAGGCGATACCTCCTGGCCTTTGTGCAAGGCCACTGTCTCCATTACCTCAGTGGTAGACTCTCCCACCACCATCATTTGCCTCTAGATAACAAGCACCACAGTTCTTTCACGGACACCAGAGCTCTTCTCACAGTGTATTTCTCAAAGCCTTGCAAAGACAGAAATCACAGAATCTTCTCCAGGATTACAGTTATGGTTTGGTTAGAGAAAAAAAATATATGATCAATCTACTACAGTGTATGTAATCCTGAATATGACAGCAAATTACATCCCAACTCTTTATGGGTCAATATCAATAAATTTAGAGTAACTCAACATTGTATTTGGCCTTGGTCTGGCAACTGAAAAAAACAATCTATTCTCACATAAATTCACCAGGTTCCTGCCAGCAGACATTTTAGCAAAAATTTGCAGTTCTTTTGAGTATAAATCACATTGTACTAAGTCTTTCCTTGTACTGAAGCTGACTCAACTTAAGAAAGTACAAACCAGGAGAAACAGTGCTAGCAGGTTTGGATAAGATCAGATATGGCCTTATCAGGCATCTGCTTCAGACATTCTTCAAAGAAGGAAAGACCAATTTTTCATTCAACACTGAGTCCATTCTGTTATAATGAGGCTCCCAGAAGTATGGGGTTCAAGTGTCTCAATTATGAGTCCACCCAGATCCCTCATTGCAAGTGTCTCTCTCAAACACTGGTTGATTTTCAGGTAACAGATTAGCACATCTGTCCACTCCACACTGCATCATCAGTGACTACTTTTGAAATCGGGAACTTCTTTTCTAGCTGTTCTACAGAAACTCCCAGTTATCTGACAATGTCTTAAACTCAATATTTGAAGACCTAACATTGTCTTTTTCACTTGCTAAGCTTTCCAGTGTAGTTTAAAGCAACTACCTAAGTTCTTGTTTGCATGTCTTTCGCTAGAATTGTATTGGCTATTGATACAGGAAGTAGCTCCCTGTGGATTTTAAGGAAAAAGAGCCCATGACAAAAACTGCAAGTTGCTCATATGTGATGCAATTAGAACAGAGGCTAGGGTTAAAAAGAAGATTAAGAGTTAAAACAGACTACCAAAAAGGCAGCATACACCAACTGATATGAGGTTCCCAATACATATACAGCAGAGGACTAGCGGGTTTGTGTTTAATCAGAGATGATGCAGCTAACCCTCAAGAGACTAGAGGTCCCAGGGAATTTAGAGGTCAGATGGGGTAGGGGGTGGGATGTGGTAACAGTCTCCTGAAGACTGGGGGTGTATGGATTGGAGGGATGGAATGTGAAACAGTCAGAGAGTGGACTGAGGGGGGTGATAAATCTGGAGAAATAAATAAATAAATAAATAAATAAATAAATAAATAAATAGTTAAAACAGTGGGATCTAAGGCCTTGAGGAAGATGGCATGTAGCTGCATAGGAGAAGACTGGGATAAACAGATGAAAGGGAGAACAGAGCTCTGGCTTAGCTACAGCAGGTCATCGTTTTCCCTCTGAAGGCTTTGAGGAACATGTGCAAGGCATTATTGTTCTGTCATATAGCTTTGCTTCTAATGCAGTTAGTCACAGCAAACTAAATTATAAGCAAGAATAGCTTCAAACAAGAAGCTTGTGCCTAAGAAACCATCTCAGATCTCCCCATAGACAAGGAGGTGAATATGAGGTTACCATGAAACCATAGCTGTACCTTGGCCACTGTAACACAATTAACTCTCTGCCATTGTAAAGTTGCCAGACTTTTATTTAGTGGGAGAACAAAGAGAGGCTAGTATAATTAATATTACTTGAGACACCTGCCAAGTTAGAGCACAGTAATTCTGGACCAATGACTAACAGCTAACAGTCAAGGAGCTGCAGATAGACAAAGAAGGGCTTCTACCACCCCTAAGTGGGCAGGCATCACATGAACAGCACAGGACTGCTCCGTGGTTGAGCCAGGAGGACATGCATAAAGCATGTGGCTCCTCCATTGGCTCAGCCTATGATAGCCAGATGATTAACCAATCTAAATATAGAATACCTCAGCCCTACTCAGTTTCTGCCAAGGTTCTATAAAAACCACCATATAAAGGAGTTCAACAGCTTCTCCCTCTCTTCAAAATGCCTTCTACAATTAGGAATTTCTCTTATTTTTCTCTTCACTTCTCATTTTTCCTTAATGTCTGTTGTAGAATGTATGTAATCTCAACCAGGGACTTCTACTCAACCTTTGATCAATCAGTTCCCAGGTAAAAGACAACTTTTATTATTTGTAGTAAGCCTTTATCAGAACTAAAGCTGGGCAGATATCTACCCTCTATACAGTTAGAATCTACTTTCCCATCTATAACCCCAAGTTATTACTTCTATGTTTATCTAGGCTGCTCTTAACTCTAAACCTCATGGCCACAATTTTAAGATTCTTACCCCCGTGGCATCTTCTCCTCTCTCCACCTCCTCTATCTCTTCTTGTGGTTCTCCTCCATCCTTCCTTGTCTCTCCTCACTCTTCTCTCTTCTCCAGCTCCAATCAGGTAACTCAAAACCAACTTACCTCTATTCCCTCCAGTAATTGTCTATAGCCAATTTTATTTAACCAATAGTTTTAAGTCAAGTAACAAGGTTTGCACAGCAAAAGCCTGTAAACATGAGAATTCACTCATAGGCCTAGACCTCTGGGTACAGAACTTAGCATTATAATATATATCAACAGAGCAAACCTCAACAATGTGTATTAATGTACTCTGCATATGCCCATTAGAGCCTATGTCTTTAATCGTCATTGCTATGAGACAACAGGTAGCTATCTCAGGTTGATCTTTGGTGACCATTAAATGTGCAGTACCCCACGATCCTGTGTCAAGCACAAATGGGCTGAGAAAGGTCTAATCATACTAAAAAACCCTTCAATTAAAAAAAAAAAAAACAAAGGAAAAGCATAACAAATATTGATGAAGGTGCAGAGAAGGGGATGTAAAATTCGACTAATACACTATGGGTAGGGGCAAAAATTTGTACAACCATTGTGAATAACAGTATGCAAATTCCCCGAGAAATGTAATAGATCCATCATATCCACCAAACCTGCTTCTGTGTCTAACAGAAGCAAACCAGCATTTAGTAACGCACCTGTACTCCCATGCCTACTGGAGCAGCTCTATTCACAACAGCCCGCAGAGTCAACCTGGGTATCGTTGCTGGATGAATGGACAGTGTGCTACCAGTTATTCAATGGAACCATATAAAAGGCAAAATGGACAGAAGGAACAACATTATATCAAGTGAAATAAGGCAGGCGCAGAACAACAAATACTGCATACTCTCACTCACATGCAGATGCTAAATGAGTTGATTTCAGTGAAGAAAACAGTACAATACGATGAGCAGAGTCTAGAAGGGGGAGAGGACAAATCAGAGGTGAGAAAGTGAAAAGAAATTCAGTTGAATAGGACTGAGCTGTGGTGTTCTACAGCCCAGTACTGTGAACACGGTTTACAATAACATACACATTTTGTTAAGAACTAGAAGAGAGGAGAAAAAAAAAACCTTCAGTCACAATGGAAGGGCAGGGAGATGGAAATACTTGGCACCTGGTTTGATCGTTATGTAGGGTGTACACATGCTGAATCATCAAGTGACCCCCCCCCCATGAGAAAACATCAGTGAACATTTA
Organism: Rhabdomys pumilio; assembly: GCA_030674055.1. Classification (NCBI taxonomy): domain Eukaryota; kingdom Metazoa; phylum Chordata; class Mammalia; order Rodentia; family Muridae; genus Rhabdomys; species Rhabdomys pumilio. The sequence continues at coordinate 8,990,538 of JANHMN010000016.1, forward strand.
CTCCTGTTAAAATGGCAATATAAACAGGACTGCTCAGACCGTGCTACAGGAAGTAAGCTACTACAACAAAAAAAAAAAAAAAAAAAAAAAAAAAAAACCTGGCAGTTTCTTATGAGTACTTGCACTAGGGCACAGCAATTCCTCTCCTGGGAAATCATGCAAATGAAACGCAAGCACACGCCTACAAAACGACTTTCAAAGAATGTACAAAGAAGCTTTATCCTCAAGAGCCAAAATTATAAAACTAGCCACATTCTTCAGAAGATGTTGCATATAGTAATACATTGGAATGCAGCCTAGCCATGTGCAAACATGAGCTGGTAAAACATACTACATAGTCACTGAGCAATGCTGAAGACTAGCAAACCACTCACACACAGAAGAGAACATATTCTATGACTCCATTCAAAACAAGTCACAGTGATAGAAGCAGAAACCATGGTTGCTTTCCACTGACCAGGAAACTAAAAACTCTTTCAATAAAAAAATAATATCCACTTAGTGAGTGTATACCATATGCTCTGAATACCCAAGATACAACTCAAAGACCACATGAAGCTCAAGAAGAAAGACCAAAGTGTGGATGCTTCAGTGTTTCTTAGAAGGGGGAACAAAATACTCACGGGAGGAAATACACAGAGACAAAGTGTGGAGCAGAGACTGAAGGAAAGGCCTTAAGAGACTGCCCCACCTGGAGATCCATCCCACATGTAGCCACCAAACCCAGACACTATTGCAGATGCCAAGAAGCGTTTGCTGACAGGAGCCTGATATAGCTGTCTCCTGAGAGGCTCTGCCAGAACCTGACAAATTCAGAGGCGGATGCTCGCAGCCAACTATGGGATTGAGCATGGGGTCCTCAATGGAGAAGTTAGAGAAAGGACTGAAGGAGCTGAAGGGGTTTACAACTCCATAAGAAGAACAACAATATCAACCAAGCCTCCAAGCCCACACAGAGCTCCCAGGGACTAAACCAGCAACCAAAGAGTATACATGGAGCAACCCATGGCTCCAGACGCACATGTAGCAGAGGATAGCCTTGTCGGGCATCAACGGGAGGAGAGGACCTTGGTCCTATGAAGGCTCAATGCTCCAGAATAGGGGAATGCCAGGGCAGGGAGGCAGGAGTGGGTGGGTGAGTGGGGTGCACCCTCATAGAAGCAGGGAGAGAGGGGATGGGATAGAGGGGTTTCCAGAGGGGAAACTGAGAAAGGAGATAACATTTGAAATGTAAATAAATAAAATATCCAATAAAAAAATGAAAAAAAGTTAATCATCTCTAACTCTAATAATAATAATTTCATTGTAAGCAACAGAAAATTTAAAATGTCTTGAGAAACAAAAAAATATGGTTGACATTTCCATATTTTAACATTGTTTTTTATATCCTTTTTATTGTAAATACATTTGATTTGTATAATTAAAATATATAGTAAATGTTTCTATAGAACAAATAAACAAAAGATAATTTACAATTTCTCCTCCGAAACTATGAATTATGATGTGTTATGCTTATAAAATATCTGAAAAAATCTGGGGCAAAATACAACTCTGTGGCCATAGACTTTGTAATATACTTAGATGCTTAGCAATGAATTTGTGTCTCCACTAGGTGAATAAAGCACTAGATTAAGTCCCACTGATAGCTTTGCCCCAACTGTAATCCTGGTCCTGTGCCTCCTGGTCAGCATGCAGAGAGTACGGACATTTCCCAAAGACACTACACATTAGTTAGTTCAAGAGACTGAGGAATAAAATCAAATACCGACTTTCTATTGTATAATAAAAGTAATTGTCATCTTCCAAGAATGCCTAAACTCGGTATGATCGTGCGTTCTCTTTCCAGAGGCACATCTTCCAAAGGGAGAACAGGGAGGTTTGACCTCAGTTTGAGCTTCATAGTTGTGTAAATACTAACTTCCTTCAAGAGCTCCAGTGCCAAAATCATGATTCACGTTCTTATTTTAATAATGTCCTGTAGTCCATCACCTGTGGTTTTGCCCTATAAAGTCAGGGAAACTAAATTACTTCTTCAGGTTTTTCAATTTCTTGGAAATCTCTTCACATTTAATGGTGGGGGGAAAAAAAGCATAATTTTCTCAAGTTATATAGATAGCAATCTTCTATTTGTAATTTGATTACAAATGCCAGAAACCCAAGGAAACTTGGTTTAAACTAAAAAGTAAATTCTTCAACTCTTCTAGTTGGTGCAAACTCATCAGCATGTATATGTGAAATAAACCAATATTAAGCTGCTGGGCGGGGAGGTGTGATGTGGTGACCCTACTGTTCTTCCCTGATGTTTCCAGAGACCTTCCTTGGATGCTGAACAGTCCATCTTCTCTCTCTACCTATCTCATTTTGTCTGTTCTCTAACAAATTTATGTACATTAGACCCCTGTGGTTGGATTAATTGCTTCTTAAAAATTCAATTGTTTGTGTAAAACTCATTCATCACAGAGAACTAAAATATAGGGATCATAGGGTTAGCTGATGCTACAGTGTCCGCCTCCTCCCCCCCTCCCCGTTCCCTCCCCCTTCCCTCCCTCCCTCCCATCCACCATTTCCCTACTTTGAGGAGAGGTTGCCTCCCAACCTGGTGCTTTGTAGATGAGGCCAAGGACAGGCTCTGCCTTCCTGTGTTCCCTTCTTTCTCTCAAACAGTTTTCAACACGCCTTCTTCTTCTTCCCCCATTGCAATTGGCATTGCCTTCTCCCTTGCTTCCATAACTCTGACAAGGCACCTCCTAACTTATTTCTTGCAAATGTTACTGACTATACTTTTCCCTGAGTTCTGTTGGCGCTGCTTGAGAAGAGGTCAAAGGGTCTGTTTTCTGCCTGTGAGTGGAGGAGACAGGAGTAAGAATTCTAACTCCGTAGACAGAAGAAAGAGAAGAAGATGAGGTTCTTCTAAAATGTAAAGCCCATTCATGATGCTGCAAATTTTAATAACCCACATATGGGGTAGTACTTTATTGTAGATTCTTTCCTTACATACTATATCTTGATTATAATTTCCCCTCCCTTTAGTTCCAGTTTCTTCCCTCCTCCCCTCCATTTTGTATTTGCCTATTCTTTGTCTCTCAATAGAAAGCAAATGTAATTCTAAGGGATAATTAAGATAAAACAAAAGCTACCACATCTGAATTGGAGAAAGGCAAACAAACAGAAGGAAAAGAGCCCAAGAGAAGGCACGAGAAACAGAGATCCACTCATTCTCATACTCAGGAATCCCACTGAAACACTAAACTGAAAGCCATAACATATACACAAGGAAGTATAAAGAGAGAAGTGTGTGTGTGTGTGTGTGTGTGTGTGTGTGTGTGTAATCTTTAAAGATCTAAAATATAAAGCTCATTCCTGACACTGCAAATTTTGTTCTTGAACAAAATTCTTTGAACCTACATTTCTGGAATTTACACTGTACATCTATTAAAGGCACCTCCAGGACTTTTCTTGAAGTTGTGTCTTGAAATTACTTCCTGACTAATGAGGTTCTATAGGCATCTTCATTCATCTATAAACCACTGAGGTCTCCAAAACAACACAAGCTAGTGTCATTGCTCCTGTTATCCACTATTACTAAACGGTAAGACCCTATTGATGAAGACACCACAGAGCAATGGGTCTCAAAGCAACCCATAAATTTCCTCCCTGCCGCCTAGCTGTCATGGTGCCAGATGTTACTGTACAGCCTGCTGCTAGGAGAAAGACACAAGTCCTCTTGCTCAGTATCAGCCCCTACATGCTAAAATACCTTCCTGCCAGGCAAATGTGTTCTCTGATGCAATAGTAGCATCCCTTTTACAGGGCAGCAAACTAGTCTCCTGACTGGATTTAAGGCCTACTGCACAGAAAATTTCTGTCTGATACTGTAAAGCTGCCAACAAGTCCATGGCTGAAGAGGTCATATGACCAAGGGCAGAACCTAATATTGTTATTTTTCTAAAGTGTCATGATACCAAACTGCCTTCTAAATGGTTGTGCCTGCATCACAGATGTGGCTGCTCTCAGCCTTGTCAAAGAGTCTTGTCTGCAGTGCAATAGTCAACGTGAAGCCTCATAACTGACCAAAGTACAAAGCATAAATAGTATGGACGCTCAGCCGTACATGGGACATTTTTACTAACCCCTCCATCCACCCACCCACACCACCACATTACCACCACCAAGGCTCACAGAGCATCACAGCAATGGAGACAGAAACAATGTCAGAGGCAGAAGATGGGGAGGAATCCTGAGAAATGCTGTCATCGGGACCTGACTCTCACACTCATGGTATCCTTCACAAGACTGAGCCTACCAAAATTTTAGCATAGATGGGAAAGGAACTCATGAGCACCTCAAACCAGGGGGTTATTAGCAGTTGATAGCAGTTGGAGGAGGAAACCCATTCTTCTTTGGGGGTATAGCCCTGGAAGGTTGCCCATGCTTCAGCAGACGGTCCCATGTCCATGCACATATGGGCATCACTAAATGGACTTAGCAATTAAAATGAAAATAAAAGGGAGACATGAAGTTGGGAGGTAGTAGACATGTTAAGGAATATCTGGGGGAGATGGAGAATGAATATGATCAGGTTTCATTATGAAATTCTCAAAGAATAAATAAGAAGTAAAGTTGATAATCAGGGGAGCCTTAGAGTATCTATTAGGTACTTAGTGGAATCTAGGAATTGCTCTAAAGATATTTCCAACATCAATGCACTCAATACACAAACATCTTACAAAAAACACTGGATGCCCTACTAGCTTTCTAGTGAGGGTTAAAGTGTCCTGAAATGGACAAGATGAAGATGTCAGGTCCGTGGCTCCTGAGAACAGTGTGAGGATAAAATAAGGAAATCGGAAGTGCCTGAGACTCCCTCGTGCAGAAGCATAGAGCAAGTAATCAGACATATCTCCACTCAGCTCCATTAACTGCTTTCTAAATTTCTTCTCCCACATAAATGATTTTATAACTTCCCTCCTTTTCTTTTGTGATCTTATTCCCTGTAGTGTATATGGCAAGTGGCATGGCCCTCTCAGGACATAGCTTCACAGCTGTTCATTGTTTTCTCTTTCTTTCTCTCTTCCTTCCTTCCTTCCTTCCTTCCTTCCTTCCTTCCTTCCTTTCCAGTGAAAAACTTATTTTCCCTGCATCGTGATATTTGGCAAATCTTCAGTGTTTCAGTAAATTGCTTCTTGTTTTACCAAAGGCTTAACATTTTAACCAAGAAAGAGGAGAGAAATTCCTTTACCTCTGTTACATGTCCATTTTCAGAAGATCAAAAACGGCCATTTCCTTCTATACCTTCACACCCAAATTCCTTTGGCTACAAGACTTGATCTCAGATATTATAAGGCTTTTCAGTTCATAATCTTTTCTGTTTTCACATGATGTGAATGCTTATAAAGTTTACTGCCCATGCGTTGATATGCTTAGCTGTAGCGTACAGATCCAGAGCACAAGAATGGTGTTCGCATCATTTTACTTTCAAAAAGTTGTAGGAGAGAGGAGCGTCTGATTCTGAAAGATTTTCGATTCTGAGCACTTGAGGCAGAAGTTATGAAGTTGGAGGTGAGGAGCTGGCTCAACTGACGAAGCTCTTGCTATGGATCACAGAGGCCTGAGTTGGAGCCCTAGGACTCAAGCTTAAAAAAAAAAAACTGAAACTCTTAGGTGTTAGGGAAGCGGAAACATTCAGATCCCAAAGACTCACTGGTCAATCAGACAAGCCAATTGGTGACCTGGATCATGCCACCAAAAAAAAAAAAAAAAAAAAAAAAAAAAAAAGGCAGATGGTTAGATGGTTGCTGAGAAGCAACAGCATCATACATATATGCATACATGAGCACATCTACAATGTAACACACACACACACACACACAGGAACACATATGTGCACCTAAAAGAAATAAGTAAATAAACAATGAATTTGTGGAACTGCTCCCAACCCCAGATCACTGGATTTGTTTGAAGCATGAGTGTTTAGCTGGTCCCGTCCAAGGGCTCCTCAGTGTTGGCATCAAACCCAGACACATAGAACATTCGAGATGTGCTACCACTAAGCCACATTCCTAACCTGACCAGGAATGTTTCCAAAATGGCTGCACGCAACATCAGATTTTAGAAATCTATTCCCAGATGAGTTAATATATATCCAGGTTTGAGAGCTACTTTAGTATTGCAAAATTACATGTGGAAAAAATACAGTGCCTATGAGATGATTCTGGGGTGTGATGCAGAATGGAGAATGTTACTTTTAAAAGAGATGAAATACAGAAATTATGACCAGAGATCATAACAGAAAGTGATTCAAGTAACTTAAAATATTTGATGGAAAAGAAAAGACTTTGGCATAGTACATAGAATTTTAAATTGTAGGGTTTTATTTTGTCTCTGTGGTTCCAGGAAGGAATTCATATTCTATTTCAACAAATATGTACAAATTACTTCAGTAATGCAAAGATCTGTATCAGAGATTCTCAAATGATGGACAACATACTGAATGACAAATATCTTGATTCTCTTCCAGCTCTTAAATCTATGGCTTAAATCCACAAAGTTCCATAACAAATCAGGATACACCCAAGAAGAGAATAATTGGGTTGGGTAACAAGAAGTTTTCAAAAGATAGAGGGACTCTGCAAACCATGTGCTCCAGAAATGATGTCCTGGGAACATCCCAAAGATGGCTGGGATTTGCAAAGGGAATTCAGGAGACACCATTATTACAGAAACCAGAGACCTACACATAATACATCAGCCCATTTTGTGTACAAGACTTCCTTAAAGACAAGATTATGGGATAATCAGAGGATTCCCTGCAGGTATCATGGCAGGAAGAGAAATGATCCATGAAGAGGTGAGAATAAAAACTTGGTTCAGCCTTACTAAGACCAAATCAAATTTTAGGAGTCAGATGCCAGGTGGTTTATTACCAGCATTTTAAAACACAGTACAATTTGAGGGAAAAACGTTTCCTGGTGTAATACAATCCCCAGTACACAAGAAAACATAAGCACACAGAAACTCAACTCAAAGTATGTGTTATTTCTTCCTAGAAGATCTGCTCTAGAAACAGGCTACCTATATTATCTTAAGAGCATAAGGAGGAGTCTGGCCTGGCTTCAGTCCTATGATAGCATAGATGTCATTTAGTCTATTAGCCATTCCTGGTCCTGGTTGTAGAAGCTTCATGTGGCCTGACTCAACAGAGAACACAGATGACCACCAGGCTGTTAAACACTTCCAATTCCCAACCTTCTGGATGGAAGAACATGAATTTCCTCCTTTGCAGACATACCCTGTGTGATTAACATTTCTGGTTGCCCTGGAGATCTGGTGGGCACAAGAACCTTCACACTCCCAACAATATGAGATTAGAAAAATAGCAATGGCTAGAGTGGTTCAGAGTGCTTTCTTTCTTTTTCCTTAAATAGTATATATGTGTACGTACACACACACACACACACACACACACACACACACACACATATGTACATAGCTTGTGTATGTGCATATGTTTGTATAGATATATGTGTAAATCTGTGAATATGGATGTGAAGATGAGTGTGGAGGCTATAGGTCAACATTAGGTGTATCTTTCAATTGTTCTTCCTCTTGTTTTTGAGATAGGGTCCTGAGACTTACTGACTAGGCTGGGCTGGCTATCCAATGGCCCCTGGAATCTACCTATAGCTACCTCCCCAGTACTAGGAGGTTATGTTTTGTCTTAAGATTTATTTATTTTATTTATATGAGTGTACTGTAGTTCACACACACACCAGAAGAGGGCATCAGATCCCAGTACAGATGGTTGTGAACCACCATGTGGTTGTTGGAAATTGAACTCAGAACCTCTGGAAGAGCAGTCAGTGCTCTTAACTGCTAAGCTATCTCTCCAGCCCCACAGTACTAGGAGTTTTAAGTGTACATCATCATGTCTGGAATTTTTATAGTTCTGTGGATTTATAGAATAATTCAATTCTTTGAAACTGTATTTTTAGAAAATATAAAGTCTCCAGAATATATACTTTCCAATATGAAACAAGGGTAGCTATCAGAATGGAGAAATTTCTAACAAAATTTCTTCATAGCTGCCAAGATACAAGTGTCTATCTCAATGAATTTGTTCTACAAAAAAGAAAGTAAAGACATTTTGATTCATGAAGTCAGGAAAAGAACTAGCCTGACAAAATACCACATTGTGGATTCCAAAAAAAAAAACATTGTGGAGTTGATAGGAGTTAGGAGGCTATAACCCAAAAAAGAACATAAAAGAAAAGGAGAAATGCCTGACTATATACTCTTTCTTCACTTTATTGGGCCAGCAGCAAGTGTATGTGTATAAGTGTTGGGACCATACAGGTTTCAGCTTAGTGCTGGAAACAGGGTCACAGCCTCTGCACATAGTGTTGAAACAAAAAAAGGTCCAGGGTTAGGTAAACCAAGTATTCATCTTAAGCATCTAGGAGTGAGAAAATTCTCAGTGATCAAGACAAATCATATTAACCTATTCCTTCAATAAAAAGGCAAATATTCTTTAACAAAGTACTACAAGTTTAAATTAAGACAGTAATTAAATTTAAAAATAATTGTCATTACTTTTGCACTATACATAAAACCAGTTATTTTTGTCCTTATTTAAAATTTTGAAGCCGGGCGGTGGTGGCGCATGCCTTTAATCCCAGCACTTGGGAGGCAGAGGCAGGTGGATTTCTGAGTTCTGAACAGAGTGAGTTCCAGGACAGCCAGGGCTAAACAGAGAAACCCTGTCTCAAAAAACCAGAAAAAAAATTTATATTTTGTTTAGCACAAATTTTTGCGTTCATTTTGGCTCTTTAACAATGCCTAGAATATTATTTGTATTGTTGAGGTGTGTGTGTGTGTGTGTGTGTGTGTGTGTGTGTGTGTGTGTATGTGTGTGTGTGTTCTTTACATTTTATTTCTAAGCAAATGCCTTCTTGTATACCCTAAAGTACCATACACTAGATAACTTAAATGACAGAAACTTACTGACTCACAGACTGGAGATTAAAAGTCAACTCAAAATGTCAGAAGTCAACTCATTTTGAAAGCTGTGCTGAAAAAGCTTCTGATGCCTTTCCCTAGCTCTGGTGGTTTGCTGGAAGTAGTTGGCATGCCTTAGCTTATTATGATGGCTTCATGACTTATTATGACTTCACAACTCCAACGTCTCTGTTACATTTGCATACATTGTCACCAAGTGTGTCTCTCTCCATTTCTCCTTTTTTTTTTATAGATACACCAATTATATTGGATTAAAAGGTTCATATGAATCAGAGGGTTAAAATCACCATTAGAGGTTCATGCTGGAATTTGACCTCTCCTTAGCAGTCAGGTACCATGTGAAGGTTTAGTCAGGATACTTGTGATAGAATAATAATATTCCACAAGAATATAATGACAACTACTATCAACAAGTACTTGAACTCACTTTTTCTATGCTTTTTATTTTTTATTTATTTTTTTTTTTTGAGACAGGGTTTCTCTGTGTAGCCCTGGCTGTCCTGGAACTCACTCTGTAGACCAGGCTGGCCTCAAACTCAGAAATCTGCCTGCCTCTGCCTCCCAAGTACTGGGATTAAAGGCATGTGTCACCACTGCCCAGCACTTTTTCTATGCTTTAATATACACATGATGTTACAACTGCCTAAATGTTTGTGGCTTAGAGCAATTGCTACAGTAAGCTTAGCTGTGTGTCAGGCTACACAGTCTAAGTTTTTTTACATATCCTCTAGGATGTAAACAAAAATAACACTCATCTAATATCACATTTTTCAGAACTATCACCCCACAAAGGGATATATAACTATAATTAAATCTGCCATAACTTGATTTCCAATTAAAGTCACACTCCTAATTACTGGAGGTTGAAACTACAACATAGGGACTGGAGTGGAAGGCACAATTCAATCCACTTTTATTTACTAAGTTTTCTATTTTCTTTACTCTATCATCCTTTAGAAACTCAAACAAAATGTCCAGAATCTATACCTTGGACTAAGAAAGGATTAGTATTGCTCTACAATTTCTGTCTTCCTTCTGGCTAGATTAAATTCTATATTTACATAGAAACAAATATCTCATAGGCTGGAGTGTGTACTTACCTCAACACACCCTGTTTCCAGTCTATTATATCCAAGTCTTACAGTTTGATCTCTGGCAAAAAGGAAATGAAGGAGCAGCCAGAAGCATGTTTACCTTGGGATTCTGAGAAGTCTTAGGCAATGTTTCCACACCATTGCCTAATTATGCATTTATCCAATCTTTATTCCTCATATCCAGTCTTTGAGAAACATGGAAGTAGCCTACATTTTCACTTTGACCTTACGTCTCTGGGGTTAACAATGAGTAGCCTTAACAGAGCCTTTACAGATATGTTTTAATTCACTCTTATTGAATCTCCTCAAGCGATAGAGATGTAAAAACTGATGCTTAGAATTTCCAGTCAGTGAGTGGTGATGTTAGAACTTACACTCGGTCTAGCTGAACTCAGAGCCCTGAGCCTCGAAGCTCCACCTCGTGGGTTTAACATCTTAGATAGATACAGTTCCAGGGCTTTATCTGACAGTGTAAGCTGATTATTACACATAAAGGAGACTCAAACAAATGCCATGTCCACACCACACAGAGAGTCTGTCCAATAGGTCCTGAGTGGTCCTCAAGAGTGGACTAATGTTATCATCATGTTAATTGTTCCAAGAGTGGGTCTGGGATAGAAGCAATCTTAGCCCGGTTTTGTTCTATCTCTCTTGCCATGTGATAAAGGCCCTCAACAGATACAGCTTCATGGCCAGTCTTGGGCTTCTGGGCCTCTACAGCTATGGTCAAGTAGACTTCTAGTCTTTACAAATGACAAAGTCTCAGCTATTTTGTGATAGTAACACAAACCAAATTAAGAAAAATTCCTCGTTTGTGTTTTCACAGAGGCTTTGTACTATGAAGCTTTTTAGTCCTTCTCACATCAAGATCCTTGCACAGATGGTTAGTCTAAAGGAGAGTTTAGATGGATGATATATAAATAAGTAAAATTCACAAATATTTTTCATTCTGATATAATTAATGCTTTAATGAAACCACTTAATGAAGTGCAGCAGATAGAAGAACTTGTATCTCTATAACACAATTATTCCAGGAGTAAACATCTGGAGCATTGAATAATGATGTCCCAGGGCTGAGCAGAAGGAAAAAAGACAAACGAGAGAAACCTGTAAAGGCTGAAAATTACAAACCACACCATGACATCTCTCATTTTTTGAGGGGTCTTGCGGGAAGAAGCAGCAATAAAATCCAACAGGGAAAACACACAGGCCTGCCTCCTTTTTCATTTATTAGTTGCTATTTTTTTCCTAACAATATGTAATTAGACATGGTAGCCTTCAGGAAAAATCATGGCTAATATAATAATGGCTGTCCCTTATCTTCTCAGTGATCCGTTCCACTCTAAATTAATTCACTCCCCATCACTGAAGTCTTAATATTGTCATTTTTTAAAATCCTTGCTTCTGAAGGCCCTAGAAAATTGTTTTCTGACATTTTCAGGATCAGAGAATAAAATGTTCCCACTTAAAAGACTCTTTCCCATTACAGACACACCTTTATACGCTCACAATACCCATTCTTCACTTTTGTTACACCATCATCTCTCAGTATAGTTTTTTTTTATCAAAGCTTGAAAATGCTGAGCCATAACTCTGGATCATTTTACTACTGACTGTTAATGATTTCCCAGTTAACATCAGGCTCTATGATCATAACCTCCCAAATACACACAATTTGCCTTTAAGGTTTCTGTTTTAACCAAACAAAAAGTTTAGAGTCATTTTGGAGTTTTGAAATAGAGTACAGAACCAAAAATTAAGCAAGAAATGTCTTGCTATAAAATTTTTGTTCTTACAAAGGGCACAACTGCCTACTCTGTAATGTGTTCTTCCTCATTATATTAACTCTGATAGGCTATTTACAACTAGACTCAAGAAATAGCCTTGTTCTTGGGAAAGTGAAGTCTTCCTTGAATGGTAATCACTAACTTCTCTTTGTTACATGTAAGAAGATTATATAACTTAGTTAGGGTTTCCATTGCAGTGAAGAGACCCCATGACCAAGGCAACTCTTACTTGGGGCTGGCTTACAGGTTAAAAGGTTCAGTCCATTATCATCAAGGTAGGAAGAAAGCATGGCAGTTTCCAAGCAGGCACAGTGCTGGAGGAGAATTCTACATCTTGTCCCAAGGGCAGCCAGAAGACTACTATCTTCCAAGAGTTAAAAGGAGGGTCTCTAAGCCCATCCCCACAGTGATATGCTTCTTCCAACAAGATCACACGTACAATGCCGAACATATTCAAACTACCACATTCCATTCCCTGGCCCCCATAGACTTGTTCACATATATGAATCCATGGGGGCCATACCTAGCCATAGCATAATACAAAATACATTTAGTCCAACTTCAAAAGTCCCATAGTCTATAACAATCTCAACAATGTTAAAGGTTCACAGTTCAAGGTCTCTTCTGAGATTCATCCAATCCCTTATAAAATTAAAATAAAGAAGTAGATCCACATACTTCCAACATCACAGGATATACATTATCATTCCAAAACAACATAGTGACGAAATCCTTGACAAAAGCAAGACCAAAACCCAGCTGGGCAAACTCCAAACTCTGCATCTCCATGTCTGATGTGCAACTCATTTCAGCCTTGTTCACTGCAGCACAATTCTCTTGGGCTGCTTCTCTCTCCCTGTTAGCAGCTTTCCTCAGCAGGTATCTCATAGCTCTTCAACAACTTGGGGTCTCCAAGACAACTTTGATGTTATAGCTTCTTGTTCTAATGTCTCAGATCCACACATGCTCTTCTGGGCTCCTCCAAGGGGCTTGGGTCACTTCTCCCGCTCTGCCCTCTGTAGCACTCCCAGTCTGCTTGGCTCCAGTGTTGTGCTGTTCTTGGTGATCATCCCAAGATCCCAAGGTTTTGACATCTTCAATATTCTGGGGTCTTCTATTGCAACTAGGATTCACCAATAGCCTCTCATAGGCTCCCTTTATGATGCTAAGCCTCAAGTTCGTTGCATGACCCTTTCAGTCCTGGGTCATCAACTGCACCTGAGGCTCTGCTTCCACCAATGTCCTTCGCTGGCATCTCACACCCCCAAACCTCAGCTGCTCATTAAGACCCCTTTATGCCTCCAAAGCCAGTACCATCTGGCTGATTCTTACACATTATCTTACACATTATCAAGTCCAGCTGCAGCATGAGGTACAACCTTGGCTACCTCTGGAGCACAGCTTCTTTGTGCTCTCAGAAAACACTTCCCAGATTTCACCTCAGCAATGCTGATCTCTTCTTAATCACCACTAACTTCTTAGCTCCAGCTAACCAGCATCAATTGTCCCAGTAGTCCCTTCTATTCTGGACTCTAAAACCAGAACCATGTGGCCCAAGCTGCTTAGTTCTGCTATTCACTGTGGCTGGAACATGGACCCCTTGGTCTATTACATTATCACCAGATTTCTGTTTTCCAGCTCTTTCAATGCCTAAGCTCGGCTGTTCTGGAACTTGATCTGTAAACTGACCTTGAACTCAGAGACCTGCATGCTCCTGTCTCCTGAGTTCTGGGATTAAAGTTCTGTACTACGATGCCTGGACCTAAGTTTTTCTCTACTTGGAACTTGCACTGTACCAGGTTGGCCTTGAACTCAATCTGCATGCCTTAAAGGCTTGAACCTCCATGCCTGGACCTAAGCTTTTCTTGGTCACTATTCCTTAACATCCAGATCAAAAGCCTGTGTCCTTCATTTCTGAACACTTAATCTGTTTATCTCCTTGAACACAGGATTTAGCTTCATTGCACTTCCTGGTGCCCTTTTATTACTTGAACCATACATTTTGTATTTTTTCCTTTTGAAGCTTGTATGCTTGATCAAAAGGCTCTTCATGACAGTAAACCAGAAAATAAAGTCTGCAATGGGCTTTTCTGAGACTTCTTTTGTCAACGCAATTAATTTGATTCATGTAGCCTTAGCCTCAGGCAGACTCTTCAGACAACGACAAAACACAGCCACATTCGTTAACAAAATATCATAAAACAGACTCTAGGCCACATACCAACATTCTTCTCCTATGAAACCTCTTGAATCAGTGCCCACAGTTCAAATCACCCTCAACATCAATATCTTCCATATTCCTAGTAGAATAACCTATTAAGTCCCACGGAAAGCACTCCACTGCTTTCCAAATCCCAAGTCCCTAAATCCACATTCTTCCAAACAAAAGCATGGTCATGCCTATCACATGCCTATTCAACTCCTTCTACCTATTTCTGTCTTAGGGTTTCCGATGCTGAAGAAGACAACACAATCAAGGCAAACTCCTACAAAGCACAACATTTAATTGGGGCTCGCTTACAGGTTCAGAGGTTCAGTCCATTAATATCAAGGCAGGAAACATGGCAGCATCCAGGCAGGCATGGAATTGGAGGAGCTAAGAGTTCTCTACATTTTGTTCCAAAGACAACCAGAAGACTACTATCTTCCAGGCACCTAGGAGGAGGGTCTTTGAACCCACCCCCACAGTGACACACTTCTTTCAACAAGGCCACACCTCCTCCGACAAAGCCACACCTCCTAACAGTGCCACTCTCTGGACCAAGCCTATTCAAACCACCACAACAACTCAATCTCCTATCTCTAATTATTTTCATCTCTTTATTCCCTTCTTCTAGGGTAACTGAAACAAAGCATTGAGTATTCTTAGATTTTTTTTAAAGCTTCATATAATAAATATATACATTTCCATGAAGTAAAATAATTGACAGCTTTACATCTTTACTACTCATCTTTTAAAATTATATTTACAAAATTTCCACTATTGTTATTATTACATTGTTGCACCAGCAAAAGGCAAAGTAGTTATGCACAAATTGCTAATAGTAATAATATGGGAAGAATTCAGTAGTCTTCCTTCCTGCTTTGAAGGGAAATAATAATTACCATTTGGTGAATAAGTATCGTTTTTAAATATAAGAAGTATGTCAGTGAAAAAAAATAATTTTTGCAAGTCAAAAAATGTAAAGCCAGAAGAACCAGTTCCTTCCAGAGTTTTCTGATCCTTCGTGGCTTTCTAAAATGAACATAAAAATAGACAAGAGTTTACTGGGTAGAATCACTGGAGCTGCTGCACAATTCCCATTGCTAACAACAAGGCAGCAGTTAACAGGACACTGCAAGCCCATCTTGGAAGGAGACATGAAAGGTTTCTGTGCAGTGAAGAATCTGCCCACATGTCAGTCTCCAACGGTGCATCTGTTAACATAAAAATCTTCTATAGAGAATGCTGGCATGTAAGAAGGAGGCAATAAACTCTAACGATTTAGCTTTCATCTGTAATTCTAAGATAGTATCCTCGCAATGTAATGGGTCGTAGCCAGTAATCTCATCTTTCCATGGTGTTCTAGCATCTGTGCAATCTTAGCAATTAATGCTAAAATTTTTCCCAAGTAAACACTCATGGCATCAACTCACAAGGAGCTTTGTGTTCTTTTCCCAAGGCATGGCTAGGGAGCATATTACATATATGAAAATATCATACATACAATAAATATATAAAGAAACATCAAACACATAAGAGCAATGCAGAAAACAAAGGAAAAAGCAGCACACATGAAGGTATAGACATGTTTCCCATCTTCACACTTGTGTTGCTTTAACTGAGGGCTAGTATTTCTACTCGGAAAATTCTTTTTCAAAAACTTACTCCAGGCACAGGAAAGAGTTCAAATGTTAAGAGTGGGTACTGCTTTTGCAGAAGTCCCAAGTTTGATTTGGGAACATCAGGCAATTCTGGCTTCAGTGGACACTTGCACTCACATGTGTGCCACAAAGCCTTACACAAACACGTAATTAAATTAAAAATAAATCCTTAAAATAAGCTTAATCCATTTATACAGAGGCAACCCACCAGATACTACTCTACTCACCTTCAACACACCCTGTTCCTGTCTCCTCAAGGGAAAAAGATGCTCTAGCCAGATTAATAAACTGGAAATATTGAGTCAGCCACACTGAAAAATATAAAAACTCACTACACATTTAAAATGCATAATGTGAAAGAAAAAGTGCTCCCTTGTCATTCTTGCTTCTTGGGGCTGCATATAAATCGACCTGAATTACCACCAAGGAAAGGAAGGCCCTTCAAGGCCCCAGCTATTAACGATATGGCTGCCCGGAGGATTCTAGCATACTGGTATGTAGACTCGGGTTGGAAGCAACAGGCTTACCCGACCGCTTTTACATAAATAATCATAGATTGGAGTATGTCCAGAGGAAGGTGATTCTCTGAGAAACACTAATCTAGGATATGTAGATCAAATAAATTACCTGGGCTATCAGCTCTGCCCTCTCCTTTCCAGTACTGAAAAATGAGCTGTAATGCAAGACGGTAGCCATGCCTCAGGTCAGAAATTGATTTCTGTGGCTGATCAGACCCAAGCATGGCTTCCATCTGGACACTGAATCCATCAGTGATTTTTATCCTTACCCATGACAACTAGAGAAAGAGGCCCTGGCTCAATTGTCTGTACCATCCTCAGGCCACGGCACATTAGAAACTGTCTGTGACCTGATGGCCCTAGATTAACAAGGTTTGTGGAAGAGAGAAGGAATCCATAATAGGATTTGCCCCAGGTCCTGCAGCAAAGGCTGCCTGCTTCCCAGAACTAATCAGAACAAGCATGATCAATAACATATTAGCCAGGCTTTTCAAATTCTTCAAGGGTCAGTAGGCACAGACTTGAATTTTCCACCCAAGAAGCCAACTTGGGCTTGATTTTAGTTCAAACATTACAGTAATGAGGAAAATACTTTCTTCTTTTTGAGGAAATTCACTAAAGAATTGGCATTTCACATACAATATCACTCACAGTAAGTCAAGAGCTAAACAGGAGTTAAGTGTTGTCCCTAACAATCCACCAGTGATCCCCGAAAACCTTTAGGCATTCATTTCAGTTAATAGCACTATCTTCTTCCTATTGGCTGGACAGACAAAGTGCCATTAAAATACATGTGAGTGCAAAATGTTAGAAGTATAAATGAGAAACCAACAGAAGTACACTAAGGTATGTGTGCTGAATTTGTAATTGGAAACATCTAACACAGAGAAACCAACAGTGACAGCCACTAAAAACACTGATAGCCCATATATAGCTGCATCTATGTTACTCTGAAGTTTCTCCTGAGACATTATGATTTAATAAGAGGGTGGCAATGACCTTCTTAGTGTCTTGGGGTACTCACTTTGCAGAAATATGTTGTTTTCTCTTGTGCACTGAATACTGTCACCATCTTGATATTTTGGAAGCACTGGACAGTATTTCAAAGTTCTTACTCTCACAGGATATTCTTGCAAGTTGATGGGAAAAAACCAGCAACAAAAAGTGAATCAGGTATTTTCACATAACAGTTAGTGTTATGGAGAAAATGAATTGGGCCAATAGACAAAGCTCAGAAGACAGATTTAGATACGACCTGAAAAATCAGACTCACTCCAGGGGGAAAAACTCTCAGAGACCGGGCGCTCTACCAGCCCAATGCTTGTGAAGTGAAATACAACCAGCGGAGAAGACAGGCATTAAAAAAGCAGGCAGGATGGGATCACAGTGCACACTTCAGATCTGGCAAAGAACTGCACCGTTTATTGTATGAGAGACTGATGGGAGTGGACTCAGAACAGCATCCAGAATCACAGTTTTAGATGCAAGCAATACTCTTATGTTAGACCAAAAGATATATCAGAAATATTTATAAGAGCAAACAATCCAATCAATGAAAGGCCAACCGAGCCAAACACACTTTTTAAATAAGTACTTAAAATGCCCAATGAATGCAGAAACAAACAAACAAACAAATGTTCTGCATCTTGCTTTTTCTTGTTTTTCTTTTTTGGTTTTTCGAGACCGGGTTTCTCTGTGTAGTCCTGGCTGTCCTGGAACTTACTCTGTAGACCAGGCTGGCCTTGAACTCAGAAATCTGCTTGCCTCTGCCTCCCAAGTGCTGGGATTAAAGGCGTGCGCCACCACTGCCCAGCTTTGTTTGTTTGTTTGTTTTGTTTTGTTTTTGTAAATGTTCTGCATCTTTAGCCACCAGGGAAATGCAAATCAAAATGACATTGAAATTCCAAATGTCACCCCAGTCAAAATGGCTACCATGGAGAAAAAAACATACATTGGAAAGCATGCTGGTGGAGGAAACTGTTAAATACTGTAAGACTGCCGAAAGGAATATAAGTTGATCCAGTCACAATGGAAATCAGTATAGATATCCCAAAGAAACTAAAACTAGAGCTACCATATACTGCTACTATACCATACCTGTGCATATACCTAATAAATAAATAAATAAATAAATAAATAAATAAATAAATAAATAAATGGCGGCATAGAACAGAAATACCTGTGTAGTCATGATAATTATGGCTTTATTCAAAACAGTCAAGACATAGACTGCATCTAGGTGCCTACCAACTGATGAATGGGTAGATAAAATGTGGTTTGTATACACAACAAAATATTATTTAGCCATTAAGAAAGAAATTGTGTTATTTTTCTGGAAAACATGTGGACTTGGTGCCACTGCTCTGCCTTAAGTAAGCCAGACTCAGAAAAACAAATATCGTCCAATCTTTCTAATGTACAATCTTTTGATATATTTTCTTATTTCTGACCTTCATATGATTTTCTTGGATCATATTCACCTGACACTGCTCTTATGAGCTCCCCACAAACCCCCAACATCCCGATTTCAATCCTATTTTTTCTATAAGTGAGCTGCCAAGTCCAACCTGTGAAATGTGTGTGTGTGTGTGTGTGTGTGTGTGTGTGTGTGTGTGTGTGT
>JANHMN010000016.1:9009445-9045305 GCA_030674055.1 Rhabdomys pumilio
AAGACTGTTTCAAAATAGCAATGGAGAAGAGAACGAGGGCATTTCTAGTATTTACTTCTATTTTCTCTATTGTACTATAACCTCTGAAGGAAATTACTACTCAGTTAAGTATTGAAATGGCAGGTAGAAGTTATAAACAGACAGACTGAATGAATGAATAAATGACTTAGTAAATATTGTTCAGCAAGTAAAATTTTTATGAAAGATGATGTATTATCCCAGAATTTAAGTGAAATTGAACTTGTCACTTCTGTATTTTCTGTGCACAATTTTCTTACAACACTCAGTTGAAAATGTCTGTGTCTTTCCTCACATGGCTCTCAGGAGAAGCACCACGTGCCCCTGCATCACTTAAGATAATATGGACAATTACATTCATTATCTTTCGCAACAAATTTATTATTGCCTGAATAAATTTAAAAAGGGACTCCATATTTAGTCCTGTTAAACTAAGAATTTGGGGAATATGGAGAAAAAAATGAAGTCAGATGGGAAAGAAAAGTAATGCATTTTGTTGGATGAGATATGCGTATCCATTAAAATAGAAAGTAGGCGCAAATTTAGTAAGTAGAAGATTGTGATTGGTATTCTCATTCTAATTCATATAATGCTGAAATATTGCAGTTACTAATTCCTTCTATTAGAGATAATCCCAGTGGTGCACAGTCCATAATAGAAATGTAATATATTTGTTTTCCATGATAACAATGCCCTGCTGTGTTTCTGATGAACACTACCTAGCTCTCTACTAGCGCATATATGATTATATGATTTTGAATTCATAGAGTGCTCCCAGAAAAGGTTCTACATACCTAAAAATTATATACAAAGTGATTCTGAGAGATAAAAGATACTCTACTCTGACAAAATATCCCACTTTCCCAAAAGTAGAAAAAAAATTGTCTTTACTTGATTTTTAAAGATGTTTCAACCAAACAAGCAGATAAGGCATATTGTAATAAAATATAAATGCTTCACATAAGTAAACACACACACACACACACAGAGAGAGAGAGAGAGAGAGAGAGAGAGAGAGAGAGAGAGAGAGAGAGAAGAGAGTCACACATACAGAGTCAGAGGACAACTTGCAGAAGCCAATTCGTCCTTACTACTATGTGTTAACTGGGGTGTTAAATCTTAGGCTTGGCAGCAAATGCCTTTACCAACTAAGACATCTCACTGGCACTCATATATGGCCCACCATGACTATGTAGTGAGAGCCTATTGTTAAAGACACCACACTCTTTCATTACAAGACAGAACTTAATCTGGGACTGATGAGATTTCACTGTGTTAGAAGGTGCTATGCAGGTTGCTGGAGAAGAAGAGAAAGCAATGGTCTTAACCAACCTTAGACCCTTCATGCCACAGTGGTGACCTGTCAGGCAAGATGTGCACGCTGGTACAATAGTGACTAGACAACTTATGGGGGCTAACCAACTGCTCTCTTGAGATCTTGAAATTCATGCCTGTCCTGTAAACATGGTCAAAACCCATTGCTAGGGAAGTCATAGATCTTAGGTGAGAAGCTATTGATGTTGCTTTAGTAAATGATCATGTTGGTCAAATTGCCTTCTAAATACTTATGATTTGCATGCATAGATTGGTGCAGTTCTTTCTTTGGTCAGAGAGGCTCCTTACTCCAGTGCGTAGGGGTTAATGCAGAGGCTAGGAAACGCTCAAAGTGATGAGAACCAGCAACTGTGCGTGTTCAGCCACAGATAAAACATCTGTACCAAACCTCCCCTCTACAGAGGCTCAGAGAACACTTAGTGATGGGGTCAGGAAGAATGCTAGAGAATTGGGGTGAGTGCTATGAAAAGTTATCCTCAGGACATGGCAAGGCTGTTGTACATGATGACCTGCACAAGACTAAGCTCATGTAAAATACCAGCATGAGGGGCCTGGGGCTCCAAGTCCCCACCTCTGACTGAGCAGCTGTTAACATGTGATGGCTGGTAAGGGAGAGAGTCATTTCCCTTGGGGAGTAGTATTAGGCTGCCCAAGCTCAGCTGGATGACCGCACACCCATGCACATATAGGAAGTCCACTAACTAGACTCACTAGGTTATGAAAATGAAGGACATGCCATTGGGAGGTACATGTGTTTTAGGGATTGGAGGGGATTTGAAGAGAGGGAGAGAAACAGGGGAATGTTTCAGATTAGGATACAGTATATAAATGTCTAAAATTTTTAAAACATAAAAAGAACCTTGAAGCCCAAAGCATTTAACATCTGATTCACAGAAGGTGTGCTCTAATGTTTGTTTTAAGCAGTTTTAACAACAAGTTGTTAATCAATGGCAGGCAACTAGAATAAGAGATGATAGAAAAGGCCAAGGCAATGGAGGCATGTAAGATAAAAGAAATATTTAAAAGACATGTCCTAGAGAGTTTAGGCTTCTAGAAAGAAAATTCCTTATTTATTTTTTATTATACAAAAAAATCTAAGATGCATTATACATTTATTTGGTACTACAGTTACTGGTTTATCTGTCTTCTGTACCAGACTATGAGAAAAATGCATGAGTATTTATTCATGTATCCTAACACATAGAATATAGCTATCACTTAAGCATCTAGTTAATAAAGAAATGAGCCAGCAACTCCAGTGGGTTAGGGTTCCTTACACTCCAGCATCATGTTGAATTTATCAGATCACCCAGGAGGAGATATCTCAACTTAAGAGACATTGCAGGATTTTTCTCATTCCATTTAAGATGGTGTGAACCCACTATACTATACTCTTCTGATGACAGCTCTTAAAAACGAATATAAAAAAATTATTTCCTGGTGACTTTGAAGAACCTGGATTCAGATTACATTGTATTAGAAAAGAATTCATGTTTAATAAAAGGAAAACTAAAAATATATATAACATGAAAAAGAAGAAAACAAATAAGACTTACTTTATTGATGAAAAAAACTCAAACCAAAAGAAGAACGCGTACAGTGTTCAGTCTTCCAACTTACTGTGTTCCAAATCTTGGGGCCTCAGCAGGTCTGTGTAGGAAAACCTCTAAGAGAAACATTCACCCTGATCAGAAGACTAGGAAGGGCATGCCCTGAAATGGAATATGAAGAATTACAGAAGAAATATCTGGATTTACATTAGTTTTGCTTTTTCTCCATTTCCACCGCACCCTAGAAGAAGACCTAGTAGGAGGAATCATGCGAGCTTCAAAGGCCTCAGCCAAAGTTCTTTTCTTCAGTCACAAGACCCAGAAAGAGTTCTTCAAGGAGCGGGGGAAGCCTGGGTTTTTCTCCTTTCACTTTTGCCTGTGCCACAAATACTCAATAATGTGTCTTGCTCTAAGGGAGCCAAACTTCCCTAAGTGCAGCCTTCTAGCCACAGATCTGAGATAAATAGAAATCCTTGGAAATGGACATCACAGAAGCTAAAGAGTGAGACCCTCTGGGCCTGCCTACTCCTCTATGAGCCATCATGGTTCTTAGCGTCACTCCTGAGATGCTTACACTCAAGACAGCCCCCAAAGAAAACCAGAAAAAGCTTTAGAGCTGCCAGGCAGTGTAGACCACACCTAGGTACCAGCTGGATGCTCAGTGGCACACAGGGCATGGATCCAGGCAGCTATAACGGTTCCAAAAGCTGGACCACTGGCACAGAGGCAGCCTCACTAGCTGCCTGATAAAATAACCACGATGTTCATTAATTACAGCAGATTTCTTTCAACACTCAAATTCTCTTACTCAAAACATTCAGTTATGGTACTAAAAGTTCTTTCTATAAAAAAAAAAATAATCAAACATATCTTAAGAGAAACAGTTACTACCAAATGCCAACCTTAAGATGCCTGATGCTGGTTGGTTAGACAAATATTTGAGTGCAGTTATTAAAGTCATGCCGGGCGGTGGTGGCGGCGCATGCCTTTAATCCCAGCACTTGGGAGGCAGAGGCAGGTGGATTTCTGAGTTCGAGGCCAGCCTGGTCTACAGAGTAAGTTCGAGGACAGCCAGGGCTACTCAGAGAAACTCTGTCTCGAAAAACAAAAACAAAAAAAAAAAGTTATTAAAGTCATCTCCAAGAAATGTATTTGCCTGCTTCAGATTCTAAAACTCTAGTCTAACGCCTATCTCTGACCCAGGAGCCTCCAGAATCTATACAAACTTGTTACATACAGTTTCTTACAATGCCTGCTTGACAGTTTAATAAGTATTGAGAATTATAGAAGAAATATTAATACAGATCTTAACAGACACTTTTAGAAAACAATAAATGAATGACATGAGCAACCATATTCACTCAATAATGCATTTCAATTCTTTCCATCCTTCATACAATAAGAATGTAGCACTATATAAAAAGCACACCATTTAACCAAATGTAGTTTATCCCAGAAAAGCAAGAATGCCATTAACATTGAAAGTCAATCAATATAACTCACCACCTTACTAAAACGGAGGGAAAGTTATATACAGTGATCTCTGAACATCAAAAGGCATTTTACAAAATTCTGTAAAAAGTAAAACCTCATTTGTGAAAAATTCTTTAAGTTTTCCTTGAGGGTATAAAGGTTTTCTAAATGTGGTCTAGGACCAGAGAGATGGCTCAGTGGTTAAGAGCATTTACTGCTCTTGCAGAGGACCTGGGTTTGTTTCTCAGCACCTACATGTCATCTCACAGCCTTCTGACATATGTAGGCACATAAACATATGGTGCACAAACACATAAAACTAAATGACTGAGTATTAAGTAAGCAATGCTGTCTCCGATAAAACCACAATTATGCAAATTTATGATTATAAATAAACATTCTTTCAGACTAAAACAACAGGAGAGATGATTAATTTATAATAGGAAAACTCTGGCCCAAAAGTGGAAATGAAGGAGCCTGCTCAGGCAGCTCACACTCCATAGACATGGTGAGGACAGTGACTCAGGATACAGACACCGCTGCCTGGCAGGCTGAGATCCCTCCTGGGTCCAATGTCTATCCACCTGTAATCTTGGCAAAACTCTCAAGTACATTTTGGTGCCAGATTATTAATTTGCAAACATATAAATACAGCACTAGATTTCTGGAAGGATAAGGGGGCTACAGCTTCCTTAGCTGCTTAGGACAGCATACAATGACAGCAACTGCCCACAGTAGGCCAGGATGGAGACATCTCAGAAGCCCGCAGCAGCTCCTTGTAAAGAGGATGGTGTCTAAGAAGCAGGAGACACGTCCCTCCAGGGGACCTGCCATCTGAAAAGGGGGACTTTCTGCAGTAGGCCTGGATGGAGACATCTCAGTAGCCCCGTGGCAGCTCTTTGTAAGACACAGTTGTTCCCATTTTTTCCTAACTTTAACCCTGAACAATGGCTGTATAGATTTCATTTGTGTGTGACTGTTTTTCAGTTGGCCTTGGTATGCATGGTTATTTTATTATATCTGACTTCCTTACTTCTTTCTCCTTCTGCTCTGGTGAATTCTGTGAAACTAGATGTTCCTTGATGTAATGATTCTTAAATAATTAAAAATTGAGGCATGGGGCACAGCACAGCACAGTCCTAATGGCCCAGGTGCATGCTGTGTGTTCTCATCTTGAAAACAATGCAATAACTGCACAATGGTAGTTTCAGGTTAATGCTTGACTTGCAAAGAAAGTTTGAAGAAATTATTAGAAAATTAAATAGAGCCAACACTGGGACCCCAAGAAAGGAAAAATCTATTGAAGTTATTAAATAAGTTTTGCATAACATTCAAGAGTGGTTCCTAGATAAGGAAGTATAGCATACATAAAATCTTATACTAGTAAAACTGAGTCAAAAACACTGGGACTCTTAGGAGAGTCATTGTGTGCAATGCACAGAAGTAGAAAGCTAGCTGAACTACTGAGTTAAGGGTTAATTTGATTCTTTCTGGCCACTGCCTCGGAGCTTTGCCCATGTTATTTATCATTAGAGCTTCACAGAAAAATGCAAGTAGCTGACCTCGGAGCTCTGAGCTCTGAAGTATAAAAAGTTAAAGTTTAAATAACGATAAGTTTGCAATTATTATTATTTGGCTACAGGCCTGGGAACAGAAAAGTTTGAAACTTTGGGGAACAATTGTAATTCTTTCTTTCTTTCTTTCTTTTTTTTTTTTTTTTGTTTTTTGTTTTTTTCGAGACAGGGTTTCTCTGTGTAGTCCTGGCTGTCCTGGACCTCACTCTGTAGACCAGGCTGGCCTCGAACTCAGAAATCTGCCTGCCTCTGTCTCCCAAGTGCTGGGATCAAAGGCATACACCACCACTGCCCGGCCACAATTGTAATTCGTAATTCTTTGTGGGATGTGGTTATTCATTTGAATTTGATTTGGCAATGATTATACAATGTCTTTTTTTTCTATCTGTTTTTGGAGTATCAATAAAAGACTGGGGCAAGAGAAAGGCTAGTGAGTGAGTGAGAGAGTGAATGAGTGAGTGAGTGAGTGAGTGAGTGAGTGAGTGAGTGAGTGAGACAGCGAATGAGAGGGTGAATGAAAGAGCATGCGAGGTGAATGTGGAGAGCAAGTGAGAAAGCGAGTGAGAGAGCATGTAGAGAGCATGAGAAGAGCATGTGAAGAGAGAATGTGAAGAGAGTGAAGAGAGAATCTGAAGAGAGTGAAGAGAGAATGTGAGGTGTGTATGGAGACTGTATGTGTCAGTGAAAGGAGAGTACATGTGGTGTGTGTGAGATGTGTGTGAAGAGTGTGTGTGAGAATGAAAGGGGAACACACAGAGGTGAGTAGAAGTGTGGGAGTTCAAGGGGAAAAAGTGCACAGGAGAAAAGCAGAGTGCGCAGGAGAATGCAGAGTGTGTGCAGCCTCAAGCTGCCAGCAAAAGAGCGAAAGAGAAAGAAAGCACAGAGTGAGAGAGAAGAGAGAGAAATTTTAAGCCTTGAAAATTTGCCTGTCAGCTTGTACCCAAAAAGTAGTTGATGTATATTTATTATGTGCCTTTTATATATCCCTGCTTCCAGTTGAAAACTCCGATCCTGTATCGAGGCTAGACCCCGACACTTAACACTCATGAAGTACCTGGGGAGAGTAGACTCTGCAGAAAAGAAACCAATATCCTGCAGAAAAGAAACACAAAGCATCCTTTGTGTTCTTCCTTTCCCTGGTCCCCTTCCTCTAACTTCAGAGAGAACAAAGTGAGGTCTGATACAATAGGCGTTGATCACACTCAGCCCTCCAGAATCACTGTGAGATGAGTACTGCTTAACAAAAACTGAATTGACTTACTATATACATCACTAATGAAGTTATTATTATATCTTGTTTTTATTTGTGAGCCTCCCTGTCTTCTTGCATAACTTTTCAACATCTAACCCTGAGTCAGTATGCATTGATTGTATAGGTTGACTTTCAAAGGAAAAAAATATCACATTACCTGTATTTTACCTTTCATCCTGAGTGGAAATCCTCTGTCACCCTCACCTACCTACTCATCACTTTCTCCTTAAAACATCTTATTTTATAGACTTTTCGTGAGCCTGGAAGCTCCTCCAGGAGTCTCCCTACTTTGGCTAAGTACTGAATAAACCATGTGACATGTGCAGAATTGTGCAGATATGGAGTGTTTACCATGTGGGGGAGTGAGCACTCTTGGAGCTGTTGTGAGGACAGCTTTCAGAGGCCCTTTCCCACATCACTAAAAGAAACATGATGTAAATGCACATGGGAGACTCTCCTTGCTGTGTGGAAGCATGCTATTTTGGAGTGTTTTCTCAGAAATAAGTTGACCAGTTTTTCTGTACTTTATGCCAATGGCTGTGTCAGCACAGCTGATTTGGAGGCCAATTACATGATTTCATAGCTATTCTGAGAAAACATGAGCATACTGGAAATAGAGTGAGTATGGGTTTGAGAGAGTAGACTGAAGAAAAAAAAAGAATGGAGACAAGCCAGGTTGTTAATGATTTCCACAGCGCTCAGCAGAAACCATCTTCTGTGGTCTTTGTTAGTACACAGGATGAAAGCGTTTCAAATTATGGTTGCTTAAAAAGTGACTGCATGAAGTCATCTTCTTGTTCTTAAAAAAAAGAATCTAAATTTTATCTTTAAAAAACAAATATTATTCAACATATACTTTTCTTAATCAGATTTCACATTAGACTCTATGTAAGTGTCCTGTAGAAGCACTCACGCAAGAATAAATTAGAAGAACAAAAACAAAAAATTCAGGAAGATCTTCAGAATCAAAAAGAAGAGGCACTTGCACTCATAGCAGATCATCTGGGGATATTAAAGAACTCAGGCCAGTTATTTTAAGTGCCTTTTTTCCTATGCCAACAGTAATAAGCAGGTGACATCAAGTAGAACTCTAAACTCATGCTCTAAAATAAATTAATTGTTGGCTCCATTTACAATCATTTCAAATAAGAAAGACGCCACTCTATTTGGCTTTGACAATAAAGAAGTCTATGTTATTAAAACCCCAATTCTCTCCTGCTATTAATTCTGCCCTGTGTGAAATAGGTCTCATTTTCAAATCTATATAATGTAACCTTCCCTACTGGTAGCAGTAATATGGATAACATAAAACCAAATGTATATTAGATCTCATCATCTAGGGGAGAAAAGATGTCTCTTCTGACATTTTCCCTAGATTGCATTTTATTACTTTTCTTTGAGCTCAGCAGGTGCCATTTTAAATGTCACCATTCTGGTCTTGTTATGTACCACTATTTGAGGTAGTTATAGTCATAAGAGGTATAACTGATCTAACCCAAGGCAGACTGTATGTTCTACAACAGACAGGTAATGAGCCCAGCCTTTATTATGAGACCACTGCATCCTCCCCAGGTGATCAGCTCATCTTTGGAGCACTTTCAGAACATGTTATCAAGTGTCCTTTGTTAAGATCAAGGCACCCCGTTACATCTTAGTAAAAGTGATTGATACCTCAATTTCTATTTCCTAGGAATGGTTTACTTCAGTTTAGGAAAGGAAAACTCAGTTCATAACTGAAACAGTAACTGGCAGGGAAACTTTTGTTCAAAATGATACTTTCAATATTAAGCAACCTAAAGGACAGCTTTCTTTGGGGAATCCTTTCTTTTGTCTAATTTTCCATGTAATGTCATAATATCTCTTGCTTCCTGCTATGTTTACCTTATAGTGGAAACAGAAAGGAGATCATGAAAGTTTATGGAATTGACTTATTTGATTAATCTGTTAATGTGAACAAACTGTGTTTACACCACAGCATGGATCTGGAAAAAGATGAGATGCGCTGCTTTCTGCTTCCAGCATCATGGTATAGCTTTAAGCTCTGACACACTTGTCTCCCAGCCCTAAAAGCTCACCAGTGAGGTGTGTGGAGCATCCACCAAACCTTCTAATGCATTTCATCAAGACTGACATGCAAACTTCAATGAGTGTATTTTGATTTGCAAATGAAAATTTGTATCGCCCCTATTTTCATGGCCTATATCTTCTTTACCTATAGGAATGCTACCTTGGAAACTATATTATAATCAAAAGACTTTTCAGTGACCAGAGCCTTCAAAAAAGTGGTGTCATTTTGATGCTGTCTCTGAGCCAATATCTCCTGTCTCTAGACAGTCTCCTTGTGTCACTGTGATTCTCCTCTTTATGAAATTTCAGGGCTAGCCAAGTCCCAGATCATGTCACTAACACAGTATTTATTTATTTATCACATACGTTAAGGCAGGTTGCAGTTGGAAGCTGTCTGCCAAGCAAATAATCTTTCTCTTTTAGAGAAGATCTTGCTCTTTTGTGATCTGCTGAAGTTTTATTTTTCTGTGGGCAGCCTAAAGTGTATCTAAGGAGGAAGGAAGCTACTCCTCACATCCAAATATTCTCAACAAGCAATAATGTTTAATTTTAAAACTTTCTTCTTTAACATTCTTTAACGTTAACGTCTTGAAAGAATTGTTTAGAAAAACAAAGCAAACAAAAAGCAAACAACGCGAGTAGTTAGTAACCTGATTCCACTTTATTTTAGCCACAGTTTGTAGGCACAATGTTTTCGTGCATTGTGTAAAGATTATCCTTGTATTATTCAAATGCTAGTTTATCTGCCCTTATATCTTCTCACAATCTGGACATGGTATTGTAATGCTTATTCTAGAAATCTCCCTTCTCATGTTTGTGTAAACATTGCTCCCATTGATTCCCTGACTTGTCAATAAAAAGCTGATCAGCCAATGGCCAAAGAGAGAATGGGGCTAGGCTTCTGCCAAACGGAGAAAGGGGAGAGAGAAAGAGGAAGATAGGACTCAGCCAGAAGGAGGATTGAGAGAAAACATCATGAAAAAGCACCTGAAGTTCAAAGAGCAAGACCAATACTAAAATGAAAGTATCTCAGGAGTTTTGGCTGGGAGGTAGCCAGAGTCGCTTAGAGAAATAGATTAGTTTAAAAACTTCTCAGCTAATGTGCTCTGATGCTTATCAAAAAGTCTTAAAGTCTTTGTCTCATTCATTTGATAGCTAGTAGGGGAACAAAGAAAAACTGCCGCCTTTAAACATGCATTTATAGCCGGGCGGTGGTGGCGCATGCCTTTAATCCCAACACTTAGGAGGCAGAGGCAGGCGGATTTCTGAGTTCGAGGCCAGCCTGGTCTACAGAGTGAGTGCCAGGACAGCCAGGGCTACACAGAGAAACCCTGTCTCGAAAAAACCAAAAAAGAAAAAAATCCATTTATAACATATGGTCCCCATACCAAGGGGTCAGAATTTCAAAACCATGTACAAAATGAAGCAATCAAAAGTCATGATCCATGAGCAGTGAAACTGAGAATAAAGTTAGAAAACTGGTATAGGTGGAAGACAAAGGAGGCAGAGGAGTAGACCTGACCTCCTGGACAATTCTACAGTGGTCCTTCTAATGGACCCTGTAAAAGTCTTGACTGCTCCTGAACACCATATTACAGAGGCCAGGAACAGGAGAAAAAAAAAAAAAAACAGAGAAGATCCGGACACTTATATAAAGATATATAAAAACATAAAAGACATAACCACATATGCATACACATACGGATACGAGGGAACTGAAGATGGAAAGCAAAACAGGCGTCGTGAGGCCACGGCATTAGGAGAACTAAAGATTCACATGCTTTGTCTGAGTTAGGAAGTTTCACAGAGATAGAAAAGCCATTGCCTAGCTGGTCTGAAATAATGAACTGAAAGGGAGCAGTGAGGAGGGGTGGGAGGGAAAAGAGGCTGGGTAAGAAAGATGGCCGCTTTCGTGCTTGGTCTTTCGCTTCAATCCCACAGCGTGACTATGGTGACGGTACTGAGCACATGTCCTGTCCTAATCTAATGTGTCATTTAAAAAAAGGTCAACGGCCAGGAAATGTTTAGGAAGGAGTATTATGTGTTTCTTGGGCAGAAATTTACAGTACACAATACTTTTCATTTTTCAAAAAAAATACTTTTTACTCCTAATAAAAATTTACATTTTTTTGCATATAGAATACTGTTTTGGTAACTGTCATGTGAGTTGATTACTTAAATCTTTCTCATAGACCTGGCATACACTTAGGTTTAGAATATATTTCTAATCAGAGGAAATGAAGGATGTTAAAGGGAAATCTGTCAGTAAGGAAAAGGTTTGAGCTGTTTAGATTCACTACAGTGGCCTAACCCTATTAAAATGTCAAGTTCTTCCTCATTCTAGAAGCAGGCCCTTCACAGACTATGGGGGCTAGCAGTTTATGAGGAAGTTGACCTTTATCGTTATATTTCACTATCCTCACTGAACACAATGACATATGCCTGTAACCCTAGAACTGAGGGTGGTAAAGAGTAAGGAGTAACCTGGACTACATAATAAGACCAAGAGAGAAAGAATAAAAGAATGAGAGAGAGAAGTAGAGAGACAGAGACAGATAGAGACAGAGACAGATAGAGACAGAGGCAGATAGAGACGGAGGCAACGGGGAGAAGAAAGGAAGTAAGGAACAAGGAAGAAAGATGGAAGTAAGGAACAAGGAAGGAGGGTAGAAAAAAGGGGGAAGGGAAGCATGGAAAGAAGATGGAAAGATTTCACTATTGTTACAGCATTCATCCTCTGATGATAAATTTTATTTGCGTACTTACCCAGGGCATTGAGCCACACAATTAGGCATTACTTCTATGTGTGTCTATGAGAGTGTTTTTGTAAGAAATTAATAGTTTATTCAGAAGACACAGTAAAGTGCAGTTCTCTCTCAATATCCGCTCTGTTTGTTTGAAAGAACTTGAATGATTCGCAACAGTTCTGGTTTCCAGGCCTTACAACACAGGCCAAATTGTACTACCAGTTTTTCTTTCTTATAAGTAGTAGACAATGGGACTACTCAGCTCCCATCACCTCAAAAGTCAATTCTTCAGTGTAAATAAACAGACAAACACTCTGCGAGTCTGTTTCTCTGGAGAGCCTTAAAACATGCTCTCAAAGAAACATAATGAGATCAAGAAGAAAGGGCACAATGAGGCACAAAAGCTGTTTTCCAAATTAGCCTAGCACAGGTTGATTTCAATTGGGTTAAAATGTACATTTTGCACAGCAAATTTTTCGTGTTTTATATGAGTATACTTATACCATCAACATCTCAATGAAGAAATATTTCCATAACGGTAGTGAAGTTACTATCTCCTACTCAGTTGCAGTTCTCAGACAGCCACTATTATCTGTTACCCCAGTCTAAATTTGTCTTCTCTTCATGCATCTTAAAAATTTGAGTCACAAGTAGTTTTCATGTCTTAGTCAATCCTGTCCAGATACTGATTTTGAAATGTATTTGGGGCTGGAGAGATGGCACAGTGGTTCAGAGCACTGACTGCTCTTTCAGAAGTCCTGAGTTCAAATCCCAGCAACCAGATGGTGGCTCACAACCATCTTTAAAAGGATCCAATGCCCTTTTCTGATGTGTCTGAAGACAGCTACAGTGTGCTCATATACATAAAATAAATAAAAATCTTTTTTTATGTATGTCCTTGTCTGGTGGCATCCACTATTTTGTTCTTTATGTCGATTTGATGAACAGGATGTGTCAGTTTGTTCACTGGTGAACACATGGAAGCTAGAGAATGGTGTCAGGTGTCTTTGCTGTCAAGCTGCACCGTATCTGTTGAGGCAGTGGCTCTCATTGAACCTGGAGCTCACCAATTTGGTTAGACAGACAATTTGGTCACTGAGCCCACAGGGTCCATCTTTCCCCTCCCTCCAAGAGTTATGGTTTAGAATGTGTATGTGCAGTCACACTTGGCTTTTATGTGGGTGATGTAGACCAGAACTCAGGTCCTCAAGGATTCATAGCTAACGCTTTACCCACAGGGCCATCTCCTTGGCACACATCCTTTTTCTTTTAATACTAATCAGTATTGCATTGTCCCATTGTATGATGCATTCATGCATTCTCCTGGTAAAGACTGATGATGCCAGCCCTGAGCTTCTGTCAATAAAGCTATATTCTCACATAGTCTCTCTTTAAAGTCCTGCTCACTCAGAGGGCCTAAGGACAACATTCTGATGTGTCTAGTGCCCAGTTCTCTTTTTTTAATTTTAACATTATTAATATGTGGTGGTTTGAATAGACTTGGTCCAGGGAATGGCACTATTTGGAGGTGTGGCCTTGTTGAAGTGGGTTTGGCCTTATTGGTGGAAGTGTGTCACTGTGGGAGTGGGCTTTAAGACTTCCTCCTAAACATATTGGAGCCAATCTTCTCCTAGCAGCCTTCAGATGAAGATGTAGAACTCTCAGCTCCTCTTGCACCATGCCTGCCTGGAGGCTGCCATGCTCCTGCATTGATGATAATGAACTAAACCTCTGAACCTGTAAGTCTCAGTTAAATGTTGTCCTTATAAGAGATGCCTTGGCCATGGATGTCTGTTCACAGCAGTAAAACCATAACTAAAACATAATATAATTAAATTTCTTACTGCCATTTCCTGCCCCCAAACCCTCCTGAATACCCCTCCCTGCTCTCCTTCAAACTCGTGGCCTCGTTTTCTTTTTACTAATTGTTATTGCATGCGTATATGTATATGCATATGTATTTCTGAATATAACTTGTTCAGTCATTATATATGTCTAAATATAACATGTTCAGTCCACACAATGTTACTTATATGTATATTTTCAGGGCTGGCCATTTGGCTTTGGACAATCTGTTGGTGTGCTCTTCCCTGAGGAAGGCAACTCTCTAGTTCCCGGCTCTCTTAAGTTGCCTACCTATCATTTTTTGTATAGGGTTAAGGCCTCATGGACTTTTCCCTATCCCTTTTGGCCTATCCATTGGTTCATTCTTGTTCAGCTCTCATTTGGGCAGCCATGCTGGTGAGACAGCATAACATGATAACAGTAACAGTGGTACATGTACCTTGTCAGTGACCAACAGACAAAATGGACATAAGACTTGGTCAACAATACAGAAAACATGGCTAGTACTGGAAACCTAGCTAACTGCTCAGTGCTAGTGGAAAAGAATTTGCAACCACTAATTTCCTAAGCCAGAATAATCCTTAAAAACAATCTAAAATCATTTATCATTAAACCCACAGATAAATGTGATCTTCATCCCTCATCAAGGAAACTTCTCTATGACACAGACTAAGACCACTGGAGAGAACTGCAATCAATCAAACCCAGAGTTGAGCAACCCTATTCCAAAGGTTATATCTACAAAACACTCCCACAGCTAAGCCTTTAAAAGATTGTAAGAGCCAAAGATTCAGGGAATTTGCAGTGAGACTATATCCTTTTTTTGTTTGTTTGTTTGTTTGTTTTTTGGGTTTTTTTTGTTTTTTTGTTTTTGTTTTTTGTTTTTTGAGACAGGGTTTCTCTGTGTAGCCCTGGCTGTCCTGGAACTCACTCTGTAGACCAGGCTGGCCTCGAACTCAGAAATCCGCCTGCCTCTGCCTCCCAAGTGCTGGGATTAAAGGCGTGTACCACCACCGCCCGGTGAGACTATATCTTCAGTTATTTATTTCTCAATACCATTCTCCACTAAAAGGAAAGCAACTGCTTCTTGGAGAAATAGGTGATTCAAAGATGTCAAGAGAAAATACAACATGAGCCAGGAACCAGAGATTTGGGCTTTAATGTTGTTGCTGTTTTTATTTTGTTTTGTCTTTTGGTTGTTGTTGTTGTTGTTGTTGAAGTAATTCTTTTAGAAATAATATTTTTTATAATCCATAAAATTATACACGGGTCTAAAACTAAAGAAAACATATAAGAAATAGTATAGCTATACAATTCCAATGACATTCCTCTATGAAAGTTATTAGTAACAGTGAAAGGGGGAAGTGACTTTACAGTACAAAATAATTTTCAGGCAACACATTCATAAAGTGTAATCAGTGAACGTTATGAAAAATGTGATGGGCAGAACTCAGCAAGATATCCACACTCTCCTGCCCAGGACCTATCAATGGGTTAGCTAAGTGGCAAAAGGAATGTTACAGACGTGACTATGGATCTTTAGATGGGATGATGTGCAGGCTGATCAGTGGGTTCAAGGCATCACAGGATCCTTGGTCGTGGAAGAAGAAATAGGAAATAGAGAAGGAGATGTGATAAAAGTAGTGATGGCTGATAACTCAACTTTGAAGAACATTTGAAAATTGTAGATGAAGACCTGGACAATTTCAAATGACCCCAAATAATATAATAGAATTATTTCTTGCAGTAATCTTCCTGCAGTAGTCTTTCTGCAGTAGTGGAGGTGACTGCTGGCTCTGGAGATACAAGAGGGAACGTAAGTCAAGGAAGCATTAAAAAGGAAAGACAGAGTCTGCCTAGAGTCACTAGAAGAAATGTGCAATGTTGATACCTTGGATTTAGGCCCAATAAACTCATTTAAGGCTTCTCTTGTCTATAGATGCAAACATTAGTGTTTTAATCCCTAACTTTGTAACATATTTTTATGGCAGTGGGAGAAGTGAGTGAGAAAGGAAAAACAATATTCTTGTGCCACTTAACAGGTTGTAAGGACAGAACTTTAGAGATTTCTGGCAAAGTCGTGGTGCCTCGGTATACTCAAGTGGGAGGATATTTTCCAAAACAATGTTTGTAATCTTTGTGTCAAGGATATGAGAGACAAAGAACTTCTGCTTTATTGAAATAGAAAGAAGAGGTGTAACAATTAACATCTGTGGTTTCCTACTGCATTTTTAATAGGAGACATAAAGAATAATTAGTGAAACCAGAATGAAATCTGAGAATTGAATAGTAATGTAGCAATTAAAAGTGTGTAGGAAAATATAGCTGCAGGAAATGTGTGTTGATACTCATGGGGAGAGGAGAAATCAACCAACAACTTAGTCTCAGATGACTTGTTATAGTTCATAGGATACTTCATTATCTTATACTGGCAATGCCTTTAAAGGTGATATTGATTCTATTTTAACTTTTAAATGGAGGAAATCTATATGCATAGATTATTCCTTAGTTTACAAAATTGTATGGATTTGGAAACTGACTTTAACTGAATTAAGGACAAATAACTAGTGACATACATTAAAGGACATATAGCGAGTATGATAAAATGGAACATTAAATAATCATTTAAAAATTTCTAGACTAGACTTCTAAAGATATTTCACTGCAGGGAATATTTCTACTACATTATTTGAGGTCATTTAAAATTGTCCAGTTCTTCATCTAAAACTTCCAAGTGTTCTGTTCTTCAAAGTTGACTTTAAATTGAGTGTCTAATTCCAGTCTCATTGTGTTACTCAAAGCAGGCACGTGAGGATCTTTGATAGCTTTAGATTTAGCATAACTGGAATCCAGTTCTTAAGTGATGGGGAAGCACTGGAGAGATGAGGGGCAGCAAGGATGGGAAGAGGTGTTCTTTCCAGTTTAACCGCATGTTTCTCACATACACATCCTCTACACTCTACTTTCTAATATTCTCCCCGAATAAAACTCCTCAAATCAAGGATTAACATCAAAAATGTATGAGGATTGTGAAAAACTAAAGAAAGAAGAAACATTACATTTCTTTCCTAAAATGAAAATTATTAAATCTGGCTGTCACTCAATGCATTTTGTATACTATAGAAGGATTTGAGAAGGGGTGGAGGGGAACTGAAAAGACCAGAGGGAGGGGAAACTGTATTCAAATTCTATCGTGTGAGGAAAGAATATACGTTTAATAAAAGGGGAAAGTAATTTGCATTTTGACTCCACCAGTTTACCATGTAAAGCACCAGTATTTCCACCACAGTCTCTGAACGCAGTCTCTGAACGCAGTCTGCACAATCTTTGTCTTAACATTCCTCTACATTTTTGCTAACAGCTCATCTAAGGGCTGACAGCTCTAACAAGCAGCATATGCTCTTCGTTCATTCTTCTCTCAGATAGTTATTTGAGCACTTATTAGTCACTGATTTCCCATTTGTCATATCTTTCATTCATGCGTTTAACTCTCAGATCGTCTTAAGAGGTCCATGTGGAAGGAAGCAGTGGAACTTCTTATAAGTGTCCTTTTGGTTGCAGGTACTGAGTTTTGACTTTCTCCTGCCCCTTCTTTCCTCTCTCCTTCCTTCTCTCTCTCACCATTCTCTACCTCTGCCAAACACTCTGCTTCTATTGCATTCTATTGTATTTCTGCTCATTCATAAAAATTTCTTCACTTTCAAGCATTTCTAAAACCATTCTCTCAGATGTAATCATGGTTAAAATGTCCTCCCCAGCTGGTACATTTGCCTTGAAACATGTTATGAGCTTAGGCTCATCAAGTCATGTTATGAGAGCAAAGCCTTTTTCTATCATTACTCATTAGTTGTCTTCATATAACCTCCTTTATGCCTGATGTCACCTATTTCTTCCTCTTGTTCATTCTAGCTTTTAAGCTATGTCATCTATACATGAGATCTACATGGTCTCCATCACTTTTATCCCTGTGGTGATGTGATAAGAATGTGAGCTATTCCTGAATAGCTTAGTTTAGACCACCATTAACTGCTTACTAGATTTTACTTTTTCTTATACTGTGTCTCCAGCTGGTGATTTCACATGTGACTACCACCAGTTACCTGGTGTGTTACAATTATCACATGGTGGACAGACCAGAGAATCATGGCAAGCAGTATCTTCCTGAAAAAAAAATGTTCCCTCCTTCCATTCCCCTTGATATTATTTCCATATTTTAAGCACTATTTAAACTTAGCACCTGCATGTTTTCCGAGTAAGCTACCTTATGATCAACATTAATCAGTGAGTGAGCATCGGGAGGAGAAACTGGCATTAGTTGGGTGATAGAAAGTGAGGTGAGTTAGTAAATTCAGGAAAAGTAAACAGAGCAGTGAGGTCTAATGGAGTTAAAAAAATATGAAAATCTGAAAGCAAAATTGTATGAGGTTTTTTTTTTAATTTTGCAGCTATGCTAATATATTGCACACCTGGAACAATTTAATCAAGAAAACAAAACAATGTAGTATAAGACTATAGCCTAATGTGTGTAATAAAATCTGTGAATTTGCATTGATGTAAATAAGTGAGTAAATTAATAAATTGGCAAGAAAAAAATCTCCAGTGTAGAATAAGTCCTAATAATTAATAGAGATTCTCCACTCTCAAGGAGGAAAGTGTAAAATAACTTACGACTTGTTAAATGGAAACTGAGTAGAAACATGGCCCTTCCAAAAAAGCTCAGGAAAGGGGAGGTGGGAGATTATGGGAAAACTTAAACAAACTCCCTGGGCCAAATGATCAAGAGAAAAACCCAAAGGCATAAGTGGGAGATCCTGTGGAGAGCATCTCCATCTACAATGTGATTAAAATGGCCCTTTACCTCTGTGGTCTTCCTCCCCCGAATCATCATCTGAATCCCATACAAGGGTTCCTGATGATTTCCAATAAAGTGGAAGCCTGCACAGTGTTTTGACAGCACTCCTGAAAAATACTCAAAGTCACCAGACATACGCAGAAAGTCTAAGAGATCCGCCATTGCTAAGAACAATTCCACTAGATGTGGTAGCTAAGCATAATATGGATCCTGGGTAGGATTATAGATCTGCAAAGGGCCTGTGTAACATCTAAAATCTAAATGCAGCACAGGCCTTTGTTAATAACTCTGTCATCACTGATTCATTAGTTATAACAGACATGCCATATTGTAAAGATCTTCAGAATAAGTGATAGTTGATGTGGGCATCTGTGCTTCCTTCTGTGTATTTCTGTGTATGCATGTGTGCATGTGTGTGAACATGTATGTGAGTCTGAAAGTATGTTCCCATACAGAACATGTATATTCCCATACATGGAGGACAGAGCAGGATGATGGGTGTCACCTTCTAAAGCTCCCTCCACCTTATTGCTTTGATCCACTAAATACCAATTAAAAGTCTACGTTTCTTAGTATTTAAAAACCTAGAAGTCTAAAAATATTGTCCATTGATGATTTTCAAGTTTTCCTATGGAACAGTGAGGGCTTCCTTACAGTTCTTATCTATAAGCTTTGTCAATAACTGTTCATGTAAAGCCATTACAGATTTTTAAAAATACTTATGCATAATAACATGCCCTCTGTGTTGCTCTTAGAACATTGCTGCCATACAAACTAAACCCATGTACCAGAGTAACATTATGGGAGTGAACTGAAGCACACTATCAACCTATCAAGTAGACATGTGAATGTGGCCATCCAATCCTAGTTGATCTTTTAGGTGACTCATAATAATAATTTGGGGATACTAAATGTTGGAGTGTTTTGTTATACAATAAAGCATCAAATCTGATAGATGTTTCTATTTCTTTACCCATCAATTTTACTCTTTGTTATCCACAATTTCTCAATGTTCTAACCAAACAGAATGAGTTTTTATTCCTTTTGAAAATATTTTAATATTCATATTTTCATGTGTTTTGATCAAATACACCCCTCTTTAATTCTTCTATCTCTCCACCATTTTCCCCTTCAACTTCATGTACTTTCTCCCTTTTCTAATATGTAAGAGTTAATTTAGTGCTGCCAGTATATAAATGGGTATGTAAGTGTGGGTAGCTTCTCAGCATCTGCTTCCCTGGAGAAAACTGACTCCCCTCCCCAAACATTTAACAGCAACTTTGTAATTTCTGTACATTGTAAAGAGAAGGATAGGACTTCAAAATACCATTCTCCATTGTTTCCTTGGAAATACTTTGAACTTCCTACATGCTCACTCTCAACATTTTTCTTTTTTTGTTTGTTTTGGTTTGTTTGTTTGTTTGTTTTCTTTTGTTTTCTGAGACAGGGTTTCTCTGTGTATCTCTGGCTGTCCTGGAACTCACTCTGTAGACCAGGCTGGCCTCGAACTCAGAAATCCGCCTGCCTCTGCCTCCCAAGTGCTGGGATTAAAGGCATGTGCCACCACTGCCTGGCTTTCAACATTTCTTTCTTGATGAAGAACCTTTATACACAATTTTTCTTAAAGAAAGTATTGCTCATCTTCCCTGCTTACAGAAAATCACATATCAATATTAAAAGGAGGAAAAATTTGGTTTCCTGGATTTCCTCTTAGAATAAAAATCCTATTTTTAAGAGGCATGCTGATGTCAAGAGAGATCATCTGCAGCTCATTACATTGATTGGGCTATAAACTCAGTCACAGACACTCAAAATATGAAAATATAAAAACAGAGTAGAATTTACTTCTGTCTCACATAACAGGCAAGATATAATCATCCAAAGATGGTTTGAGGACTCCAGAAATCTAGTGATTTTTTTCCTATTCCTGGTGCCATTATCTATAGAGTACAAGATGTTTTATTATAGCTACACCAACATTACAGCCAGAAAAAAAGAGGTAAAGGTGAATTAGAAGGGTAGGCACAGTCCTTCAGGAGAAAGTCATGTGCTCTTCAGCTTTGCCTAAATCACATTGGTCAGACAATTACACTTGTCTTCACCGGGGGCTGCAGAGTATAATCAGTACCTGGCACTCACACATTATCTTACTGTGGAAGGAAGTAAAATATGGGAATCAATAGTTGTTATTCCACACAGAATGCCAGTCTGCTAAACTGCTATGGACAAGGCGAGATGAGCTGGCTTCACTCTGGGAGAAAGCAGGACCATCAAGAAAGAAACAAGACAAATGGTAGGAGATGATTCCTCCACTGAATAGTTTGATTCACATAAATTTGTTCTAAATTCTTTAAATGAGTAGCATCATATCAAAAATAAAAAAGACCGAATTTTTCAAGACAGCATATGCCTCAGTGCAAGAGTTAGAGGAAGAGACAGCTATCATCCCATTAAGTCTTGAAAACCAGCAGAAAAATAGGGAAGTCACTGAGTGAGTCTGGACTTTGGACTTAGGTATTAAGAAAATATGACATTGATTTTATGAGGTAAGAGATGTGTGATACTGGCTGACACTAAATATCATCCAAACCCAAGGAATGCACGGAAAGCAGAACTAAGTACAAATAAAACATACTATTTCTTTTAACAATAACAGCACAGCATTCCAATGATACTCTCTCTACCATTTGTTTCTTAAATTTTTCATGCACTGTATTTTCATCATATTCCTCCAAGTCTGCCAGATCCTCCCATTTCTCTGCCTTCCCAATCTCGTGTTCTCTGCCTCTCTCTCAAAAAAAAAAAAAACCAAAAAAAACAAAAAAACAAAAGCTAAAAAGAGAGAGAAAACACCAAATGATAACAAAGAGCCTACAAAATGTCATGGAGTCTATTTTGTGCTGGTCAACTACTTTTGAGTGCATGGCCTGTACTGTAGTGTGGTTGAGATGCCCAGTGCCATTCCACTGAAGAAAACCCATGAATTCTCCTCTCCCAGCGGTTAAGTAAGAAGTATAATTGAAGCGGAAGTGGGCACAAAGTCACAATTATACTTCTTACAGCAGCCATGGAGTCTGCAACTTAAGAGCACTTTAGTTAAGATTAACATAGTATTCGTTTCGACCACTGAAAAATAGATATGAGGTGTGAATCTCTGTCTTGGCTGAAATGTAGACTAAATGTGGCTGGATTTTAAGAATACTTCCAAAATTTTACTACTTTAATTTGTGTTCTGATCATGATTAATCAATGGAGAAAACAAAATGAGTTGGTCAATTTTTACTCTTTCTAAAAGAGCCTGAAGAGACTATAGTCTATCCTTTGAGTGAAAATTAGACAACAGATGGACAACTATGCACTTCTGACAGACTGAGACATGCCTAATTACAAAATAATTCATTGCCTAATGGACCTCATTACCCTTAGAAACTCTCAAAGAGAAAGCTTAGCTAGACTCAAAGCAATGTAAACCAAGTTTCATCAGGACTCCCTAGGTAAGTCCCTGAGATAGAAGAGTGATCTTTGTTTGACTGGGCAAGGTCATCTTCCTTAGATGCTCAGATTTAGACAAGTCGGTACACTCTTTCTTAAGTACACTGTAGAAGAGGAACTGAGACTGTCTCATCCACCAAGAGCAGCATCTTGTCCTGTTTGAGCTGTTAATGACTCTTCTTCTTTTTTTTTTTTTTTTTTGGTTTTTCGAGACAGGGTTTCTCTGTGTAGCCCTGGCTGTCCTGGCACTCACTCTGTAGACCAGGCTGTCCTGGCACTCACTCTGTAGACCAGGCTGGCCTCGAACTCAGAAATCTGCCTGCCTCTGCCTCCCAAGTGCTGGGATTAAAGGCGTGTGCCACCACCGCCGGCTGTTAATGACTCTTCAATCATCTGCCTAGATAGTAAGTTCTATCTACTAATCATTAGCATATAGCTGTGAGGTCAATTCTGTGAATGCTTGAATTTTAAGTGACATAGCAAAAGTATAACTAGTGTGTTCAAGACATTTGTTTCCTGCACACACTATGGCTTGCAGGGGCTTGTGTCAAATTATATTGTAAAATATATGTGATAATGTTAAGCATCAAACCTAACTTTTTCCAAACTCCTGTTGGGGGACTGGATTCAATATCACTGAATTATGCCTAGTACTACTCTGATCTAGTCTCTGCACCCCTCCAAAGGAGTCAGGTAATTGTCCTTTGGGAATTCAGAGGCTTCTGTATAGTCTTGGATACTCTATATACTGTTTATCTTCTAAAAACACTAGTAATTCCCAAGTACATATTCCTTCCAACTTCTATGATACAATGTAGAAGATAGGAATTCCCAAGATTGAGTATAATTCCAGTGCAAAAACATACTGCATATCTGAGGTGACAGATATGCATTTACCCTGATATAACTAGTACATTATCCACATATCAGAATAAACTCCATGGATATTTATAATTACTATATATCTATTTCGTGTAACAATTTACAGTTCTACATATGACTAAGAGCATATGACTCTTGTCTTTCTGTGCTTTTTTATTTCTCTTAACAGAACGATCCCCAGCTTCATCTGTGTTGTCACAAGTGGCAAGGCTTTAATTTTTATGTTGAGTAGTATTTTACTCTGTATATGTCCCAGATTATCTCTCTTCACTTATTGTTCCACGGATACTTAGCTAGTTTTTATTTCTTAGCTATCGTGCACAGTGGTGCAATAAATATGAGGGTCAATGTTACTTTGACATACTGATTCCCTTCCCTTTGTTTGTATACCCATATTAGGACAGCTTGATCTACTGTGTTATAAGTGTTTTATATATATAAAACACTTAATCTAATTTATATTCCTATCAATAGAGTACAAGGGTAAGAAATATAATTCTGAAATTCTTTAATTCTTAGTTTTATCAAAATGTTCTTATGGTAAAAAGAGAGGTAGGAGCACATAGTTCCGGTTATATTATTTGTATCAGTCAGCCATTAGAGAGACTTTATTTACCATTACCACTTCAAACAGCATACTATTATGTATAGGGCGTTGTTGTATTATTAAATATGTTTCTTTCAGTTGATTAACAATGGTAAGGTGGAATGGGTTTCTTAGAAGAGAGTCAAGAAAATTTAATCAACATCAATAATGCCCTTAATAGAGAATGACACCACTGCATACAGTTCTTTGGCAGTGTTAAAGAAAGAAAAGAGTGAAGCATCATTTGAAAAGAGGCTATGTAAAAACAAACCACCAACAACAAAACCCACAGCCTGTCTAGTCACAGTGGAATAGAGAAAAACATTTCCCCTTATTCCAGGCAACGCCTATGAAAGCCGTCTATCTTTCTATACCAGGTTGAGCCAGTACAAAGAGCAAAGTTCTACAGGCCTTCATTTGAAATATAAATAGATATAGGGAAAAGTTAGCAATTTTTTTTTACTGCTGAAGTCACTCATTTCCTTACCCAGGCTTGCTAAAAACAGATATAATACTGATACAATGACTATAATTATAAAATATGATTATGTATATTATCCTCAAGTCTCAAGAGATGGCCCTTTGAAATGCCACACTTCTAATCCTGTTAGTTTAATCTCGTTCGCTTAAGTAACTGGATATTATTTGTCTTTACTACCTACTTAAGATACAGTGTAACAAAAGTATTATGCTTTGAACTTTAATTTAATATGGTTATATTTAGTACAACATAGGTATTCATAAATTATTAGAGAAGTATTAAAAATCAGGCTGAGATTTGTAGACATGGCTTAGTTGGTAAAGTGCTTGCCACAGTTTAAAGTTATAAATTTTACTGTCACTATCATGTAAAATCAAAACTAAAAATCAGGGAGTTAAGACAGGACACCTATAATAGGTACCTATGAGTGTGAAGGAAGCAGAAAGGGGAGGAACTTTGGGCTGACAAGTCGGTCTAATCAAATTAGTGAGTTCAATGAGGGAGCCTGGCTAAAAACAAAGTAGAAAGTGATTGAGGAACACACTTGACCTCCGGCCTTCACATGTACCCACTTGTGCCACTTTCACCCCTGCACATGTGATACACACACACACACCAGCAGCACCAGCAGCACCAGCAGCACCAGCAGCACCAGCAGCACCAGCAGCACCAGCAGCAGCAGCAGCAGCAGCAGCAGCATCAAACAAAACCGTTCTCTTGTCCCATGATTGATGTTTTGTATAAAAACAAATGATCTCTAATACCTCAGAGCACAGACACCACTCACAATACACTGACTAAACAAGAGCAACGGACATTGGCCATCTTTTCTAATATTCGCAATCTGGCTTAATGTGATGATATCAAGTAATTTGATTCACATATTGTCGTCATTTCTCATTAAGTTCATTAGGAAAATGTTTAGAGACAGTTGGTAATGATGTACTAACCTGGCATCTTAACCACAAGATCCTGCTTGGTGTGAGCTAGATATGTCACTGTAGATGAGTTGTTCTGATGCTTTGATTTAATTGAGAATCTTCGAGTACTGACACTGAAGCTCCTTCTCCCTAATTGGTTCTTGATCAATCAAAAAGATGCCAGTAGCCAATGGGTGGGCAGAAAGAAAGAGGAGGAGAATTGAGATACTTTGTGAAGAGAGAGACAGAGTAGATTCAGAGCAGCAGGGGAGATCTTCCAAAATGTAGGCAGAAAGGGAAAGTGGCCCATGGACTTCACTGAAGG
The DNA here is from genome assembly GCA_030674055.1 of Rhabdomys pumilio. Taxonomy (NCBI): domain Eukaryota; kingdom Metazoa; phylum Chordata; class Mammalia; order Rodentia; family Muridae; genus Rhabdomys; species Rhabdomys pumilio. The sequence continues at coordinate 9,034,845 of JANHMN010000016.1, forward strand.
TAACTGAGCAACTAAGCTGAGGGCAGATTCAGAGGTGGTGAGCTAGGGATAAAGGTAAGGGCACGCTAGAAAGCCTAGCCACAGAGCCAATAAGGCAGGTTAAAAGTGAGCTAGTGTGTGTGTGTGTGTGTGTGTGTGTGTGTGTGTGTGTCTTTCATCTGCAGATCCTAGATAGTTCCTAAGCAGGTACGCACCCATGACCAGGCAGGAATGCAAAGCAGGACAGCTGAAAACTACCAGCAACATGTCACAATGTGAGCTGTCCCCCAGAATGGAGATTCTACGAAAGCAGAAATTTCGTCTATCCTGAGTGCAACAATATTCTATGTGTCTAAAATAATGTTCATCACAAAGCAGGTTCTCAGGAATATCTGCTAAATAGAATGAGTAAGCTTATCATAAATGGGTGAGCTCCTGAAAGTAGTAAAGGCATTTATTTCTTTCTCTTCTGCTGCCCTGTGACAGAAACTCTATGTACACTTACTAAAGAAATGAGCATCAGTCTACAACACATTTTTGCTTTATTTGAATTCGGAGCATAATCCCTACTCTTGGAGGTTTTATTATTGAGTTTGGGTTTGACTTCTTCTCTGTGGTCTTCTATACACATCACTAGCAATTCAAGCCTCTATATTTCCATCTACTGGCAATGCTACTACTCTGAAAAGATCTCACTGAACAATAGGGACACCTGCTGGTTAAACGATATGCTTTAAAATGTTTAATGATCTTTAAAAATGATCTTTAAAATGTCGCATCAAAATCAACAAGAATTGAGCAACGGATGTAACATAGTGCTAAAATTGACCTTCCTTTTGAACAATAGTAAATAACAGCATTTATTTTCTTTCTTAATGTAGTGATACTCTGAAAAAAGACTGTTCTCCTGCAGACAGACACTACTGAAAAAAAAAATGTTTAGTCCCTAATTATTTTGATTAAAGACAATTGTTTTTTATGTCAATGAGCAATTAAGTATCCAACAAGTTGAAATATTGTGTCAAATGCTGTCAAATTAAAGCTCTGATATGATAGAAGTGGATGATATATCATCTTTGCTCTGTCAGGACATGTGCTCACCTCTAGTCTTAGGAATACTGCCCTTTAAAAAGAAGGAAATTCTGCAACATCTAACAACATGGATAAAGTTTGCATATATGATGCAATTAGTCGGTCTCAGAAATGAATACATTGTACTTAAATGAAGTATGTAAAATAGTCAAACTTGTAAAATCAAAGATTCATGAAATCAAATTGCAATATGGTAGTCATGAGGGATTGCAGGAAAGAGAAAATGGGAATTACTTGTTAACAGGCATAAAGTATTAAGATAGATGACTAAGCTCCAGAACATTCTGTACAAGACTGTACACACACATTGTGTGTGTGTGTGTGTGTGAGAGAGAGAGAGAGAGAGTATTACAGTGCTTTATACATTCATACTAAATTAAAAATTTAACAAGATTGTTGATCTTATGTTCTTTAAAAGGGAAATAAACTTTTAAAGCCAGTTAATATCTGAACAGGACTTAGTCTACCACTTGCATGAACTGTGCCCTTGTTATTTTGTGCTATATAGGAAAATAACATGTTTTTTTGTTTGTTTGTTTGTTCTTTGGTTGGTTGGTTGGTTTTGGTTTTTTGAGACAGAGTTTTTCTGTGTAGTCCTGGCTGTCCTGGAACTCACTCTGTAGACCAGGCTAGCCTCGAACTCAGAAATCCACCTGCTTCTGCCTCCCAAGAGCTGGGATTAAAGGTGAGTGCCACCACTGCCCAGCTGGAAAATAACTTTCTATAAACATGTTTTTTAGTGCACTAGTATGGACAAACACCTTCCATCTCCCAGCCCCTTCTATGGTATTTGTGCTCACTTTTCTAGGTGCTGCTTAAATATGTTCTCAGTAAGGCCTGCTGTTCTTTGTGTAAAGTTCACTTTCATAGTATCCCTGCTTTGATCCTCACTGGATAGAAGTGTATGAAACCTTAGACCTCCATTCTCTGACAACAACTGAAATTTTCCAGTTGTTGAACAATTTTCTTTCCCAATAACCCAATCTGTCTCAGCATCATCTACTGCAAAAGAAAAAGGAAATGAAAAAGGTCTAGAGAGGTGTTTTCCAGGTTAAAGGATTAGAGTGTAGAAATGTGACAGAGACAGAAAAGGGACTTGGAGAAAAAGGGTTTTGAGATGGAATTCATTTACGGTCCAGAGGAAAGCCTTCCAGAAGAACATGAGATAGGATTGAGCCAGAGTGAAGTGGGGATTGAATAGAGAAAATTGCTCATTGCTCTACTAGCATTAAGATCCTCATCAGCACTCCCAACATTTTTGAATGCCAACAGCATATTAATAGGATTCATACACTGTATGGAAAGAAAAATTACATATTTTTCTTTTACTTTGAAAAATGTCTTTTGTCTGTAGCATACCATCTACTTCCATGTTTGAATGCATAGTAAAAATCATGAAACAGAACCCACACCTTAGTAGTCTAAATACTTTTATATTAATGAATTAATTTCAAAAAAGTTAATTTATTTCCACACCTTAGTATTCTAAATACTTTTATATTAATGAATTAACTTCAAAAAAGTTAATTTATTTAAAAAAAACGAAATTAATTTGTATAGTGACATGTGGCTGTAATAATAGCACTCAGGTTCGAGGCCAGCCTGGTCTACAGAGTGAGTTCCAGGACAGCCAGGGCTACACAGAGAAACTCTGTCTGGAAAAAAAAACACAACAACAACAAAAAAATAGAACTCAGGAGACGGAGGCAAGAGGATTGTGAGTTCAAAAGAATCTCAGCTCTGCAGCAAGACCTTGTCTCAAAATAAGGTGGAGTGGGGGTGGGGGATGGGGATGAAGAGAAAAGGAAATAATAAGGGAAGAAATTTCATCAATATTGAATCTATAATGGTAGCATGAGTCTTATACAACACAAGGAACACAGGAAAACACACATAGCAAATTCCATTAATGTGCTGTGAATGTTTTTATGCCATAATTTCTGTTAGCGTAGGTAATATTTCTCGTCTTTATTTTTCTATAGGACATTTAAATTCAAACTACTTAAATTTAAGTATATTTAAAAGCTTATGCATAATCTAACTGCACACTGACTAAGAAGAAAACGCTGGTCATGAGGCTTGTTTGTATAAAAATATATAGATATATTAGTACATGTTTCTCCTTCAGGAAATATTCTCCCTGCCAAGGTTATTGGGAAATATTCTCCCTGCCATGATTATCGAGGAATGTCCTCTCTGCCAAGGTTAATGACTCCATAATAATCAGAAATAGCATGAGTCTGGTAGGTGAGGGTATCTCTATGTCCTTAACAAAAATAGTAAACACCGTGACCTTCAGGACAGTCCTTCCAGCTGTAGGAATGAACTCTGAAAACATGAGTTCAAAACTATATAATTTCTCAACTGTGCAAAATATAAAGATGCAATATGAATCATATGAAGGGCTTCATGGACCTAAAAGAACAGAGGCAGCTGCATTATGAGTCAGCTTGTCAGAAAGTTAAAAAGGCAGAAGGATTCAAGGTAGAATGAATTTAGGTTCCAGCATGGTAATCTCAGGATGGGATCCCACCCAGATAAGTTTATTGTCTGTGCTTACAAAAGCAGGCAGATCTCTGAATTCCTTTGCAATAAATATACATATATAGTGCTTGCTGTCTTTCTTTCTTTCTTTTTTTTTTAACCAGGGGGCAGGAGTCATGGAATGTTGATTTGTGGGCTAGTCAACAGGGAACTAGGAGTAAATGAATTGACATGTAAATAAAAGACTGGGCCTTGGTCTGCAAGGCTGAACTATCTGGAGGAGCTGTCTGGAGATTTTCAGAGAAAGTTACCTCAAACAACAATCTTTCCTTGCCTTTCTGTTTTCCACACAGAAATAAATTTTCTTACCTACTTTATCTGAAAGTAAAGAACAAGACCCCTATCAGGAGAATCTTAGTTCAAGGCCCATAAAAAAATAATGCCATACAAAGAAACAAAAAGAACTAAACCTGCAAGCCTTGCTAGATTCATACCCTTTGGCACAATCACACATTTGCATATGGCCTTCATAAACCCTGGGTAGGGTTCTGGATTGCTTTTGGATATCTGAGGATATATATATAATCTTGGAATGTGGCTCATCTAAAGATGGCATGAAAGCTCTGCACCCTTCCCTCCATACATACTTCTCCTCTGAATCTTGTCTGTCAGCAGAGTGCAAGCTTATCTAAGATTTTGTGGAGAAGAATGAGCTGGAGGTCTGCAATTTAAGTGTGACTACTACTTTGGTTTAGTGAATAGACACCGTGTGTGTGTGTGTGTGTGTGTGTGTGTGTGTGTGTGTGTGTGTACAAATCATATATATTAAATATTAATAATAAATATAAATAATAAATATACTATATAATATATATTAGTCTCTTCACTAAGCCAACGTAGTGGTATTGTAGAGTGAAAAATTTTAAAGACCATTTTATGAATATATATAGGCTTTTCCTTTACCCTGAGCAAAAGAATGCAGGCTCCAGAAGGCGGAACTGAATGTAAGATTTCAGGCCTTCATTGCCCTGAGATATTCCGGGTGGAGGGCATTATCCCTGAATCAGAGGACACTTGCTGGATTACATTCCTCAAGCCTCAGGGAAAAGAACCCACCTATGGGTGTAAAAAGCCCAAAGCAGGAAGACACATTCCTGACCACAAAAAGATGCAAGTCACCTAGGTGGGACTGCGACCGGAGCAAGTGAGAAATAGTTTAACCTGAAATAGTCAGTAATAACATGGTAAGACTACATTCTTGAGAAGAATGAGTGTGCAGAGTGATTTTCACATGATCCTGTATCATTTAGGTTTGGGCTCCTCTGAAATGTTTCGCTATTCTTATGTTATGTATCCTTGACAACCCCTCACCCCCCTTCCCACTCCCCTGGTTTGTGGTTTACCCCTTTAAAAAACCCTCCCCAGACTGACTGACTTTGTCAAACTGTTACTCCTGTGCCAGTGTGCAGTTTGAACGCTGGCTGCCAGCTCTCTTCCCTAATAAACCTCTGCTGATTGCATCCAGGTGTCTTGGAGTTTGTGGGTGTTCTCGACTTGAGTAAAGGTCTCCCTCATTTGGGGGTCTTCAGTATATGCATATACATTTACACTTTTGTGTATTTGTATGAGTCTCTTTACAAAGTCAAAGTAGTAGTATATGTATACATATATATGTATATTTTTGAAAACTGTTGTTAGGAACCACTTTCTCATAAATATATCAATTATTCTTTAGATGTAATTATTATTTCATGAGAATTGCTTGTTCAGCCATTTTTTTTTGTTGTTTTTCTAGTTTAGGGCTTTCTTAGTTTTTATTTTTAATGCTTATATACATGTCAGGCTCCCTAAATAAGGTGTGTTATCTATATTATTCTAGAAAGTAAAGTTTATCTCAAATCCTAAAGTAAATGAAATTTAGAGACATAACATTATTAAACAATAGAGGCAGTATTTGCTTTCAAGTCTGACCCAAAAACCACCATGATACACAAATTATGTGTACTCATAAAAACTGAAAATGAAAAAAATTCCAATAAGACACTGAGTGTCAAAGATTGGTAATAAAAACATCGATATAATAACATGTTGCTTCAAATTGAATCTGACCCCACACATCAATTTTCCAGTTAACTAAAGAATCTGAAAACTGGCTATGTTTTGTTTTTATCATGAGGTGAGTCTTGCCAAAGTGTATTTTTAAACTAGAGCAGGGTGAGGAAAAAAAAAAAAACAGGCTCTAGGGGTGAGGCTATAATTCTGAGTCTACTCATTTAATTAAATGAGATTAAATTAATACATATGAATGACACACGGGAACATAGACAATGTGTTGAGTTACATTATTCAAACTCAGAGTTATATAGCCCTTTCTTACCATTTTTTAACAATATCTTTTTTTTTTAACATTCACAGCAAAATTAACCAGGAAGTACAGAAAATTCCTACATACCTCACAGCTACACACACACACACACACACACACACAATCTAGAGTGGGCATTTGTGATAATGGATGAACCTATACTGACACACCACTAATACAGAAAATATAGTTCATATTAGAATTCATTCTGAGTATTTTATCTACCAGATTTTTTTTTTTGCTACAACTATAAAGGCATGCTTCTATTTCAGCAGCACATAGAGCCCTTGCTGCTATAAGAACCCCCGCACACTATTCATCTTCTCCACCCCTGAAACACTAATTTTACTGTCTCCATAGCGATGCCCTTTACAAAATATCACTGTGGTAGATTGAATGAGAATGGTCCCTGTAGGCTAATGCCTGGTCTCTGACTGATGAAATTCTTTGGGAAGGATTAGGTGTGGCCTTGTTGGAAATGGCATGTCACTGGGTGCAGACTTGGAGCTTTGAAAAGCCCACAAATACCCAAATGGTTTCAACGTGCAATTAAGAATGTAAGCTCTTAATGACTGCTGTAGCTCCACCCTACCTGCCTGCTGCCATGCTCCCCTCCACGTTGATTACAGACTTACTTAAAATCGTAAGCAAGCCCCCAATTAAAACCTTCTTTTATAAATTGCCTTTGCCATAGTGCTTCTTCACAGCAGTAGAAAAGTAAGACAATCAGAATGGCGTGGTCTTAGCAGGCATTGTTTTTTGGATAGTTTATGTAGTAACATATATTTTGATTCTTCACTACTTTAGCACCAAATAAAATTCTGTTGTATGGATGTGCCTATTTGTTTATCCATTCACCTGCAGAAACACATCTTGGTTGATTCAAATTTTGGCAAATGTGAATAAAGTTGCTGTAACAAACTTGGGGATCCAAATTGCATTGGCCATCGACTCCTATGAAGTATGCCTGACTTAGAGTATGCCTGATACACCTAATTTCACTCCACTGGGGAAAAAAACAAAAACCCTGATTTCCCCTTTCCCAAGATCCATCATTTGCAAACAGCTTCTTGATTAGAAATGGGACTTTGTGTATCACTAATAGTGAAAGGAATAATATATCAAGTATAATATATCTTGGTCTTATAAAAAGGTTAAATGCTGTTGAATCATATAAGGAATATCAATAGGAACTCCACTGCTCAGAACCTTAGATCTTAGGACTTTCTATTTTTTTCGTTTGGTTTGGTTGAGATGTAATCAACACTGCCTCAAACTCCAGTCTTCTTTCTGCCACAGCCTCTTCCGTGTGGAAATTTTAGGTGTGAGCCACTGAGCCACTATACCGGTGTGGGGCTCTTGAAATACATCGAAAAGCAGCTTTTTGGTCTTTTCATCATAGATCTGCACTTTTTGTAGCAGACAAGAGTTTATGGCAATAAAACACAACTGTAGAGTGCCCATCCATAAGTGGGCATTTATAACACAATCCCCATACGAAAGGTATAGCAGCATTGCTGAAGATGGGCGGGGGGCTGGGGGGGGTTAGAAAAAAACCTGAAAGAGCCAGGGGAATGGGAAGACTTCTGTTAAACACCCACCACTCAGCAGCTATGGTCTCTTGCACACCACCACTCCAGTCAACATTCCAGCATGGATGGTGTAATGGTTAACAAGGTTGCATCCCTAGCTAAGGAGCTACAGGCAGTCAAGGCTGCTGAGGAAGAGTCAGTTTCCTTCCTGAAGAGACCAAGTTGGCTCTCCTCGTCCAAGTGCGTAGCCCCTTACATTGAAGTGCATCTGGGCTACATGTGTACTCAGACACACACACACACACACACACACACACACACACACACACAAAGCAGGACATGAATTTGAGTGGAGGGTTGTCAGGGAGAACACAGGGAGGAGCTGGAGTGGATAAGAAGGAGTAAATATGATCAAATTCGTTTATTCGAGTATGAACTCTCTTAAGGAATCTGATTCTTAAAGGTTGGCATGGGGCCAGGGCTTCTATTTTGTTCATCTGTAAGGATCCAGAAAACAGAGCTGCAATCGGCGTAGACACCCGCACTGAACTTTAAATCCACGAAGAACTGTAGTCGCCTAAAAGCGAGGTCACACTCACGGAGGTCACCTTTCACAAGAATTATATCACACGACCAGAAACCAAGGAGCAGAGACTCCCTGCTTTCCTTCTGTACTCTGAGGCCTCTTCAGGCCGGGACACACCGCTCCCACTTCTTCGCTTCTGACCCTCCGGGAACTAAGAGACAGATGGTGCGGACACCTGACAGGGAAAAGACCCTCCTTCACATCAGCCGCAACTGCTCGGAAGCGACCAGCTAACCCCACTGCTAGCTTAGACGAGAACGCGGTCGACTCCGCAGCAACTCAACAGCGTGCCGACGCAGGCGGAAGTGACGTCGGGGGTGGCGTGCAGGTCCGCCCCACGGGAGAGGCGGGCCGGAGGGGGGGGGTACTGGGAGGGCGGGGGCGGGGCGCGGCCGCGGCTCCGTTTCCGGTGGCTGGTTGCGCTCGCTCACCCCAGCTGCAGCCACTCTCTCCCGTGGCTGCTTCCTCCATCCTGGTATTTTTTGGAGCCTCCATCCTGGTTCTTCCAAAGTGCCCGGACCCAAAACAGGAAGTAAGTGCGATGGAACCTTCAGGTCCGGGCCTCTGTCGCAGCCGCTCCGCCCAGTGCGGCCGAGCCGGCCCCTTCGCAGGCCTTGGCTGCAGCCGGCCGGGTGCTGCGGGCGGGGTCGGAGTCCGGTCTTCGTCTAGCCGCCGCGGCAGGCCCCGCACGCTGCGCCCGCGATCTCTGTCGCCGGCTCATGCAGGTGCTGGCGGCTGGAACCACCGAGCGATCGCTGGGGCGCAGCGGCGAGCCGGCGGGGGCGGAAAATGGCGGCGGGCTGGAGGAACTAAATGGCGCCGGGACCCCTGGGGGTGGGCCCGAGTCGCGGAGGACTGCGCCAGAGCCCCGCGGGCGGGCGTGTGCGTGCTGGGCGGTGGAGCTTCCAGCCTAGCTTTGCTGGGTCCGTGGTCGACTAAGCTTCCTAGGCAGCCTGGGCGTGGGTGGGGTTGGCAGGGCTGTCGGGGCCGGGGTCTCCCCAAGCCCACCCATTCCTCTTTTGCTTGTTTGGCCTGTATGCCCCTCGCCGGTTGTACGGTCCTGCTGGACTCAGCGAAGGGAGTCACGGTTGCTGGCCGGACTTTCTCTTTAAAGACCGCGCGGGACGTGGTCTGGGGTGCGGGGAGAGTCCTAGCCCAGCCAACTAGCAATTGTCAGGACCGTGCGGAGCAAACCTTTAGCGTTTCAAAACCCTCTTTGGTCCTTGACCAAGAACTTTTTTTGCGAGTCTCCGCGCAACCTTACGAGTTTTACTCCGAAAGAAGTGGTCCAGTGCCATCCCGTGCTGTTCAATGATACAGCATATGTTTTTATAGTAGGGTGTAGCTAAGGAAAGGGTGATGGCCCGTGAAATGTACTTTACGTCTCCCTTTCCCCGGCTGAATTCAAATGATTGCTTTTCTCAGATCTTGTACCCCTTCTGACAGCTAGACTTCCTATTGGAACATCCTCGAAAGAATAATGCATTTCAGTACTGTCTGATGTTTTATGTCTTAAGCTAGATGTAATGCCATGAGAGTTTTATTAACTAGGCCTATATCTTTATTTTATAAATAACTTTTGTGGCTTTTAGGCTATAAAGAAAGAAAAGACCTTTGATTATAATTGAAAGTTTTACAAACATCAAAGGCTGTTTTCCTTAAAGATTTTCTTTTTCTGGTACTTCAGATTTCTTTAGGTGAATCTTAAATGTACCTTAATAATTCGCGTAATTTACTATAACATTTAAACTACAACTATAATAACAAACTCTTAACGTTTTACTGTGATATTAATAGTGATAAAACTGTGTATATTTGGTTAAACTTAGACAAACTTTAAATTACATCTCAAAAATTGTTATGTTGAGTGTACCAAGTCGGTGAGAGACTAATGATGTCCTCCACGGCAACCAGAAAACACAAATAAGGGTTTGATCCTATATGAAGAAAATTATTGTTGTTGTGAAGATGGTATTTATTTTATGCTTTTATCCCATTACTGTCTTTCTCAGGTGCTTTTGAGTACCACCAAATAAGCTAACATTTCTTCATTATTTTAGATTATGATAGACTTACCCAAAGTGTTGTTCTGGGGAATGAACAACATTTTCTACCTGTTCCACTGAATCTTTTTAGTTGATGAGGGAGCCGCCTGTTACTGTTACCATTTTCTTGTCTTCAGAATTTACTCAGAAAGTGCTGGGTCTTGCATGCTTCTTAAGAATTTATATCTGTATGTTTAGCAGTTAGGGAGATACATAGAAAATACACCCTTTTCCAAAGTATTCATGAGTCTTATCAGTTTGAGCTTGAAAATAGAGTGCATCTGGGAAATGATTTCTAGTGTCCTCTGACCTGTCTGTCTGTATTTCTCTCCTCCTCTCCTCTCCTCTCCTCTCCTCTCCTCTCCTCTCCTCTCCTCT
>JANHMN010000016.1:9045705-9060502 GCA_030674055.1 Rhabdomys pumilio
CTAACAAATGGCCTTGCTTTGCATTTATTAAATAGTGCAGAAAATGTATAGGAAAGAAATGAAGGAAAAGGTTTTATAGAAACAATTTTACCCAGGAAGAAGTTACTTTAGTGGCCCAGAGTAACAAAACCAAACCATGTTATCAAACTGTATTCATATTTAGCATTCAGTATTTATAAATATGTTTTATTTGGGGTTGCTTTCAACCTGTTGGTTGTTTTTAGCAATGTTTATCAGAATATGCACAAATTATTCTGGGTCAGGAGCATAGAAAAATACATAATAAGAGATTAAAATAAGAGAAAAAATATATAATAAGAATATATAATTATATAATATATTATAAAATATATATATAATAAAATAATAATATATAATATATTATAAAATAATAATATAATATAAAAAATACATAATAAGAGATTATGCACTTAGCGTATGCTGTGAAAGCTAATTGCATGGGAAGTCCACAGCATTGTACTCTTGGTTACATTGTTTTCATAAGGGAGGATTAAGCTTAAAACAGGCCGTGCACACAGTAGGATAGCAGGCCAAGTACATAGTATTAAATGTGCTCAAGGCATATTATTAGCTTAGGTCTAAAACTAGCAAAAGTTGAGTCTCTTCAAAGATGGGATATTTTCAGAAAACCCCACAGTTTTTGTCTTAGTCTCTTGAGTGCAGTAGTTTATATTCACATCTCTGAGGATACATGCTTAATAAGAAGCAAGCATCCCAACTAAGCATGTACAGCCTGGCTGTAAACATTAGGTTAAGGAGAGAACCAAGTGTTTTTTCAAAGTATTGAGGAATTGGATGACTTTCTTAAAATTTATATCTGTCAGTTGCAAACACACCAAGACTTTAGAAAAGCATCCAGGTTAAGGGGGATTCTGTGGTGACCGCCTCAGCTATCTGTCTAGTAGATCACCATCTACTCTACACAGCCGACCTCCAGTGTTTGTAGAGACTGTGCCGATGTTCTCTCAGACTAGTTCTCATTTTACTGAGTACATTCTCTCTTTGCCATAACTACACTTGAAAGGATTAGGAATTTGTCTGCTCAAATGATACACAGTTTCAACAAAGGTGGTACAAAAACCCAGAGCCAAAAGGTATCTGAAGCACAGAGGCAGTGGAGTTGATGACTTTTGTATCATTTCTACATTTGTCTTGATGGTGATTTTGCTTTGTGCAGAGAATTCTTGTAATAAAAATTAATTTAAAAAATCGGTTTGTTTGCTTTGATACCATAAAGGTAAATTGGTACAGTTTCAATAAAAGGAACCTATTTATTGTGTCTGCTTTTTTTCAAGTTTGTGGAAAGATGGCCCACTTCATGATTAAATTCCAGAAAGAAATTGTCAAGAACAAATATGCTGGCAGGTCCCATATAAGCTTTTTATGTCATACCTTTCAAAACATCATTTTTGGCTATAAATACAGTGAGGCCATTCCTTCTAACACCAATGTTTAGAGCTAACCCTTCCCTCAGTGTAAGGTGTTTTATGCAAAAGAAATGTGTGTTAGGTTTGTTTATTCACTGCCTAGTGTGTTTAGTATTTGGTATGGAAATATGATTTCAAAATAAACTAGTAGAAAGAAAATGGTGATTATTTGTGTTTAAAAATCAGATTGTGTTTTACAAAAGTGCTGCTTTAAAAAATATCTTAGAATATAATCAAACACTTAAGTTCTTATATCATTGTTGATTAGATTAGATAGGCAATACAATTTTATTGTCAGGTCATATATGAAGTTATGAACTTTACTTATAATGACCCATATTACCATGTAGTTTACTTTATTCAGTTACAGCAGCATTGATAATTAAATCAACACTTAAAGCAATTGAAGTATTACATTAAATTCCATTAACAACCTGTTGACACTTGATACGTAGTATTGGCTTATCATCTTTTAATGAAACCATTAATTATGTACCTTAGTTCAGTATTCTTTATCTTGATTTATAAATCTACGTTTCAAACTTTCTCACAAAGCATACAAAGGATTTCCAAGGATCCAGAGCTGTTACTTTGCTCTGCCTGGATAGGAATCCTTGACAGGCAAAGAATCTGTTGCCAGCAGTGCTGGACTCTGGAGCACCCAAGACTTAGGGTCTGAACTGACATGCTTCCCAGTTAGGAACCCCAAGCACTAGAGGCCTATTTACCAAGCTTTGATTTTAACCCAGCCCTCTCAGGCCTTCAGGCCGGAGGCTGAGTGAATGCTCTTGGTTTTGACTGCCAGTGGTCCCAAAAGGTAGTGTCAAACAGCAGAGGTAAGCAGTTAGTCTTCGAGCTTTGTTACAGGTTTTAGGTGTCAAACTCTTGACTCCACAGCAGCAGCATATAGAGCACTAAAGCGTGAAGATGAATGGGTCTCATCCTGTTGACAGCAGCTTCCTGGGACTCTCAAGGGCCCCTTTTTGGCTCTCTGTTCCCTGTTAGCTCTGGAACCCTTCTGGTCTCCTTACTACTGCCACTGCCTCTGCCTCTGCCTCCACCTCTGCTTGGAATTGACTTTTTTATGTTACCAACTAAGCCAGTTGTAATAAACAGAAGTAAGAGAAGACAACACTAGAGAAACCTTTTATTGGGCAGGTGAAAGTATAGGAATGTCTCTTAGCTGGCTTACAAACATGGTAGGCGTGTCTCACTCACAGTAATCCAGGCAAATAAGGAAGATGTTTATGCTAGTCGGGGCAAAGCTCCTTATGTAAATACTAATACCATCACAGGCCTTTAGCTGGACCAGCAGGGGAGGCGCTCCCTTCTGGCCTGAGCTAGAACAACTGTGGGGTCATGAAGAGTTCATCAAAGCTTGTGATGGCAAAAAGTCTGGAGGTTGTACTTGAGCAAGCTGGTTGGTTGATACAGAGCTTTCTCAAAGCTCCTATCTGTTTAGAATAGAATGTTCAAAACAATTGGTGGTGGCATAATGCACTCAGCTCACTGTGTGGTTGATAGTCCTTTGTTCACAGTAGTGATGGCACTAGGAAGGGTCTAATAGTTGTCTAATTAGAGAGTCGAATTGCTCCAACTCCCTATGTCTTAGGTTATTTGAAGGAAAAATAAACATTAAAAAAGGGTTACTCATAGTATAGACATCCTTAAAATTAATGGTGTCTCACAGTGCTTCACTTCAGTGCCCTAGAAAGAGGTGGGTCTCTGATCCGTCTCATAACCATTCCAAAGCATTCCACATCAATTGCAGAGTGTTCCCATAGGAAACAGCACTTCTGAAGATGTTATTCTGTAGGCTTGTATGTTTCCTAACATTTCTGTATGTACCCAGGTATAAGATTTAGGAATTTATTATCTGCCAATAATTTGCTACTTGGCAGAGTTTTGTTCCTTTAGGGAAAAAAAACATTGAATATTATAAATTAGTAGATAAATGTTCTTTTAAATATTGCCTAAGGTGGCACATGTGTGTGTGAGAGACTGTTAGGTATAGAGGTGTTCATTAAGGGGGTTTTGTAAATAACTATGACCTCAAACACTCTTCCCCCAACATTTTCCTGACTAGTCAGGTATTATATACTTATTAAAATGTTGGGAAATAATTAGTATTAGGGGGGAAAAAGAAAAGAGTTGTGTGTTTGGGTATGGTGATACAAGCCCATGATCCTAGCACAGAAGAGGCCAAGTGGCCAAGTCAGGAGAATCATAAGGTCAAGGCTAGCCTGGGCTACACAGTGAGACTTTATCTTTAAAAAAAATTCAAAATGCTGTAAAAAGTATGCTGAAATATAACCAAAAATTTGTAAAGGTAATCATTAAAATGTTAAAGAGAAATAGATAATTGTTGGGGACATGTCAGAATGTCAGTTTGCCAGTTAAAATGATATGTGTCTTTCCTCCATTGTTTCTTACTTCTAATTATTGTAAAAGTGACACCACCACTGCTTTGGGGGAAGGGCTCAAAAGAGGCTGATAGTGCTGTGCATGTGCTCTGAAAAGTTCCTGGGAGTGTGGAAGTGTAAAGTTCAGTTCAAGCATAATTGAGTAATCAATGAGAATAAAAGCACTAAGTTCCTTCTCCCTAGTTGCTTTGATTTATTCATCAACACGTCTCTGTTTTGATGAGTATTTCTGACTTTAAACAGAGACATGTGGAAATACTCATCTAACACTGGCATGACCTCACTTCCTTTTCCCAGCCTCTTTACCTTCAAAGTATGTCTTGTTTTCTATATTTTGGATTCTCTGTTTCCACCCCCAGTTCACTGAAATTACTTCCGTTAAGGTCATGAGTGTTCCCCATATACTTCTCTGTCATCTTACTGGCAGTCAGTCATTTTAATAGTCATTGACTACTTACTAGGTTTCCTTCGGTATCACTAGCTAGTCCTCAGTCTCCTCTGCTTGTCTTCTTCATTTCTTTTTTTAAAAGATTGATTTTTTTTTTTTTACTTTGAGTATTTTTTGCCTGTGTACCGCAGGCCAGAAGAAAGTTGTGGGTCCTGGAAGTAAAGTTACAGAGGGTTGTGAGCTCCATATGGGTGCTGGGGACTGAACCCAGTTTCTCTTAACCTGAATCAGTCCTTGTCTTCCATATGTAAGTAAGAGCGTTTTGGAACTAGGATCTAAGCCTCCAGTTTTTAGGTATCTTTAAAAACAACTTGCATCCATATTAAGTCAGATTTATAGGTATTTATTATGCTGCTGAGCACAACTTAAATATTCAGCTATCCACTTGGCATCTTAAATACTGTATATCTTACATTTAAGTATCATTAGTGCTAAGACTTAATAAAAACAGCCCATGATAAAATACCTTTGAGTTGAAGCCAGAAGCCCAGGAATCACCTGAGGTGGCGTCCCCTTTCTTAGTCTCAATCTCCTCAGTCATAAAGCCTACTTGGCTCTGCCCCTAGAGCAAAGCTATTCTCTGTCTGTCCTCTCTCCTTGAGTGCTGTGATGTTTCCAAACCACAGCCACCTCCTAAACACGAGTCTTTATAGCTTGCACCTCCTCTCTTCTCCATACTGAGTGATCTGTTAGAAATTAACTATCACCAGAAAGTGTTGCTGACCGGATAATAGGAAGGTTGCTTGGTTCCCACAGATTCCTGAATAGGGTTGTCCGCCTGTCCTCTTCTGTGGTTTCTGATTGAGTAGATAATGTAAATAATTTGTAATGGTTTAAAATGAGATAAAGTATTTCAGAGGTGTTAATATATCATTTTAGAAGAATGTGTTAACTGGAAATGTTAATTAGTTTTTCATATGCGGTACGTTTGCACAGTGGTCCCAAGGTTTACTGTAACCACTTTCATACCTAAACCTGTTTTCAGAGAACATCTGGCTGAGTAGCAGCTTGGGTTAAGAAACTCCTATGAGCTCTAAGTGGATAAAGAGTGGATTGTTTCTGTCTTTGCTTATACAATGCTAGTTTTCAGGCAAAGTGCTATAGCATTATAACCAACCAGTATTCAAGTGCTGCTTGTGTCTCAGCCTCCTATTCTGCTGTTACTGTTCTAGAGAATTGCAGATGCACAGGCATGGAGGAGAAGCAGTCTGGATAACCTGAGTGATGCTGCTGCCAAAGCACAGAGGCGTGGTTCTATGGGAAGGGCTGTAGCTAATCCATCCGTGGTCTAGGTAAGTCTCCCTTTCCTGCAGAAATTCACCCAATGTTTTGCAGACCTGTCATAACTACATCATGATTTCCATTCATCTTTATCTTGAAAATGGTGTCATGACAATTGTAAAATTATGTTCTTTGATATAGTAAGCCTATACTACTCATTGAATCTTTACCAAATAAATATTAATATAGTTGTCTTTTTTGCCAAAGGAAAATATTTGTTTAAATGGATCTAAACTTACTATAACTGGATTAATCCTCATGTGGGTCAAATACTGAGTAATTGAATACACGTCAAGACTTTTGTCGGTATGATTAGTAAAAGATATATGGGGAAAAACCGTTGAAACAAGAACTATATTATAAAATTCTATAGATTTCAGCCAGGCATTAGTCCAGATTTGATTAGTAGTCCAGCCACAAGATACTGACCTTGTTCTAAGTCTACAATTGTTTAGTCTAGGAACACACCAACTGTGTGGTTATATACAAAACAACAACTGAGGGCACTTCAAACCAGAATTCTCTTTGTCAGGAGTAGGTCCCAATCCCACACAAAAGTGTCTGCTTGGTGGTAGTTAAGTTTAATACTATTTAATACTGTTTAATACTATATGAGAGAAAAGGAATATTTAGTATTCTTATTTTTCAGGTAACAGGGCTCAAATACACAAAAGGTGCTAGAATTAATAGATCAAGATGAAAGGTTTGGTTAATTTTCTGCTAAAAATACCAGGCTTGAAATTTAGTTCAGTGTCAGACCATTTGTTAAGTATAAATAAAGGTTGTGGGTTCAATCACCACGGCTGAGAAGATGTGGCGACAGGAGCCTGGGACACAGCTGGTTACATGCATCCATTTTGTGTCTTCGGCCAAGAAGCAGGGAGACATGCATGCTGCTGCTCTGTCAGTTCTCTTCACCTTTTTCTACTTAGTCTGAGACCTCAGCCCATGGCATGATGTCACTCACATTTAAAGTGCGTTTTCCAGCTCAACCTAATCTAGAAAATTCCTTACGGTCATACCCAGAGATTTAGAATCTGTGGTGGTTCTACATCTCAGGTTGACAGTGAAGATTAACCACCACAAAATGTAAATATTGTAAGGAAGTTGTTAGAACTAATCAGAGTTGGTCAAATGCTTGCAGGTTATTGAACCTAATTCTTAACAATGGGTAGAAACTAAGAAAGGCAGTTTGTGAAATCTGAACTACTTTTTTTTTTTTTTTTTTTTTTTTTTTTTTTTTTTTTGCAGTTTAATATAAAGACTGTAAAGCAGATATCTGGGTCAGTTTTATGTACTATCTGGAAATAATTTTATAAATCCTTACATAGTCTCTTCTTATATAGATTTGAGTATGAGCACAGTTGAAGAGGATTCTGACACAGTAACAGTAGAAACTGTGAACTCTGTGACGTTTACTCAGGACACAGACGGGAACCTCATTCTTCATTGCCCTCAGAATGGTAGGTTGCTGACTGACGGACACTGAGGTCTGATCAGTTCCATCGCACCCTTATCCATCACCACACAGAGTTTAGGCTAGTGTGCTTGGAAAGGCCATGGTATCTTTAGATTATAGATTAATCTTTATAATTTATGTTTTAAAGGTAATTTAGTACTTCTTAATTGACTATGAATTTTAGTCGAAGCGTGCATTCATATTCTTTACTAATCTACTTTCTGCCTTATTCCTGTGTTATGTCATCTTGGATTATTTCATTCATCCATTTTAACTAGTACCTATCTATTAAGATGGTTCACATTTCTGTCTTTATTATGAATTTTCTATACTACGAATAGGTACCGTGGATTTTACATGTCCCAGGGGCTTCTTTCCAGATATTTGCTAAACTTTGCTTTTCCGTTTTAGAGTCTCTGGTCATAGTTAGGAATAAATTCGTATGTCATGGCCTAACTGCTGGTATACTGTCCTAAAACTTGGGTCCCTCATTATTGGATCAGATTGTCTTTTCTCATCTGGGTAACTCCAGCCTTTTATCCAGTTTTCCCGCTTGTTAGTGCTGTTGATAGCTTAAGGAGTTTTTAGGCTATGTAATTGGGTGATTTGAGTGCTTCATGTCTTCCTCCTAGCCTTCCCTCCTGCCACAGTTGCCATGGTGCTTAGAATCCATGTGCTTATGTTCTGGTAGTTCACAGTTGTTTATTTTCCTAACACTTCTTTTCACTCTCCAATTCTCCTGCACGTTTTTCTCTAACTGCCAGGAGAAACAAACATTTGCCTGCTACCATTTTTTTTTCAAGTTCATGATACCTCCTTAGAAAGTCTCCCTTCACTTCCAGCCTAGGTGTATGTCCTCCATGTGTTCATGACCTCTTCATCCTCCAGTCACAGCTCTGAGTACACGGTTGTGAAATTGTTGGTTTAATTATTACTGCACCAGAAAACTTCCTTCATTGTTCTGTTCCCAGCACTTAGAACCAACTGTAGACATTTAGTAAAGTTTGAATGAATCCATGATCAGCCCTTCTCTGTATGTAATATCTTTGGAAAACCAAGTTAACTAGAAGGTGGCAGTTTTATCTACCATAGTTCTTGTTATAAAAACAGGAGCTGGGTACTACTTTAAGCAAGGAGAAAACTGGGTGGATTTAAATGAGCACATGGTGGAAGGGTAGTTTTAATGCATAAGAAAATTGCTGCAGAGATTGATATACTAGGTAGAGATTGTCTGTTTTTGAAATTGATTTGAGGTTTTGAGCATTCTATTTCATTTATTTTTCCCTTCCATTAGACCCTGATGAAATAGACTCAGAAGACAGTACTGAACCTCCACATAAGAGGCTGTGTTTGTCCTCTGAGGATGATCAGAGCATCGATGACTCTACACCATGCATATCGGTTGTGGCACTCCCACGTAAGTCTGCTAAGGAATGTAGAGTTACCTTTGGAATCGGACTTTAGCTTGCAAGAGTCAATTGGGATTTCAAGAGAGACCTGAGCTCTACTTTTATCTACTTAGTCAAGAAAAAAAAATCTGTTTTTAAGCTAATGTTCAGTGAGTGTTTATTGTGTGCCAAGCATAACTCTTAAATTGCCTTTACATATTGTTCAACCTTTTCAACACTTCTCTACTCTCAGCCTGCTGCTGTGGGCTTTATACACACACACACACACACACACACACACACACACACACACACACTTCAGGTGAATGCCATTGACAGGCATACCAGTAACAACATTACATCCCGATTCTGATTTGCTTAGTAAACAATTTGGAATCCTGTCCTTTCTATTCAATGCCTTCATCTAATAGATCTAAGAAATGAGCCACCTGGCTGTTGATGGTAATGTCAGTGCAAGTAGAGTAGCCGTTTTTGAGATCTCTGATTTTACACATAAGTAGCACATGAAATCAAATCTTTATCTAGTCAGTGAAGTTAGGACTAGGTATTTAGCATAGAAAATTGTTTCTTAGCAAGTAATATGCACAGAGCTAATTGCTTCTCAGACTGAACAGACACCATTTTATTTCAGTTTATTGTGCATTAAAAAGAAAAAACAGTTAAGGCTGGGTAGTGGTGGCACACACCTTTAATCCCAGCACTTGGGAGGCAGAGGCAGGCGGATTTCTGAGTTCGAGGCCAGCCTGGTCTACAGAGTGAGTTCCAGGACAGCCAGGCTACACAGAGAAACCCTGTCTCGAAAAACCAAAAAACAAACAAACAAACAAAAAATGTTAAGACTAGTATTAATTTCAAGTGTAACATATCCATGCCTAAAATTTTGAAGTAAATGAAGTTTCATCCATGTTTTATGGTATTAAGTTCACATTATCACCTAATAAATATGTGGGGATGGTGGCACTGGCGTGCATATGGTATGCTTTTGTTTGTTACATTCAGAACATAATTTGAAGTCTAATAGAAGACTGGACTTACCAAGCTGGACTCTGAGTATGTTCTCCACGTTTCTAAAAATTGTTGATAAAATCAATTTAGAAACATTCCTCTTTTGTTAAAACTAAATAAAACCTATTGTAAAGGCAGGAAGTTTGGCCACTCACGTTCCTCTCAGCCCTTGGCTCTGATGAGTAGCTAAGCTGCCTGGCCTAAGAAGTTGAGGAACAAAAGCAGCAGGTGGTCCTATCTCCATCCTCATCACCCTAGGAAGTTAACAGGTCACCCTTGTAGCTTTGTGAAGGTAACTGCGTGTGTAGTTTATATATGCCAATGGCCAGCCGTTCTTTTCCTGTACCCACCAGAGCAGCCTCATGTCCGTAGACATCTGACGTGAGTGAGCACTTGGCCACACCACTAGTTGTATGTTGAACCTACTGGAGTAGATGCGTTTCCATGTAGCCTTTACAAGTTAGCAGGTGCTTCTATCTCCATAACTACACTGACTAACTACATCTTACCTAGAAGGGGCCATAGTGGCTTCATCATAGTTGACTACAGCAACCACAGAAACTGAAAGTGAGGATGTGATGCCTAGATCCACTTGCAAACCACCCCCAACTCAGAGAGCTGCATCTTAGCAGTAGGACAATCCACTCGTATTCTGTGGTCTAGGCCACTGAGTCGCCCATAGGTATCACAAGTACTGGTTAACATAAACACTTAACTACTGTGCATGCCTGGAGCAAAAGCCAAAGTAACCTTCCCAAGGCACACCTCTAGGGAAAAAATTCTTATACTACCTCTAAAATTGGTAGAAGCAACTTAATGTACAGGTTTACATATTTTAATATATATATAGGGACAAAGACATGAAAAATAAGGTAACCTTACTTCCAAAAGAACTCAGCCAAAGGCGGCAAGTTCAAGGAAAAGGAAATAACACTAGTTGCCTTTATAAAGGTTTAGTAGTTTAAATAGTAATTGTAGTTAAGAAAATGCAAACAGTTCAGTCAAATTAGGAAAATACCTTTTGTTCTAGAACCAAGTAAGAACCCAGCAAGGATATACATTATAAAAATACACAAAGTTTTGAGCTAAAGAACTTGGTAAATTGGGGGTTGGGGAGACGGCTCAGCGGCTAAGAGCACAGACTACTCCTCCAGAGGTTCTAAATTCAATTCCCAGCACCCACACGGTGGCCCGCAACCATCTGTAATAGGATCAGATGCCCTCTTCTGGTGTGTCTGATGGCAGCAACAGTGTACTCACATATATATAAAATAAATAAATCTTACAAAAAAAAAGAACTTGGTAATTGAAAATGTAAAATCAAACTTTTAACAAACTAGATCAAGCAGAACAAGAACCTCTGATTACAAATTTCTTGAGCTTGAAGTTACAGTAGGTGTTTAGAAATAATTCAGATTAAAAGGAAAAAAAAAATCCAGGACATACAAATAAGACTTTAAGGAAATGATAGTATTATAAGTATTCTGTACTAGAAGGGAAAAGAACGTATAAAAAGGAATTCAGCAAAATAGCAGTTGAACGGTTTTCAAATCTTGAATTAATCTGAGACCTCTAATAGAGTCACTCAGGGAGGGTCCTCTCATGCTGAGCAGTGGTGGCACTCAGGAGGCAGAGACCAGTTGTTCTCTGACTTCAAGGCCACCCTAGTCTACAGAGCAAGTTTCAGAACATCCTGGCTACACAGAGAAACCCTGTCTCAGAAATCAAACAAAAACATTGTACAAATATAAATGTTCAGTGGCAAGATGAATACATTACTCAGAAAAGTGCTAGCATGCAAAGATAGAAAATGCCTTTCCAAGATAAGCAAAGACAGAGAATCCACTTGTGTCAGGCCACAGCACTTTATATTACTGAGGGATTCCTTTACTAGAGTCAACAGCAACTAGCTCCCTCCCACCCCCGCAAAAGCAAAACAAACAACAAAAACCTACAATTACCAAATATAGAGAAACAAGCTATACAGGAGGGAAAAGGGAAACTAATACCTACAAAGCAAACTCCAAGTTTAACAAAACAACAAGAATATATGTTAGCAGTACTAATGCTAAATATAAATGGATTAAATTTTACCATAAATGTTTAGTGGGCAAAATGGATTTAAGGGCAAAAATCTCAAGACATTAGCTTACTTATAAGGACACATAATAGACCAAAAATTAAGGAATGAAGAAAATAAATAGATGAAAAGCATCAGAAAGTTATTATTTAAAGGTAGGTTTTACTTAAAGATAAGATAGACAACAAAGGTAACCGTAATTATAAAGGGACTGATTGGACAAGGTGAAGTAAGAGTTGCAAACATGTACACACCCCCAGCAGTGGAACAGCTGTTATGTAAGCCAAATATTGGTATAAAGAGAAATATACTACATGAAGTAATGTTTGAGAGTTCTAGTTTCCCACTTGATCTCTGGACAAATCAGATAGAAAATCAAAAAAACACTGACAATAAATAGACTGTAAATCAAATGGCTAAAATAGGCTTTTATATATCATTTTATCCGTAGTGAACTGCATACTGTCTTCAGTATAAGGAACATTTCTTCAGGATAGACTATGCATGTATCAGGCCACAAAACACATACCAACAAATTTCAAAATGTCGTCATCAGACCACCATGTGAATGAAGTTAGAAATGAACAGGGAGAGTGGACATCAACAGTATTCATTGAACGATTGGTTAACGGGTCAGTGAAGTAACAGTGTAAAGCATGTCTTGAAACAAAGGTGGAGACACAGTGTCCAGGCCTACAGGAGAAGTAATGTTCAGAGAGAAGTTAGTAGCACGAAATGTCTGCATTGAAGAAAGAGTTCACATAACCAGATGATGTGCTCAGGTATCTAGCAAAACAACAATAAATCAAACCCAAAATCATGAAGAAATAACAAGTACCAGATCAAATAGAAACAGATAGGACCCTAAAAGGCCAATATAGCAGCTCAGTTGAACAGCTGATCTGTGAAAGCATGTGTATTGAATTGATAAATCATTAAATTAATCAGAAAAAAAGAAACTCAAAATCAGAGACCAGATGAGAAAATATAATTGATAGAAGAAAAATACAAAGAATTAAAATACTTGTATTTTTAAATTATTCTATGCCAATAAATGGGAAAACCTCCAAGTGAGTTTTGTGGACATGTATACCAGAATTGAAGAAAATTTGAATAGACTGATGAGTCATGAGATAGCTCATCACAACAAGCAGAGTGACTGTAATCAAAGTGTTGACAAGAGTAAAGAAGAGCTCTTGCACACTGTTGGCTCGCACGCTGTTGGAGGAAGTAGAAGTACACCCATCCTAGAAAACAGTGTGGTTCACAGAGTAGAACTGACAGGTGATCTATCAGGAGATGTCTTCGTTTCCCTTTCCCATGATTATAGATAGCACTGTTCACAGTACCCAGGATGTGCCATCAGCATGAGTGTCCACCCACAGATGAGGAAAATGTGATACACGGGCATTGTGGCATATTAATTTAGACATAAAAGAATCAAGTGCTGCATTTAAAGCAGCAGTGTGTCTTGGGTGAAGTCAGCCAGGCACAGGAAGCTGAAGATTGGTTTCGCAGAGGTAGGGAGTAAAACTATGGTAGCTAGAGCTGGGAAGGGTTGGAGTATGAAGGAGCTGAGTAAAAGATACCAGGATGCAATTACATGCAGGGGGGTGGGGTAGGGATGACTAGTGTTCTGTGATGAAATCAAAGACTGGTTTTCCCTTTGCAGGGACCTGGATACTTAGAGACAAAGCTGGGGTTCTGGGAACATGAAATGCTACATTGTACACTAAATAAAGCATTATTTGCTAGATTTCATGCAGGTTGGTTAGTACTAAGCCTTATATTTAACAAGAAGCTCAGTTTTTACATACTTTTTAAAACTGCTGATGCAGTCCTCTCATGTTAGTCACTCTAGCTTGCTCCTCTGTGGTACCCTGCCTTCATGCTGCTATGCAGTGTTCATGGGAATTACCTGCCCACTTGGTAATTCTGCTGAGACCACGGTCACTCATCTTTCTGTTCTCCATTTGCTTCTCCCTCTTGCTCTCTTGGGTCACTTGTTACTGCTGCACATTTGTGACCTTTCAGACTTGTTGCTTGCTCTTTCCATCCAGCACAGTCTCTCTGCAGAACTGCAGTAATCCTTTTCAGTTCTGAACCCGCTGATGTGCCACTTTTTCATTGCTCCTTCTGCACCGTGTCCTTCTGTTCTCCTTACCCAGTTGCAGTTTTGTGATTATGTTGTGTTTCACTGTCTTCAGATGCCTTTTCCTTCCTTCCTTCTATTGTCCTTTGGAAAAACTATAACCCTAGATTAATCGGTTTTTGCCTGTTGATATTTAACACAACTAATTGAATAGCCTTAGAGAAAGATAGAATGAATAATCTGACTTGGCTTTCTTCCTCATGAGAGGGCTGTATGATCTGTCAGGAGATGTCACACCAGACTTATATTCTCTTCAACTCTGAGACTGTTGTTTCATATGTTCCTAAATCTGACACGTACATGTTTCTTACCCAGAGGACAGCCTTGCTTTCTGTTTCAGAGAAAATTTACTATATTACAAGAAAATAGACTATATATTCCATTACCATTACTCGGTTTGCATATGTCCATGTGTCCTGGTATTCACACTAGCTATAGCTACTAAGGCTTTTCTGCTTACCAGCTCCAGGTCTTTGCAAACTCACAAATGTTCTTGAAGTTCTTAGGTCTTTCTTCTGTATCACTAGTTGCTCATTCTCTACCTGGATGATTCTCATTAATGTTAAACATGTGATTTTGGAAACTAAAGCCTTGAAGCCATTTTTGGCTACTATTTAACTGCCTGCCCTTGCCTTGTCTTTCCTCATTTTTCTTTAACATACTCCATGGTTTCATCTATGATCTCCCAGGTCTCCAGAGACCTTGTGCTAAACTTAATATTCTTTCTTTCTTTCTCTCCCATCTCTTTCTGAGTTTGTCTTTTATGTCCATCTTTTAGTTTTATTTGTGCACATCATACCAGCCTCTAAGTATGGAATGCCCCAAGTCTAAGACTCAGCCCTTAGAGTGCCTTCTTCTGTTCTTACTTGTTACCTAGGTGATCTTAATTTATGTTTTTTTCTTTCTGGTGATGATGGTCCTATTTATTTCAGCCAGACTTCTCTTAGAAGTACTTGGTACAGTAGAGCCACTTTCAGATTTTTTTCAATTCTTGATGTAGATATCTCAGTCATGTATTTAAAAGTGACCTCCTGAAAATTCATGAATGCTTGGTAGTAGTCTATTCTTTTTTTTTTTTTTTTTTTTTTTTTT
>JANHMN010000016.1:9060602-9083806 GCA_030674055.1 Rhabdomys pumilio
GATTTAAAAAGAACCTGTCATCCTTGTTTTTCCAATTTCTCTCACATCTTGTTTGTCTTCAAACTATATTGGCTCTATCACTGACATGTGTTCACAGTTTGAACTATTTATGCTTCCAACTAGTCCAAACCCCTGGCCTTTCTTACTATGCTCACTCCACCTCTTCTGCCCTCCAGATTGTTTTCCTCACAGCAACCAGAACAATCGTGTTAATGAAAGTGAGCTTATGTCATTTTTCTGTCTCATTTTTGCTGTAGCCTGTGAGGTCTCACTCAGTCTCCTTCTGTTCTTAGTCCACCTGCTATAACAACAGTAAACTGATTAACTTGTGCAGTCGTCTTCGTGCCCTGTGCCAGAACCGCCGTGCTTGTCTTTCCTGACAGTGCCTCCTGCGAGCCTAGCTTCCTTCCTTTTCCCAAGTCATATCACCCTAGTTCGTACCTAAAGTTTGAGACACACTGCTTCACTCTATTTCATTCCCTTTCCTGCTTTATTTTGTCCTTGGCTTAGTTGAGTGTCAACCAATATAGTATCTTGTCCATTTCTAGACTATAAGCCCCATGAAAGGAGTTTCCTACCTGGTATTCATGTCTGTTGAACAAATTAATGTACAGCATAATGATCGGTAAGAGGTGGGTTAGGAAATTAGATGATCACATTTTTACCATGGATTTTTATTAGGGTAATTAGGTTCTACGATTATTATTGTGCAGATGAATCATTATTTTCTTGAAGTTTCAGAAAATGATCAGAGCTTTGAGGTGACCATGACGGCAACTACAGAGGTGGCAGATGATGAACTTTCTGAGGGAACTGTGACACAAATTCAGGTATAGTACATGTTTTAAACTGGCTTCAGTCGGGACCATGGTTATTAAACACAGTAAGTGAAAGATGATAGGGATATGATAGGGATATACCTTGACAACATAATGACAATAAAACTAATGTAAGACCTATCATTAGGATTTCTAGCCGGGCGGTGGTGGCGCACGCCTTTAATCCCAGCACCTGGAAGGCAGAGGCAGGCGGATTTCTGAGTTTGAGGCCAGCCTGGTCTACAGAGTGAGTTCCAGGACAGCCAGGACTACACAGAGAAACCCTGTCTCAAAAAAACAAAAACAAAACAAAACAAACAAACAAACAAACAAAAAAAAAAAAACCAAAGATTTCTAGTTCCAACATGTTGTAAGCACAAATAGATTCTTACTATGTGTTCCCGGTAGAGGTGATGGCTGTTGGAAGTAACGAGTGTGCCTTTCTCTGTGTCTAGAGATAGTGCTTGAGCTGTTAACAGCAGTGATTATGGTTGTGCTATTCCATTTGGTGCTTGTAGAACTATAGCAGTGATTACAGTTATGCTCTTCCGTTTGGTGCTTGTAGAACTAGCTGGCTTTTCTCATGAGTTGTGAGGTTGACTAGTAGCCAGGCCTTTCTATTCTAATGTGAACTTCTTTTGCTGTCTTATATATTCTAAATTTATGTCTGCCTGATTGTGCTTTTTGCTTTTAGTTGGCTTATTCTTTTACTTCATATCTTCATTTAATAGCTATTTAATATTTTTGAGTTGGAAATATTTGAAACTTTTTATGAAGTACCACAGTGGCCTTTCACGTAGCAAGTACAAGAGTTCCAAGTTGATATGTAATATTAAGAACTGAGAATACCTCATACATGCTCTGTTTGAATGATAGGACTTTTTTCAATACTCTTAAAGTAATAGAAAAAATTATTTTCTTTAGAATGGGGCATGTTAAATATTCCACCTTTTCAATTTAAAAATTGCATGAGCTTTATTATAAAAAGTCTTGTAAATAAACATCATAGAGCAAAGTTTACCAGACCCAGTGTGTACATCTCAAAGGACTTCTGTGTAGCTAGAGTCAAGAACTTCTCTGGAGAAGCTGTAGAGCTAGAGCAGCGATTCTGAAGTTGTGGGGCTTCACATTGATTTTACACTTTTACTGTCCAGTCTGAAGGATCTCTGGCAGAGTGAGAGTAGGAAGCCAGCTTTATATCTGTTTTATGACTCACGTTCATCACCTGTGTTCAGCCTTTCCTCATCCTTTAGAGTCAGCCTTTCTTACTCTTTTCAGCTTCACGCGTTACTCACATGTGTATGTTCATTTACATATATTATTGGCTGGATTCTGCACATGAGGAAGAACATGCCGTTATCTTTCTGAGATTGTATGATCTCAACTGATGTATAGTCAAAGTCTATTCATTTTCCTGAAATTTTTACTTCATTTTTTAGAGCTGAATAGTATTCTAGTTTATAAATTTTCATCTAGTACTATTTCAGTTAATGGTGAAAAGGCATTTGACAAAATTTCAACATGCCTTCATAAAAGTTCCAGAGACTTTAGAAATAGAGGGAACATATCTCAATCAATCAATCAATCAATCAATCAACCAGATAAATAAAGGCTATATGCAGTTAAACTGTTAACTTATACTTGTTCCATTTGTTTCTCATATATTCATACATACATGTACATATTAATTTGTTTACGCATGTGTGCATCTGTGCATGCTACAGCACACATGTGAAAGTCTAAAGATAACTTGTAGAAGTGGATTCTCTTTCCTTCCACAATATAGGGTCTAGGAATTGAATTCAAGTCAGCAAGTTTGATGCCAAACAGTCTTTATCTTCTGAGCCATCTCACTGACTCTCCAGTGATTTCTAGGTATATTTAAATCACCTCCACAAATACTGTCAAAAGAGGCAACCATAGAGACATGGGTCTTCTCCTGGTGCTCTGATCTTTCACTGACAGCTTTATCTATTTCTATGTAAAATGGGATTCCGTTCTTCAGATTAGAAATTCAGTTTCCTGTTTATAAGAGAAACAGTACATTCATTCTTGGAACTTACCTCCAAGCAGTGACTTTAGGCTAGTAGTTTATTCAGGCCAGAGACTAAACTGAATGATAGTTAATCATGTGACTCTGGTGTGTTTGACAGCCTCAGACATATACTAGTAAGTGAAGTCTGTCCTTTTTCCAGTGTAGCTCCCTTTAAGCCATGGTCAAGTCTGTGTTCTATGCCTGAGTAACTTGAATGTACTAAAGCTAGAGCCAGCGATGATGTATAAAACTCTCTGTAGCAACAGTGATAATAACTGTTCCTAGCAGAGTTCTTTGAGAGGTACATCCAGTAGGAAGGCTGTGAATCTTCACAGACTAACACAAAATTATCAGGAGGTAAATAGACAGTGATTCTGCCGTGATTTCTTTTAATTTAGTCTGCTAATCTTTTATGAAGAAGTTATACTAAGTAAGAGAATCTCTGCGGACGTAGGCTAGTCATAACACCCAAAGACAGGAGGTCTTTTTTCTATCTGAAACTGACACCAACTGTATGGAAAAGTTAACTTTGCATGCAAAAATACTCAAATGACTTTGAAATATATTTTTCTGTTTGCTTGGTTTTGTTCTTTTAAGACAAGATCTCACTGTGCAGCTCTGGCTGTCCTGGACCTCACTCAGTACACCAGGTTGGCCTTGAACTCAAAGAGATCCACCTGCCTCTGCCACATGAGCGCTGGGATTAAAGACTTATGCACTACACTCAGCTTGGAATATCTTTCATTTTTTGAAGCAAAATCTCAACATATAGTCCTAGCTCAAACTCAAAATCCTCCTGCTTTAGCCTCACAGATGCCAGGATATAGGGATTCGTCACAGCTCCCAGCTTCCTATAATGATTTCAGCAATGCAGGACTGATCCAGGGTAGAAAAGGCAGCATGCACACAACAGTGAATTTGTTTTGTTAGAATTTTATCATTTCTAGCATTAAAAGGTGAGTCAGCTTGGGTGTTAAAACAAGCTCTGACCTTTTTCTCTCTCTTCGTCTACCCCCACTCCCCATCCCCTTCTCTTTTAAAGATATTACAGAATGATCAACTAGATGAAATATCTCCATTGGGTACTGAGGAAGTTTCAGCAGTTAGCCAAGCATGGTTTACAACTAAAGAAGATAAGGATTCTCTCACTAACAAAGGTAAAGCAGACTGAATTTGAGATTGCAACACCAGAAGCCATGAGTCCAGAAAGGCTTGTTGTCATCAAGATTCTGAATTAGGACTTCATTGGTGGGACAGAGTAGTGGAATCTTTCTATCTAATGGGTTTAAATTTTAGCCTGAATGATACCATAATGCTATTTATTTTAGAATATAATTATTTCTTTTCT
The DNA here is from genome assembly GCA_030674055.1 of Rhabdomys pumilio. Taxonomy (NCBI): domain Eukaryota; kingdom Metazoa; phylum Chordata; class Mammalia; order Rodentia; family Muridae; genus Rhabdomys; species Rhabdomys pumilio. The sequence goes on from JANHMN010000016.1 coordinate 9,064,804, forward strand.
ATTTCTGATAGAGTAAGTTTTGTTGTGTTTTGGACGTTATATTGTGGTGGTATCTAAGAGGCAATACAGTTATCGCTTTTAATAGAGAAAGTCAGTCTTACTTTGGTTTGGAAGTCCTTTAAAAGCTTAAAGTGGGATAACATTCACATAGCTGGGGGAAGCTGTTACCAAAAAAACCAGAGAACTGAGGAATGCAGCTGTACTACTCTAAGGAAAGGAAGCAGAGATATCTGAGTAATTTCAACCGCTAAACACTGAATACTGGTAACAATTTATTCACTTGGTATCCAGTTTATTGTGCTTACCTAGCCCCAGAATCTTTAGTACTTGTTTTTTTGTGCCTATAAAAATAATTTTGTAATGAAAGAAATCCTTTGAGTATGATTTGACTCTTTGTCTTAGCAATTTTTACTTCTGAAAGAAAAGTAGTACTTTAAAAATCTTCGGTCTCTTTGATGCCCCACTGTAGGGGAATGCCAGAGTGGGAAGGCGGGAGTGGTTGGGTGGGTAGGGAATACCCTCATAGAGGCAAGGGGATGGGGTATGGAATACGGGATTCCAGAGGGGAGACTTGGAAAGGGGATAACATTTGAAACATAAATATAGAAAATAGCCAAGATATTTAAAAAACAAAAAGCAAACAAACAAAAAAAACCAAAGGGAAGAAAATCTTCTGTCTTTATTCAATGAGGTTACAGTAGCAACTGTGCTTCAGGACATTTCAGGTGAATGAAACAGATTAGCCCAGTTCTGTTGCTGGTACACATCACAAAGGAAGGCTGTTGTACTTTATTCCTCTCAAAGGGTAATCTTTTATGGAACAGTTCTTTTATTTATGGTATATTTATATCTCTTTTAAAGGACATAAATGGAAGCAGGGGATGTGGTCCAAGGAAGAAATCGATATTTTAATGAACAACATCGAGCGCTATCTGAAGGTACGCCATGATAATGTTTTCATCTTTCAATAATTTGTTTACTGATGATGGCAAGAATATCCAGGTAGTATTTGTGTATAAACTATGAATGTCTTACTGATTTTTTTAACAGAAAATTGCTGCCTTTATAATTTCAAAGTTTGTGAATTTGTCACAGTCCACACTCCTCAGCCTTTTGTGGTACTGTGATTACAGGTACTTTTTGTATGTACCAAGGTGTGAGCTGAGAAAGGCTATGAACTAAGAGTGGGTCACATGTAGTAACCACTGTACATAAATGCTGAGTGGCAAGGGATCAGAGATCTATAATACGAAGCATGTAACATTAACCCTTTAACTGGAAACAAGGTAAGTAGCCTCAGGACAACTGCATAAAGTCCAGGTCAAATGATTAGAACTTTATTGTACAAAACTGAGAGGTAATAAAGCTTTAAAAGAAAGCTGGTAGTGTAGTTAAGTGGTCGATTAATGGTGGAGAGCTATCATCCCGTTACAGACTCCTCTCCAGAGCCTTGCTGCCTTACCCTCGAGGTGGCGTTAGAGTTACATGTTTGAAGTGTGGATCATTAGCATTGCGTTGATAGCAGGATATATATACTATTTATTAGCTATTATCATCTGCCATATATAAATACATTGTTGCCTACTGTATATGTATTTCTAAATTGAATGGTAACTGCAGTCTTCCTAAGGTAAGCTTTGTAAAGTGTCAAGAGCTTCTAAAAAATCTCTCATTCTTTATAAACTCTCTACAAATGATGAATGGGAGTGCTTTCACAAAGCCTATTTTGAAGAAACAATAGCAACAAAAAGTCAGTAAATGTTGAGAATGAATTAAAAGTTGTCCACTGGTCACACATTCAGTGAAAGTGAATCTGAGGGTTGCTCTAGGGCAGTGATTCCAGTTTACCTGGTGGGAGGTGGCGTGGGCTGCCACAAAATGCTAAAGGTTTAGATACAGCAGTAAAACATGCTAAGAAACACCAGATTTAGAAAATTAAGAAGATGGTTTTTTGCTTAGCAGATTTGAACGGTCTCCAGGGCCCCTTCTATTTTAGTGGTCCTGACTAAGCTTTAAGACATTTGAAAGGGCATATCAGTAGACTCGGTGACAATGGTAGGAATTCAAACTGGCAGGGGAAAGCAAACCGGCAAATACTCTGTGCGCGCAGTTCTAGTGAGGAGTCGGCAAGGAAGAGCTGCAGTCGCTTAAACAGAGTTGAGTTTAGGTCATTTGGAAAACAGTGATAGGATTGACAGGAACTGGCAGTGTTAAAAAGACAGGTGATTCTTGGGAAGGAGAAATGATAAGTCGTTATTGTTAATTCTTGATCTTACTGTGTAGTGCTCTTAGAGAAATGCCGAGGAGCTGCTTTTAAACGTCAGATAGTCCATTATGTTGTGCTAAATGATAAACCAAAGTAACTGCCGCAAGCAAACCTGAGAAGGGCCAACGTGCTTGCTCATGTCCCACAGAGCCGAGATTATAGGTGCTCTCTGAATCTGCCTTTAATTGTGTACAGTCCTAAAATTCTATGAATGAATAATAGAAAAGACTCTATAATGTTTTAGAAGATATACCAGTGTAATTTTACCTGGTGTTCGCGTTTGCGTGAAGAGACGGTGTTTTATGCATTATTCCTCTTCTCTGTATTGTGATTTTTGTTAGACATCATTTATTGACTTGTTTAGCAGTATTTCACTGAACAAATATATTTCAGGTTGCTTATTACACAGGAAATGCTTATTTTCATTCTTTTATGTTTATGCTGTTGACTTTCAAGTAAAATCAGTAAGGATTTGTAAGTTATTCATTACATACGTCTTGTCAAAATTTAGGGCCCTTCCTCTCTTTGAATAACATTTAATAGGCAAAGATTCTTAATTTTAGTATCAGTTTTTCATGTTGTTTTGCATGCTGTGTAAGATGACATCTCATAGGTGTGAAATATCTATGAAATTACTGCCCTCTTTACATTTTATGATTTTTGCATTTGATTTTGATTTTTATCCCCTTAATTAAAGTGAGGTAGGTCTTGAGTTCTTTTTATGTATGGATGACAATTGCCGCAGCAGTGTGTATAGTGTGGAAGCCTTTTCCAGCTTTTTTCTAGCTTATGTTTTTGTTGTTACCTTTACCAGCATAGAGTTCTCTTGAACAGCAATGCCTGACTGACGGGGCAGGTTTCTTTTTGAGTGCTGTGTCTATTTTTAGCACTCTTCTCTTAAAAACTTAGTTTGTGGGCCTGGTAAGATGGCTCAATAGTTAAGAGCACTGACTGTTCTTCCAGAGGTCCTGAGTTCAGTTCCCAGCAACCAAATGATGGCTCACAGCCATCTGTAATGGGATCTGATGCCATCTTCTGGTGTATCTGAAAACAGAGACAGTGTATTCACATACATAAAAAACAAAATAAATCTTTAAAAAAAAAAAATCTTAGTTTGTAGAAAATGAAATCCTGATACAATTTTTATTGGAACTACACTCTGTATAAGTATTATAATATTTTTTAATTTTATGTTCTCCATGACTTTTGTAAGCTTTGTAAAGAAATGCAAATATTTATTATTTTCATATTTGGCATCTTGACACTGTTTTATTGTTTGTTTTATTTTCTCAAAAAATTTTAGCTATCTACATATATAGCATCCTCTGAAAATAATTATTTTCATGTATATATTTCTGTTATGCTATTTTATTCTGCAAGCAGCTAACCCTGATTCAGTACAACTTTTATCATTTATGAGTATTTTCTGTATATTTTAAAATTTGACATATTATCTATAAATATTCTGATATGAGTGATCAGATTAATGATTTTGAAACTCAGCAAGCTAGTACTACTGAGTGGACTTAAGTCGATAAATTAATTGTCTTGTACATCTCTGGCTTCAGTGTACTAATTAAGTAGGATTTCAGATCAATATTAAGATTTGAGCCTTGCCCTAAAATTATCTTCTAAAGTTTTCGTTGTTGAGGTTATGCTAGCCTAATAAATCAGATGTTACCAACACACTTATTTATCTCTTGACTATTTGTAGTGTTTTACTGATACTGTCACTCAGACCTGTCACTTTCATTATGGAAAGATCAGTAGTAATGGATTTTTTTTTTTTTTTTAATTTTCTGGTTTGTGTCTATTTGATTTTCATTTTTCCAGAATCCATTTTGGTAAGTTGACTGTTCAGGAGTTTAGTCATTTTATATAAACCCAAACTTTTATAAAATTGTTCACAATGCCCTTTGTTGTTCAGTGGCTGGAGCATTTCTACTTAGGCCATTTTTTTTATTATTGTTGTTGTTCATTTCTAGTATTTGTGTCTTATTTTGCCAAAAATGGAATATTTCAAAATTTATTCTTAATTCATCCTTTCAAAAAACCAATTTCTAAACTTATGTTTCCATTTATTTGATTGCTGGTGGTTAATTTTGCTTTGTTGATTTTTTTGTATCTGTTTCAAGTATACTTTTAAATTTTTAATGATTTTTAAATGATTTAAACAGAAATTGAGTTGTTTGAATTGGATAGTTTATTTTTATGCCCTTAAGTATCACATGAATAATTAATGCAGCATTAAGTTTATATTTGATTTATTAGCAATAGTCTTTCTCGTAATGTCATTGTTGACTTTTAACATTAAAACTAATTTAAAAGCATACTGTACCCACATACATTGTATCAGAAATCCCTAAATCAAAGAAATGTAACCCATTTAGGCTCGCGGAATAAAAGATGCTACAGAAATCATCTTTGAGATGTCAAAAGACGAAAGAAAAGATTTCTACAGGACTATAGCGTGGGGGCTGAACCGGCCTTTGTTTGCAGTTTATAGAAGAGTCCTGCGCATGTATGATGACAGGAACCATGTGGGAAAGTATGAAAACTTGGACTGTGCATGTTTTCATGGAACAAGGGGGAGTGGTTAAGGAACCGTCAGTTTTTAAACTTAATTTCTGAAGTAGAGGCAGCTATGAATCATTACTGATAATTTTGTGATTTTGTAAGTATTAGATATGTGGAGAAACCTCATAATAAGGACTTTTTAAAGAATTAGAACCTGAACTACCTTACTTAGGTTAACTTGATTGAATTGACTATGTCAGAGTTTCCTTTGTAGATTAAACAAACATTGGGGTGGTTAAAAATGTAGGAACTGTTAAAAGAATTCCAAACTCATTCTTCGTTTTCTGATGTGGGAATATAGTAATACTAGGATAGTGACGTCATTTGATTTTAAATAAAACCAGAGCGGAAAATAACTTAGCTGGTAATGGCTAGATGTCTGCCAGAGGCAGCGGCTATGGAAAGGTGTCAGGGATGCTCGGTGTGATTACTTTGTGTTCTTGCTGCTGCTTTTGTCTCTGGGATGTTAGATGCATAGTGAGGCCTCCTGTAGCTCATCAGCAAGCTGCCAGTGAAGGAACATCTTATGATGGTGAACAAACAGTTATTTGGCTCAAGAATGAATGACTTGGCTAACTTCTCAAAAGCCTTCCATGTAGTACAACTGGTTGTAAAATGGACAGCCTTTATAATGTTCAGATGAATTTTTTAAAAAAACATATAAAAGGAACATTGCATTGGCTGTGTAGAAACAGAGAAATGTGTTAGAGTATCTGCCTGGCTAGAAAAAAAAATAAGAATTTTTTTCTCTTTACCTATCATGTACTATCATTCATAAGTCTACTGAGCATTTGTGATTTCAGAGACCTAACTAGATAACATAAGGCAGGTAGCTGTTTGAAATGTTAGATTTTCATAGAAAAAGTGACAGAGTATATATGTATACTATAGCTAAAAGTAATTGTTGGGGTTCTTAAGAATGCAGAAGCATTTATTTTAACTTTTTAAGAACTCCTTTTCAAACATTTTAATAATATTATCTATATGCTGTGTGATTCAGGCCTCTAAATAAAACTGGTTTGGGGTAATGTTTTGAGCAGCATTCTGTATTTAGTTGACTTCTTCTCCCTTGTTTTGAATTTTTAGATACACTCCTGAAGAAATTGAGAAGCTCAAGGAGTAAGTTTTCAATTTTGTTTTCATGACTGCAGTTGTTAGTTTTTTTGAAAGACTGGTATAATTTCATCTGGCTCTAAAAAGCATGAATTTCTTTTAGATGATATATTAGGTATGCCCAAATAGACAAATTACTCTCCTATTGTCAGTCACCAGGTACTTGTTGAGACCACTAATAGGTATTCCAAAAGAAGTTAAGTGAATATCTTAAGTGGCCTGAACACTAAATTTAGGAAATTTATACCAGGATCAAAGGCTTGCTATAAAACCAAGGCCTGGTGAATGTTCCCTGGAATGAAGGGCTGTTGCCTTTTCAGAAGCGTAATTTTGTTTCATTGACCTAAGACTATACACATAAAGTGCAGTGTGTGCTTTATGTGTATGTCTGTGTGTAGCTGGAGATAATTGAAAGTGGATCCTATTGATGAGGAACTGTTGGACTTTTTTTTTAAATGCCTAAAAGATGCTTGTTAACAGTATGCTCAAAAGGAAAAACTTTGGGGCTTGCCTGGGAATTGTGTCAGTAGCCTGAGGGGAAATTTGGTCTTTTTGAACACATATCCAAGTTACCTATTTTTTCTCTGACCCAGGAAAAGGGCAATTGCTGCCTGTTTTTTTTCACCCACAGACAACTGTGGACCCCACCCAATAAAAGGCCACACTTTCAAACTTTGGCTCTCAAAAGTATTGCTGTCCACAACTTCCAAACCAGTCAAAAGGGAAGAAGAAGAATGAAGAATAAATGGTGAAATTAAAAGGGAGAAAACAATTGAACCAAATGCTGATGGGCAGACTCTTGTTCTAGGCTCCGGATAAAGCATGGCAATGACTGGGCAACAATAGGGGCGGCCCTAGGAAGGAGTGCCTCTTCTGTCAAAGACCGCTGCCGGCTGATGAAGGACACCTGCAACACAGGTACTGTGAGTGCTGCTGCGGCTTCCCTTATCACTGGGGCCTCTGGTGGCCTCTGCGGATACTGTGTGTCTGCCACTACTGCAAAGCATCATTTCCTACTCTCCCCCTCCGGTTAAATAGATCAAGCCAACGAGTGTTATGTTTGAACCTTGATAAGAAGGACACAGCAACACCCCATTTTCAAATAAGTTTAAGTCTATCATGTTGCAGTTTTGTATCAATTTAAAACTTCCACACAAGAAACCATTCCTTTTGAAGACAGAAGCAGTTTTGATATAAGGCCATCTAACTGAACAACAGTCTATGTTTATGTAAACTTAAGGTTCAGGAAAGTCCCAAGTCAGGAAGAAACCTGTGCATGTTTCAGGATTTTATATATATTTTCTGGATCTCAGACTTGAATTATAGTTTTCCATAAACAAATCTATGGTTATTAGTATTTCAGCATCCTGACAGGTCTGCACATACCTGTTAATATATACAAATGTACTGAAGGTAAACGTCAGACCTAGTATTTGTGAGAAACGGTCGTCTGTAGAAACTCTACCATTGTCTCTACTCTTTCTGAGCCCTGATTCCTATGTAAAACAAGTTACAGTAGGCACTTTCATAGGCCTTCTTCTTCGGTCCTAATGTTCCTGAAGGATCCATATTCCATAGTCAGTCTTTTAATTAAAAAATTTTTTCAAGTTTAGCTTCAGCTTCTAAACAGTGTTTTTCTTTAACCCCTTGCCTAAGGTGAAATCCAGGATATGTCCTCTGTCTGCCTCACCATAGTCATTAGACAGCGTGAACATGAATTTCACCAGCTTTCATTCATTCTTTGGTGTGGCTAGCTTAAGGGAGCAGACACTTTGGATGACGCTCCAGAGGTTCTGTGGGCTGCTATAGGCACAGAACGGTATGTTAGCACAGTGTCGGGGGACACTGCCATTCTCTGACGACAGCGGCCTGATGGACTTGCCAGCTTCCCTTTTGCCTTACAGTATGGCTTCTGATGGCTTCTCCCCAGGCCACAAGATAGTGTAGTCACGCCATACACATTGTGCTGGCAAGGCACAGCCTTGTCCTAGTCTGTCAATGTCATCCAGACAGGGTCTCGGGAAAGGATAGGCTCCATGAGTGTGGTTCTCAAATAACAAAGGTTAAAAGTTTTCTGTAACATTTTATCAAGTGGTATCCCAAAGCAAAAGTAAAGAATTTTTTAAGTTCCTTTCTATCTCTGCTCTTTTTGTGGGGGGTTGGAGAGATTGGTTTTCATTAAATTAAAAAAAAAAAAAAACCAAAAAACAGAAACATTAGATATTGTTAATAAGCTTAGAGATTTGGAAAATACAGGAATGAAAATGTGTTTGAATATTAGTGTCAAAATTGGCTAATACATCATTGCAGTGGCTTGGAGTTGGAGTTGGGATGGTACTTTAATGTGTAAATCCAATTCTTACCGAAGTAAATGAGCTCAGAGATGTTATTCCATATATCCTTTATTTTTCACTCTTAGTAAGAACAGCCTCTAAGTGTATTCCATTGTTGCTAGGGTGTGTATTAATTCACAGAGTCATCAGTCAAGCTCCTCCCACTTAACTATTTTTATACAAAGGGCTTGATTCAGCTGCAGGATATGTAAGTCTTCATAGATATGTTTTAGGTAATATATCCTTAAAAAGCCAATAAATGGTAATTCTAGTGAGTACATGTGGTTTCTTGCTGAGTGCTGTTGTAAACTAAACTGATTAACAGAACTACTCATACTTTGCATTTGTGCTTGGACATAGAGGGCTGGATCCTGTGGGTCCTGTAATGACTGAGAAGATAACAATGTAGTCTGGATGATTGCTTTCTCAGGGAAATGGACAGAAGAAGAAGAAAAGAGACTTGCAGAGGTAGTTCATGAATTAACAAGCACGGAGCCGGGGGACATCGTCACACAGGGTGTGTCTTGGGCAGCTGTAGCTGAAAGAGTGGGTACCCGCTCAGAAAAGCAATGCCGTTCTAAATGGCTCAACTACCTGAACTGGAAACAGAGTGGAGGTACTGAATGGACCAAGGAAGATGAAATCAATCTCATCCTAAGGTTTGTATCCCAAATCTTTAGCAACAAAAGCCTGCTTGGATACTTGGTTGACTTTCCTCTTGATTTCCTTGAGTGCCTAATGAAAAGCAGCCTTTCTGTGGAGAGCCATGTTTAAGATCCTGAGTACTTTACAGTGAGCTCTTAGTTCCTTTATGGTTGATTAGTGCCCAAGCAAAGTACCAAATGAGGATGCAGAGACTAAGGCAATGGCAGTGAAGCTTTTCCGCTGTCCCCAGAGTGTCTCAGCCCAGCTTGTGGGAACATGGTAGAGTAAGTGCACTTCAGTACCCACGCGCCTCAGTCCTTGGTCACTGTGCTACAGTTGGCAACAAGGACCTAATAGCAGTCACGTGCACCATCAAGTTAGATCAAAGTAAACACTTCTGCCTCACAGAAATTCAGCAGACAGCTTTAAGATAATGGCAGCAGGTGTGTGTGGGTGTGGTTGTAAATTTGGTTTTTATTTTGCTTCAACCATTAAGACCTAATGAACAAAACATAGTGGGGAAATCTTCAGAACATAATAATTACAATTTCATCAAAGTGACAATAAAAGCTAGGACATAATAGACTTTTAAGACCTGATTTAGTTATATTGTCATGCTGGGTTTTGTTTCATTTTGTTTTTTCTCAACTAAATCATTTTTATATAGTTTATATAAATAATCTTATAAATTTAAGATCTAATAGATTTGTTTTGTAATCTGTAGGATAGCTGAGCTTGACGTAGCCGATGAAAATGACATAAACTGGGATCTTTTAGCTGAGGGATGGAGCAGTGTCCGTTCACCACAGTGGCTTCGAAGTAAATGGTGGACCATCAAAAGGCAAATTGCAAACCATAAGGACGTTTCGTTTCCTGGTAATGTACTACTCACAGTATTACTTGTGAAAAATATAGTAGTTAGGAGCTCTTCGCCTCAAGTAAGGCCATTATGGCAGGTGTTCATTTAAACTGCCCTGTTCTTTGAGTACTTGTCTTTTCTCCTCTAGAGAAGAATCCATGTGACTTGTAATTCCCAAAGCCTGTAAGGGGAGGATGCATTTACATATGTTCATGTTCATCCATGAAACTATAAAGAGGAAGTAAATTTTACATTTAGTACAAATCTTTCTAAAACATGAATTAAGTTTGTTATTTGGAGAAAAAAAATGGTACTCTGTTTTGTAGAAAATAGACTCTATGGCTTTCTACTCTTGTCACTAAATCCAGAGATCTTGGGTGCTAACCTAAGTTACAGAGTCTGCTTTAGGCTATCAAACAAATTTCTCATCTTATGGCACTCCTAACTTAGAGTTTTCAAAGGAGAATTCAATGCTGAGGGTCACAGTAAGAGAAGATTCATGTAGATTACCATGAAGGAGCAAAAGCTGGACATGTGGTTAACACTTGTACTCTCAGCACTAAGAAAGCAAAGGCAGGCAGATATTACAGACAGACACCATCCCTCACACTCGCCAAAACAAGCAAAATCTACAACTATTTAGCAGTCAAGTGCAGCCCTTAAGTCATCGGTGGAAAAATGCACACTATTCATTTCAAAATAAACTTCCTAAATAATTGTCAGAAGACGTAGGACACAGAAGATACTCTCTTTCCATGCCCTTAACAATGTCCACCCATTTATATTTTATTATAGTTCTAATGGCAAGAACAGTGTGATTTTAGTATTTTTAAAATCTGGGCAAGCATGGTGGCTCATGTAAGTCTAGGCCACTTGAGGGGCTGAGATATAGGATCACTAGGTCTAACAATTGGAGACCAACCCCGGCAATATAGCAAGACCACTCCCATCTCCAAAAAAATTTTTTTAATCCTTTTTTAATGTTATGATGGATGTTATATTATCTGAACAGTTCTCACGTGCAGTATAAACTATTTACTCCAAATACTTTCCCTCCTTACCCTCCTCCCACCCTCCTCCCCTTGTTGCTTAGATGGTGGTCTGTCGGAGAGTCAATGTTCTTTTTGTCTACCCATCTCCCTTCAGTCTTAATAAAAGGTCTTAAACAGTTACATGAGAACCAAAAAAACAACCCAGTGCTTTTGGAGAATAAATCAGGATCTGGAGTTCCAAACAGTAATTGCAATTCCAGTGTACAGCATGTTCAGATCAGAGTCGCCCGCTTGGAAGATAATACAGCCATCTCTCCAAGCCCCATGGCAGCGTTGCAGATTCCAGTCCAGATCACCCATGTCTGTAAGTGTTGGCACCTCAAGACTCCTTGCCATTGGGCCTAGGATCTAGTTAATGGCTCCAGTGCCTTTTAGTCTTCTAGAGTGTTGATGGAAATTGAATTGAGAGATCTAAGGTATTTTTTGTTTACCTCAGTTAACATTTGCACAAGAATGAATGCGTGACAAGAAGAGTTTCAGCCGCCTAGCAGCTACATGTATTTCTAAATAATCTTTCTAGATTTTACAATTAAGGATAAGGATTTATAGAAATTAATCAAATAGATATCTAAATCACTGATTAGTAGAAAACTTTTTCCTTTTTCCTAAAACGTTAGTTAGCAAACAGAGATAGAATTCAATGTGACACACCATTTATTATTAGTCCAGAATGCACACAACAGGGCTAGATCTGAGGTAGTATGTTTTAAAAATGGGATCTTTATAAAGGTTGGGAAAAAATTAAGGTAGTAAAGGGACAGTTTAATGCAGAAAAATGTCTTTAATCGCAGTTATCTTTGCCTGTCAGTTCTTGCTTAGAGTATTTCAGGAACCCAGCAATATAGAGAGAAGAAAGACTTCACTTCAGCTCCACGTGCACCTTCCCCCCTTTCTGACAACTTTCTGATTGTAGTGACAGAAATGAGTTCCAGCTCTTGGAACCATCTTTATTTACCGTACACCCCTCCCCCCTTTTGGTGGTGGTGGTGGTGGTCCTACATGATGCTGTGTACACACATGCGCGCGCGCACGCGCACACACACACACACACACCCTTTTTTTTGGTGGTGGTGGTGGTCCTACATGATGCTGTTTGCCTATGAAAAGGTTATTATTGTCCACAAGTCTACACTTGGTGTTCACCCGAGCATTTTATTATTGCACTTTGAGTGAGTTTTTGCAGGATACCCTCCTATTACATGCTGTGTTTCTTGACTTCATCTATAAGATGCTAATAGTGTTTTCTTTCATTAGGACAAATATAAATACACACACATCCAAATATACTGTCTTGGTGCCCTGGTTTAGAAACAATGGGCACCTATGATTTGACCATATGTATCTGTATATGCATTGACTTTCAAAGTTACCTTTGAGGGGCTGCACTTGCCTTGCATGGGTGAAGCCCTGTGTTTGATCACCTGCACCACAAACACAGCTACTTTAGAAACATTTAAACTAGTTATATCATTTGTCTTACTCATTATTTGGCCCTCCACGTTTTTTATTTTATAGTTGAAGTGAGAGAAGTTTCTAGTCTAAATAAATATATGAGATGTTACTAATAAATTGTCCAGGAGAGTGTTAGCCACCATTAGGATGACAAATATTCATTAAGGTGACAGCAAAATTATTTTATAAATGGACCCTTAATACTCATTCCTACCATCTCTTTTTAATGATTTTAAGAGTATTTTATTACTTCCTGTCAGATATGTGAGTATAGTAAGAGTTCTGTAACCTACCCATTATTGCTAGCATTCTGACCCCAGTCTCTTCATTTTGCTCATTAGACCCCCTCAAATACGGTCTTCTGAAAAACTACTATTAAAAATTCATTTGGTTTTAAAATTACTTTTACTCATAACAACTCTATAGAGGTAGGACAGATAAAAAATCTAAATGTTGAATTTGGACTAAATTACTTTTCAGTGGCCATGGAAGAAGCAGTCTTATTAGAACTAATATCTCATGTTAAGAGAAGCCAGTCCACGTCTATAGTGCTTACTAAAACTTGCAGAAAAGTTTCTTTGTCTTTCCCCATTAGCCCTGGTGTATTCTTGCTTCCTAACACTGACACCACTCTCTGACATACACCAAGAGTTAACAGCAAACCTCTTGTATGATTCCAATAGTATCTTTGGTTTATGAGGCCTATGGTGTTACTATTGCTTTCTAGAAAGCATGAAAGCGTATGTATTTTAAAAACCATAATAGGCATAGCTATTTTAGTAAAGCTGGCAGTGGGCTACCATTAACTATTGACTATTGTGTGTGTGTCTGACCTTAGTACCATCCCAGATAAGTCCATCATGTAACTTTAGGTTTACAGGCAAATCATTCATTACGAAATTTCCTTCATGACAGCTGAATCCATTGGAGAAACTTCACAAAGCATTTTATTATTGTCCTTGTTCTTACTACAGCTTCAACAGACTCCCCTGCTGCTTCTGTTGACTCAGAAACAATAACACTAAACAGTGGAACACTACAAACATTTGAGATTCTTCCAGTGAGTAATACTTGAGATAATAGTTATTGGCTGTTCTTATGCAAAACAAAGATCAGGTATCTTTAATAAAACTGTTATTGTCTGAATAGATGAAATTAGAATTCTGAGGCTAGGGGGACAGTCTAGACATAAATGAGACCTCCAATTCTATGTCATTGTCATGCTGCTGCTTCTCCATGTGAACATAAACCAATGGCTTTTCTACATCCCAAAATGACAGTAGTACTGCGTAAATGGTCTGACTTTGTGCTGACTCTTAGATCAGACTGATGACTAAGAGAGCTGGTGGAGCCTTCATGAGCTGTTGGTAGCATTTATTGAGTATGTTGAGTAAGCAGTCAGCATTAGCCACTGCATACAAAATTGCTAGTTCCAGTCCTTCCTGGTTAGTTAGTAAACCTTGTTATTTGTAAAAATGTGAAACAGTTTATCAGGAGCTTGGGAGATGACTGTGTAAGCATAAGGACTTTGGATTCCCAACACTGATATAAAAAACCTGGGCGTGGCAGCACATACATACCTGTAATTGCACCATTGCAGGATTTAATGGCCAGTCAGTCTCCATGTCAGGGAGCTCCATTTCAGTAAGAAAGACTGTCTTAAAAAAATAAGTTGACAAAGACACTTATGTTGGCCTCTGGCCTACAGATGCATTTGTACATGTGTGCACGCTACACACTTGCTATCAAATTATCAAATTCTAACTACAAGTTCATCTAAGAGAAAGGAAAGTATCTGTTGACATAAGAACTCATACCCGAATGCTCAATTTTGAATTTTGGGTTACCAAGGTGATTACTCTGCTGGGTAGGAGCAGAAGCTGCAGCTTCAGTCAGCCATGCAATCACTGATAAACAATCGCTCACCCACAGTGTACCAACTTGCTCTTCAGAGAGTCCGAATATTAAAATACACTTTTGGCTTAACAATGGATTTATCTACACGTAGCTCCGTAAGTCAAAGAAAATCTCTTGTGGCTCTCACTTATTTGAAATTCTCCAAATAAACATTTGGATAGGGTTGAAGTAAGTTTTGGTTGCCTCTAGCTGGGAGGAAACAGGTCATATTTTAAATGTACAAGGTTTCTTTTAGGGGCAATGAAAATCTAAAAAGCAAAAGCCCCAGTTCATGTCTTCCTTCCTAAAGCAAGCCTAGAGTTAGCTCCCTCTAGTTTATTAAGAAAATGTGAACACTATTCATGTTGCTGCAAGATTTAAAGAATTAGATATTAATACAATAATTTAGTCAGTACCGTTTGCTGGTTCCCTGGAAGATTGCCAGAGTACTACAGACTTTCTTTCCATCTCTGACTTACATGGTCTCACAGTGGGAATGTACAGTATACTTAACAATGATAGAAACAGAACTTATTATTTTTACTTGGGGAAAGGAGTTAAAGGGGAAACTGTAGTGGGTGTTGTGCTACGGGTTTTTACCTAGGAGGTCATACAGAATGTTTTAAGAGTCTGTCTAGGGTTGGAGAACTTGCTCAGCAATATGAGCTGTAGCTGTTCTCCCAAGGGGCCCAAGCTCTGTTCCTAGCACCCACGGGGTAGCTCACAACCATTGCTGATTTCAGTTCCACCCTTTTCTTTCCATGGTGGGCACCAAGAACATATTGGGCACACAAACAGCAGACAAAAACACCCACACATGTAATTTTCTTAAAATATATACTTAAGTGGATTAAAACACTTGGAATGTATATATGTATATACAGTATTCCTTGCTATCTGCAGTAAATACTTAAAACATTTAGAAAAAATTATTTTCTAAATAACTTTTTACTTTTTGAGAAAACAGAGAAAAACTTAATTTCCCAGTGGGTGATAGCATTTTAACATTTTTTATGTCTACAAGCCCTTTCCATGAGACATAGCTATTATCTCCTTGTTAGCAATAAGAAAACCTGTATTCAGGGATTCAAGATACAGGAAAGATTTTGGCCAAGATAGTATTAAATTGAAAAATTGATCCCGCTTACCCACTACCTAATATATAGAAATACTTACCCTGTAGGTTATTAGGATAACCCAGACTCCTCATAGAGACACGGTTTTCTAGTTAACCGTCTCTTCAAGCAGTGCCTTCATTTTCCTGAACGCATGAGTATTTCCTAACATTACTCTATAAAAGCATTCAAGTCAGTAAGCACTGCTGGTGTGCCTTTTAAAACCATATTAATGCATCTTGTTATGGGGGCAGGGGGCACATACCTTATGGTGATGGAGGTCAGAGGACAACCTGCAAGTCTGCTCTACTTGCTGGATCCTGGGGATTAAACTCCAGTCTGGTGGCAAATGCCTTCATTTACTAAGACATCTTGCTCATCTTAGAATTTTGGTTGTTTAACTACAGCACAAAGTTTAAAGAGGTGATTAAAAGTGGGTTCCTGCATTGCCCATGGCAGCTCCTGAATCTGCTGTACCAGTTGAAACCAGAACATAGAGATGTATAGACGCAAAAGACATAGGAAATGCTCTATTCATTATATCTCAGATGGTTGGAGACAGTTTACATAATAAAGAATGTTCACTTTATCATCTTGTACCTTCATGATTGGAAAGTGCAGTTGCTAGCTACTAAATTCTTCAAGTCGGTCTTCAATATAGATGTAGAGTTAATCTGTGGGCTTCTGTACCCATGCTGAATCTCTTTTCTCTTCTTTAGTCTTTCCATTTACAGCCCACTGGTACTCCAGGCACCTACCTTCTTCAAACAAGCTCAAGTCAAGGCCTTCCCCTAACACTGACCACAAGCCCCACAGTAACCCTGGCAGCTGCTGCTCCTGCTTCTCCTGAACAGATCATTGTTCATGCTTTATCCGTATGTTATATAATTAGAATTTTTGAATGCTTGATTACTTGATAAAAATGTAGTTTGGGTATCAGTATTTTATACTACTTGTCCTTGGTACAGTATTTTGCTTGCAGTTCTTTCATGGGTACACCTGTAATCTCCACTGTTTCTTTAACAAAGAGTGATACCCATTCAAGTAGGAAATGTGCAAGAGGAAGGGACTCGAAGGGGTCGTAAACACAGGCTAGAAAAGTGATGAAGTGGATGCAGAGGGGAAAGGTATGGGAAAGGGAGACACTGGCAGAGGGCGTCAGTCATTTTGTCATTGATAGTTTCCTTTAATTTGTTACAGCCAGAACACCTGCTGAACACAAGCGACAATGTCACAGTACAGTGTCACACACCACGAGTCATTATTCAAACTGTTGCTACAGAGGACATCACTTCTTCACTATCCCAAGCAGAACTGACAGTTGATAGTGATCTTCATTCATCTGATTTTCCTGAGCCTCCAGATGCACTAGAAGCAGACACTTTCCCAGATGAAATTACTCGGCCTAAGATGACTATACAACCATCATTTAATAATGCTCATGTGTCTAAATTCAGCGACCAAAATAGCACAGAACTGATGAATAGTGTCATGGTCAGAACAGAGGAAGAAATTGCTGGCACTGACCTTAAGCAGGAAGAACCGCCTTCTGACTTAGCCAGTGCTTATGTTACTGAGGTAAGCTGTGTGGAAGACTGTAGCTTGTTTTGTTTTGGGTTTCACAGGTACTTTAAAGAAGAGATACTCTGTAGTACAGTGGTTCTCAACCTTCCGAACACCAAGACTCTTTAATTCAGTTCTTCATGTTATGGTGATGCCCAGGCATAAAATTATTTCGTTGCTACTTTATAAGTCTGCTACTGTTATTAACTGGATTGTAAATACCTGATATGCAACCCCCAAAGGGGTTGAGAACGGTTGCTCTCAACCTTCCTTTTTTTCTTTAGACTCAAGAGTATATAAACTCAAAAGGTGTAAGCGAATGAGTTCTTGTTGCTGACAGAAATGAGCAGGCAAACAACCTGGGCATATAGTTCCTTTCTGAAGTGTCCTCTCTGCACAGGCAACAAATTGAGAGGCATATGTTGGCATAGACTCCCGAATCACCTTTGGGTAGTATGGGTAATAGAAGATTTTAGAAATTACATATATCATCCCACAGTGCAACATAATTCTTTTCTCCAAGGTCTTAACCTTTATGTTCTAATTTTAAAATGGAATATATTTGAGAGCTAAGTACTAACTAACATGGACTTACTTGGGGGAATGTAAATCAGTTTCTCTTTTTTTTTTTTTTTTTTTTTCCTCTTATAAAATATTATATAGGATTTAGAGTCTCCCACCATAGTACACCAAGTTCATCAGACAATTGATGATGAAACAATACTTATCGTTCCTTCACCACATGGCTTTATCCAGGCATCTGATGTTATAGATACTGAATCTGTCTTGCCTTTGACAACACTAACAGGTACTCTACCAAGACTTGATAAATACTACTTGAACTTGATAAATGTATAGGGGTGGGGTGGGATCAGGCAGTTGTTTTATGCAGCCATGCTAATTTTCTCTTGTTCTATCAGTGTTCTCTTGTTGGCTAAATCCTACACTTTGGTAAAATATTGGACTGAATGGAGAATCAGTAACATACATGAAATTCTAACTTTATTTAAACTTAACTCATTACAGATCCTATATTCCAACATCATCAGGAAGAATCAAATATAATTGGATCATCTTTGGGCAGTCCTGTTTCTGAAGACTCAAAAGATGTTGAGGACTTGGTAAACTGTCACTAGATTATTAGAAGCCACATTGTGACTACACTGTCTCCAAAGAAAGGAGCCATCCCAAGAGTTTTGGTTTGCCATTCCTCTGGCTTGTACGTAGCTGCCCTGCTGTGCTTAAGCCATGCACATTGTTGCTGCTGTTACTTCTTACCTCCTTTTAAGTAGATCATCTGAGGTCCAATTTTATAACAGTATGTTATAATGGAGGATAGGAAGTGTGAATTGCCCAGACTTGTTAAGTTTTGTGTCAAGAGGGGGTTGCAGTCACTGCAGCTACTTATATCACCAAAACTTAACTACACTGGTTTAAGTATAAGCAGTAATACTCATCTCCACAGTTAGACACAAAACTCTGTCCTGACTCAAGCTGGTCTGGTCATATTATCCACATGGTCCAGCTTATGTCAGCAGTGAGGTTCAGAAAGACTAACTTAGGAAGGAGTTTATGACATGACCAGCATCCAAACGCAACATCATGGGAATTGGATGCGATGTGGATGCAATGGTTAACCCATTGCTGGCAGTGGGAGCTGACTGAGGCAGGTAAAGAGCAAAGCATTACAGAGTCAAGAAAATTCACTACAGGTCTTTGATTTTTAACTTTTAAAGGGAATATGGTTAAAGTGGTAACACAACGCACTGGTAACAAAGCAGTTATCATCCCTCATCAGAAACCAGTCATTAGTTTACAGTTAGCACTTGAAGTGAGATTAAATGAGGGGAAAGGTAACGTTGCCTGTATCTGATAACCATGACTTTTTTTTTACACGTTTTACTATATAAATTGCCCAGAAGATAGTTGAGGGGTATTAGAGTATGCTGTTCACTTAGTGCATTACCTGGAGGGGTACAGTATAGCTTCTCCCTCAGGCACTTTTAAAAAACAAAGTTTGCTTCTGTATCAAAAGAAATCAAATCAAGAGTCATTCCTAAGGTAAACCCAAAACTAGCCTGTAGGGCTTTAATGATATGATCCTTATAGAAAAGTCCAAAAAAAAAAAAAAA
>JANHMN010000016.1:9084206-9103333 GCA_030674055.1 Rhabdomys pumilio
ATAATGGAGGATAGGAAGTGTGAATTGCCCAGACTTGTTAAGTTTTGTGTCAAGAGGGGGTTGCAGTCACTGCAGCTACTTATATCACCAAAACTTAACTACACTGGTTTAAGTATAAGCAGTAATACTCATCTCCACAGTTAGACACAAAACTCTGTCCTGACTCAAGCTGGTCTGGTCATATTATCCACATGGTCCAGCTTATGTCAGCAGTGAGGTTCAGAAAGACTAACTTAGGAAGGAGTTTATGACATGACCAGCATCCAAACGCAACATCATGGGAATTGGATGCGATGTGGATGCAATGGTTAACCCATTGCTGGCAGTGGGAGCTGACTGAGGCAGGTAAAGAGCAAAGCATTACAGAGTCAAGAAAATTCACTACAGGTCTTTGATTTTTAACTTTTAAAGGGAATATGGTTAAAGTGGTAACACAACGCACTGGTAACAAAGCAGTTATCATCCCTCATCAGAAACCAGTCATTAGTTTACAGTTAGCACTTGAAGTGAGATTAAATGAGGGGAAAGGTAACGTTGCCTGTATCTGATAACCATGACTTTTTTTTTACACGTTTTACTATATAAATTGCCCAGAAGATAGTTGAGGGGTATTAGAGTATGCTGTTCACTTAGTGCATTACCTGGAGGGGTACAGTATAGCTTCTCCCTCAGGCACTTTTAAAAAACAAAGTTTGCTTCTGTATCAAAAGAAATCAAATCAAGAGTCATTCCTAAGGTAAACCCAAAACTAGCCTGTAGGGCTTTAATGATATGATCCTTATAGAAAAGTCCAAAAAAAAAAAAAAAAAAAAAAAAAAACAAAAAAAAAAAAAAAAGGAAACTTGTATAAATTATTTTATTTATTATTGTAATTAGATCTTCACAATCAAAGTTGTCTTTTCACCATCTGTTTATTAATGTGAACCTGTAGTAATAAGCAAAAGTTGGTTGCCTAGGGAACAATAATTGTATATTCAGTTTAACAGAAATAAAAGAGTATTTGTCTTAAAATGGAAGATTTTGAGCCATGCAATTAAATTGTAAAAAAAAAAAAAAATTTATTTTTTTTCAAAAGTAAAATTCTTTGCTATTGGAGGGCTGGAAAGTTTTAGCTTTTAAAAGGAAAGCAAAGATCTATGATACAGCTCCCTTGCACGAGGGGATTCAGATTTACAATGAACATGAAAAAATCATGTACCAGACTTCTGCAGATGATTCCTCGGTATGCTTTTTTGCAGCACTTAAATTCACATAGATTTCCAAGAGTCCTGGTGAATATTTCCTCTCTGCAGCCTCACCTTCCCACATCATGGAAGTACAAGTTCGCACATATACATAACATGACGATTGAAAATAAGATATAGTAAATTAGATTTCTAAACTTCGGTTCTAAGTCTCCTTGTCGATACCAGTAGATCTAAAAGAAGAATCAAATAAAAATTTAAGTAATAACCAACTGTGATAGTGTTAAATATAACTAATGCTTCTTTTATGTGGATAGCATTAGAACTTACTGTCCTGAGACAGTCTTCAGTTTAATTCGTTATGGTTCAGGTATTGCTAACAAGTGTTCCCATGGCCCGAGATGATATGCATTCCTGTCTTTGTTATTTCTTGGGTTCTAATGTCAAAGTAGTGTACTAATCAAGCTGGATAAGAATATGAATTATCAGAAGGGGCACTAAGATTTATGTGACTTACTCAGATTAGATATACAAGAGGACTTAATTTAACTATCTCAACCTTGGTTACTCAGGGCTGTAGAACAAGTGTTACCACTTAAAACCTATGTAGGTTTAAGGATCTCTTTTTTAAAAAAAAAAAAAAAACTTTTGCTATTTTAAAAATGGTTTTAGAGGTTTTGAACCAGGCAATTAAATTGTAAAAAAAAAGAAAAAAAGAAAAAATATTTTTTCAAAAGTGAAAATTCTTTGCTATTGGAGGGTTGGAATGGAATCTTTCAGCTTTTAAAAGGAAAGTGGAGATCTATGATACAGCTCCCTTGCACGAGGGGAGCTTTGACCCCTGCATATTAAATCATCTCTCCCACTGAGCCGCAACCCCCATGCCAAGGTCTTACTGTTTCATAAGGAGAAATGCAAACCCAACAGATAACCTAAATAACAGAGAAGAACCAACCACCATCCTCCGACACAAAGGGGTCTCTCTGTTTCCTGACAGATGTGGTGTTAATTGTCTGTATTCTGGGAGGATCACAAATCAAAGTGGGCCCATGTGTACTTATTAGAAGCAAATTTGGGGGGACTAAAGGAGAGATGCCCTATTCTGTAGACCCAGGGGCTAGCAGTCTGTCTAAGCAATACCATGTAAGCGCTTACAAACATTTAAATTCTATATAGTACTCACAAGTATGCAGGCAGTAATACTACTCAAAGAGATGCAGACAGCAAAAAATATATTCAGTGGTTTGGGAGGTAGTTGAGGGAACACAAAAGCACTGATCAGTGTTACCTGTATGAAGAGAAATACGTGAGGCCTTGAGCAAGATTCCAAGGTATGCTTAGACTGGGCGAGGGGAGGTAATACTTCTTACAGCATAAAATCATATTCAAGTCAGTTAACACTTCTTTTTAACTTTTGCAGCAAGTATGAAAGAAGGCAAAACAACCAACCAACCAACATTAACAATAAATCTGATTATCTTGGTATTTGCTCATTTCAGCAGAACATAAACTAAAATTGCAACAAGAGAGATTAGGACGGTCCCAGCACAAGGATGGCATGCAAACTCATGATGCATCCCATTGTACCGAAACTGTACCCCAAAATAGTGTGGCACACACTCAGGCATAAACTGTTAATATCTAGTTGTTTTCAATGCTGCCAACATGCTATGGAAAATTAATGACAAAATTAGAAGAAAAGCAATAACTGAATATGTGTAAAGCTGGTCTGGCTGAGTTTTACAAAATGGTGAGTGTCTGATCCCTATTTTGTTTCTACCTTGTGTTAAGAAGCAGTGAACAAATTAAGGTCTGTTCTCTTGACAGACTTAATCCTTGTTTATCAGACGTTAGAAACTAGCTTTTTTTAGTCTGACAGACCTATATAAAATGTGTATCACAGGTATCCTAATGTGCTATACAGAATTTTAAAATTAACTATATCCTAGCTAAGTCTTTTAAAACTTGGCCAGAGTACATGTAAGGCATTAAAAGAAATGGAGAGGTGGTGATCACTACAGAAATTTGTTAATGTCGCTGTCACTTTTACAGATTTACTAAGCAGGAAACAGTGGCAAACTCAGTTGACTGACTCACTCTTTACTGTGACTGTTACATTCTACATGTTTGTGCCCTCTTTAAAAAGTTCTCAAAACTGGCAAAACAAAACAAAGATACTTACTAGAATCAACAAGGTGGTTAAGCTGCCAACAACTAAATTGATGATTCGGTCCTGAAAGAGACAACAGTTTATAAGCCAGATGACTTGGATTCGGCTGCTGCCAGAGCGGAAGCTGGAATCGAGGAGAATGAAGAGACCAAGAGTTGGCCCTTTGATGACTTCCAAATAAAAAGGCTGTGGTAATGGGAATGTGGAAATGGTTCTGGGAAATGAGGCCAACTGAGGAGTGCGTGTGCTGTTAGGGATTACTTACTATTCCTAACATGAGGAGAAATGGGAGGATGATGCCTGGACTTAAGAATTTCTTATGAATATATGTAAGTGACACAGGAAATGGTCCTGATTACCTAAAAATATATGGTGCTGCTAGGTGGGACCAGAGTGCCATGCTGGAGGGAAACAAAGGCTATATATTCCTGTGTATTTTCTTCTCCAACTTAGTAAGACTTCAGTAGCATAAACAATTATCTGACTGAAGAGTTTTCTTATGATTTTCATCCCTAATCCAGCCAATTCTATAAAAATATCTAAAGTGGGGATAACCTAAATTTCACAGGTTAAGGTAAATGTGGGCCCAGTGTATTTTAAAGTACCTGACAAAAATTAGAACAAATTCTGAAACCAAGCTTAACTAATGTTACAAAGTAATATGGTTGGTAAGTTCTAAGATTACAGAACAAGGGGCAAGAATTGTCGCTCAGCAGTACAGCACTTGCCTGGTGAGTACAGGACCCTAGGTTTGAATTCTCAACACTCACAGCCCCAGATGGGGGGAAATTACATATACAACAAGGTTGGGATTTAGAACTTGATTGGGGAAAGGTACTTTCCTTTCCTAAGGGCCACTGAGAACAACTTACTCGTAAGAAGCCAAAGCTGAAATGAATTCCTATTTATGGAGCAGGGGCTGCTGGTCTTCCAACCAAGGCCCTGCACATGATGCTAGGCATTCTTGGATGGTTGTTTTAGTAGCTACAGAAAAGAGGGTATGCAAGCAGCAGCACACTAAAACTTTTAAGTCCTCTACTTTTGAAAAACACAAAGTGGCAGGCTAAGTGAGGAGTGTAGTAAGTTTGGGGTGTGCCTGATCTGTGCAAAGACATACCCTAACTTTACTAAGGACTCAACAGATCTTAACAACACAACCCACCAAATACTAAGACCAGTTTTTAGTAAAGAGACCTGGGAGCAATTTATAGTCACTTAACTTCCTTCCACACATACGAATGTATATGTGTTTATCAGTGCATAAGGATAAAACCTGTACAAGTCTGTGAAAGCTTCAACTACCTGAGAATCTCTGCTCTCAAGAGATTTCAGAAATGTACTGTGGATCTTTGTATCCTAACAGCTCTGTCACTGACAGGTATATAAGGACCAAGGTCCTTATATCACTTATATCACTTATACCACTTATATCACTTATATCACTGTTTGCAAATGTCACTGCAGCTTGTCCACCAAAATCAAAAGTAAAGAGGAAAAAAAAATCAACAAAACGGAGAGGCAATTGACCAGACATGTCTAAAACTAGGGGCGAGGGGGAATGCAGAGATGGCTCTGCTTGCAAAAGTGCCTTCCACACAAGCCAGCTAGACATGAGGCCTGGAGAGCTGGGCCCCAGTTTGGTTTCCAGCACGTCCTCAAGCAGTTCACACTCGTAACTCGCTCCAGGGGATCTGACACGCTCTCCTGGCCTCTTGGTCACACACAGCATACATATACACAGAGGTTTGTGTTGTGTTTGTTTTGTGAAAGTGAGGCAGAGCGCTGTCCATCTGTAGAGTTAGGTGAGGTGTAGAGACAAGTGAGTCTGTAGAGCTCAGCGGCCAACCAACGCAGCTGAATAGGAGACCTTATCTCAAAAAATAGATGGAGAATGGTGAGGGAACTCATCGAACATTTACCCCTGGCCTCCAATGTGTACATACGTACATACGTACATACATACATACATACATACATACATACATACATACATGGATGAGATTGCAGTGTGATCTGCACATAGAAAAAGGCTCAGGAAAATCAAAGTACCTAAGGTCTATAATTCTAAGTTAAAGAAACAAGGTTGTCAGGCCGACTTCCTCCATAAAGAGCTTCACGCTACTTGCTAGGCAGCATATTCTAAAAGCCATTACTGCTGTCAATTGACAGATGGCACCTCACAAATCCTATTAGCACGTCCTGTTAGCCTATTACGGTAGCATAACTATTGTGATCATGTAATGAAAACACACTTAAATAAATATTCCCCTGCCTGACTTCTAGTCACTCAACAGAATTTCCTGAATCAACCGTTACTCTGCTAAAATGCGGCCGTTCTCTTGGCTGGTCCTGAGAGCAGCTGTTGAGAATGTGGCAGAGCTGCTCAACAGTGTTTCCTTCCTCCCAGCCAGTGCCTTGCCCTCAGGCCTCCTGCTATCCAGTACCAGCGTTCACTAGGAATTTTTTACTTCTAATGCTGTATCCAGA
Source organism: Rhabdomys pumilio (assembly GCA_030674055.1). NCBI lineage: Eukaryota > Metazoa > Chordata > Mammalia > Rodentia > Muridae > Rhabdomys > Rhabdomys pumilio. The sequence continues at coordinate 9,090,048 of JANHMN010000016.1, forward strand.
CCTGGTTACTGCAATGTGGTATATGGGCCAACTGCACTGCCCTCACCTAAATTAAGTTTGTTTGTTTGTTTGTTTGTTTGTTTTTAGATCTGCTGAGTCACAAATTTTTTTTTTTTAACAAGATCTGGTATGAGTCTCGCAAACCACTTAGATAGTTGAAAGTTTAGGGTAGAGATCCGTTATCTGGAATGAAGATTATATTCCAGGATTCCACAGGCTTGTCTAGCCTTCTCCAAATCAAAGAACAGATGGTTGGATTACTAGCCAAGGTGTCAAAGGGCGTTAAGGGAAGAATGTGCTCCAAATTGGAGCTGAATAGTACATGGAGACAAATGCTGGATTTAAACTTCATCATTCAAAAGATAAGCTCAAGTTTTTCTGTCTACAGCTAGTGTTATTTTTCCCAGAAACTACCTATTCCATGCCCCCCAAGTTTTATTTTTATCCTAGTTCTTAGATTACTTTGCCACTATGTGACCCCAAGTGGGATCTTTAACCCCGTTTTGTTTGATGGACCAAAATGAACTAAATCATAGTTTCAACAATTTACAATTCTAAATCTGCTTCCGACTACACTTGGGGTCAGATAGGGCTAGTCACCTTGTAACTTAAAAAGTCCCCAATAATCTTGCCTGGCCAGTCATTGTCCAGCACACTGTCAGAAAGTACACATCGACTGAAACTCGGGTAGCAAAGGCCAGCAGCTATCATCCAGTCTTGGGAAACACTCTGTTGCTATGGAGTTTGGAATGCTCACAAGCATGTTCAGTCTTCCATTCAGAACAATCTTCCACAACAGCAACTTATGTTGTCCCTACTCCCAAAGCAGGTTCTGTGGGAAACTAAAAGCCAAGTCACAATAAAAAGATGAAGGCGAAACTCTTTTTTCGAGAACACTTAAAAAGTAGGAAAAGGTAAGAGAATTTATATAAAAATGCAGTTTTTCATACGTAATCAGTTCTCATACTGGTCCATAAAATAAGCTAAAGATATGATAGGTACATTTGCAAAATAGCGAATTGGGAGGTAGCATGGTTGAGAAGCTGCTCCCAATTTGTATGTCCCTAGTCTCAACATCTCTTCTACTTCAAACCCTTTCAACATCATCCCTCAGGAGATTCCCACTTCAAGACCCCAGAGATCACCCATTTTACAGTTACTACGTCAAAGTAAGACACACTACCTGTGTGTTGTAAGGCGCCAGTTAATGTTAATGAAGGGATAGGGGCCCTCTCCTTCATCACTGCACACTGTTGGCATTTAGGGAATTAAATAAACCACAAGTGTCCAACGGCATTTTTCTTAAAACCTCTCACCAGTAGAGGGAGCTCATCTCTGACTTGAGACCTGACCTGTACACAGCCATCAGTGGCCTTGGTGCTTGAGAGATGGGCATGTAGCAGAAGAGCGCTGTCTATGGCTTGGTCCTGCCCAACGTCCTCTCAACTGCTTCCTGGAACTGCACCTGAGGCATCTCTTGAAGACAAGAGACACTTTGAGATACGTGGCAATTCCAAACCTTTCCAAAACAGCTCACACTCCTATGTGCTAATCCTAGACTGAACAAGCCAGGACTTCGCCCGTCACCGACCGGACATTTTGTTTTCCAGGCTAGCATAAGGCACTTTTCAGTCATACCAATGTCTTCACTTCCTCATCTCAACTATGTGCTATGCCAAATCCTTCCTGTCCTAGTCTTTCACCTTCTCTCCTCCTGTCCCCAAAACTGGGCCACATTCTTTAACCAAAGCATAACCGATCTGCTACACCAAACCTGTGACTTGCGTACCTCCCTTGCAGACTAACTGGGGTTAGCAATTTCAGAAATGCACAAAAGACTCTCTGAAGAAAGTGTCTTGGGAAATCTGGCCCTGAGACATGTGATCTAAAAAAACTGCAGCAACCACTGGGGACTGGCACTAAGCCTAGCTCCGGATAATTCTAAATATCTTAAAACTACTCATCTCTTCCTCTACATGTCAATGTTGGGGAGAGTAAAACCAAAGCTACTCTTATTTTCAGACTTTGAGCCACTTCATATAACCGACGCCCAGCCCAATGGTGTACTTTCTTAAGTTTGTACCACGGCATATGCCCTCATGCTCCCCAAAGAGAAACTTGTCCTATCAAGCCTTGAGCCTGTGAGGGCTGCCAGTGTTCACAGTGACTTCATTGTATTTTACCATATTCCTCTGCCAACAACAATACCCAGAATTATCAAGATGTTGGTAAAGGAAGAAACAAAGTTTACTACAAATCCCAGTTTTCTAGCCTCAGCTAGTCCCTCACTGTGTTTCACTTGTCTTTTGAGCTAACCGCTTCTGACCTCTCCAGAAAGTGGCAGGGCTCACCCTCTCTCTCTCTCCTTGGGTTCTCAGTCCTATTCTCGAACCCACTGTATCAGTAGCCATCCCCACAAAGTGGATGCTGAGCGAGAAAGGAGTGCCCAGTCTCCATCCCATCCTAAAGAGGATTTGAGAGTGGACTACATTACTGTCGCTCCTGTTCTCAATCTATCATCTCCATTTGCACCACTGGTCACCGGTTCTCAATGAGGAATACCACTGGCCATAAGACCTCAAGACCCTCCAACATCAGAAGAGCCCCCTTCTACCAAGCTTCCTACTTAAAGAGTTTAAGCTTTCACTTTTTACTCTTTCTATTGACTGAGAATAGAAGACACTAGATGAGGAGTGACCAGGGCACAGATGGAGGCAATGAGGAATCACTGAAGTGTGAAAGTTGAGAAGCCCTTTTTTTAAGAAAAAGCAAGGAAATATACAAGAATCTAGAGATGGGTGTCAAATCTATGCAGCACTGGCCAAAACTGAAACAGAGCTGAACTTGAAAGGCTGTACTTCACCTTATATAGGGACATCCTCTCCAAATTCAATATGGACATACTCCCTAGGGATGACTTAGGAGGTGTCCTCTTTGGAGCCAGGCATGGTGGCTGTGGCGGTTTGAATAGGTATGACCACATAGACTCATGTGTTTGAATGCTTGGCCCATGGGCGTGGCACTAATATGAGGTATGGCCTTGTTGGATGAGGTGTGGCCTTGTTGGATGAAGTGTGTCACTGTGGGGCAGGACTGTGAGGTCTCCTATGCTCAAGCTCTGCCCGGCATGGAATTGCAGTCTCCTCCTTGTTACATATGGATCAAGATATGAAACTCTTGACTCCTCCAGCACCATGTCTGCCTACATGATGCCATGCTTCCCATCAATACGATAATGGACTGAACCTATGGAACTGTAAGCCAGCCCCAATGAATGGTTTCTTTTATAATACTTGCCTTGGTCATAGGGTCTCTTCAGAGCAATAAAACCCTACCCAAGACAGTGGTACATGCCTTTAATCCCACCACTTAGAAGGCAGAGGCTGGTGTCTCTGAATCCATGGCCAACCTGCTCTACGGGGTGCGTTCCAGGACAACCAGGGCTATGAAGAAAACCCTGTCTGGAAAAAAAATATCTGTGGAGAGAGGAAGAGAGGATCGCAGCTTTGGGAAGAGATTCTACACAAAGGTGAGGGGTGAGCTCTTGCATGGGATCAACATGTCTCAAAGCCTTCTCTTGTCGGTCCAGTCTGCTATATTGAGAACATGGCATTACTGCCCTCCAGGGGGCAGCAGCAAGTCACCATCTTGAAAGCAGCCCCCACCTAATACTAATCCTGCTGACACCTTGGACTTCCCAACCTGTTAAAACAATGAAAGATTCATTTCTGTCCTTAATTTACACACCAAGTGGCAGTTTGTTCCAGGGTCACCAATGTACGAAGAACAGAAAGGGCAGATAGAATCTCAAAAGCAATGGTAACAGAAGAAAAGGTACATCCTGTCATCCCTTCAGCACATATGATCCATGAGAAAAGACACGTGACCTAGCATACTTTCTGGGATATAGTTGTGGACTTCACTGATTCACACTGGGCTCTTTCTGAGATCCACTGTCACCATGCCTGGTTAACATTCTACTCATACTTCTTGGCCAAGACTCGGAAGTCTGGCCCAATATTCTTGAGAACTCCAACTATGAACATCTATCAGTTATTAGCTTCCTAGCCCACAAATGTCTCTGAAGCCTGGGTACTCCTTCTAGTAAAGGGAAGCAAAGTACTATGCTAATGTGAAAAGCCCACTAGGCAGACTCTTCCCACTGTTTACTTTAAGTGAGACAGTAAGGACTGGAGCCACGGCCTAGCTTCCCATTTCCCGAACTGAAGGATTTTCATGCTGTAAGTTAGAGACAGATTTTCAGAAATGACTTTGCTTTTCTTCCAGTCACAGAGGAAAACTTCAGTTCATACAACGTTCTAGAAATGACTGGGTAAGATAGCCCTGAGAGCGGAAAAAAACCCTGAGATGAAATGAAACATGGGAGGTTTCCTTTTGCTTAATGAAGTAAGAAAACTTACACTCTGACAGTGGGTTTGTTTCTTCTGAGCTGTATGGTTCTGCCTAAATGTGATCTTCCCCTTATATGGTCACCAGAGACAACCAGAGGGACATGAGTGGAAAAATGACACTTCTTGCCTCACTGGCTGACTCTAATGAACAGTGAACTCTGACCACTGGTACAGCTGTTCTGAGACCTCCCAAGGGAACAGTGAACTCTGAACAGAACCGTAAACAGGAGAGGAGGTTCAAGACTGCAGGTGGCTGGCATGGTGCACATTCCTTTAATCTCAGTACACAGAGGCAGAGGTAGGCTGATATCTGTGAGTTTGAAGTCAGCCTGATCTACATAGTTTGACAACAGCCAGGGCTATGGAGAGAAACTCTGCCACAAAATGATGATGATGATGATGGTGATGGTGATGGTGATGGTGATGGTGATGGTGATGATGATGATGATGCAGGTCTCCTGCAACTTGACACATTTTTCTATCACCACACATGAATCTGAATACAAAATTCCCTCTTCTTTTTGATCAACTTAATCCAGACATTTGTTAATCTCCCGTTACTTCACCATATTCACAGTCTGAAGCATCTTCAGGTTATGAATATTTTTGTACATTCATCCTACCAGATTCTCCTCACAGATAAAGCTGTACCTGAAATATATCGTGTTCACTGAAGCACCATTTATGGAAACTAAAGTAAAAACAGAGCACAAACACAGTCGACATGTTTAAGGGGAGAGAAACAACTGTTGTCGGTTACAGAAGCACACAATGACGTGCACTCAAGCTTCAGAACAGCAAACTGAACAAGCGCTGAGGCAGGGGCATGAGAGACCTGACTTGCAAGCCTTCTCTTCGCTTAACTTTTAAGATGTACGTTTCCAGTTGTGTACAGATTGCTAGGTTGCTGTAAAGATAAGGAAATAAAAGTCCTCACAGCATGATAGTTATTATTCAATAGCGGCCATGTCTAATGGGAAGTCTTTAAGGACTGATTAGAGTCCTCGGGGCTTAGTGGGAGCTGAACTGACTCCTTGGGGCTTAGCCCCAATTTCTAAAGCAGCCAACAATTTTTAATTCATTTTACTTCCCATAAGGACCATTCGAGTTTGTCAACTGAGCTCAGAAAATCTTATACATGACTGGTAAATGGTATAGATACCATATCTATACATGACTGTAAAGAAGACAATTATTCAGTTCATAAGAAGTAGGCAATTCCGACACCTGGACAAAGGTCCAGTCTTCCCGGGAACAGTAACCGTGAATTAGAGCTTCCACGAGGATAGGCTAAGTTTGTTTCTTACACAGTACTGTATTATACACCCACTTAATACTGGCCTCTGCTATATACCTCAACAGGAAGACAGACAGTAATTGAATTGCCTGAGAGTTTAAAACACCACTTCCTGTTTGGGCAGCCAGTGTACCCAAGTTTCTCAAGAGAAGCCTTTGCAGTCTTCTGTTTTAAAATCTCCCAAGCATTACAGTCATGTTGGGGCGATCTTAATCGCTCACATCAGCTAAACCTTAGCATATTTAAAAGCCATGCCTAGGAAGAGTCAGGAGCTTAGGGAACACACACTCTAGAACAGCCACATCTACCCAAGTTCCTCTCCGTACACAGACCAGTGCCAGGATGGAAGAAAGCACGGACAGAGCAGGGCTGTAAGGTTCCAAAGTAGAAAGTAAGACTGACTGAACAGGATATTTGGGTCAGCAGGGAGAGGAAGCATTGCAGGAAGACCACAAAAATGGAGAGGCACTTAGCCCCAAGGCCGAGGAAAACAGTTCAGGGAGTGAAAAGCACTTTGCTACACACAGCCTGATGTCCTGAGTTCAATCCCCAGAATGGGGGGCAGACGAGAACTCCAAAGGTCAGTGGTTCAATGTGACCTTGGACAGGGCCTGGCATAGATCAAGGCATGACTATTGCATCTTAACTCTCTCCGGATGGCTTCTGCAGAGCTTTCCAAATATTCCACAACTGGCAGAGGCCATCCACAGGGATTCCCAAGTCCAGTGATCTTGAGACAGAAGGAAGAAATTACAGAGTAGAAAGAGAAAGGTCGATGCATCTGTTTGTCCAGAACCGCAACTTTGGCGGAACAAGGAGGGAACTTGATTTTTCAGGCTAGATGAGAGAAGACAACGGTAGTTCCTTTGAGTGTGACAGCTGTACTTACAGTATTATAGAAACTAAGCTGTCAAGAGAAACTAGAAGTTTTTGCTTCTCGGAGGGCAGCCTTGTCAGGGCCCACACTAGAGAAGGCAGCAAAGACACGGAGACTTTAACCACAGCTTTGTCTTTAAATCAGCAAATAAAATAAATAAATTTTAATTGGGGCTAAAAATTGCATAAAGAGCATCTTACATTTCTCATCTTATATTTGAATACTCTCAGTTCAAACAACTGGACTAAAGACACTGCAAGTAATGAAAAAGATCTTGGTTTTGCCCCTTCTCTTCGCTTGCTTATTTACTGAGGGTCGTGGGAAGAGCATTTTGCTCTTAAAACCAGTATCAAAAGCCTCAGAGCCCACTGACCTCTGCAGAAAGCCTCCCTTCCCCTTGCTACCTGCTTTGGAGTCCACTGCAGCAACTCCCCAGCCTCACATTCTGCCATGAGTAACAGGATGCCACTATTCTCCTTAGATTAACTGTGAATCTAAGTTTGTGATCCGTCACCATCTCTGTAACACATTTGTCTAGAAACCAATTTTCATTACATCTCACCAAGTGAAGTGTCTGTCCTCTGCCCATCTGCATTAGCTGTGGGGAAATGCTTTGCTCTCTCTCACTGAAAGAATCATGGCCCCTCTTCACACCCAGGTCCACACAGCCTAGACAAGTGAAATTACTTAAGATACCTAGCAAGTAATTATGAAGTCAAAAAATGATAACACCCAAGCCTGGGCAACTGGACCTTCTTCTACTGCAGAGACAGGTGTTTTTCTGAAACCAAAGACTAGACTAAGGACTATCTCCAGGCTTTAATTCACACTACAGCAGGGAAGGAGGTGGTGGAACAAAGAAAAGAGTCCTGGATCCACCATAAATCGCCCTATAGAGCCATGTCTTGGAATGTTCCTGCAGTGGGCATAAAACACTACCGAAGTAGTTAAAAGTATTACCCACCCACCCTCATCCGCTAGCATCAGAGAGAAAAACCAGCACATCAAGCTTCTGAAACACTCACAGCAAGGGAAGGCATTTCTCAAACCAAGCTGAAAAAAAAAAGTCATAACCATAAGCCACTAGCTTTGGAATACACTGTCCAAATGATGGGATCGGCCTATGTGCTTGGTACCTGAAATGTAGCTGATGTGAACTGAAACTGACTCCAAGCGTAAACATACACTGACATCAAAGACAGCGCAAAACTAGTTATATCCTGAAACAATGGATTTAGGAGTCTAAATATTTTTCTAGGTCTACAAAGAAATTCTAAATTACATAAAAGGCCAAAAATTTCTTTGCAGAAAGAAAGAGAGGGAGGGAGGGAGAGAGAGAGGAAGAGAATGAATGAATGAATAAATGAATGAATGAATGAATGAATGAATGAATGTGTGTATGTATGCTGGGGGTGTTGGTACTAGGAATCAAATTCACAGAACCTTGTCCACGTTAGGCAAGTGCTCCACCACTGAGCTCAAGTCTTTTCTGGGTGTTTTTGTTAGTTGGATAGGGGGTTGGAGTTGGGGTGGGGTAGGAAGTATTGGGAATGAAACCTGGAGTCTTACGTCTGCTAGCCCCTGCACTTGTGGTCCACACAAGGGTAGCCCTGTTTTAGAAACTACAAAAGCTACAACATGGCCATAGAAAACCATCAGACATTTATTGTTTTGCTTTCTGCTCTGTTTGGCTTCCACCTGAAAGAAATGCACTATGCAACAGAACTTCAGAATGTTTCTTGGTTTTTAGTTTCATTTGAAGCAGGGATTCACGCTGTTTCTCAGATTGGCCTGGAACTATGGAACCAGGGCTGGTCTCAGACTCACAGCAATCTTACTGCATCCTTATTGGGAAGAAACGGTTTAAGACAGTGAAAATAACATTCTGATATTCTAACCAAGACTGATAACATTCTCAAAGGTATTGATGAGGTGTATCTTACAAAATAGGACTACCATCCCTTGTCATCCCTCAAGCAGAACAAGAATTATTTGAGTGGCTCTATCTCTGAAGATATTCTTAAACCTATCACTGAAGACTGAATCAATTTGTAATTTCTGTAATTGAAATCACTGTGATCATTCAGTATGGAAGGTGGGAGAACTTTCGGGTCTGCCCACCTGGGTGCCTCTCAAGGTCCACTAGGTTTTAGGTTTCTTCTTCTGGAGTAGATTCCAGTGTCAAGAGTGAAAACTCAGTACCTGAGCAGGGGCAACCCCTCACAGCCCGCCTTCCTGGGAAGAGGTAACAAGCATCCGAATATCTGTAGTGTGCTGAGAGCATGATTAAGTCAGTATCCACACCACCGTTCAGCTCGCTAAACGGAACTGGCAAAATCCTGCCGCCAGAGAACTGGCTGTGTGGCTGAACAAGTAATATCGTGGAGTTCACTTCGTTAGCCGGACAACAGAAAAAAAAAAAAAAAAAAAAACCAACATCTGTCTTAGAAAGGACTCTCAAACAATGAACACGGAGTAGCCAGCCTGTTGCCTAGCGCTGAGGAAACACAAACCCTCAGGACGCCCCTCTGCCTGGGTATCAGTGCTCTTAGCCTTAAGAATTAAGAGATTACACTTACAGCTGCCAGCCTATACCATGTTGGTTTTCCTAGAGAAACGAGATCACTGAAAGCTCAGAATTTGTCCTGAGAGTGGGCTTTCCCATCTAGATTTTCTCTGCTAATCGGCAGTCCACTATTAGCAAGTTTTCTCGTAAGTGGCTTCCATGTCTGGTTTCCTGGAATCGGAAAGGGAGTAAGCCAGAGCCGCTCACACACAAGAGAGAGGAGAGAGAGACTGGTTTCTCAGAATTCCCAAGACCCCTTCAGCTCCAGCAGTTCCTCCATCCAACAGAATGGCTGTAGTAAAATCTGTCCTATCGTTATTGAGACTCCATTCCTGTTCCTCGCCCCACTCGGCCTACACATAAAGCTCTGTTGCTGTAAACAAAGACAGATGCTTCTCCAGATTAGACGTCTCACTTTATTTGGAAACATGATTTGCCCCACATCAAACCACGGGTCTCTTTCCTTTCTCCATTCCATGGACTCTATATGCGATGGTCCTGTCCCCTCACATGGCAAGCTGTGTGAGGCAGCTGTAGGAAACGTATATATTATTCTTAACTTTTCCCGTGTGTGACCAGTGCTATAATGTTCTGAAGCTACCTAAGCAGTGTAGGGTATTACAACCGTCGTACACTTGAACTCGGGTGTGTCATGAACAGAGATGTATTTGGATGCTGATGTCCTTGGATGGGTTTCAGATGGATGACGGACGGTGGGCATTTGGCTGGCCAATAACATCAATCATTTCTCAATATCTACGGGTGTGTTGGGGGATTGCTATTTTGCTTTTAACGCTTCTGGTTTTGATTTGGGGTCAAGATTGCACGATGTACCCCAGGCTCAGCTTAAATACCTGAGATCAAGTGACCCTCCTACCCCAGCTTCCCAAGTGCTGAAACTAACACAGTGAGATAACTCAGCCAGCACTGGGAAGCCCAGTGCTGATAGATTACAGGGCCTATAAAGTTAAAAGTCTGAATCACCCAGACGCCCAATCAGTGCTCAGAAAGTGAACAGGAGATATGTTCAGGAGACAGTAAAGCTGATTTATGGGCAGTTGGGACAAACTTTTCATATAAATGAAACCAGATTCATCTTTGTACCCAAAACACATGTCCTCCGTGCAGTGTGACACAGGGCATACCCACCAGAATCTCCACATTATGCGCAGATCTCTCCTTCCCAACTGCTTTCCTTCAATACCCAGGACCCAACAGACCCACAATGAACGCCCAGTAATGTCTGCACCAACAGGAAGAACACTACTGAACTTGTGCTCCCGGAAGGGCATGGTGAGCTGAGATTATGTGAAGTCACAAGAATCTGGACATCCATCTTGAAATGTCTTATTAAAGCACTCCAAGGTAAGAAATCCAGCTCTACTAAGCACAGCGACTTTTGAAAGGCTTACTGCTCTTTACCAAGGGTCAGGGGTCAAAGGTCACCAATGCCATTTACAAGTAGTGGGAGGAGGGAGCAGGAAACAACAGATTAATCTTGCCCAGACTTCTGAGAAAGTTGTATGCTGAGTACAGAGTTTCTTGATTGTCCCCAAGACAAGTAGTGGGGAAAGAGCAAGTTTCAGAAAGTTAATGCTAAGTACAGAGAATGGCTTTCGTTCACTGCTGGCCAGAGGCTCTAATCAAGCTTCTTGTAAGCTGTTACACTTTTAAAGGACTCACAGTGCCTATTTGACTGCTGGGACCCTGTCTGATTACCTCCTGGGACTGCGGCCAACATCCACCTTCATGGAACTGCTTCACATCCTCATCACCCCCTTAAGAACCCTAGTTAAACAATCATCAGAAGCAACCCTGGGCTCTGGGTGCACTCCTGAAACCACTAAAGCTCTGGACGCACGCACACCTTGAGTGTGCAGCTGGGAAGTGCGGTTGTGCAACCTTCGCAGGACTCTCCCTCCACCGTGGGGTTTCCGTACTCTCCTGAAGGGCTTCCCACAAACTGCCCAGAACTTTCTGAACTTTTCTCCACTCCAAGCTGCTCTCGGGGCCGCCGAGTGCAGAGCAAACATCCCAAGGAGAGGCCGGGATTGCAGGACCAGCTCTTTCCACTTCCAAGCACCCTCCAGGCCGGCTACAAGGAGGCAGCGGGATAGAGGGAGGCGGGATTCTCGCACTCTGGCCTGGGGCCCACTCCCGCACTCACCTTGGCAGAAGTCTCCCCGAAAAGAGGTCTGTTATCCAGGCCGCTGGTCCCGTAGGTCCTGGTAGCAAAGTCCTCCATTTTGGGGTTGCTTCGCTCGTCCCCAGCCGCTCAAAAGCGAGTCCGCATCAGCTCGCGAAGTCCGGACGCCCGCCCCTCACGGTGCACGCATGGCCCGGGCCCTGGGGGTGGGGGGGAGGGAGGCGGGAAATGCCGACGGGGCGACTGTCACTCCCGGGGCCCCCGCCGCTCCGCCCCAGCCCCGCCGTCCCCTTCTCCGCGGCTGCCGCGGGAAGTGAAAGGAAACAAACAGCGCTTGGCCGCCGCCCCGCCCGCGCCCGCCGCCCCCAATCTCTGCCGGGGCTCCGCGGGGAGAAAGTTTGCCTGGTGCGAGTCCCCCGCGCGGCGGGGCGACAATGAGTGAAGTTGCGGGACCGAGCGGCCCCCGCACACCACCCTAGGGCGGCTGAGAGCTCCGCATCCGCCCGCTCCGCGTCCCGTCCCCGTGCTCCCCGCAGCCCCGGCTGCGCCCGCAAGCCAGACCTCGGCGTCCCGCGCCGCGCGCGCGCGCGGCGGCTCCTGGCAGCGCCCGCACCCGCAGCGACCCCGAGCCGTGGCCCCCAGACGCCGGCGGGACCCCGGCGCTGTGCGGCGAGTCCCCCTGGGCTCTCCGGTCCGGGAACCGCGGCCACTGTCGCAAACCGGTCGGGCCCGCCCAGACCGCGTCACGACTCGGGCAGCCAATCCCACGGGCAGAGGCGCCGCCTCGGCTGCAGAGCTTTATTTACAGAGGTGCGGGTCCTCCTACCGGGGCGCGGGTCTCCGCAGCGACGCGATTCTCCGCCTCTTGGTAATTAGCCGCTGCGCTGTGCACGTAGTCGCCAAAGCCCGGTTCTGAAGACAGCCTCGAATTTGGCGTCTTAAAACCCACCAGCCTGCTTTGATCACTCCAGGATTTGGATTTGGACACTTTTCAGTACCGGAGGCAATTGTGTATGCTTGTTTTATTCTGTGTTACATACAGAATTAGAGGTCCTAGTTTACATAAACAATTAGAAATGGTACTAGGTATTTCGTTGACTGGTCCAGTGAGGGTGCTGACCAAACACGTTTGCTGCCACAGGCCATAGCTTCGCATCTTGGGCCTTTTGGAGTCTCGGGGCTTAGAGAGCTGGATGGAAGTGGACAAGCCGCACAAGTACCGTCGCTCTACATTTGAAGTTCTTCCTAAACACTAAAAATCAAACACCTACACGGGATTGGGCTAACACGAATACCTAGATTCAAGAGAGCTCTGAAAGTGTTAGTGTGCTGAAGACTCTAAATTGAAGCGGTACAGCCACGCAACGCTTAGAATCTAGACACGGGTTCCAGTCCCACGCAACAGTTTAGAACAAGGGATGGGATAACAACTACAACGAACTTCCAGCGCCGAGTTCACGTAAGTATTATACAAATCCCCATCGTCCAATCATTGCATGTGTTGTACAAATTAGCTGTTTACTCACGACTTTTCCTTCACCACAGCAATTCTACATTATCCAGCACCCACTTCTATTAAATGGTTCTGTTTAAAGATTCATATTACAAGGCCCTACAAATCAATTCACCCACTTATATTCAGCTCCATTCAACAAAATATTTTTGAAGCTCTAGGCTGTAATCCTTTAAATACCAGAAACAGTTCTAGGTCAGTTTAGACTAAGTAGCTAGGCCCTGTCTCAAAAAAAATAAAAATAACAACTAGCATTGAGAATCTACTGTGTGCTAAGCAACTGTCCACCAGAATAACACAGTAATTATGGTCCTTGGTCAACGATCCCAAAAGACAGTCTTTGATGCTATAATGCCAGATTTGAAATGCAGACAATCAAAACCCATAAAGTCTACAATTCTGAAAGGTCCAAATTCTGGAAATATAATTCTGGGAAAAAAAATGACTTTAAATACATACACACACACACACACAC
>JANHMN010000016.1:9103433-9120053 GCA_030674055.1 Rhabdomys pumilio
TTTGGTTTTTCGAGACAGGGTTTCTCTGTGTAGCCCTGGCTGTCCTGGAACTCACTCTGTAGACCAGGCTGGCCTCAAACTCAGAAATCCGCCTGCCTCTGCCTCCCAAGTGCTGGGAGGTATATTTTTTAAACTACAGTTATTTGAGAAACAAGAGAGAGTATCATAAGCAACTTTTTGTAGTAAAATAGATAACGTACATAGTTTGAAATTATATTCACCTCCTCTGTGCTATGCTGCTGGGACGCTTGGGTGGGAGGAAGCATACTCAGATATAGGTCACAGACTGGGCAGAAACCATTCTGGTGACTGAACAGAGTAAGTATCTTCTTGTTCTACTTGCACATCATTGTCAAACCAGAAACCTCACTGGCTCCTCAGGCAAATATTACTTTGACTCACCAAAAGCTACTAAAACTTCAGGGGCTGGAGAGACTGCTCATCAGTTAGCATGATTATTGCTTCTGCTGAGGACCTAGGTTTGTTTCTCAGCACCTACATGGTGGTTCCCCAAAATCTCTAATGCCTGAGAGAGATAAATATTTCAAAAGATTTTATCATCTGTGTGTGTGTGTGTGTGTGTGTGTGTGTGTGTGTGTGTGCGCGCACGTGCACATGTGTCTGCATGTGCTTGCACATGTGTGCTCCCAGCCAAGGAGACCAAAAAGGATGTGAATTTCTTTAGATATGGAGTTACACGCAGCTGTGAGCCGCCCAACCATCGGTGCTGGGAACCAAATTCAGGTCCTCTACAAGAGTAGTGAGCACTCTTAGTTGCCGAATCGTCTTTCTAGGCTCCTAAACAACATATTTTGAAACTTTTGTTGTTATTGAACTCCACAGCAAGCTTTCTTCCCAGAATTAAAATTTCTACCCCCCTGATACAAGAGCCTCTTTCCTTGGGAACTGCAGTTTTCAAACTTTGGCCTTTGTGGTGGTTTGAATGAAAATGGACTCATAGCCTCATCGGGAATGGTATTATTAGGAGTTATTGTAGCCTTGTTGGAAGAAGTATGTCACTGGAGTGGCTTTGAGGTTGCAGATGCTAAAGCCAGGCTCAGAGTCACTCTCTCTTCCTGCTGCCTTGCCAATCTAGATGTAGAACTCTCAGCTATCTCTCCAGTACCATATCTGCAAGCATGCCACCATTCTTCCCAACATGACAATAATTTACTAAATCCCTGAACTGTAAGACAACGCTCAATTAAAGGTGACTATTCACAGCAATAGAAATCCTAACTGAGACAGCCTTCAATGTTTCCAAATTTTTCATCTTCACCTTTTGAGATTGTAATTGGGGGATTATAGATTAGATGTTCTGGTTGGATTATGATTCTGAGGCTTGTGATTAGCACCAGGTCAATCCATCAGCATGAGCATAGTCTTGAGGCTGAAGTAAAAGACAAAGCAAATATATGGTCACAGTCTAGGAAAAGGAGAATGCATGGACATAACCTTTAAAATAAATGGCATTTGACCTCAAACACAAAGCTATCCCCGACAAGCTATGTGATTTTGGACAAGTTGCCTAGCCTTACTGGAACTCCTTCCTATGTTAAGGCTGAAAGTGAGTGGTGCATGCCTTTAGCCCTAGGATTTGACAGGCAGAGTCACTTGGATTTCTGTTAATTCAAGGCCAACCTGCTCTACATATCGAGTTCCAAAATAATGCTACATAATGAAACCCTGTCTTGAAAAGCCAAACCAAACTAAACCAAACAAAAGTAAAGATGATAATAAATAGAACTATATGATTTCAACTATGTTTAAAATATTTGACATGAATACATTCCCAGAGGCAGCCAGTCAGTCAGTGAGAAAACCATAACTAGAGGAGTGAGAATGATTATAAGAAAGACAGAAAGAAGATGCAAGAGACAGATATGGGAGGGCTGCTGGTCAGTACCACCCTGGTGGCAAGTTTACTTTCTCAGTGTCTTTCAAAGGCAAAGAACAGAAAGCATGATCAATTCCAAGAAGTTGAACAATGACCACAAATGCTTACATCATGAGTTTGTGGTACGCAGTATTTATGTTTGACTATGCCCATTTCCTTCAGGCTTGGACAGTCTCTCAAGGACATATGTGTAAATGGAGGAACTTGGCAGGACATAACACACATCTCAACTAAAAACAAAGACAGATGTTGGTAGGCTCATTTATGAGTAATCATAAGCAAGAAAGAAATCAGCCAAAGTTAACTCCAGCTGTGCCCCCTACATGTCTCCCATTTGTTTTTGTTTTTAATCTGTATAAGCTAAAGCTGTCTCAGCTATTAGCTCAGAAAGACTATGCCTGTGTTCAGCATCCCCTCAAGAGGTGTGGACCTTACCCATCATTGGTACATGAATCCTAACATTCATGCCTTATCTTAGGTAGATCCACCTCTGAGAGAATCTTACCTGTCTTTTTTTTTCTCTAAAAGCTGCACATGTTATCAGTCACAGAGCAGAAAATTGAGCATGTCTTAGGTTGCCATCAAAAAACACAGCTCTTACCCATCATTGGCACTCAAATAATCTTATGTCCATGACCTGTCTTAGATTAAGAAGGTTTTCGTTTTTCTTTTCTTTTTGGGGGGAGATTTTTTTTGAGACAGTTTTTTCTCTGTGTAGCCCTGGCTGTCTTGGAACTCACTCTGTAGACTAGGCTGGCCTCGAACTCAGAAATCCACCTGCCTCTACCTCCCAGGTGCTGGGTTTAAAGGCATGCACCACTGCTGCCCAGCTAGGAAAGTTTTCAATATGATCTTACCCATCATTGTTAGGGAAGACTTTGGAGCTTGAACTTATGTAACTCTGCTTTGACATCTGTAAAATCTCTGATGAGTCCTCTCAAAAGAACAGGTAACAGACATGCCATTAAAAGGATCGTAAAGCCAAGTCCTGCTATGCCCAATAAGAGAGACATAAATGAGGACCATGAAGGAAAAAAACCTGTAATTTTTTTCAGAATATTATTTGGAATGCTAGCATTGTCAAAAAGACAAAAGCTTTGCATTTGTTAAACCTACAACCTCCTTAGGCAGGGCTAACAAATCCAAAGTTAGTATTATGCCAAATACTTTGAGGGTGCCTTTTTACTTTGGCCCAGTTATGCTGGTTCTCATTATACATTTTTAGAGTTATATAAATCCTTAGATATCAAGTGGGACATTCCAAAATGCTTCTGACTTTCATTCCTTGTACCTTATCTCCCATAATCTGCACTATATCATATAATGTATTTTTTGTTTTGGCCATCTATCCAAATCCTCCTGTATGCTCATGCATTGTTACATTTTCAGCAACATGATCAACAAAACTAGCTGATTGTACCTCTTGTGCTAAAGCTAATGCAAAAGTAGCAGCACTGTCTATAATAGATACTATAGCAAGAATTCCAGCAATGATCAATACAATCATTCTCTCAGGTCTACTCAAAGATTTTTGAATTTCATCCAGCACTTGCAAGCCTCTATCTGAATACCAAGGCTTGGAAGCATCTTTAACTGGAAGCATAACAAATGAAGGTTGATGAAATACTGTAACAGAAATACCTTGTGCAATGTCAGATACACAATTAGTCAAATTACAGCCATAGCAAATTATATTGAGTCTGGATCCATACAATTACTAACAGTGCAGTTGTCATTTGCTCAGTCATCAACACATAAGGCAATACATAAACCATTACAAAACCTGACAAGGGACATGGGGTTGTTTTCACAGTGTATGCAGGGGGTTCCTTTTGGGCCTAGCATCTCAGCCTGTAGATATGGATGTCATATCTCTTTTCTGTATCTACTTCCTAATGACATTAAGACATTGCAAAGGGGTTCAGGGAGACTGAAATGCTAGTCAAAGGCTTGGCAATGGGGCGTTTATCAAAAGCATATGATTGCTTATCCAGATGAAAGATAGCAGTCACTTCGCTTGGACTGATTAACATCAGCTTTCAGCAAGTCCATAGTTCAGCAGCTCCACAGGTGATTCCTGGATAGAGTCTGTCAGCCAGGTGAAAATCTGCTGAGACAAATATAGACTAGGAACAGAAATTAAAGTTGTCTAGCAATTGGGGAAGGTATGAAATCCCAAGACTAAGAGGAAATCCCATTTTCAAGAAAAGGTAGATGTACTTATAGAGAGTCCATTTGATCTGTGACATGCAGGTCCAAGTCTTAGGACTCTTGATTCCCTGAAGTTTATGTGAACTTTGGTTTACAAAAAGTTGTACATTAGTATTTACCACTGTATTGAAATCCATATTTTAGAAACAGAGTTAGCAGGTGTCTGTTAGACAAGAGTAGACTCATGCCCTAGTAAAAGCTGTAGGTTTAGGTCAAAAGGCACAAAACATGTTTTTCCTAAATCCAGAGGGCTAGGTATATAGATTGGACAGAGTTGTTTTGAGCATGATGAGAAGCATCTTTAAGTTTATATTCAGAAGAAAAACAAAGGGAAACTTGTGGCTGAATTGTAAACTGCCAATGTCTCATTAACTTATCAGAACTTCATTGATCAATGTTGAAGACCTTGGGGGAATTGCCATCTCTGACCTCAAGCTGCACTACAGAACAGTAGTGATTAAAAACTGCATGGTATCCGTACAGGGATAAGCAAGAAGATCAATGGAATAGAACTGAAGACCCAGAAATGAACCCACACATGCTGTTACACTGATACCTAAACCACACAAAGACTCAACAAAGAAAGAGAACTTCAGACCAGTTCCCTTATGAATATCAATGCAAACATACTCAAAAAATTCATGCAAATTGAATCCAACAACACATCAAAACAACCATCCATCATGATCAAATAGGCTTCATCCCAGGAATGCAGGCATGGTTCAATATATGGAAATCCATCAATGTAATCAACTACATAAATAAACTCAAAGAAAAAAACCACATGATCATCTCACTAGATGCTGAGAAAGCATTTGACAAAATTTGACACCCCGTCATGGTAAAAGTCCTGGAAAGATCAGGAATTCAAGGTCCATACCTAAACATAATAAAAGCAATATACAACAAACCAGTAGCCAACATCAAACTAAATGAAACTTGAAACAATCCCACTAAAATCAGGAACTAGACAAGGCTGCCCACTCTCTCCCTATCTATTCAGTATAGTACTCGAAGTCTTAGCCAGAGTAATTAGACAACAAAAAGAGGTCAAAGGGATACAAATTTAAAGGAAGAAGTCAAAATTTCACTATTTGCAGATAATATGATAGTATACGTAAGTGACCCCAAAACTTCCACCAGAGAACTCCTAAACCTGATAAACAACTTCAGCAAAGTGGCTGGATATAAAATTCCAGTAGCTTTCCTCTACTCAAAGGATAAACAGGCTGAGAAAGAAATTAGGGAAATGACAGCCTTCACAATAGTCACAAATAATATAAAATATCTTGGTGTGAATCTAACCAAGCAAGTGAAAGATCTGTATGACAAGAACTTCAAATCTCTGAAGAAAGAAATTGAAAAAGATCTCAGAAGATGGAAAGAGCTCCCATGCTCATGGATTGGCAGAATTAATATAGTAAAAATGGCCATTTTGCCAAAAGCAATCTACAGATTCAGTGCAATCCCCATTGATATTCCAACTCAGTTCTTCACAGAGTTAGAGCAATTCTTACATTCATTTGGAATAACAAAAAACCCAGGATAGCGAAAACTATTCTCAACATTATAAGCATCTTTCATCTGAAGCACTTTTTATTCTAAATCATCACTATCCAAATTCTTTTACATCCTCTAACCTTCATCACTGGCATTTATAAATCTCAAACACTTTCTATAAACATTTTTTCTTAGTTCTTAACCTGTTGGATTGGATCATAACTGATCTATACCGGAGCTCACGAATCTGCTATGCTGTCCACTGGCCACAGCAGAGCTCTGTGCTTTACTGCCTCTGTTGCCACTCTGGATCCTGCCTCCAGCTCCATGCTGGCTCCACAAACATCATTCCCATCCCTGCATCCTGTTGCTCCCTCTGTCTCCTACCCCTCCAGAGGCTGGTGGGCACTCCAGTGGTGCGATGGTGAGGCCAGTGATTGATAGTCACTGGGCACACTTCCATCATGTGGTGGTTCTGGCTCCAGGGCTACTTACTTCACTCAGTATGGATGATGGCTTCTTTATGGCTATGAAAATGGAGCCCCCTTCCCCTCCTTCTTCCCCACCTATATCCTCTAACTATCCCCTCTGTAATCCTACCTAGTCCATGTGCATGACAGAATCATGTACGACTATGTGGGAGAGATGGCTGGTTACTCAGGTGAGGATCTCAAGACGCTCTCCACATCATTGCTTCTTTGAGAGAGGGCAAACAGTCAACAAGCCCAGCTGTGACAGCCTTTTGGAAACAGATCTCAGCAGACAAAGATTCTGCTAATCTGGCTAGGATGATAGTGTGCACATGGTGGCATGTGCGAGGGATACCCGCTGGCTTCATTTAGAAGCCTTGGAAGAGAAGGCTTCTAAAGACCCCAAGGAGAATAGGAAGCAAGATGAGAAGAGCAAGAAGGCAGGCCTTCAAGGCCAGATCTGTGGGTGTGGGGAAATCGGTTGACTCAGACGGGATAATCTTACTCCATGGATAGTTTTTTCTCTGGATCACCAATTTTCTAAATGCTGCTTCTTTTTTTTCCTTTAAATTCCAGTTTTCTCATGATGTCTACTCCTCCCACACTTCCTCATTTGGCTTTCACTTAGGGTGCTAAATTTGATGGAAATGGACCTAGATTATGACTCTTCACTGATGGCAGGACCTCTTCTGGTATGTCTGAAGAAAGTGACAATGTATTCACACACATAAAATAAATAAAATCTTACGTGTGATTTTTCTACTTCAATTCACATTGTCTTAGTCACTGCTCTGTTGCTCTAAAGAGACCCCATGATGGAGGCAGTCTTTATAACAGGAAGCATTTATTAGGGGACTTGCTTATAGTTTCAGAAGGTTAGTCCATTATCGTCAAGGCATGGAGGAGGATGTGGTGCTGGAGAAGTAGCTGAATGCTATACCCTGACCCACAGGCAGAAGGCAGAGGAGGAAACACTAGGCCTGGCCTGCCAGGGCTTTTAAAACCTGGAAGACAAAAGCTGGTGATGGTGCACCCCTTTAGTCTCAGCACTCAAGAGGCAGAGGAAATTAGATATCTTAGTTCTAGGCCAGCCTGGACTACACAGTTCCAGGACAGCAGGGCTACACAAGAAATCCTGTCTTGAAATCTGAGCCCTGGGGCTGGAGAGATAGCTCAGCGGTTAAGAGTACTGACTGCTCTTTCAGAGGTCCTGAGTTTAATTCCCAGCAACCACATGGTGGCTCATAACCATCTGTATTGAGATCTGATGCCCTCTTCTGGTGTGTCTGAAGAAAGTGACAAATGTATTCACTCACATAAAATAAAATCTTTTAAAAAAACTTATTAAAAAAAGAAAATAAATCTTAGCCCCACCCCCCAAGAAAACTTCAAAACCCACCCTCTCTGACACACCTTCTCCCTCAAGGACACACCTATTCCAAAAAGGCCCCTCCTCCTAATCCTTCCAAACAGTGTAAATCATCAACTGAGAACAAAGCATTCAAATATATGAGCCTACAGGAGTCATTCTTTTTCTTCTTCTTCTTTTTGTTTTCTTAGATGGTTGTGAGCCACCATGTGGTTGCTGGGAACTGAACTCAGGACCTCTGGAAGAACAGCCAGTGCTCTCAACCGCTGAGCCATCTCTTCAGCCCCTACAGGAGCCATTCTTATCCACAGAGCCACACACAAGAACACATTTTGTAATTGTTTGTCTTGTTCTTGGTGCTGAAGATGAAACCGAGGAAACTCTGGCGTGGCAAGCAAAATGTTCTATCACAGAGTTTCATCTCTCTCCCTTCTCATAAAGAATTTTGATTAGCTCAGTACATATTATGTATTGATTCTTAGGTGCATTAGTCATCCCATCCCCACCCCCACCAGACAATGCCAGGGGTCGGGTGAAACATTATCTTTTAAAACCGACTCCTTTCAGCACATGATGGCAGAGTATTGGAAGGAAGAAAATTTCATGGCTGTCAACGGCAGGATGCGCAGTGTCTTGGCACTCAGTGTGGCGGCTCCGGACGAGCCCTGTTAGTGTGATAGCTCGTGAGAAATGCAGAATGTCTTCCCCATCAATGTTTACTATATTGCTGTTACCAGTAGCTAAGTTATGGAGGCAATAGAAGAAAAGAGGAACAGATAAAAAAAAAATGTAGCATAACAACACAAAGAATTATTTTCATCTGTAAAGAAAAATGAAGTCAAGCTATTTCAATGCAAATGACTGCAACTGAAGGTAAATACCTGAAATGCATTAAGCCAGTTTCAGGAAATAAGATACATAAAATCATGTATGTACAGGTGACAGGAAAGTAGAACTGAAACTCTCTAGGGGAATGAAGGGGCTGAGAGCAGGAAAAGGGGAGGAGAAAGAAAAGGGGAATGGGGGATGGGGTTATGCTGGAAGCGTATTATATGCTTGCATGAAAATGTCCTTTCATAACTCCACTTAATACAATAATAAAAACAAAGAAGAGAGAAATTAGCTCTTACCTTAGAGCTAATAAATTATATTTGCTGTTACTAACTTTCCTGAGAAGTCATATCTACAAAGCTTGAAAATCACTTACATCACTGTTACAAAATGGGTTAAGGTCACACAATCACTCCCTCCGCCCCCATCTAAGACACAAACACACGACCACTGCCACTGCCACCACCACGGCCACCTCAGCTCCTTGATTCTTGATCTGCATCCAGTCTCAGCTGTGTGTTTTGCACTTTTTGAGCTTTGTCAACACCCAGAACCTCAGCGTGTCTTCGGTAGCCTTCCCATCACTCACTCCCGCCCTTATTAGTCTGTCTCTGATCTCTTGGTGGTACATGAGGGAGCCACACCAGTTTCACTTTCTTCTGACTGAGATTCAGTGTTCTATCACTGTGCTTTCTCTTCCCACAAGTCTTCAGTTCCTTTTTTCTGTTTGCTTTATGAACACATATACACAAAGTCTCCCGAAACAGTAACCCATCTCCTTGGCATTTGTGGCCAGACATCTAATAATGATGGGGAGTTTAGCATTCCCTGATCAGACAACCAGCTTCCACTGTGTGCTTAAAGACATTTGGAATTTCTGTGTTGCCTAGGCAACTGTTTCTTACAGCTATCATGATGGAAAAAAACACAACCCTCACCTCAAAGTGCTTAAAGAGATAATTTATTCTGAAGCCAAATCTGAGTGACCGAGGCTTGGGAACATGGGTATGTTACCCCCAAATTCCATGTTCTACTGCAGAAGCAGTTTCCTGAGAGTTTTATTAGTTTTACAGAACAAAGAAAGCCATAAGTCAAGGCAAGTTTAAAATACGTTTGATGGGTACATCAGAAAGGTTGGTACAGAAATACAGGGAACTCTTTCCTATAGGGCTCAGATGTTATCTGATGATATTCTTAGGTTCTAGGTTAATAGGTTAGTGGTCTGCTAAGTTAGTAGATTATAAATGGATTTTGTTGATTCCTTACAAGACATTATTTCTGACACAGAGCTGAGTATGGCTAGTCAGATGGCTAACGCTTAGCCTGAGGTAAGGTAATTAATTATCTGGGCCAGCAGCATTCCAATTTCTCCATGTTACTACAGTTCTAATCAGTCATTCAGCCCTTGCAGACACAGCTTCTTTCTAGGAATCTTCACTGACTCATCATCTACTTCAAGCCTCTGGGCCCTTTCCACTTAGCAGATGACTCAGACACCTAATGACCAAAAGAGGACAAGCCATCATCTAGGAATTCCCTCGATCCCCAACAACCTCTTTCTATCTCTCCTTCCATCTAATTAGAATAAAAGACGTGCCTACCCATCACGTGTTTTTAGATCCCATGGCATCTCACTATCATAGAAGTCTCAACCTGCAAATATTTTCTGTGACAAGACCTTTAAATGTGTTGTTTCAACCAGAAAGAAATAAACAAAACCGTTCACTGAGTTGCTGTCCCCTCAGATGCTACGTGCTGTTTTTGCATCCTCTGAGGAACTCTTGATTATTTGCACAACCATCTTGTCCCTCTCAACCTTCCCTGACAACAGCACCTACCTAGTACAAGGAAAATGTTAGACTTCAACTTTTCCTTGAAGCTGAGGGGAGAGCTGAATGCTTAGGCCAAGGAGTCCCTAGATAAGTCTGTTTAATCCCCTTATGAGGTGTGTCAGGGTCATAAATTAGCATCAGCTATTAATCTAGACACCAATCTAGAGCCACTTGAAAAGGGAGAACATCAACTAAAGACTGCCCAGGTAAGACTGGCCTTTGGCCATGTCTGTGAGCCACTTTATTAACTGTTAATTGATATAGGAGGGCCTAACACACTGGATGAGGTGCCACTCCTAAGAAGGTAGAGCTGGATTGTGTGAAAAATAAAAAGTGCATGATCAGGCCTGAGGGGGCAGGCCTGAGGGTGCAGGCCTGAGGGAGCATGCCTGAGGGTGCATGCCTGAGGGGGCAGGCCTGAGGGGGCAGGCCTGAGGGAGCAGGCCTGAGGGGGCATGCCTGAGGGAGCAGGCCTGAGGGTGCATGCCTGAGGGGGCAGGCCTGAGGGAGCATGCCTGAGGGGGCAGGCCTGAGGGAGCAGGCCTGGGTGGGGAAGCCTATAAATAGTCCTCCTCTAAGATCTCTGTTTCCCAGTTCCTGTTTGAGTTCCTGTTGTGTCTTTCCTCTATGTTGAACTGTAACGTGAAAGTGTAAGCTAAAGAAACCATTTCCTCCCTCAAGTTGGTCATGGTCAAAAAGTTTTATCACACCAAAAGAGAAGCAACCTAGGGCAATCAGAAACATGTTTTCTCTAGTGAAATAAAAAGAATATCTAAGGAGAATTTTCATGTGAAAACATGATGTCTGGACATGATTTCAGCATCTTATAACCATGAGAGACTTTCAAGAGTATCCCAGAGAGGTCATCTAGTCTAATACTGTGACCTGCATTCCTCTGGGATCTAGTTTTATGGTGTGTGTGTGTGTGTGTGTGTGTGTGTGTGTGTGTGTGTGTGTGTGTTATGTAGGAGGGTTTCTATTAGGTAAGTCATGTTTATTTCTGTATTATGAATACAGCTACAAACATTGATAATATTTTTAAAGTCAAATTTCTATTAAAAGATATGTATAGTACTATAGACTATATCTACTTCCTGACTTTGTGTAATTGCCTCAGTTGACCAGAATCAGGTGTGTATGCATGGTCCCAGAAGTATCCTCCTGTGAGGACTGCAGTGAAAAGAAATGCCAATATCAGGAGACACGTATTTAGGCCTTCTTGTGTCTAGACTCTTGGTAGTATTTTGCATTGCCTTCTATTGTAGATCTTTCCATCTTCTCTGTATATCTCTTTAATGTCATCTCACAGGGCTCCAGTCTGCACCTTTACTCTTTTCACTACATACTTTGAAGAGTTAATCATACATACTCTAAGACATACATGCTTGGACCCCAACAGCTTGGCAGGAAACATACAATTTGTAAAACACTTTTAGAAATGAATACAAATAACTATTCATTTCAGGTGAGGATTTATCTGTGTTTCCGTTTTCATTGAACAGTAAAGCTGTCTTGGTAGGAAGCAATGGCTCTAGATTCTGAACATTAAAATATTTGGCAAGCTATTTAATAGCCTAAGGCCACACATCAGAAGTATGAAGTCAGAATTTCTGGAAATGATGCTCAAACATCAGGATTTTTTTTTAAAGTTTCCTAAACACTTATTTGTGGGCCAAATAGAGAGCTACTGGTTAAAACTAGACTTGTATTGACTGTGGATCCCAGGCCATCCTCAGGCAAGGCAGTGGTTTAGACTGAATCATGGTGAATTGTACCCTTCCTAGAACATTTTCATGTCGACTTGACACCCACTGGAGTCTTCTGAGAGGAGGGAACCTCAGTTGAAA
Source organism: Rhabdomys pumilio (assembly GCA_030674055.1). NCBI lineage: Eukaryota > Metazoa > Chordata > Mammalia > Rodentia > Muridae > Rhabdomys > Rhabdomys pumilio. Next base: position 9,115,391 of record JANHMN010000016.1, read on the forward strand.
AGAAGACGTCCATAAGATCTGGCTGTAGGCAAGCTGGTAGGACATTTACTAAATTCGTGATTGATGTGGGAGGGCTCACCCCATTGTGGGTGTGGCCATCTCTCAGTTCTGTAAGAATTCAGGCTGAGCAAACCAGTGAGTGGCATTCTTCCATGGCCTCTGCATCAGCTCCAGCCTCTAGGAGAAATGTGATTTTTCTGCCCTGACTTCTTTTGATGATGAATTTTGATGTGAAATGTAAGCAAAACAAAATCTTTGCACACCAAGTTGCTGTTGATCATGGTGTTTTACCACAGGAACAGAAATTCTGACTAAGATACTACCCTCTGTTACTTAGCTTACAGGAGTCTGTTTTGCACTGCTGATGTAATATAAGTGTTACACTACATTTCTATATCTCTAGTAATCTACTTTTTAAAATTAGTATCAATGTTTTATTATTTTTTTAAATTTTTTTATTGGATATTTTACTTACATTTCAGATGCCATCCCCTTTCCCCATTTCCCCTCCCTAGAAAACCTCTACCCCATGCCCACTTTTCCTTTTTGCTTTTATACAATTTTTTTTAAATGTTAATCAAAGGCTTTATAAGTTTGGTAATGCTCAATCAGAAGTATAACCCAATACCCAACCTAGATATATCAACTATCTTTGACTGGTGGAGACACGTGAACAACTGCCTCCATATATAATTATTATCAAGATGAAGTTATAATTTCTTAAATGGTACAAAATTTACTTTGATTTCAAATTTAAGGTTTTCATTGGTACGAGCTTCTTATTGATATAAAAGTAATCTACTTTTTATTTTTGTGAAACTATCAAATACTAAATACCCTATAGAATTTTGTGAAAATTTAAGAAAAAAAAGAAACTACTTGCATGTAACTAACACTGTAGTTAACTTCCTATGTCCAGATATCCAAAAATCAGCTCAAGCTGAGAGATAGAAGAATTTCCAATGGTCAGATAAAAGCCAGCATTTCTCAGGAACTTATGAAGCTAGTTCTGGTCTATCAAAGACCAAAGTCATTTCCCTTACCTCTGGCAGAAAGGACATATGGCTATGTGTCCTTTATATCAACACATACAAGCCCATGCTGGCCTCCAGACTTTCTCAGTATCACACAAATACCTGTTAAGCATTTCAAAGTCCACACTAACACCTTGGTTCTTTCTGCTGTACAGGTACTCATCTTCCTTATAGCCTTCATGACCTGTCCGCTCATGCCTTCTCTCTAGCCCACACTTGGTAGCCTCTGTCTTTTGCTATCTCCTCCCCCGCCCCCCTGCTTTCCATATACTCTGTTTTGTATCTCTTGTCATTGCTTCTATTCCCTCCCACTCTCCTGATCTCCTATCTCTGGCCATGTCTATTTTGCTTTCTCTTTGTTCTGGACTCTTCCAGATGCCTCTGGCTATTTTTTCCTCTCTTTTATTCACAACTAAAACCTTCCCCTAATAATGAAGTGGTCAGGTCAGCATTTTCTCTACTGCACCCCCTCACAAATATAAGCTATGAATGCATATTCTGACTAACAACAACAACAAAAAACCCATGTTTAGTCTGTGCTATTAGTTCGTTTATGACATATTGCTTTTAAGTGTCTCTGAGTTTCCTGGGCCATATAGGATCTTTTGTTCTAACCAGCTGACTCCTGGTGAGCACATATGCAGCATCACATATGAGTGCTGGTCACCAAAAACCCAAGTCACAGTTATTAGTATGCAGCTCCCAGGATGAATGAACACATGTTCACACTTGCATGATTGAGCCTCTATAAAAACCCTAAGAGGAGTTCTGCAAACCTATCCCAGGTTTGCTTGCCCAACTCCACAGGGAAAGAGGTTTTGTATTGTGGACCCTTGCAGACCTCACACTAAGTACCTCTTCTTAATAAAAGCATTCATCTGCATAACAGCACTGGCTCATCAGTACTCAAGGGCAAGAGTATCTAGAAGCTGAAATGGAAGTGAAGACAGTAAGGAAGGGGCTGTTCTTTTCAAAGTCAGGCAGAGCGAAAGAAAAAAAATCAGAACCCAATGCCTGTCAGTGACAAGGGTTAAACAGGGTTGGGGAGGAACAAGTGGCCACATGGAATCTGTCCTCTTCATTTGTTTTTTTGTTTGTTACTGTGTTTTGTTGTCATTGCTGGTGGTGGGTGGTGGTGGTGGTGGTGATGATGGTGATGTTGTGTTTCGGTTTCTTGAAACAGGTTCTTAAATGGCCCAGGCTGCCTTTGAACTCACCATGTAGCTGAAGATGACCTTGAGTTTCTGATTCTTCTGCCTCTACCTCCCTAGTGCATGCACTTCCAGTTCTGAGGATCAAACGCAGGACTTCATGCGTGCTAGGCAAGGATTTTACCAAGCAAGCTACAACTCCAGCCAACCACATGCAATCTTGCCTGGTGACTGAACTATATAAAGCAGTGGGATACTGGCGGGGTCACACTCAGAGCAGTTGTAAAGAAATGAACATTCGCCCCTGTTCTACGCCAAGTGTTGAAGGATGCAACTTGCAAACCTGAAAAAGTGCCTGAGGTTTGCTGACCTGCTGCCTCTCACCTAACTGCTGTGTCTCCCCCCAAAAGCAACAGTGTCTCAAAGCATTTCTGCACTGATTGTGACTTACAGCAGCCTTGCTCCATGAACCCCAAGAAATAAAATAAATAAGTAAAATAAAATGCAGTCTGGGAGAACTGATTGACAGATGCAGTAAAATATTGGCATTGCAACAGCCTGTGCATACACACTCTGTGTGCACCTGAGGGCAGGAGGGGCCCGTGAGCCTCCAGTACAGCCTTGAAAGTAGTGTAGTTGCTTTGGAAAAGCAGATCAGTCATTCTTGTTTTCAGTGCTGAGAGTCAAGCCGGGGCCTGACATGTGCTAGGCGAGCGCTCTGCCGCCACCAGCTCAAAACCTGGGAGATTCCAGTCTGGTTGGATCTGAGAGGGTCTGCTTGGGTGGGAGTTTCTTTGTCTCTAAGAAGAAAGGTTATAGATTAGTGCAGGCATGCTACGAGAGTAGAGAGACTACTTTTTAAGATAACCTGTACAGTGTAGAATATGGCAAATCCTTCTCTGGCATCTCCACCACGGGCATCTTAGAAAACAGCAGGGCATTTAGCAAAGCTAAGGCTCACTGGTGTCCTGTGACTGCAGACTGATACTGCAGACTCAACTGGAGTTTCTCTTGGAGGCAGATGAATAGCAAGAACTGAAACTTTGAACAGTTCTCAGGGCTGTTTCTTTTATAGTCACAGAGGAAGGAAAGTCCCTTCTTTCCCAGGGCAGTTTGTGAGAGTAAAACAGAACTCAGTAGGTGAGCTGTGCTTTTATTCTCTGAATTGCTACTCACTAGAACAGCCTCAATGGATGAAAGGCAATTTAAAAAACATTTAGTGGCTGATTTTTTTTAAATACTAGATTTTAAAAATGTATTCATTGAAGCTGGTCCCCTTGTCAGCCATACTGAAAAGATACAGCTGTGTGCCACTCCGAGTGAGTTACCCGCAGGGAAACACTACTTGGGGTAAGCTAAGTCCTGGACTGTGCTATACAAAGGAATTTCAGGATTAGCCAGAGTAAAGCAAAGTCATTAAGTTTATTAGGTTAAGTGATAGTACACACTTTAGACTTCAGCATGCAGAGAGAGAGAGAGAGAAAGAGAGAGACAGACAGAGAGAGAGAGAGAGAGAGAGAGAGAGAGAGAGGAGGGAGGGAAAGAGAGAGAGAAGACAGTACACAACAAGACATGGGTTTGGGCTTCTTGCTCAGAGAACGGAATTTCAATAAGATTGGAAAATTAAGCAAGCTAAAACTGTGAGGTTTGTAAATGCACTTGTAAGGTGTTTTGTGAGGAAATATTGTTTAAAATTTAGAGATGAGAGAAAAATGCTTATAAAACTCAAGGGCAAGAACAAACTGGGTCTACATGAGCATAGTTCTTTTATTATTGAAATGTCTTTAGGAAAGAGGGTTTTATTATCTCTGCAGGCAATCTTGGCTTTACCAACTGTCTTCAAGTTTTTTGACTCTCAGCCACCAATAAAAGCAAACTGTATCTCTCAGGCTGAGGAACTTCTCCACTTTTCCAGGTCTCTTTAATCTCCTCTTTCTTTTCTGTCTTACTCTCAGATATGGCCAAATAGACTCTTGAATAGACTCTTTAAATAAGTCCTCTCCTCTCCTCCCTTCCGCTCCCCTCTTCTTTCTTCCTCTCTGTGTCGAGCGGTGTTTAAAGTCTCTCTCAAAAGCAGTTTCTCCATTATAACTGGGTGTTTTTATGCTGAAGTACAGTGAGGCTCAGCACAACACAGTGAAGCCCAGACCTGACAGCCTTGCCTTCCCACACAGTTACTCTCTAAATAGACACAACAATGGAGCAATCACACGTCTTTTCTTAGGATAATGCCACCAGTTTATTTTTAAGATGACAAGGGAATACAACCCTACTGCTTAAAAAACAATGTTCATAGTGAAAAATAAATGATTATGAAGAACTAAATGCTACTGCTTACCATACTGTGATGTTCATTCTGGCCAAAGGGCAGAGACTAAGGGTCTTTGGAGTGCTCCGCTGTAAGTGGAACATTCTGTGTCACATCCCTGACCCCTAAGGCTTGAAGAAAGGGGTGGACAGACTAAGGAGGACTTCTCC
>JANHMN010000016.1:9120063-9135891 GCA_030674055.1 Rhabdomys pumilio
GAGAGAGAGAGAGAGAGAGAGAGAGAGCATGTATAAATATAGAAAAATAAAATAAAGGAACAAAGAAACCCAGAGGGAAAACTCAATATTTTGCCATCTTTAATTATGGCTTTTTTGGATAAAAATGAAAAACATTACAAGACAGGTTTCGAGGTCAATTTGTTTCTCCCTCCTAAGAACTTTTGAGATTTTAATTTTTAAGAATGATATGTAGATTGGGAAGTAAAACAAACACAAATTTTCTTGGAGTTGGAGAGATGACTCAGTGATTGTTGTAGGAGACCCGTAGCATCTTGTGTGCACAGACAAGCACTTGAGAAACCGGGAATGTTAAACATGTGGTGTTATCTCTCCAAAGGGAGAGACTTATAACCTGGATTCTACCCAGAAGGCTGGGAGCAGAAGTGGTTAACAGGTTGGTGACTTCTGCCCTATCTGTTTGGCCAGGACACACCAGGCCTACTTCCAAACATTTATCTTGAGTTTGTTCATCTCAGTCATTGCTAAACTCCCTGAGCCTCTTGTCAGAAGTATTGTTTACTTGATCCCACTTTCTCTATTAATGTATAGAACCTATCTTTCTGGAAGATGGCGCTTGGACTTTACAAGAGTTTTAATGCAGTCAGGTCTTAAGCTTTGTTGTACACATGGGATTGAGTTACCTGTCACCAGGAAATACTTCATCCAAATTGTGCTGTGTTTAAATATGCCTAAAATAAAGTACCCCAGTATTAGACTCTTTAAGTTTAAACTGACTCCAGAAACTGAGTTGTGTTAAACCAAGCTTCCTTTTTGCCTCATGTGGATCAACATTCTGCTGGCCATGGTGTTTGCAAAGGCCCCCCCTCAGGCGAGGAGGAGCATGTATCACAGAGTTTAGCTCTCAGCACTCATACCAGATAGCTCACAACTACCTGTACCTCCAGCTCCTGTGGGGCTGATGCCCTATTCTGACCTCTGCAGGAACCCACACATACAAATCTGTCAGCAGTATGCATACTTTTTTCTTAAGTTATTTGTCTTCTTACCAATGAGGTAATTTGTCTTAGCAAGACAAGTTATCTATCTTCTTATAACACTTCCCGTGACTTTACAGTGAGAGCAAACATCTGTTCCTGAGCTTTATTTGGGGAAAAGGTATTAGCTCTGCGAATATAGGAGGGGAAGAACTTCATCTATACCACTCAGTATGCTGTTTTCTCATCCCACTTTTAAGACCAATATGAACACAATCTCTAACTCTCTAATGCAAACATCTTCTTTCATCAACAGGTCTTCTGACACTGTGATCTCCTCAAAGATCTGTCACCCCAAACCTCTGATTGTGGCTGAGGGTTGAAGATGAAGATGTAGCAGTGGTCGAGTGCTTGCTGCCTCCCCTACATATAGTCTCGAGTTCAATGTCCAGCCCCTCTAGTTCTCCCAACACAAATACTTGTGGAAGAATATTCAATCACTTGTGGAAAGCAATCTGAGGAAAATTTTATTCTGAACTAAGTATACCAATAAAAGGGTTCTGCAGTGGGATAGGAAGACTCGTCTTGATTCTGAATCCATTATGAAGTAGGGATTTATAGCTAGGGAGCAGAATGTAGCTCAGTGAATAGAAACTCCCCAAGTGGTATTATCAGGAGTAAGTAGATCAAACATCTTATAAACTAGAATAGATTCTTGCTGAGGACAGACCAAGATGATCAGACATTACCCAGGGTTAGTGGAGGATACGAAACCCAACCAATGAGGGGCTTTGGTATGTAAGGTAGAGGACTCTTAATTTTCAGGAGCCTGAGTAGAGTTTTGTGAAACATCAAAACTTTGGTATCTGTGATAGATAGAATGTTTACATTCTCCCAGAATGTATATGGTAAATATTGTTCCAGAGCCTGCTGGTCAGTCAATATGAAAACCATGACTGGGGGAGTAAGGATGATTATAGGAAAGGCAGAAAGAAGATGCAAGAGACAGATATGGGAGGTCTGCTTGTCAATACCACACCAACAGTAAGTGTATTTCCTAGTGTCTTTTAAAGGCAAGCAACAGAAATCATGACCAATTCCAGGAAGCTAAACAATGACCACAAGCACTTACATGGCAAGTTTATGGTACATAGTATATATGCTTAACTAAGGCTTGGACAGTCTTTCAAGGATATATGTGTAAATGAAAGAACTTGGCAGGATATATCACAAGTCTTAATTAGAAAGACAGACAGATGTTGGCAGATTCATTCATGATTAATCACAAGCAAAAAGTTAACCAAAGTTTACTCCAGCTATGTTCCCCACATGTTTACCTTTTTTTATCTATACAAGCCAAAGCTGTCTCAGCTATTGGAGCAGAAAGACTGTACCTGTCTTAGGCATCCCCTTAAGAGGTGTGGACCTTACCCATCATTGGTACATTGGTACATGAATCCTAGCATTCATGCCCCATCTTAAGTTGACCCACCTCTGAGAGAATCTTACCTGTCTTTTTTTTTTTTTTTTAAATCTGTAAGAGCTGCACACCTCATCAGTCACGGAGCAGAAAGTTGTGCCTGTCTTAGGTTGCCATCTGAAAACACAGCTCTTACCTATCATTGACACTCAAATAACCTTGTATTCATGGCCTGTCTTAGGTTGAGAAGGTTATCTCATTATAAATTAGAAGGTTTTCAAGACAAACTTACCTGTCATTGACTATCAGCTTCTGCTAGGGAAGATGTTGGAGATTGAATCTATGTAACTCTGCTATGACATCTGTAAAATATCTGATGATTTCTCTCAAAAAAAAAAAACAGGTAACAGGTGTACCATTAAAAAAGGGTCACAAAGTCAAGTCCCACAACACCCAATAAGAGAAATGTAAATGAGGGCCATTAAGGAAAAACAGCCTGTAATTTTTTTCAGAATATCATTTGCAGTGTCTGCAGCATCAAAAGACAAAGGCTTTGCATTTCTTAAATTAACAACTTCCTTATGCAGGGCTAATAAATCTAAAGAAGTATTAGTATTATGCTGTATACATTGAAGGTACCTTTTTACTCTCACCATATGCTGACTCTCATTATAAACTAGATTAGGGCTGCCCCGTGCTGTGGCTGTGAGATTTCTGCTATAAAGGGTGCATCTACATGTCATTACACCATAGGTGAAACATTAACATGAAAGTCCAAAGTACTTTCTGGAAGTGGAAGACTGTGACAGATTCAGGGAAGAACATGTGAAACTCTCAAAGATATTAGTCATGTTCTATTTTTTAAAGCTTAGTTATAAATATATTTTTTTATTGCCAGGCTTCATAATCAACACAAATTATACCTCTTTACACACCAAACATTTCATAATTTTTATGTCAAAAAGAAAATCACGAACTCTCCACAGAGTTCTTTCAAATGTGTGAGCCCTTTGATGGAGTCCTCTGCTCTCTGGTTTCCTATACCTCAGCTACAATCAGCTTCCCAACACTAGGAGCCTCCAGACTCTGCTGTCCTGCTGCGGTGGCACCCCACCGAAATCGTTCTTCAGGACATTTGTCTCAAATTTTTTTGTAGCCAAAGTTCCTTGGAGCCAAAATCTTGGGACTTTTCTGAGGATGTTAGCAACCCTGACCTGTTGTCTTTAATGTTAGGAGCCATCTCATCTAATTCTGTGGAAGCCCGCCTGTCAGGCAGAGTCAAGACAGGTTGGGGTCACCCAGCCTGCTGACACATGGAATGATGAGAGAAGCTACACTTGAAGTTCAAGGCGTGAGGCTGAGCATTTTATTAATCTTGAACAGAGAGGCCTCCAGATAGAAACAGATATCTACTGTATGTTAGCCATTGTTTCTGCTAGCTTGTGACTTTGTTTCCCATGATACCATAAAGTATATAAAGCCTATGAGAATTAAAATCTAGGCTACCACAGTATTCACTGGACATTCCTCCCTATTTTTAACTTTTTTCTCTTAGTTATCTTTTTTATAATCACCCCCACCCCAACCTCAGATGATTGTTCAACCTTGTACTGACAGGCCAGGTGCACTTCAAACATCTTGTTCCTTAAAATCCTCACTGCACTAAAAAACCATTAGGATTCAATTATTTACAGGAGAAAAAGATTACTTGTGAAAAATATGTATTCATACCATGATTTTACCAGAAACACAACTCTCCCAGTGCATTTTCCTCTGTTCCATCCCCTCCTACCTTGAGGGTATTCATCTTCTCCTACCTCAGCAACTAACTAAGGCTTGAAGTACTTTCTACAAGGTGACTGAGTCTGGTAGAGCCCATCATTCTATGTCAGGGCAGGGATTTTTGACAGCAAGATTAAGACTAGCTACTTGGGCTAGGCACCCATTCCTGGTCCATTTGTCCATTCTTACAAATACCTTCAACATCCCTCCATTGCTCTCCAATGGGGGGGGCCCTCAGGATGGTGTGCTCTAGCTAGAACTGTGGTGCCCTCTCTTGGACACTTTACACATGACAAGAACCTTGGTTTTTCTTTACGATTGTCTTAAGACTACATTAATGTAGGATGATTAAATCAATGAGAAACTGATGCCTAGAATTTAAAAAAAAAATGGAGACTATAACTGAATACAATCGTGCATGACATTTATCAGCATTGAATATTGTATCATGACATTTTTTGTTTTTTATGTGTTCATGTACAGCGATGTATATAATGTTTACCAACTGAAATGATACTGCAATCCATACCCACCTGCACAGCTATACTGGTAGGAGCCAGCTGACATTTGACATCTTATGGATGGGCAAGGTTGTGATGTAACATGTTTATTTTTAAAAATATAGTCATGCCAAAAGTTTCAAAGACTTAGGGTCAGTGTGTGAGATGACTCAATAGATAGTGGTGCTTGTCACTATGCCTGATGATTGAGTTCAATCCCTGGAACTTTTTTTACATGAGTACCTTGGCACAAGTGTGCCAACATTCATATATATGTGTATGTGTGTGTGTATGTATTCATGTATAAATATATGTATATGTGTGTATATGTATGTATATTTATGTACATGCATTTGTGTACACATGTATATGTATATGCACATATGTATTTTATTTTATATATATATGATATATACATAATAAATATATAAAAAATAATAAAAATATAAAGGTCTCAAAGATACTATTGCCACAACTCTATATAATCATCATCATTTGTCATTTAAAAATTTTAAATTAGTGTACACAGCACTGTGTTTTATTGTAGCATTTTCTTTGAAACATTCTAAAATTTCGTATCCTTTGTGTCTGTGTGTGTGTGTGTATGTGTGCGCACACATGTGTGTACACATGTGTGGAGGTCAAGATTTCTTTACCAGTGGAGCAATTTCTTCTGAACCATTATAACATTTTCTAATAATATTTGTTTTTGTTGCTTCTCCTTCACTTGTCTCCCCCATTTTCCTGAATTATTCTTATACCCACCACTTGTCATAGCCTCTTCCCTCTTCCCTGTTGACTGTGTCCTGCTGCCCTCCTCACCTTCCATTTATCGCCCTTGTGGTCTTTCTAGTTGCATAGCTCACACCACACTCACCCCCATTTATACACACACACACAAATGCTGTAAATGGGTCTTTGTATGGGATAGAATGTGGCTTTTGAGTCTGTTACCTTGCTTAATGTATTTTATAGATCTATCCTTTTTCCTGCATATTTCATGATTTCATTTTTCTTTACAGCTGGATAAAATTCAGCTGGATATGCTTACCACATCTTTATTATTCATTCATCAGCTGATAGATTTCTAAGATGTTTGCATTTTCTTGCTATAATGCAATAAATATGAATACAAGCCCTTTGTGTATATGTCCAGAAGATGCACCTGGGTCATCTGGTAGTCCAGATTTTAAATGTTTTTAGAACTCTCTATACTGATTTCCATGGATGTACTAGGTTACACTCCTGTTAGCCATGAATAAGGGTTCCTCTTTCCTCACACCCTTACCAAAATTTGTTATCTCTTTTTTTAAATGATAGCATTGTGAGATAGTCTTAGAGTATTTTTAATTTGCATTTTCTGGTGGCTAAGGATCTTGAACATGTTTAAAGTATTTAATTAACTACTGTGTTTCTTCTTTTGTGAACTATATGTTTGCCATTATAGTTTTTAATGACTGCATTTGTATAAATAGGCTAGAAGTCATACCACCCAGTGGTTCTCTTGCTTTTCTCTTCTGCATTACTCCTAAGGAATCTAGGCCATGCCTTTATGTCCTGTCAGTTCTGTACACCGAGGATATATTTCTCCCCATCTGTCACTCACATTCACACCCACACATTCCCCATCATTGGCTGTTTAGATCAGAGTGGTAGACAGGGAGTGGAGTGCATGGCTAGAAATGTGCTGTGCAAGAGTGCCAGGAGAAATGCTAACTGCCCACGCTCAGTACAGGATGAGATTACCTATTAGCTCTGCACTTCGGTACCTTGTCTGTTAGTTGTTTGTGAAATTTAAATGAATTAATTTATACGCATTATTAGACAAGTGCTTGGGATGTAGTAAATGCTCAATGAAATGTAAACTATTGTTATTTAGGCTATGTCCAGTTTTGACGCAAGAAACATATTTGTAGCAAAATCTTGGGAAAACCGACTTTGTTAAATCTACTTGTACAAATGGAATCGCCTTTCACTTTCCTTATTGCTGTGATAAAATATCTGATCAATGCAACCTAAGGACAACGGTTTATCACAGTTCAGATGAAAGTCCCTCATCCTGGGGAAAGCAGCAGGACAGGATTTTCAGGTCATACCCATCCACACTCAGGAAGCAAAGGACAATGAGGACTCTTCCCGAGTTTGCTTTCCTTTTTGTTTAGTCTGTAAGTCTAGCCCACAGAACAGTCACACCCACATTTAGAGTGGGTCTCCCAACCTTGGTTAACTAATTGTAAATGACCTTTCACAGACACACTCAAATGCTTGTCTCTTCAGAGATTTTACATCCTGTTGACAATCAATAGCCATCAGGATAAGGTTTACCTTGTTTGTTTGTTTGTTTGTTTGTCTGAGACAGGGTTTCTCTGTGTAGCCCTGGCTGTCCTGAAACTCACTCTGTAGACCAGGCTGGTCTCGAACTTAGAAATCCACCTGCCTCTGCCTCCCAAGTGCTGGGATTAAAGGTGTGTGCCACCACTGCCTGGCAAGGTATACCTTTTTAAGATATAAAAGAACTTTGTCAAATTACTTACTTGGCAAAGTCTTTTACATTGGTGTTCGAGTGACCCATGCCCCACGCTTTAGCTAACACTGGATGCTATGATACAAAACACAAAGCTGCTGTGGTGGTTTGAGTATTTGAATGCTTGGTCATTAGGAGGTGACACTACTTGGCAGACTTTGGGAGGTGTGGTCCTGTTGGAGGAAGTGTGTCACTGGGAGTGGGTTTGGGGGCATCAAATGCTCAAGTCTGGCCCAGTATACTTACTTCCTGCTGCACGTGGGTCCAGATATAGAACTCTCAGCTCCTCCTCCAGCACCCCATCTGCCTGTGTTTTGTCATGCTGCTGCCATGAGAATAAAGGACTAAACCTCAGAAACTGTAAGCCAACTCCAATTAAATGCTTTTCTTTGTAAGAGCTGCTATGGTCATAGTGTCTCTTCACAGCAATAGAACACTGACTAAGATGGCTGCCTATTCAGTCTGGCCATAATGATGCTGTATAATTTGCTTTGCCTTCGTTATTGCTGAAGTAGAACCGGTTTTCAATAACCGGGGTTATTGCTCTTTTGCATTCCACCCTCCAGTAAAATCACTTTCAAATGTGACTGTTTCCCACTTACCTTTGAAGATCTTTAATCTTCCACTCTGCCAAACACAAGTTCTACAGAGCAAGTGCCAGTGCACAGTTGAATGAGATTCAGAATCATACCACATCTGAGCCCTGCAATGACTTCTGTAGCATAATTATCTGGCAGCCACAAGAGAGAAGACATCAGAATGATCTACTCCCTCTGCTTCGAAATGGCCTTGCGGCATCCTTTCTTTATGTTTCCAAGAACTCAATAATTGCATAGGAACAGTTAAGTGCATTTCTTTCTTACTATTGCTTCTCTCTGGTGCTTCTATGGCCTCAAAGAAAAGAAAATATTTTCATATTTGAAACTCCAAAAATCTATAGTTCCAAAGGGCCTTGCCTTTTCCTATTCAGGGAATATTCATAAGGTATCAATGTGTGCCAGGCATGTGGAAGGTGTGTGGAGGACAGAAAGTTATATACACAAAGAATAAAGCGTTTTCTCTTGTTGCAATGAAGCTAGCAGTCAAAGGAAGGAACATAGTGAGGGATGATGCTTCAGGGAAGAACTGAGTCTCAGAATCCAGGTAGAAGGGGGTATAATGAGATTCCCATTTTCTACACTGAAGCTGGTACCCTAAAGGGCTACAACTCCACTGTAAATATAAACTAGAAATAGCCAGCTTCTCCAAGGAAAGAATGAAAATAGATTGTTCCAACCTTGATGCTAGTCGAAGAAAAGGAAAAGCAAAAGCAACAAAAATGTATAGTATTAAAATGCCTTCAGGATAGGACCTTGGGCTCAAAATGGCATTATTATGATCTGCTAGGTAGAAGTCTGATTCCAGGGGTATATTCTCCTATATCCTTTGGTTCTTGTTCCCCAGAACAAAGAATTGGACAAGGGACACATTTGTAATTATAGAAATAGAGACAGTTTACTTATAAAAAGAATGTCATTCCCAAGGATAGAAATGAATTAGACAGGTCTCAGGCTCAAAATCTGTGGACTCCCAGCTTTATAATGTCCCATACATCATTTATATAGCACTCACCTTCTCCCACACTTGTATAAAACACAGTCTTCTTGTCTGTGCTCTGCTCCTTACACGTAGGCATCCAGGGTAGAGGGTACTAGTATTTCTGCCAAATAGCTTTTGGGGGTGTGTGAATCTTGATGCCTCTTTCCCCATGCCCTACTTTACTATCACAAAGGTAGTTTGGGACATTAAAAAAAAATACCTCTCAGAGCCAGAATTCAAAGTAGCTCTGGTTGTCAGTGCCCTCAGGCTGTGTCAGACAGACATAAAGCCCCCTGCAAGGAATACATCTTCAATTCAGGCCTCTATGAAATCCCAAATGCAAAGTTTCAAGGACTGTCAAAAACTCAAAACATATAATTAGGCATGAATGAAAAGTAAGAGGAAAAGACAGGAACCAGACCTCAGACTGTCCATCCCTATTTCCCTGCCTGGAGCAGCAGGGATGTCCCCAAGTGAGTGCCTACAGACCCACAATCTAGCTACTCAAGAACTGGGTGAAGACCATCACCCTAGTGAGACAGACAGAAGTTTAAGATTGTATCACCAGCCAAAATAGTGTGGCTATAATAACATCTGGAACTTTACAGATCCTTGTAGTGATTCATGTGTAATGCAGTTTAGTATCAGCCCTGGTGGCTACGGGACTGCTTTCACAAACACTATCCCAAACTCTGGCAGCACAGTATGAAGATGGAATGGCAAAGGGTAGCACATGACTTTACCTAGGAATTTTTCACCGGACTGGTGAGACCTAACATGGAGCAGCCCCCACTAACTGGGCCTACCTGCAGATGAAGTCTCTAGAAGAGCCCTTATGTCAAAGGAAGCCACAAGACATCAGTTATATCAGTTCTCTATTTGAGATAGCATCACCTGTGGCCAGTTATAGCAGCATAGGACACAAATCCGTCTCAGCAGTAGGAAGATCAGGTTGGACTGGTCTTGGCAGGCTATCACATTAGGGAGTGACATAGCGCTGACAGACACCCTTGTGACATAGTAACCTGGCTTGCTCCCTCTATTGTGATGCTACCAAGAGCTAGACATTTCCCAACAGTACTTACAACAAGCTGGTGATCAAGAGCAAAGCATCGAGCTGAGCAGTGCTGGTACAGGCCTTCAATCCCAGCACTTGGGAGGCAGAGGCAGTCAGATTTCTGAGTTTGAGGCCAGCTGGGTCTACAGAGTGAGTTCCGGGACAGCCAGGGCTACACAGAGAAGCCCTGTCTTGAAAAACCAAAGGGAAAAAAAAGAGCAAAGCACCGAAGCATCCTAACCCCAGGAAGAGCCTTCTAGTACCCATTTGCAGGGATGGACTAACCTTTTTACTTCTTTGCCAGCTCCTGCTGAGTAATATGCTCACTGATTATTTGTGACAAGTCTAGGCTTGGATCACCCTCTAGTGCTAACACTAACAGACTTACAGAAAACCAGGATTTAGGGTACGTACAGGTGAAATAGTGAAAGATAAAGAGCAGGCTGCTTAGCTGACTACAAAGGCCAGCATGAATACTTAACAATGAATCCTGTGTCCTGACATGCTACACAAGTAGCATCAGCATTCGGAGAAAATTGGGAGCAGTGGACACATCAGTAATCCCAGCCACTTGAGAGGCTAACACAAGATTGTGAGTTGGAAACCAGCCTGGGCAGTCTGGCCAGCCCTTGTCACAGAACAAAACAAGTAAGGAAGCAAAACCTTTCAGGGGACATACGGCCTCATTTAACAATCAGAATGTATGTACCAGATACAGACATATGGAAAAACTCTTAGAGGTAAGGCAAGCTGACAGGTACCTCCACATGAGGTACTGAATGTTAGGATGACAGAGGGCTGGGGATGTCACCTGAAATAGAACTCTGGGATAGGTGTCACTCCATCTCAAGGCTCTGGGAACAAGCTCTGTGTCAGTCTTCAGGCAGCTGAGGAGAGGGTGCAGAGGAAGGGAGATGTGATTCTCACCTGAGGAGCAAGCTCCACTCGTCCCAAGGTCCTGGGAATGAGCTCCATGCAAGTTCTAAGGGACTGGAAGGGGCTTGAACCTAGGGCTCAGGCTCCACTTGGGTCCTGGAACACTGAAGAATCTATGAGTAATGTGCAATTCTCCTTCTCACATTTATCTAACTGGGTTAGAAAATTTATATTATTAGAATCTTTTGGCATTTTTCCCCCATTTAATCTCTTCCGTTTGCGTCCCTTTTCTCCCCCTCTCCCTGCTTGTCTCTCCTCATTTCATGTGACCCCCTTGCACTCTCTCTCCCTCACTGCCCTCTTCCTTCATCTCCTCTATTTTTATTTCTATATTTATGCTAATCATCTTTAATTTCATACCACAGCTCACATTAGTTTGCCATTTTTGTGTTTTGTGATCGTCGCTGATATCTTTGTGGGTTTTAATAGATTTTAAGTGTATTTATCTTCGACGGTGCAGTTTCTGCTGCCACAGCAGTTTGTTTTACTCTCCCCGAGAGGTACCAGGGACTGAGCCCCCAGGCATAGACTGTTTAATAGGGAGATCCACAAGTAAAGCTAAAGACATGCAAAAGACATGCAAACCATAACACAAACACTTAGGAACTATGAAAAGGCAAAGCATATTGTTTGCATACTAATACAAATTCATACAGATATTGTAGAGAGATGGAAGATGCACCAAAAAGGGAAAACCAGGCTGGAGAGATGGATAATCAGTAATGAATGCTGAATGATCTTCCAATGGATCTAGGTTCAATTCTCAGCACCCACATGGTAGTTAACAACCGTCTCTAACTCCAGTTCCAAGGAATCTGATGCCCTCTTCTGGACTCCAAAGTCATTTGGCATGCACATGGCACATAGCCATACACACAGTCAATGTACCCATACATAAAAGGCAATGTTTATAAAGGAAAATAAAAACTACCTTATGATCCAGCACTCACACTATTGGGGAATATAGCCAAAGAAAATAAAATTAGTATTTTGATGAGACTTCTGCACTTCCATGTTTATAGCACTACCCAGGAAATTAGACGTGAAGGAACATAAGTAGCCTTCAACTTGTGAAAAGATATAGAAATAGTACAGCTATCTACTAATACTATTAAACCATAAAACTGAAATTCTGTCATTTAAGACATGAATATAATCAGACAGCATTACATGAGAAAGACAGGTGCTGCATTCGGGATAACATAAAAAGTCAGCACTGTAGAAGCTGGGAATAGAATAGTGGTTACTTGAGCCTTTGGTGACATACTTTTAAATTATTGCTGTGACAAAAAGCATGGCAATATGTAACTTAGGAAGGAAGAATGGGTTGGTCTGCTTATTTTTGTTTGGCTCATAGTTTGAGGGTTCTCATGGCAGGGAAGGCCTCACAGCAGGAGTGTGAGGGAGCTGGTTACATCCTTGCCACAGTCAGGAAGCAGAGACCAAGGAAGATGGTCCTAATCTGCCTTCTTCCTTCTTTTTGGTTTTTTATTAAGTCTCAGTCCCAGGTTCTGTGATGGGGCTGCTCACACTGTGAATGAGTCATCCTTCCTCAGCTAAGCTTCTCTGGGAACGTCTTCACACATAACCAGCAGTGTTCCCTAGAGTATTCCAAATTCAATCAATGTGGCAATAAGATTAACCATCACAGGAGAAAGAACGGCAGGGAGAGAGACGTCACTGGGTACCAAGTTACAGTTAGACAAGTGTAAGGCATTCCGGGGTGTGTTGCATAGTAAGGTAAATATAGATAAAGATAATATACAACACAATTCAAAAAAGCCAGAAGAAAGGGTTTTGAGGGTTCTTATCATAAATAAAGCATAAATATTTAAGGACCTACATATATCTACGATGACATAAATATTAGTCCATGTACACATCTACAAAACATTATATAGCACCCCGCCAATAAGTACAACTTTTATATTCTATGTTTTAGTTGGGAATAAAATGAATTTTAAAACATCATTAGACAAATACAAGTAAATTATAAGATTGAAAAGGGTTGAGAAAGTCGCCTAGGATAAGAATGGCATTGTGTGTCACAGCCAACCACATTCTGAAATACTAAAGACTTTTAGGTTTTTAAAAATATTGTTCTTAATACATTGTGTATATGCCTTCTCCAGATTTTGCTAATACTTATAATCTTTGAATTTTACAAAGCTATACAATAAGATTGATAACATTGAAGCATCTATTACAACTTTCCATATTTCTCTCCCATCCTGCCACACCTCTGAGGTGTGTGGTGCCCCTGGTGTGTCTTATAATTCTTCTGCCCGTTTGCTTTACCCACTTAATACCATGTTTGGAAGATCTAGCTCTGTTTATTTGTGGAGTACATCTGTCTTGCTCATTTTAACTAAGGTATAACTTTCTATTATTTAAAGACTATATGCAACCCACTAATTTGCTTTTCTGCTAATGAAATTTTAGGTTATCTAAATGTTGAACATGTGTGGGGTCTCTTTGCTATACACCAAGGCCATGAAGGAAAATATTCATTCTTAATACATTCAAAGGGCTTTCTAAAGCGATCATTCTCTGTTCATCAGAGCAGGTTTAGCTCTGTGTCCTTAACAATGTTTAACACATTCTTTTCATGGTCAGGATAAGTCCAATGTCCAGACTTATAATGAAGAGTGCTTATGCATACTTCTGCAGCCGTTGTTACTTCAGACATTTTCCTTATTTGTCAAAATTACAAGTTTGAAGCTGTCAGGCCCAAACAGCACTTGCAAACAAGCTCAGGCTGCTTACCATTAGGAGGCAACTGAAGAGGAAGAAATGAAAAATAAGCTACCACAGAAAGCTAGTTAATTGCATCATATAGGTTCTGTCAGACACTGCATATTATGTGTTAGTTGACCCACTAAGAACACAACCGCTATTGGGATCAACATTTTCAAAAACAAAATTGTATTGCTGCCATGAAGAAATATTTTGTTCCATATCGATTTCTAGAAATGTACAGAAACATTCTTTGTGATAAGCCTGAATGCTAGACTTATCCTGACTATACAAAAAGAAAACCAGTTTAAAAAGAGAATCCAGCACCTGAAATTACAAAACTGTATGAATATGGGGTCAAATCTCTTTATTTACATGGTATCCGCCCCTCTGTGCCCTTCAAAGCCTTGTCTCCTGAACCATGGCCGTTTCTCTAGACAACATCCTGTGAGGCTCTTTGGGGTGGGTTTTCTTCATTGGGGTCCCATCTTTTGCAAAGTCTGAGAATGGGACTTTAATGCTCTGTCACACCTTTCTTAACTTCAGTCAGATCTGACAGCTCCAGGTCTTTCTGCCTTTGTCTCATGAGAATGTTTGTCTTAGGGTTTTATTGCTATGGCAATGACAACCCTTATAAAGGAAATTATTTAACTGAGGATGGGTTACTGTTTCAGAGGTTTAGTCCACTATTTTCATGGTGGAAAGAATGGTGGCATGCAGGCAGACGTGGTGTTGGCTGGCCTCGAACTCAGAAATCCGCTTGTCTCTGCCTTCCAAATTCTGGGGTTAAAGGCGTGTGCCACCACTGCCCAATCTTATTCAAGACAGTACAATTGTGGCTCTTACTCTTTATCTGCTTCTTTAAAAATTGGTTTATACAAAGCTTGACATTGAGACTTAATGCTGACAATTCCTTTAAAACCGGAACTAGTTTTTTTCTCTTGCTGTTGGTGTCATGTTCCGACCTGTGCGGCATGGCGCTCAATCAACAAGTTTTCAGAGCACCAGTTCCCACATGTCCACCTCCACCTACCTGTGTGCTAAAAAACTGTTTTCATTTTTAGCTTCTGAAAGTTTCTTTTTGAGAGGACCCCTGCAGGTGTGTGTGTGTGGGGGGGGGGAGAGATGTGCAGAAAGAATGAAAACCAGGAGCAGATTTTTTTTTGTCAACCTGGATCAGACTTCAGGGAGTCTGATGTCAGGCAGTTCATTGTCTGCTTATTTAAGACACAGTAGAATTTGGAAAAAGGTTTCCAGGCAACAATCGGTTCATTCAGTCGGATTCCAGGTGCACAATAAAACTTCAGGTGTGGCTATATAGAAACTCACAGCACATGTGACCATGAGGGTGGACTCCATAGATAAAAGGCCTAGAATCTAGTGTGGTTTCTGACTGATAGCATAGAGGTCAACAGGCCATAAAGTACATGTGACATCTCCCCTAATGATGATTCTGGGAGGAAAGAGTCTGGGATAATCATTCTGGGGGATTTGGGTGAAGACTGCCTCTGCAGCAAAAACTGGGTGAGGTTTGCCTCCACAGAGAGCAAAAAGGTCACCAGGTCATTAACAAAATCTACTCTCAGCTTTCTGGATGGAATGCAGGGATTTGATTTTGTCTCCTCCATTGAGGAGAAATCCTTGCGATTTTGACACAATCTGTAAATCTTTCCCTCAGTGTTTGCACTTTATATGCGTTATTTGAAGAAGCCTTTTTGCTTTAAGATCCAAGATGCCCTGACACACTTTGCTCTGGCTTTCAATTTTGCTTTCCACATCTGACCTTTAGCCTGTTTAGAATACATGTTTAGGTTTGATGTGAACTCTGTACCTCATTTTATTCTATCCCACTGAAATACCCAACTGTTCACGCTTTGGCCACTGATTTGGGATGAGGAGAAGGAATGACCTACAACCTCAGCAACTACCGGGACAATCACCAGAATTTGGGATAAATGATTACTAAGCTCCCAGCAACTGCAAGATGAGCCCTGCTAGAGGGCAGCTTGTTCCATATGGAGCAGAGAACTGAGCAAAGCACCCTGGTTTGAAAGAAGTGTTGCTAACTCTTTGCACTGTTGCTAGCCTTGTCAAAAGCTCAAGGACTACTGGTCCTTCAGAGATGCTGCTCCTGAGAGAGCCTCTGTGCTCTTGCCTCTGCCTGTCTTGTCACCTCCATAGTCTCATCTTAGCTACGATCACTAACTGAGATGTGGGCATTTTGCTCATTATGGGATCCTCAAGGGTCTTTTACGCTGTTAGTAAATATTTCTTGCATGAATGTATTAAATGCAGCAGAAATATATATATATATATATATATATATATATATATATATA
>JANHMN010000016.1:9142467-9172078 GCA_030674055.1 Rhabdomys pumilio
GAGAGAGAGAGAGAGAGAGAGAGAGAGAGAGAGAGAGAGAGAGAGATCAGGCCATGTAGACCTCTGAATCTGAAAGAGGAATAATTCTGGGTGATATTATAAAGGCCAAGAAATACTGAAGATTTCCAGCGAACCCTGGGAAGTTGGCAGATAGCAAGGAACCAGCTCCTCTGCCCAGTCATCAGAAGGGACCAAGTGCTATGACAAGATCTTGGATGTGAAGCCTCCAGGACTTGGTCTGCTATATTTCCCTTGCTGGTAAAGCTGACCATTTGTGGAACTTTGTAAGGCCACCTAGCACACCAATACACGTGAGAAGCCATATGCTGCTTTCCTTATCAATGCTAGGAACAGCCTTAGTGTATTTGTCTCTACCTTTTCCCCACAACCTAGGGCCTCACCAAAGTAAGATACTCGGCAAAGCGTGTTAACAGCTCTGCTGCCTGAGTCTCTCACAACGTTCTCTGTTCTCACACAGTAGTGAGGACTCCAGTGGATCTTTGGTCCTGAGATATCTCCTTTTAGGTGGGACATGCAGTAGAGAGAGGATCTGGATAACATGTCCCCTAATCATGCATGAGATGGGGGAACAGGGGGGAGGAAGAGGGAGAGAGGGGGGATATGAATGTGTGCATCTGTGTTTGTGTGTGTACTGCTTTGTTTCCTTTTAAAAATCTAGAAATGGCTTATGAAAAACTAGAAATTATGAACTTTCTAATCAACACTGTCATTTCACCTCTGTTTCTGGAGCCACAGTTGGTTGGTTGAAGAAAAAGAGAAGAAAAGAAAATTGTAGCCAATCTTCTTAATGAACATAAATACAAAATTCTCAATAAAGTACTTGCAAATGGAATTTAAGAGTATGCTTTAGTTAGGGTTTTTATAGCTATAATGAAGCACCATGACAAAAATCAACTGGATTTAAAAATATCTACAAATATGTAAAAAAGGGTTAATGAAAAAAAAAAAGTGGGCTCCTCGTAGGGACGCTTGCTAACATGCAGTACCCATTTATACCAGGAGGTGTCACTTTATCACAGCCAACAACTGAGTCTGCTCCTTTTTAATTTTTTCTCAACCCCACCCAAAAAACCCCAACAACAACAACAACAACAAACCTTTGAGTCTAAGTACACTGAAAGAAGAAAAAGCCCTTCAGTAAATACATGTGAGGATTATAGGAGCTGATTGAAGAGCAAGTAGAGACGTAGAAAAGGAAAAAAGGGCTTCTGACAGTAAGCATAAGACCTGAGCAAAATCAAGCCTGACAAGCCCATCATGGAGGAAGCGTATGGTCACAAAGTCCCACTCCTAACTGAGAAGCTATTAGCAACCGATAACCATTGGAGAGGGAGATTCAACTCACAGACGAAGGAAGCCCCAAGATTCTACCTATGCTCCAGTCAAAGTGACTGGCAGCGCTGGGTGGTTTTGCAAGGTAAGAAAAACAGAAAATAAACAACAGCAGAAACACAACCATAAAGTTAGGAAGGAATAACCGGAGTGTCTGTCAGTTCTTTCCTCCCCCCACGTGGGGCCCGGGGATTAGACTCAGGACATAAGGTTTGGTGGTAGGTGCCTTTATCCACCCATGCATCTTTTTTTTCCAAAATAATATTTTTGTTGATTCTTTGGGACTTTCATCTTGTACACCCCGATCACAGCCATACTCACCTTCAAGTCCTTTCATGCCTGCTCCCCACCATTGTGACCTCCCAACAAAATAAAATAAAAAAATACCGACCCCCCCAAAAGAAGTCCAATTTGTGTTGTCCATGCACTGACTGGATCATGACCTGACTCCCAGTGGCCCACCCCCTAAAGAAAACCGAATCCTTCTCTATCTGCGCCTCTGCCAGAAGCCATCAATTATAAAGAGCCATGCCTCAGCATCCTTATCAAAATTTTTAAGAGTTCTTTTTGATAGCTTCCTGTCTAGAATGTTACTTTTAGGGTTAGGGGTAGGTGTTATCCGAAATGCCTCCTTCTCTCTCAATTGTGTGTCTGCAGGCATTGATTGATATCATTGCCAAAGTAGTTTCCTTGTAGTAGTTCAAAGTAGTTTCCAGCTAGAGCTCAAATCATGGGCACCTCATGATTTCTGGTAACAGCACAGACCATGAACACACACACACACACATAAACACACATACACACACACACACACACACACACACACACACACACACTGCTACCACTACCCTTGCCACCACCACCTTACCCCACCCTCACCTCACCCCCCACCCCATGCTGCCGGACCTTGGACCCAGACAAGAACCTTGAATCTTTGAGAATAAGACTTAGGATGAGAACTCGGTGCAGACTAGAATTGAGGACAAGTGTAGGAACTACAATACCTTGTTATCTCCAGCTTGCCATTCTCCTGTTCCAACCCCCCGTGTAGCAGACAGTCATTTACCCATACATTTCAGAATCTCTCTCAATAAGCTTGGTTTACAGTGATGTCACAATGTTCAAACCAGGATGCCCGGCCGACTTATTCTTCTATAGACTTTTTGGTGCTTATATATGGTCTCCAGCATCTTTTCTCCTGCAACCAGCTGCTATCATTTAAAAACAAATGGGTGTAACATTTTTGCCTATGCCAGTCCTGGGTGATTGCTTCTATCTCTTAAATATCTGTTATCTGTATAGTTTGTTTGCAGAATAAGGGAGCTATAACATATATAATGCTTGCTTTTCTTGTGTCTTGTGACATTTTATTTATACATATCTTTTATATTCTCATAAAATATTAGTCTGCTGGCATCATTCATTGTTGTGTTTCATAAAAATTTCTTGAGTTCCTCATATATATTGCATATTATTTTATAAATGTTGGGGTCTAGGAAGTGCCTCACAATCCACAGACACACCAATCTCTGCCAGACAGGGATAGTTTATTGAGCATATACCACCTCAGGACTGGTGAACAAGGGCCATGGTCCATATTCGAGAACTGAACAATGCACCAGAGTTAAGATCCTATAGGGTTTTTTAAGTGCCAAATCCACAAACATCTGAGCCAAGTTATTTCACCAATCAGGATTCAGGGATAGGATATTTCCTTAGGAACATGTCTTTGTTGTACATTTCTCCTTCTCCTATTGGTTGGGGAACTCAGCTGTGGCAGGGAACTTGCCTTGTGTAACATTCATGTCTGAACTTGTCAACCAGTATATCAGTTACCCACATACAAGTCTCTTTCTGCCAAGTAGGATGTCCGTTCCAGGGAGGTCTTAAACTTTACTAGACCACTACTCAAAATGGAAGTCTTATTCCAAACAGTTTCTTACATTGGTGCAAGTGTCTCTCTTATGTTGGGGTTTACCTCAGGGTCAGTTCGTACCATAAAAGCTAGTACCTTGGTGCAGAAAGTGCTGTTGGGTGGTTGTTTCAGGTCCAAGTTGATCTACTGGCTCTTATCATGACTGGTTTCCAAGAGCACAGAACATAACAGAATATGTAATCAATTTTGGCATTAGAAAATTCCCTAGTAACAGCAGAAACATATGAGCGTTTCCTTCTAATGACAGGCTAGCCAGGTAAATGTTACCTAGGCCTTAACATTTTATCTAGGGTTTTAACAATATGTCAGCTTGTACATGAAAATTAATATTTTAAATATATTGCAAATACAAAGTAAGATGATAGTCTAGGTTGTTCATACGTTTCCTAGATGATTGCATCAGGAAATATTGATATTCCTAGAAACTACATGATCCTCAGTGTTTCCCACATCCCATAATCTGGGCAGGTTAATGTGATTTGTGACTAATTCACACTAACAGAGTACAAGAAAAGAAAATACCTCATGTGGCTTGAAGGCAAGAAAGAGATTAAAGGAGCCAGCGTGGTGGCACATGCCTTTAGTCCCAGCACTTGGGAGGCAGAGGCAGGCGGATTTCTGAGTTCGAGGCCAGCCTGGTCTACAGAGTGAGTTTCAGGACAGCCAGGGCTACACAGAGAAAACCTGTCTCAAAAAAAAAAAAAAAGGAAAGAAAGAAAAAAAAAGGAAAGAAAGAAAGAAAGAAAGAAAGAAAGAAAGATTATAATCCCTTGAAATAAACAGATGGAGCTGATAAATCACAAGAGACTGGTGTCTGAGTGCACACTTTAGGGGATTAGCATCAGAGGCCATGAGACCTGTATCATATTGTGGTTTTCACTATGTTAAAGTCATGAGGATTTCCAGCTCTGTTGGCTCCTGAAACACACTTCCATCCTGAGAAATGCAGAACACTGGTTTTATTTGTATATATTGATGAGAAAATAAATCATTAAAGCTGTTTAAACTATACTAATTTTTTTTTGAGAATTTCTTACATGAGTATTCTAAATCTACTTTCTCTAAACATACAATACAGCAGTTACCACACCTAAGTGCATAATTTCATCGTGTTACTACCCAAGGTCTCTCATGTTACTACCCAAGGTCTCGGTGCCCGACCCCACTATCTCTGTGACTGTGTGTGTGTCTATATATAAATATAGACATTTGGAAATTTGAAAACTTTCCAAAAGGTGGCAGGGAATAATATATGTTTTGCTTTCTTTCTGGATAGATCCATTGTTTTGGGGGGAACTCAGTCTCACAGAGTGAACCTGTCAAAATTCTTTGAAAAGTGAAAAACTCTTTGAAGTGAACAACTGACATCAAAGCGAGTATGTCAGAGAGCAGAGCCAGCTGTGGTGACTTTGCCAGCAGGACTGATGTGCTCAACGCCAAAGTGAATTCAAGTGGCAGGAACACACAATAAGGTGCATCCAACTGCGACAAAACTTGACTGAGATTATAATCTTCCTGTAGGAAAATACACAACAGCAACATGGAAACTGCCTGTTTAGAGAAGAAAACATGCTTCTTTAACCCACTGCCCCCGGTGTCCTCCTGACAGGG
Organism: Rhabdomys pumilio; assembly: GCA_030674055.1. Classification (NCBI taxonomy): domain Eukaryota; kingdom Metazoa; phylum Chordata; class Mammalia; order Rodentia; family Muridae; genus Rhabdomys; species Rhabdomys pumilio. The sequence goes on from JANHMN010000016.1 coordinate 9,147,368, forward strand.
AAAAACAGCTCTTTGACCTGCTGCTTATCTGCTTACAAAGATTGGTGGTCAAGAATTGTTTTGTGCAAACTAATGACAAACTGGCAGTCGGTGCCTCCAATGGACTTTGTAGCCAATGGATATTTACCAAGGTCATTACTACTATTATTGGAAAAGATGACAAAAGGTGTAATTGTTAATACATATTAAAACATCAATAGGTTCACAGGGAGCTTCTGGAAAGAGAATGATCAAGACGGCAGGCCCACTGTTATATACAGTCATACTCTTTGCACTAAAGGGGGGGTTCCTTACTGTTGAGGCTACACCTGCAGAGATGGTTCTTATATTTCATGTGTGTTTAGACACTAGCAGCTCTGAGAAGGTTTTTAGGGTGTGTGGTGGAGTAAAAGAGAGATCTAATAGGAATCCATAGGAGAAAGAGACATATCTTCCTTCCACACTGGTAGAGACTCTTCAAAGACCAGATGACAAAGAGTACCCGGTCCCTTGGGGCCACTCTGATAAAGCTCCTTCCTTACCTCTATTGCAAAACTTGGGGAAAGTATTGTGTATGTATGGCAAATTGTTGCCTTGCTGTGCATTGGAGAATGATCAGAGGCAAAACTGCAGCTCTGGCAATGTTCACTCTGGTTACTAAGCAGTGACCTGTACTAACAGATGCTAAGGAAACTTGACTTCCTTTCTAAGGAGCATAAATACCAAAACAGAGAGAGTGATTGCATCCAGAAGGGCTTAACTATTTTTTAAATTTATAACACAGGAACCATTGTGATTAGCAAATAATTTAAGATGTTCCCCAAAACTGAAGTTTATTCTAATCACTCACAGAGCATTTGTACAATTGGTCATCCTAGCCATCTTTGATTGTTATATTTGCCTGTAAAGACTCAGAGCATCTGTGAGCTAAAATGTTCTGATAGAATTCACTCACGTACCTGTTCTGTTGCTAGAACACCCTCACCTGGGAGTAAGACAAGAATCAGATTGCAGCCGTGACAAACAATCACTGGTTATAAGAAGACACCAAGTGTGGCTTACATGGAAAGAGTTACTGAACAGTTTGGGAGAAGGTTACAGAGAGGAGAAGACAGCTCCTAAGTTATTTAAGCTTGTAATGAAGAGCAATGAGTCTAGGCTAGATTTACTCTGACCTTGTTTTGAACATATTTTTGTGTTAGGCAGGACAGTGTGGGGACACTCTAGTGACCTTGTTGTTTTGTGTTGGACATAGACCTAAAGAATGGGGAGTGTGTTGGTCAGTTTGCTGTTACTGTAACTATTACCAGAGATGATCAACTTTAAAGAGTAAAGGTTTCAGGCGCAATTTTGGAGGATTCAGTAGGTGGTCAATTACATCATTGCCACAACAGGAACATGGACAGAAAGCTGTTTACACTGTGGCAATCAAACAACAGAAAAGACCCACTGTTTGGGGTCAAACCTCCATAGCCCCTGTCTCCCAGGCTCTGTGTCTTAAACATTCCATCACCTTCTAATAATGTGATGGTTGGGAACCTGTCCTTTAACTCAGGGGCCTCTGGAAAACACTTTACATCTAAACTGTAGCAGTAAACATTAAAGGTAATGTCCCAAGAGACACCAGCCCAACACAAAGAACTACTGGCAACAGAGTTAAGATGGGAGTGGGAGAGATGTTCCTTTTCAGGGAATAATCTTTGAAGCACCAACTGGTTGTTCATTGCCAAAACATCATCCCTGAAAACATACATATGAGTAACATTATATGAACTCAACGGGTTATATTGGAAATATGTGTGTATATACAAATACATATATGCAAACACATATATACATGCAATAGCAACTTATAAAAAAAGAGGCCATGAAGTTTAGCAAATAAAGAGGGAGGTGTGTGGGGAATATGAAGGGAGGAAGTAGAAGAGAGAAATGTTGTAATTAAAATACATTCTCAAAATTAAACAACAAAAAGCTATCTCCATTTTCCTTATCACATTCCTGGCAAGCCTGGTGACAACTGTCCGCTTTATAAATGTGGTTCCTCGATTGTAGCTGGGGCAGACACCTAGCTGGTCTGCTCCCGGGAAGACACCATATCCTGAGACACCCTAGAGGAGCCACTACACTCAGAGCAGCAGACACCTAGCTGGTCTGCTCCCATGAAGACACAGTATCCTGAGACATCTTAGAGGAGCCACCGCACTCAGAGGAACTAGAGATCAGAATCACAGGATCACAGAGACATCTGAACCCTGAGGACTTCTGAAACAAGCAAGATAACAGAAAAGACAGGCTCCAGTCACAGGCACTGAGTGCAGGTAGCACTAGAGTTAACCAGATGGTGAAAGGCAAGTGCAAGAACCTAAGTAACAGAAACCAAAGTTACTTGGCATCATCAGAACCCAGCTCTCCCACCATAGCAAGTCCTGGACACTCCATCACACCGGAAAAGCAGGATTCAGAATTAAAATTACTTCTCATGAGGATGAGAGAGGACTTTAAGAAGGACATAAATAACTCCCTTAAAGAAGTACAGGAAGACACAGGTAAACAGGTAGAAGCCCTTAAAGAGGAAACACAAAAATCCCTTAAAGAATTGCAAGAAAACACAACCAAACAGGAGAAGGAATTTAAAAAACCAACCAGGATCTAAAACTGGAAGTAGAAACAATAAAGAAATCTCAAAGGGAGACTACCCAGGAGATAGAAAACCTAGGAAAGAGATCAGGAGTCATAGACGCAAGTATCACCAACAGAATACAAGAGGTAGAAGAGAGAATCTCATGTGCAGAAGATAACATGGAAAATATTGACACAACTGTCAAAGAAAATGCAAAATGCAAAATGCAAAATGCAAAATGCAAAATGCAAAATGCAAAAAGCACCTAACCCAAAACATCCAGAAAATCCAGGACACAATGAGAAGGCCAAACCTAAAGGTAATAGGTATAGATGAGGGTGAAGATTTCCAACTTAAAGGGCCAGTAAATACTCTCAACAAAATTATAGAGGAAAATTTCCCTAACCTAAAGAAAGAAATGTCCATGAATATACAAGAAGCCTACAGAACTCCAAATAGACTAGACCAGAAAAGAAATAATTCCTGTCACATAATAATCAAAACATCAAATGTACAAAACAAAGAAAAAATACTAAAAGCAGTAAGGGAAAAAGGTAAAGTAACATATAAAGGTGGACCTATAAGAATTACACCAGACTTCTCACCATAGACTATAAAAGTCAGAAGATCCTGGACTGATATCATACATACAGACCTTAAAGAACACAAATGCCAGCCCAGACTACTATACCCAGAAAAACTCTCAATCACTATTGATGGAGAAACCAAGATATTCCATGACAAAACCAAATTGACACAATATCTTCCCACAAATCCAGCACTTCAAAGAATGATTAATGAAAAACTCTAACACAAAGAGGGAAATTATAACCTAGAAAAAGCAAGGAAGTTATCTTCCAACAATCTCAAAAGAAGATAGCCACACAAACATAATTCCACCTCTAATAACAAAAATAACAGGAAGCAACAATCATTTTTTCTTAATAGCTCTTAATATCAATGGACTCAATTTTCCAATAAAAAGACATAGACTATCAGACTGGATATATAAACAGGACCCAGAATTTGGCTGCATACAGGAAATTCACCTCTATGAAAAAGACAGACACTACCTCAGAGTAAAAGAATAGAAAACAATCTTCCAAGCAAATGATCCCAAGAAACAAGCTAGAGTAGCAATTCTAATATCAAATAAAATCGACTTTCAACCAGAAGTAATCAAAAAAGATAAGGAAGGACATTTTATACTCATCAAAGGAAAAATCTACCAAGATGAACTTTTAATTCTAAACATCTATGCTCCAACTGCAAGGGCACCCACATACATAAAAGAAACTTTACTAAAGTTCAAAGCACACATTGTACCTCACACAATAATAGTGGGGGATTTCAACACCCCACTCTAAGCAATAAACAGATCATGAAAACAGAAACTAAACAGAGACACAATGAAATTAACAGAAGTTATGAACCAAATGGATTTAACTGATATCTATAGAATATATTACCCTAAAAATAAAATATACCTTTTTCTCAGTACCTCATGTTACCTTCTTTAAAATAGACCGTATAATTGGTCACAAAACAGGCCTCAACAGATACAAAAAGATTGAAATAATCCCTTGTACCCTATCAGATCACCATGGACTAAGGCTGGTCTTTAATAATGACAAAAACAATGGAAAGCCCACATACACATGGAAACTGAACAGTGAATGGTCTACTCAATGATGACTTGGTCAAGAAAGAAATTAAAGACTTTTTAAAATTTAATGAAAATGAAGACACATCATACCAAAACTTGTGGGACTCCATGAAAGCAGAACTAAGAGGAAAACTCATAGCTCTAAGTGCCTACAAAAAGAAAATGGAGAGAGCATGCACTAACAACTTGACAGCACACCTGGAAGCTTTAGAACAAAAAGAAGTAAACACACCAAAGAGGAGTAGACGGCAGGAAATAATCAAACTCAGGGCTGAAATAAACCAAGTAGAAACAGAAAGAACTATACAAAATATGAACAAAACCAGGAGCCAGTTCTTTGAGAAAATCAACAAGATAGATAAACTCTTAGCCAGACTAACCAAAGGGCACAGAGACAGTATTAAAATTAATAAAATCAGAACTGAAAAGGGAAATATGACAACAGAAACTGAGGAAATTTAAAAAATCATCAGATCCTACTACAAAGGCTTATAGTCAACAAAATTGGAAAATCTGGATGAAATGGACAATTTTCTAGACAGATACCAGGTACCAAAATTAAATCAGGAGCAGATAAACCATCTAAACAGTTCCATAACCCCTTAAAGAAATAGAAGCAGTCATTAAAAGTCTCCCCACCAGAAAAAGTCCAGGACCAGATGGTTTTAGTGAAGAATTTTATCAGACCTTCAAGGAAGACCTAATACCAATTCTTTTCAAACTATTCCACAGAATAGAAACAGAAGGAACACTACTCAATTCATTCTATGAAGCTACACTTACGCTCATATCTAAACCTCACAAAGACCCAACAAAGAAAGAGAACTACAGACCAATTTCTCTTATGAATATTGATGCAAAAATACTCAATAAAATTCTTGCAAACCAAATCCAAGAACACATCAAAATAATCATCCATCATGATCAAGTAGGCTTTATTACAGGGATGCAGGAATGGTTCAATATTCAGAAATCCATCAATGTAATCCACTACATAAATAAACTCAAAGAGAAAAACCACATGATCATCTCACTAGATGCTGAGAAAGCATTTGACAAAATTCAACATCTCTTAATGTTAAAAGTCTTAGAAAGATCAGGAATCCAAGGCCCATACCTAAACATAGTAAAAGCAATATACAGCAAGCCAGTAGCCAACATCAAACTAAATGGAGAGAACCTTGAAGCAATCCCACTAAGATCAGGGACTAGACAAGGCTGCCCACTCTCACCCTACCTATTCAATATAGTACTGGAAGTCCTAGCCAGAGCAACTAGACAACAAAAGGAAGTCAAAGGGATACAAATAGAAAAGGAAGAAGTCAAATTTCACTATTTGCAGATGATATGATAGTATATTTAAGTGACCCCAAAACTTCCTCCAGAGAACTCCTAAACCTGATAATCAACTTCAGCAAAGTGGCTGGATATAAAATCAACTCAAACAAATCAGTAGCCTTCCTATATTCAAAAGATAAAGAGGCTGAGAAAGAAATTAGGGAAATGACACCCTCCACAATAGTCACAAATAATATAAAATATCTTGTAGTGAATCTAACCAAGCAAGTGAAAGATCTGTATGACAAGAACTACAAGTCTCTGAAGAAAGAAATCGAAGATCTAAGAAGATGGAAAGATCTCCCATGCTTGTGGATTGGCAGGATTCATTTAGTAAAAATGGCCATCTTGCCAAAAGCAATCAACAAATTCAATGCAATCTCCATCAAAATTTCAAATCAATTCATCATAGAGATAGAAGGAGCAATTTGCAAATTTATTTGGAATAACAAAAAACCCAGGATACTGAGAACTATTCTCAACAATAAAAGAACTTCTGGGGGAATCACCATCCCTGACCTCATGCTGTATTACAGAGCAGTAGTGATAAAACTGCATGGTCTTGGTACAGAGACAGGCAGGAAGATCAATGGAATAGAATTGAAGATCCAGAAATGAACCCATATACCTATGGTCACTTGATCTTTGACAAAGGAGCTAAAACCATCTAGTGGAAAAAGGACAGCATTTTCAACAAATGGTGCTGGTTCAACTGAAGGTCAGCATGTAGAAGAATGCAAATCAATCCATTCTTATCCCCCTGTACAAAGTTCAAGTCCAAGTGAATAAAGGACCTTCACATAAAACCAGATACACTGAAACTAATAGAAGAGAAGGTGGGGAAGACCCTTGAATACCTAGGTACAGGGGAAAAGTTCCTCAACAGAACACCAATGGCTTATGCTCTCAGATCAAGAATTGACAAATGGGACCTCAGAAAATTGCAAAGTTTCTGTAATGCAAAGGACAGTGTCAATCGGACAAAACGGCAACCAACAGATTGAGAAAAGATCATTACCAATTTTATATCCGATAGAGAACTAATATCCAAGATATACAAAGAACTCAAAAAATTAGACTTCAGACAATCAAATAACCCTATTAAAATATGGGGTACAGAGCTAAACAAAGAATTCTCAACTGAGGAAGCTTGAATGGCCGAGAAGCACTGTAAGAAATGCTCAACATCCTTAGTCATCAGGGAAATGCAAATTAAAACAACCCTGAGATTCCACCTCACAGCAGTGAGAATGGCTAAGATCAGAAACTCAGGTGATAGTAGATGCTGGCAAGGATGTGGAGAAAGAGGAACACTCCTCCATTGTTGGTGGCATTGCAAGCTGGTTGGTACAACCACTCTGGAAATCAGTCTGGCAGTTCCTCAGAAAATTGGACATAGTATTACCTGAGGACCCAGCTATACCACTCCTGGGCATATACTCAGAAGATGCTCCAACATATAACAAGGACATATGCTCCACTATGTTCATAGCAGCCTTATTTATAGTAGCCAGAAGCTGGAAAGAAGTCAGATGTCCCTCAACAGAAGAATGGATACAAAAATGTGGTACATTTACACAATGGAATATTACTCAGCTATTAAAAAGAATGAATTGGAGAAATTTTTAGGTAAATGGATGGAACTAAAAAATATCATGTTGAGTGAGGTAACCCAATCACAAAAGAACACACATGGTATGCACTCACTTATAACTGGATATTAGCCCAAAGCTTGATATAGCCAAGATTCAACTCGTAGACTACATGAAGCTCATGAAGAAGGAAGACCAAGTGTGGATGCCTTGGTCCTACTTAGAAGGAGTAACAAAATACTCATGGGAGCAAATATGGAGACAATGTGTGGGACAGAAACTGAAGGAGGGGCCATCTGGAGAACATTCCACTTGGGTATTCATCCCATGTGCAGTCTTCAGGTAGAGGCTGATGTGAATGTCAGGAAGTGCATGCTGACAAGAGCCTGATATAGCTGTCTCCATAGAGGTCTTCCAGAGTCTGACATTCAGAGGCAGATGCTCACAGCTAACCATTAAACTGATCAAGGGGTTCCCAATGGAGGAGTTAGAGAGAAGATTGAAGGAGCTGAAAGGGTTTGTGCCCCCCCCCAGCAGAGCAACAACATCCACCAACCAGAGCTCCCCAGAGTCTTAACCACCAGCCTGGGAGCACACAGGGAGGGACCCATGGCTCCAGTTGTATATGTAGGGGAGGATGGCCTTGTTGGGCATAGGTGGGAGAGGAGATCCTTGGTCCCATGAAGGCTGAACACCGAGTGGGGGGGAATTCGAAAGTGGGGAAGTGGGAGTGGGTGGTGGTAGGTGGAGGCCCATCTTCATAGAAGCAGGAGGAGGGAGGATGGGATGGGGGTTCCTGGGTGGTGGGGGGAATGGGGTAAGGGGATAAAATCTGAAATGTAAATATAATATCTAATAAAAAAATAAATGTGGTTCCTCACTTTCTGGGTGGACAGTACCGGGGATCCAATCTAGGTTCTCTCACACATGCTGGGCAAGCACTCGACCCAAGTCCTCTTCCTCTTTTGGAGACAGGGTCCCACTAAGTTGCCCAGAATGTCCTCCAACTCATTCTGCTGCCCAGGTAAATCCTGGAATTTCCCATCCTTCCACCTTGGCTCCCAAGTAGATTGGAATACAGATCTGTACCACCAAGCCTTTTTTTGTCCAAATAATCTTCGAAGCACAAACCAGAATTTCAGGTTCTGACTTAGGCTCTTCAGCTTTTAATGAGCAGGAACCTAGATAGTCATTGCCTTAATTAGTAACGTGTGTTTTGATGTGCACAGTATTCTTTCTACTTGGACAACCCTCCAGTAATTATCTACATCTCAGTTCACAGGACCCCGAATTTAAACAAATGCTTATGTTTCTCAATTCCACTGAACAACCAACTGGTGCTTCAAAGATGTCCCTGGGAAAGGACACCTCTCCCACTCCCGTGTTATCTCAGTTGCCTGTAGAGTTGAGGTCTCTTGGGAAAATGCCTTTAATGTTTACTGCTACGGTTTAGATGTAAAGTGGGTTTTTTCGCCCCGTGTATAAGAGTTTTAAGATATTAATTCTATAATTCAAACAGGGATTTTGTTTCTGAAAACCAAGTTTGGAGTTTTGACTCTTTTCTTGGCTAACCAACTGGATCTCAGAAGCAAATTGGCAGCTTTCTCCCGCCCATGATAGCTCTTGAAATGATCACATACAAACATAAACATACACGAATATATACACTAACAAAACCGGCAGCAGTACAGGAAAACACGGGAAAGTTAGTGAAACAAAAGCATTGGGGAATTATGAAGAAGAGGTTGGAATGAGGAAACAGCAGGTTAATGTTAAAGCCACCTATTGATAAGAGTCTGCTCCCTGCTGCTCTGATCAACACCATAACCAAAAGCAACTTGTAAAGAAAAGGGTGTCTGGGCAGGAACCTGGAGGTAGGAACATTTCTTGGTGTTTCCATCTCCATGACTTCTTCGGCTTGCTTTCTTCTACCACCCAGGAGCACTTACCCAGTGGTGGGAATGCCACAGTGGTCTGGGTCCCTCCACTTCAATTAGCAATCAAAAAAAAAAAAAAAAAAAAGCCCAGCAGTTTAGGACCACACCCCTTTGTTTACACCATGCACTCTCCTAGAAGTTCACCCCCTGGTGTCACTTACCAGGCTCTTCTAAGGAAGATGCCACACTACCCTCCAACCCCCAGCCCACAGAAAAGAAACACCATGGCCTCTTGAGACATTGTTATCATTTGTCAGGGTAGACTACTGTACAGACATCACCTGGAGACCTTGTCAAACAAGATTTGACTCCGCAGGCAGTTCTGAAGCCTTGCCTGAGGTTTGTACCTCAGCTCTGAGGTTCCAGTTCACTCACTTCTGCTGCATACTTTTGACAGCAAAGGCCTGAAGACCAGCATGTTATAAAGCAGCCTAAAATTAAAAACATGTATTCATAAATTAAAAAACGAGAAACGATAGTCATAAACCCTTTACCCTCTCCACCCCTTTCGTACTATAATTTGATCAGATCCTGGGCAAATATCGGTAATCTCTTTGAACACCGTCCTTTACTTGCCAGACTTCCCTTCTCAAGGTTCACCTGATAAAATGTTCATAATTTGGCATTCTTTTTTTCATTCTTAATACAACATTTGTAATCAGTCTCCAATTTGTTCTGGAGTTAGGCTGGGTCCTCAGAAGTCTGTAACCTGTCAGAATACAACATTCCTCTGGTGTATTCATTGCTAAGAAGCTGTCATAGCCCTGCAGAACTTGGGCAAAGCAAATTGCATTTACTTGGCTCACTGAGTAGAAACCCAAACAATAAGGCCCTATTCATCCATCCTGGATGCCACTGGAGAAACAAAATCAAGCAGGAGCTGGGTGTTCTAGAAACTAGGGGACAGTTTCAAGTTCCAGCACGTGTGATTAATTAGAAAAGAAAGAAAGGAAAAACATAGGTAGCTCAGGATGATTTCTGCTCAAACACACCTTTTAAGGTGTATATGGCGAGCATATAGGGATGGCATAGTAACTCTTTGGTTTAGTCTTTACACTGTTGTTCCCTGATGGGTGTGTTTCAGTGCCCACCAGCCACCTATGGCAGTCTTGAGGACCATGGTGTAGCTATTTCCTCTGGCTTGAAACATTTTCTCCTGGAGGGGAGAGGGAGGACATCTCAAAACCAGGAAGCAAATAAAGCTGAGAGGTTCTGGGAATCCAGAAAGCTGTAAGACTCACAAGGCCCCACCCAAGGGTAGGCAGTGAGTAATTGTTATGGGAGAAGCAACTCTTTAGTAGAGCTCCCTGCAAGCTGGGTGAGGAGGTCTAGGGGTGCAGGTTTTGTGAGTTGTCACCCAGGCTGATGTGGACATTTTGCTCATGCAGCTGCCTTTGAGTCAGCCATGTGCATGTAAATAATCCTTCACACAACTTTATTACCCAGCTAGACACAGCTGAAATCACTTTTTCTTTTTCAGTTTACTCTTTTATTATTATTATATTAAACTTTTATTTGTTTACATTTCAAGTGACATCCCCCTTTCTAGTTACCCCTCCATCCCATCCCTCACTCCCCCTCCCCTTTGCCTCTATGAGGGTGCTCCACCACCCACTCACCCACTCCTACGCTGGGGCATCAAACCTCCACAGGACAAAGGGCCTTCCCTCCTACTGATGTTAGACAAGGCCATCCTCTGCTACATATGTATCTGAAGCCATGGGTTCTTCCATGTGTACTCTTTGGTTGGTGGTTTAGTCCCTGGGATCTCTGGGGGTGGGGTCCAGGTAGTTGATATTGTTCTTCCTATGAGGTTGCAACCTTCTTCAGCTCCCCCAGGCTTTCACCTAGCTCTTTCATTGGGGTCCCTGGGCCCAGTCCGATGGTTGTCTGTGCATATCTCCATCTGTATTGGTCAGGTGCTGGTAGAACTTCTCAGGGAACAGCCATACCAGGCTTGGCATCAGCAGTAATGTGGGGGTTTGGTGTCTTCAGATGAGATAGATCCCTAGGTAGGGTGGTCTCTGGATGGCCTTTCCTCTAGTCTCTATTCCTTTTTTTGTCCCTGTCTTTCCCTTGGACAGGAACATTTCTGGGTTATAAATTTTGAGGTGAGTGCGTGGCCCCATCCCTCAACTGGGGGCCATGCCTATCTACTAAAGGTGACATCTACAGGTTCTCTCTCCCTTTGTTGGGTATTTCCTGAAATCACTTCTTTGTCAGTGCCCTGTCTAGGCTGAATAGACATGTGTTCATATATTCCAGGACTCTCTTGTCTAGAAGTGTGCAGGGAGGTGGCCTGCAAGGCACTGAGGTAGAGGGTGATAATACCTCAGTGATACAGTGATACAGCCACAATCACATGTTTTAAAGACAATTGACAAAAGGCCTCAATCAGATAGGCCTGTGGTCAGATCTATGAGAGACTGTCTCAAGTGATGATTCTGTGGAAATTCCCCATCCACTGTGGGCGACACCATCTCCAGTAGATAGACCTGGACCATCTAAAAAACTGTGTTAGTAGCTGAATATGAGCCTGGGAGCAAGCCAGTGAGCAGCTTTTGTCCATGACTCCTGCCTCTGCTTCTGCTCAAGTTCCTGCCCTGACTTCCCTCAGTGGTGAACTATAACCTGGAAGTACAAGCCAAATAAACCCTTTTCTCACCCCCAAGTGATGTTTGGTCATGGTTCATCACAGTAACAGAGAACAAACTAGAAACCTGCTTTTCTAATTTTTATTTTTTGAGACAGGTTGACATCAAACATCTTCCTGATAGAAAGCATATAATTCACTAAGCTACCAAAGCTAATTCTTATGAATTCTGCTCTATATCTCGCCTGTGATGGTGGCTTAGGTAAGTATTGACATCTTTGCCCATTTTATTATGAATCGATTGACTTTAAATTACTTGTTCTGGTTAATAACCGACAAAGAGATATCAAGTTATAACTACCCTTTGCATTTAGGCTCAGTACTGTTGCTACAGAAACAGCATCTCAGGTTGGCTAGGTTAGAAAATGTGGCCTTTCAAAGAGACAGTTAAGTTAATGTTGGATCTTTACAGTTGGTCCCAGTTCCACAGACAAGTCTCAAAGAATGACTTCAGAAGAAACCAAATTTGTAGGCACCTGGTCCCTGGTCTTGCAGCCTTCAAATTGCTTTGTGGCTAACCATGGCTCTCTGTGGTGTTTGCTATGGCAGCTTTAAGGGCACTAAGGTGTACAGTGGGGTTTGTATCTCAATTACTTGGAGATAATTAAAATGTTTATAAGATCAAAGTGCATATTAATATCAAAGTGCATATTTGTTCTTTCAGTGACCTTCTATGTAAGTTTATTCTCTCTCTCTCTTTCTCTCTGTGTGTGTCTCTGTCTCTGTCTCTTCCTCAGCAAAAGAGGGGGAGAATGATCATTATTTCTGTTGTACTTCTAAAAGCTCCCCCTGGACTTTGGACATCTGAACTCAGTCATGTCAGTGTGCATTGGAGCTAACTAAATCTAAGTAAATTTGGATTTTGTAGAATAATTTGCCATATGTAAATAGAGTGGATGAGAAATCAACTGAGGTGGAGAGGAATTCTCATGTGACCTAACCCATGCCAAGCATACTTATGTGAATTTCCAAGGTGAGAGCTGTAAGGATAAGTAGAGCATATTACTTTCAAACCAGAATAGAAGGAAGGATATAATGATAAAATATGTTAAGAAGGCAGAAGGAGAACCATTGGAAATCTCCGTAAGGTTTACAACTTAATCTAAGACACACCTATACCACATGTGTGTGAAAGGTTCAATGTTTCGGTGGAGAATCAACTGTCAGGCAGAATGCAGCAAGCTCACCCGTGGATGAGAACCAAGTTAGAATGCACAGATGCAAACGCTGAAAAAGTAAGGGATGGAGATGGCTCTGCCACTGTGCTAACACTCAGTTATGCTGCCTCAGCTATGTTAAAGTTGAGCACAGACAGATGCTAAAGGGAGAGCATCAGTCAAGCCTTTCAGAAGGTCACTTTAAAAACAACCAAACTGACAGCTGTGAACTCTAATCTGCCCATGGAAACAGTCATCACCAGGCTTATTAAACTCTGAAGAACAAACTGTTAGAAAAACCAGGGCAGTGGTACCAGGCTCTCTTGCTCAGTGATAATTTTGAGGACAGCAGCCCATGTCCCCACTGTGGAATCTTGGCTGCTGGTTCAGAAAAAGCAGAGCAGATCTTACAAGTTTCCATGTGACTTGCCTGAGGGCTGCCTGGAGGACTGAGTCAACGTGTTCTTTTCTCTCTCTGCTTTCCTAATCTGCAACTTACCTAGGCTAGAAAAAGGCTTTGCTTCAGAGGGTATAAACCTGCAGCAGCCTAGGGCAAGGTTGTGCTTAAAGTCACAGTGGACTACTTCAGGGTTGGGGGGCAAAGTCCAGGAGAGAATCGCTTTGGAAAATGGTGCATTCAGAAAGTGAAGTCAGAGCCAGGAGTTATGGGATGTCTTTACTCTCAGCATTTTGGAGGTGGAGGTAGGAGAATCAGAGGCTGGATTTTCAGGCCAGCCTTGACTACATGAGACTCTGTATCTTTCCCTTCCTCCTTCTCCTCATTGCCCAGCAACAACAAAAACATAGATTATTGCAACAAAAAATGCAAATTAGTTTTGCTGTATTCTGAGGAATTGAGAAAAGCACATACATGGTCAGGACAAAATTTGTGTTAAGTGCAGAATCTAAAGCTTCACTTCAATAAATTCCCAAGGCTCACCCTAGTGAGTACCACATGAGTACCATTTGGCTCAATGTAGAAAATGAATCCCAGTATAGAGCCTATCCGGAAAACCTAGAACAAGATCGCTCTCTGTTCTTCTCTTCCATCTTCCCTTCCTCTCTCCATTCCTTTCTAGGTAAGCAAAGACATTTTTTTCCTCCACTCTACACAAAAACTATGGGCAACTAAGAAATACAGAGACTGGTAAAAATAGTCTTCTCCAGGGAAGAACATATCAGTTTATTATACAAGACCAGATAGCAAGTCCTGAAACATACATAATGAGTAGCGTTGTACAGACTGAGCAGGTTGTATTGATGATATATGTATCGTATATATATATATCATATATATATATATGATATATATATACGATACATATATATGATACATATATATGATACATATATATGATACATATATATATGTATATATATATGATATTTAGGACTATATGTAACAGCAATAACTTTATAATGAAAAAAGTTAGGAATTTGAAAGAGCAAGGAGGAGAATATGGGAAGGTTTGGCATGAGGAAAAGAGAGAGTTGAAATAATTACATTGTAATCTCAAAAGACAAAAGAAATAATTTTTAAAATCTAACAAAACTTCTGTTAATTTCATTGTGTCTCTGTTTAGTTTATGTTTCCATAATCTGTCCATTGCTGAGAGTGGGGTGTTGAAATCCCCCACTATTATTGTGTGAGGTGCAATGTGTGCTTTGAGCTTTAGTAAAGTTTTTTTTTTTTTTTAATGTATGTGGGTGCCCTTGCATTTGGAGCATAGATGTTCAGAATTAAGAGTTCATCTTGGTATATTTTTCCTTTGATGAGTATGAAGTGTCCTTCCTTATCTTTTATGATTACTATTGGTTGAAAGTCGATTTTATTTGATATTAGAATAGCTACTCCAGCCATTCTTGGACCATTGCTTGGAAAATTGTTTTCCATCCTTTTACTCTAAGGTAGTGTCTGTCTTTGTCACTGAGATGTGTTTCCTGTATGCAGCCAAATTCTGGGTCCTGTTTATATATCCGGTCTAATAGTCTATGTCTTTTTACTGGAGAATTGAGCCCATTGATGTTGAGATATTAAGAAAAAATGATTGTTGCTTCCTGTTATTTTTATTGTTAGAGGTGGAATTATCTTTGTGTGGCTATCTTCTTTTGGGGTTGTTGGAAGATTACTTCCTTGCTTTTTCTAGGTTGTAGTTTCCCTCTTTGTGTTAGAGTATTTCAACAATTATCCTTTGAAGTGCTGGATTTGTGGAAAGACATTGTGTAAATTTGGTTTTGTCATAGAATATCTTGGTTTCTCCATCTATAGTGATTGAGAGTTTTGCTGTGTATAGTAGTCCTTACTCATCAGGGAACTGCAAATCAAAACAACCCTGAGATTCCACCTCAAACCAGTCAGAATGGCTAAGATCAAAAACTCAGGTGATAGTAGATGCTGGCAAGGATGTGGAGAAAGAGGAACACTCCTCCATTGTTGGTGGGATTGCAAGCTGGTTGTCACAACCACTCTGGAAATCAGTCTGGCAGTTTCTCAGAAAATTGGACCCAGCTATACTACTCTGGGCATATACTCAGAAGATGCTCCAACATATAACAAGGACATATGCTCCACTATGTTCATAGCAGCCTTATTTATAATAGCCAGAAGCTGTAAAGAACCCAGCTGTCCTTCAACAGAGGAATGGATAAAAAAAATGTGGTACATTTATACAATGGAGTATTACTCAGCTATTAAAAATAATGAATTGGAGAAATTTTTAGGTAAATGGATGGAACTAAAAAATATCATCCTGAGTGAGGTAACCCAATCACAAAAGAACACACATGGTATGCACTCAGTAATAATTGGGTATTAGCCCAGAAGCTTGAAATAGCCAAGATTCAACTCACAGACCACATGAAGCTCATGAAGAAGG
Source organism: Rhabdomys pumilio (assembly GCA_030674055.1). NCBI lineage: Eukaryota > Metazoa > Chordata > Mammalia > Rodentia > Muridae > Rhabdomys > Rhabdomys pumilio. Next base: position 9,163,189 of record JANHMN010000016.1, read on the forward strand.
AAGACCAAGTATGGGTGCTTCAGTCCTTCTTAGAAGGAGTAACAAAATACTCAAGGGAGCAAATATGGAGACAAAGTGTGGTACAGAAACTGAAGGAGGGGCCATCTGGAGAACATTCCACCTGGGTATCCATCCCATGTGCAGTCACCAAAGGTAGAGGCTGATGTGGATGTCAGGAAGTGCATGCTGACAGAAACCTGATATAACTGTCTCCTTAGAGGTCTGCCAGAGTCTGACATATTCAGAGGCAGATGCTCACAGCTAACCATTGATCTGATCAAGGGGTTCCCAATGGAGGAGTTAGAAAGAAGACTGAAGGAGCTGAAAGGGTTTGTGACCCCATGGGGAGAGCAACAATACCAAGCAACCAGAGCTCCCAGGGTCTAAACCACCAGCCTGGGATCACATAGGGAGGGACCCATGACTTCATCTGTATATGTAGGGTAGGATGGCCTTGTTGGCATAGGTGGGAGAGGAGATCCTTGGTCCCATGAAGGCTGAACACCAAGTGGGGGGGAATTCGAGGGTGGGGAGGTGGGAGTGGGGAGTAGGTGGAGGCCCATCTTCATAGAAGCAGGAGGATGGAATAGGGGGTTCCTGGGTGCAGGGGTGAGGGGGGGGATAGGGTAAGAGGATAACATCTGAAATGTAAATAAAGTATCCAAAAAACCAAAACAACAACAACAAAAAAAAACCCTACGGGCTGGTGAGATGGCTCAGTGGTTAAGAGCATTGACTGCTCTTCCAGAGGTCCTGAGTTCAATTCCCAGCAACCACATGGTGGCTCACAACCATCTGTAATGGGATTCAATGCCCTCTTCTGGTGTGTCAGAAGACAGCAACAGTGTACTTATACATAAAATAAACAAATCTTTGGCCAGGTGGTGGTGGTGGTGGTGGTGGTGGTGGTGGTGGTGCACGTGGTGGTGGTGCACGCCTTTAATCCCAGCACTTTCGAGGCAGAGGCAGGCGGATTTCTAAGTTCGAGGCCAGCCTGGTCTACAGAGTGAGTTCCAGGACGGCCAGAGCTACACAGAGAAACCTTGTTTCGAAAAAAAAAAAAAACAAAAAACAAAAAACAACAACAACAAAAAAAAAAAAAAAAAAAACAAAAAAAAAAAAAACAAAAAAAAAAACACAAACTCTAACAAAACTGGAGTGTAGCTCAGCAGTAAAGTGGTAAAGTGCTTTCCTGGCATATGCAAGGCTCTGTGTTCTATCTCAAGCAACACATAGACAAAGAACATTCGCACGCACGCACGGTAAAAATAGCAGATGAAAACTCTTTATAGTAACACTTGAGGAGGAACAAGGATTTGATTTATAGTCACCACACTATAGCAATCAAATATTGTGTTAAAAAAAAAAAAAGAAGAAGAAAAATCACAATGCAAAACCAAATATTTTTTTAAATTGGAAATGTATGAGTTAAGGTTCTCTAGGGACTGGGAGCCAATAGAACGTGTTTACATCCAGAAGTGATCTATTAGATTGGTTCACATATCAGGACTGGGTAGTGTAGCAATGGTGGCTACATCCTGCAGTGTCAGCGACTCTGGAGGCTGCTTAGTTCACAAGGCAGCTGCCACAGGTACTCCTTTGATGTTGAAAGCCTGGGAACTCCCTGGTGCTGAATCGAACTGGAAGAGCAAAGGTGCTGGGTCTGATGTCACTTGAGGAACAGAAGAAATGGAGTGAGTGGGTGCAATCCCCTTTGTTGTACCTGGACTGGTCAGGGAAAGGTACCACAGTTTTTTTTAAAAAATAAAAATTCTCTGGAAGCTCTCTCCCAAACATCCCCAGGAATGTGTTTTTTAAGTTATTCTAAATTCCATCAAGCTGATAGTCAAAATCAACCATCACAAAAAACATGGCTCATCCAAATACCTAAAATAGTCAAAACCATCCCCGAGGAAGAGGAGATATCAGCCACTTGATAAGGTCTTAGAGAAGGGACTGTAAACTGTAAAGTGTGCTCAAAATGTTAGAGAGAGGGGGAGAGGGAGAGAGAGAATAAAAGAAATCAATAAAAATAAAAACTTAAAAAGACTAATAAATCTGGGATAACATGGGGCACCTCATCTCCCACCTCTTTTCAACAGATCTGTCTATATTGATGGAGAATAAAACGTAAGGAAGTACATTTGCTGCATGATCTGAAGACTCCACAAACATGGCTAGATCTAATAAATTCATCGCAGGAAATAAAATCAACACAAAAATGCAGAAGTAAGCCTTTGGAAGGAAAGCATCAGATATGATACCAAAAGTATAAAGAGAAACATTAAAGGCAGATTGGTTGGACTTCTTCAAGATGATAAAAAATATTGGACACCAAGGGCAGGGAAAAGGACAACGGCTAGACTTCAAGTCAAATGTGTATCTCAAAGCTGCATGTGAAGGAGTCTGGTTCCCAGTCAGGTGACATCAGTAGGAGGTGGGACCTGCAGCAAAGGGCTTAGCGGAAGTCATGAGGGTTGTTCCCACAGAAGGGATTAAGTAGGTCTTGTGAAACAGTCAAGGGTGCCAAATTGACTTTCCCCCTGTATCTTACCTCACTGTTACATCTCTGCAAAGACATGGCTCTAAGGATGTGATGCAGCCAAGAGGACCCAACAAAGAGTGCCAAGCTCTTTGGGATTTCAGTCGTGAAAACTGGGACTGAGATAGCTGGCTTCAGATATTTTGTTATAGTAACAGAAAATGGGTTTATATAATAGCCAGTGTGTGTTGGGGACATTTTAGAAGACAGATGTGATAATGCTCTAGTATCCATAAAATGAAATATATATTTATATGTGAAACCAAAACAAAGATAAGTTTATGAGTAACGGAAAAGAAAAGAGGGAAAGAGGATGAGAAAAAGGGAGGGAATGAGGGAGAAAGAATGGGCAGAAAAATGATGAAATCTTAGGCTTTTTAAAAATATTAACTCAAAATGGAAAATAGATGTAAAATATAAAATCATACCAATTGTAGCAATGAAAAGGAGAAAATCTCCAGGGTCTACAGCTTGAGTATTAGGGGGGCTAGATACTAAAATATGATCCATAAAAAGGACATCTGACAAATTGAGCCAGATCAATATGTTAGCATGTTCTACAACAGACATTATTATGATGTAAAAAGCACAGAAATGGAGCTCGGCGATGAACAGCTTGCGTGCCATGCATAAGGCCATGAGCTTGATCCCTACTGGCACGAAAAGGGAATAATAATGTCTGAAAGTGAGGAAACAAGATGATGAGACGTCAAATGGAAGAACTGTTTGCAAATCCTGGGTCTACGAAGCGGCTGGAAACAGAAAATAGAGAACTGTAGCTTAGAATGTCACCTAACACAGGAGGCCCTCTGTTCATCAGTAAGACCACACCCACCCACACAGAGGAACACACAGAATTCTCCAGACTCCATAATCCAAGGGCAAAATCTCACGAGAAATGAGCAGGGTTCACAGCAGACATTTTGGGAAGAGAAGCCGCAGATGGCAAACGAGACATTAACAGTAATCATAGAAGAAACACAAATGCAGATTATAGAAAAACCACTAAATATTTCTAACAATAGCCAAGGTTTTAAATTAATACTACCAAAAGGGGTAGACACAAAACAGAACCCTTAAAGCATAAATTGTATCATATCAGGAATTGTAACATATAAGCAAGAGACCTATAAGAAAGAAGAAAGGGAAAAAAAGTCCTAGACCAAGTATTGTGAGACAACAAAGTTTCCAAAAAAAACTATTGAGTTTATTTTGTGTTGGTCATCTATTGCTGACCATGGACCCTTCCCTGAAGTGTGGTTTGTATTCCTGGTGAGACTCCATTAGAGAAAACAGATGTTCCCTTTGCAAGCAGATGTCAGTTGGATATCAGTGCCTTGGTTAGGGAGAAGAGATTGTATCTACTTTTCCCTTTAAGTTCTTGGATTATCTGGCTTAAACCTGTGCAGCCTGTGCGCAGCTGCCACACATGTGAGTCCTGGGGTGTCTGGAAGACACTGCTTCTTTGTGTCTTCCAATCCCTCTGATTCTTACACTCTTCCCTATTCCCTTTCCCTGAGCCCTGAAGGGAGAGATTTGACGAAGTTATTCCATTTAGGACTGAGAATTCTAAGGCCAAAGAGAGGCTTCTGTTTTGAAGGGTAAGAGTTACGCTTGCCTGTGGGTATAAAACTACAATTCAAAATGCAGCAAACCATCATGTTGATCTAGTAAGTGCTAATAATAGGTTCTCTTCTAAGATCCAAGACCTCCGTAGCTCTGGGTAGTTGGTGAGGCTTTTAGTATCATCCATGATTTGCCCTCCTGTTGAGTGGCCTTGAATCCAATTACACAGCTTTGGTTACACCCAATATTTGAGGGTCACTTGTGTACCTTTAGGGATATCTTGCAATGCTGTTCATTTCTGTGGTTAAAATGCCTTTTATTCCAGCTGTATAGGACTACTGATTGCCTCCTTCCTTTGTCAGCATGCCTAGTAGTATGGAATCTGGACTACAGGAAGGAAGGTTTTGGGTTAGAACCAGATTGAATCAACTGAGTCTTGAGTCCTAAATTTATACAACAATTTTATTTTGTGTGTGTGTGTGTTAATTTAATCATACAAATATTTATTTACATGGTAAAGAAAACCTCATCTTCATTTCCTAGGCACCACAAAGCCCCACCAGACAGACAGACAGCCATCACTGTCCAGGTGGGAGAGACAGCAGGCTGCCCCACCTTTACCCAAGGAAACAAGGGGTAAGGGGGCAGGTAGAGAGAACACTCAGTCTGTACCTCCTAGCCTGACCTCTCTTGTCCTTTCTAGCTGGGAGCTCAGGCTCAATTTCGGGGTCTTTGCACTCATGTCCACTGCCCACCTTGGCCACCAGCTATCTTGGTGAAAGCACCTGGCTTATGGTTACAGTCCATACAGGGGGAGAAGAGGCTGCTTTTATAGAAAAATGCCCCAAATTCAGTTGTCTCTATGGCAAAAAGAAACAGGCATGCACACAAGCACACACACTTACACACACACAGATTCTTTCCAAGCCTGCACCTACCTACCACTCCCCAAATCCTCCTGAAACATGTGCTGCCAGATGGGGGTTCTGCCAAAAGATGGCCTAGTGCTCACGTGTGAAGGCTTTCTGGGCTGCAGAACGGGTCAAGGCTTGTTCCAGTTCTGGCCTTCTGAAGGACCTAACTCTCCAGGATGCACAGACAACGCTTGTTTCTGGGAAGGAAGCCAGGGTACCTGAGCCATTACATTTGCCAAGTGAGGCTGCTACAAGCAGGAAGGGTCACAAGAGGAGAGCAAGGACACTCGGTGACAGCGGGGAAACTGAGCAACTGTGGTACTTAGAGGGGTCAGATGGGGAAGGCAGTGAGGCAATGCTGAAGCCTTTCATGGTTCCAGGAGGGCATCTGGAGACACGCTGCTCCAAGGCCAGAAGCAGGAAGAATGGCTGGGCATGCATGTGCTCTATGGTGGCAGTGTCCTCAGAGACTGACATCAGTTGTCTGGCCCCAAGAAGGTCCTCAGACAAAAGCCCCCTGAGACTTGTGGCTTGGGCACCTGGTAGGGACTGCCCTTGGCTCAAGGGTCCAAGTGTACAAAGGAAGTAAGGGTCACATAGAAGCCCTGCCTCACTGGAGACTTAGCTACATCGTCTTCTCCACAGCCTTCTCCATCTGCCCCAGGGACTTTTGTTTTTGAGACATGGGAAGGTGAGGGGTTTTCATAGAAGCTCTTCGTTCGCAATCAAGTGTTTAAAATCAACAGTCTTAGAAGAGGGTGAGGATGGGAAAACACCACAGGCTTTTTGGAACTCAAACATCCAGACAGAGACAGGCAGGCAGGCAGACCAGACCCGCCCCCGCGCACCCACACACACACCCCTGGGCCCGAGGACCTCCTAGATCCACTCACGCCTGATCCCCCTGCTCTGCTCACAACCCTGCAGCGCATGGGGGCTGGAGGCAGCCAGGGGACCCTGCAACCACACTAAATCCACATCCCTGGCTCTCAAGCCACTGATTTAGGGAAAGAGGGGTTAAGAGGAGGGACTTTGCATATTCTTATACAACAATTTTAAAAGAATGGAGTTATATAGATAATAAACAGACCAGCGATCATCAGGAGTTGCACATGGTGGGCGGGAAACAAGCAGAAGGGACAGGACTGTACCAGCGAGTGGCACTGGGGCATGCTTCTTGCACCTTGCCTGCAGCAGTGGTTAGACAAGCACACTGTGATGACAGCACACAGGACTGTATGCTTATGTGGCTCCAATGTCAGTTTCCTGGTATTGATACACACTGTAGCTGTGTGAAATGTCACCACTGGAATCTAGGGGAAAGGTCCTTGTGTGACTCTTGTGAATCTGTGTTTATTGCAAACTAAACACCTTCTATCTCACCCCAACAATTAAAGTTTAATCAGCTTTAACATTGCACAAGCTGGTGACAGTCTTTAATGCAATAGAACATAGACTGAAAGGTGCAGGATCATGGGACTCATCTGTTGAACTCTAGCCAACATTTGATAAAAAAAAAAAAATACCTTGTTTTACTCTAACTTATAAAGAAGAGACAAACACAAAGTAAAGTCCATCTCATTTTATAAGGTTAGCATAGCCTAGAGACCAAACCTTGAGAAAAATACTGCTGGAAATTAAGACTTTAGGACAATGTAATCATGAACATAAAGAAAAAAAATATCAAAACAAGACTGGTAAGCTAAATGAGGCAATGTGCAATAATTTCATCCATGATGACCCAAGGTCAAGAATTAGAAACTGATAACTGCTTATCATCTTCACCTTTCCTCCTCTTAGGACTTGGATAAATGTGCTTACATCATACACAAATGGGACCACTTACAGGTTCCCTTTACTTTAATCACATTCACTGTCTTGTGTGGAAACCTTGGAAATCAGAAAAGCGCCCAGCAAACCAGACAGAGGACATGGAGTGAAAACCAGGACTGAGCAGAGATAGGTCCTGGTGACGACAGAGGTGTAGGGTCAGGTACAACAAACGAGGGCAAAGTGGTGCAACTTTTAACCTTTGTAACGACACTCGCACCTGCCACTACAGGCAGGGACTCAACAGGAAATCATAGCCTGGGTTTTCGTAAAGCAGTCCTGAATCTTCATGGATGCCAGGATAATTGTGCTGAAGGTGAAGAATTAGTTTTCAGGGAAGACCAACAGGGGTGTAGATGTTGAGAGACAGAGGAAGGGAACACCAAGGCGATTTCCAAAGTGACCTAAGAGGCAACGAAGGCTTCCTTATAATGTACACTTAGTATTTATTTCCCTTTTGAGTTTCAAATGTCATACAGCTTATGGTCCAGCCATTTGTGTAACTTAATATATACTGTATCTCTTTAAAAAAAATAATTTAAATCGGTAAGCAATGCAAGGTATTAACAATAATATTGAAAATTATTAAGCATATTAGTATTATCAGAAAAATTAAAACCAAGGTAAAGATTAAGATACACAGGGCCCTTCAGGAGATGATCAAAGTTGAGAGTGGCCTAGGCAAAGTACAGATAGCCAGGACACGCCAGGTTCCGTGTACCATGTATTTATCTCCATGTACCTGTCTTCAAAAACCATGATTATCTCAGAGACCTATGCTTGAAGGTTTCATGAGTGGGCACATTCTCCCAACAGGATAATGTGAAGGAAATGGAGCCAATTTTGCTGAGGCTTAAAACAATGAAGTGCCAATAAAATTTTAGCTAGCTATTTTATACCCGGAATCACCTTTAATTCTCACTACTTTCTGAGGGAGTCTTTATGTTTTATAGATGAGGAACCTGAAACCTAGGAAGTTTGAGTGACTTATACAGGCCACTGAGCCAGTAAATGGAAGAATCTGGACTTAAATTCAAATTTGTCAGACTCCCAAGCCTCTTACTGCTAAGTCTACCCGGGATTACAGAAAATGTATGAACACTCACCCTAGTCTTATAATCTTATTGGTTTGTTATGTGCATGGTTTTAAAAACAGAAAAAGAATAAAATGTATCTCTTTCCTCAAAACAAACAGAACGTGATCGGCCTCTGTGCTCCCTGTTAACTGTAGTATGAAAGGACCTAAGATCTAATTCCGGGTAGGGAAGAAAACTGTGCAAATTCAATCATTACAGAATGATAAGAATCGCCCTGACGAGGATGTTTCAGTGCTGTGCAGTGATCATCCCCTGGAGCACTGGCCACCTGTCACTCAGCCAGACTTGGCTCCCTGTCCAGCTTCTCTTACGAAGCTATTGAGCGACTCAAGCATGACAGAAGCTGTGGCTCTTCCCTCTGATGATAGCGTCTCACTGATAATTATTCTCCCCTTGTTTATGTAAAGTAATTTGAGCATAGCCTGAAAGTCAAAGATGTATAGGCTTGATTCCTGATCCATCACTAACAAAGTGCCTTATTAGTTAAGTAACTATGTCACATTAATTGTACTGCTCCTGTAATTAAGTACTACAAACAGAAGTGTTTAAAACAACACTTTTTTTTTCTTTTTAAAGAAAGAATTTCTCCGAGTACCTCTGGCTGTCCTGGAACTCGTTCTGAAAACCAGGCTAGCCTTGAACTCAGAGAATCTTCTGCTTCTGTCTTTTGAATGCCAGGATTAAAAACAAGTACCACCATTGCAGCTTGTTTGTTTCACTTTAAGAGATAAGAAGTCGGGCATGGTGGCACATGCCTTAAATCCCAGCACTTGGAAAGCAGAGGCAGGTGGTGAATCTCTGTGTGTTTCAAGGCCAGCTTGGTTTTCAGAGTAATTTCTGGGACAGCCAGGGGTGTTGAACAGAGAAACCCTGTCTCAGAAATATTAGAGACAAACACACACACACACACACACACACACACACACACACACACACACACA
>JANHMN010000016.1:9172088-9184631 GCA_030674055.1 Rhabdomys pumilio
AGAGAGAGAGAGAGAGAGAGAGAGAGAGAGAGAGAGATTAGAAACTGTCTTAGTCAGTGTTCTCTTGCTGTGAAAAGACACCACTACCAAAGCAACTCTTTTTTTGTTGTTGTTTTGTTTTGTTTTTGTTTTTCGAGACAGGGTTTCTCTGTGTAGCCCTGGCTGTCCTGGAACTCACTCTGTGGACTAGGCTGACCTCGAACTCAGAAATCTACCTGCCTCTGCCTCCCAGGTGCTGGGATTAAAGGCATGCGCCACCACTGCCCAGTCCAAAGCAACTCTTATAACGAAAGCATTTAATTGGGGCTGACTTACAGTTTCAGAGGTTTAGTCCTTTATCATCATGGCAGGAGCATGGTTGGAGTGAGCATGGTGGCAGCAGTTGTGGTACTGGAGCAGTAGCTGAGAGCTCCCTTGATCTGCAAGCAGAGAAGGTGAGGGGCTGGGCCTGGTGTTAGCTTTTGAAACATTAGAGCCTATTCTCATTGAAGCCATTAAAGCCCACTTCCTCCAACACAGCTACTCCCTGGTAACTAAGCATTCAAAGATATGAGCCTTGGTGTGTGTGTGGGAGTGGGGTGGGGGTGGGGGTTCCTATTCAGACCACTACATTTCATTCCCTGGCCCCCATAGCCTTGTAGCTATTTCACTATGCAAAAGTGTCTTCGATTAAACTTCAAAAGTCCCCATAGTCTATCACAGCACCAACAATGTTTAAATGATAGAAGTTCAACGTCTCTTCTGAGACTCCTTAACTGCAACCCCTTATAAAATCAAAAGTCTTAGAGAAAAGGTAGATCACACACTTCCAACAGACACAGAATATACATTAACATTCCAAAAGAGAGAAAAGGGAGTCTAGTGAAGAAATTCTGGACAAGAGAAAGACTAAAACGCAGCTGGATACACTCCAAACTCTGCAATTCCATGTCTAGTACCAAAGCACTCTTCAGATCTTCAACTCCTTTCACCTTTGTTGACTGCAACACACTTCTCTCTCCTGGATTGGTTCACACATGCTCTGTAGCATTCCTTGGCAGGCATCTCACTGCTCTGGCATCTCCAGTATCTTGGGGCCTATCTTAACATCTTTACACATTGGCCTCTCTAAACCTCCATGAAATGGCAGCCCTGACCCATGCCTGGCCTCAGTAATTTTCCTCAGTTGCAGAGGGAGATTAACTCCTTTCTTGTATCCTTGACTCTAAAGCTAGGACCATATGGCTGAAGCTGCCAAGTTTTGCTGCTTACTAGGGATGGAACATGGCCCCCTTGTTCAAATACATTTTAATCACTTTCTGGGTTTGGTGGTTTACTTCACTGCCTAAGTTTGGCTGTAGCCCAGCTAACCTCTACTAAACCTGGAACTTGGCTCCTTGGTTTAAATCCATCTGCGTCAGCTTTCTGTTGTTGCTAGTTTCCTTCAGTGCTTAAGCTTTTCTCCAGTTCCTTTTCACTAATTGGAAGCTTGGCTGGCTGTGTCTTTACCTGGGGCCACCACTACCTTTATTTCTTTTAGCATCAGGCTTTTCTTTAAACATTTTAATCTCCTTGAGCACTGGACTCAGCTCCATTACACTTCCTGGTTCTCCTTTTGTCCTAAAACTGTACATTTTCCCCACAGTGTATCTTCTCTAGCTTTCTCCTTTCCTTATCAATCTACATAGGAGTGACCACTAATAACCATGCAGCAAAGTTAATACGAGGCTACCTTGAAATATCCCCTGTCAAAGCCATTGATCCAAAATGTCTTCAATATAGCCTCAGGCAGAATTTTAGGGCAAGAACAGAAAGCAGGCACGTTCTTTGTCAAAATAACACTAGAATGCTGGGCAGTGGTGGCGCATGCCTGTAATCCCAGTACTTGGGAGGCAGAGGCAGGCAGATTTCTGAGTTTGAGGCCAGCCTGGTCTACAGAGTGAGCTCCAGGACAGCCAGGACTACGCAGAGAAACCCTGTCTTGAAAAACCAATAATAATAATAATAATAATAATAATAATAATAACAACAACAACAACAACAACAACACTAGAACAATTTCTAGGACATTTACTAATATTCTTTCCCTCTGAAAACCCTTGATCTGGATTCTCACAGTCGACATCACACTCAGCACTGCTGTCTTCCATGCTCTTACTGGGATAGCCCACTAATCTCTGCTTAAAGTATCCATCAGCTATTCTAGCCCAAACTCCCAATGTCTTCCATATTCCATCAACAAATACCACAGTCAGGACTGTCACAATACCCTAGTCCCTGGTACCAACTTCTGTCTTAGTCAAAATTCTATTGCTATGAAGAGATCATGACTAGGGCAATTCTTACAAAAGAGAGCATTTAACTGGGGCTTGCTTACAGTTTCAGAGACTTAGTTCAGTATCATCATGGTGGGAGCAGGCAGGTGTGGTGCTGGAGAGGCAAAGACTGGGAGAGCAACAATGGGCCTGGTGTGGAGTCTTGAAACCTCCGAGAGCACCCCCAATAACACAGTTTCTCCAACAAGGACACACCTCCTAATCCTTCTCGAATAGTGCCACTCCCAAATGACTAAACATTCAGATACATGGGCTTTGGGGGATTCTTTTTCAAACCACCAAAATGGATACTTAAGAGAGCATACATTTTTGTTTCATTTTAAGAGATCAGAAACTAAGAAATGGGTGTTAGGGGCCTAATGTCGATGTCAACAAAACTTCATTCTCTCTGGAGGTGCAGGAGGTCCTTTTACAGCTTTTAGACTTCACCTTCCTGCCTTCTTTGTCTTGTGACTCCCTCCCATCTTCAAAGCCAACAATCACACAACCATTTGACTGTATGCTGATTTCTAAGCTTCGACTCCGCAAAGGCCACTCTTGGCTGTCAACATGACATACCTGAGAAGGAAGAATCTTCAGTAGAGAAATTACTTCCATCAGACTGGCTGTCTAGGGAACATCTTTTTTTCTTTTCTTTTTTTTTTTTTTTTTTGATTGTTAATTGACAGAGGAGGTCCAGCCTACTGTGAATAATGCTACCCCTTGGCAAGTGATCCCAGTTGTATAAAGCAGCTAGCTGAGCAGAAGCAGATAGAAGGCTAGCAACAGTAATTGTCCATGGTCTCTGCTTCAGTGTCTGTCTATAGGTTCCTGTCTGGAGATCCTGTCTTTGTTTCCCACTGTGGTGGACTGTAATCTGTAAGCTAAAGAAATTCTTTCCTCTCTAGTTGATTTTGGTCAGTGCTTTATCACAACAGAAAAGCAAACTAGGTCAGGGTCAGTTAAGCACAAATATAAGCCAAGCTGTTAGCTTCACATTTTTGTGAAAACACCTTTGGTACTGTAGATTACTACTCTGTTAACCCCTATAAACTACTCAAAATTTAGGCTTTCCAACGACTAGCTACTATGATGTTCACTTGGTTTATAGTGCTAGTTGTCATGCCACTATTGCCACCCCTTTCCCTGTTTATGGTCTATTCTATTTTAGAATTCTAGAATTCCAGAATTAAAGTATACAGTCTAGAGTGCATGGGTGTGTGTGTGTGTGTGTGTGTGTGTGTGTGTGTGAGTCTGTCGGTCTGTCTACTACCTTAAACCAAGCTGAAAGTATTTGTCATCGGGAGAATATAATCTATTTTGAATAAAAATGGGCAAATTCTGCTTAAAGATATATATTATAAACCACTAACACTGAATTACTGTCCATCCATATGAACACTGTAAATTAAGAAATGAAGCAATATTGGGAGTTTATATTCAATACAAACACCTTGAGTTCCCTAATAAAAAAAAAAAGCTGTAGCCCTTGTTTGAACACCATCAAGAATTCAACCAACCAAGATTCAGAGGAACTATGAACCTTCAAAGTGTTTTACACTTTTTGTATCTCTCTGTATCTTTCTCTCTCCATGTTTCTCTTGTCTGTCTCTGTTTCTCCCTGTCTCTCTCTGTGTATCTCTGTCTTTCTGTCTCTCTGTTTCTCTCTTTGTTTCTCTCTCTCTCTCTCTCTCTCTCTCTCTCTCTCTGTGTGTATACATTTATTTTATTTGTATTTTTAGGACAAGTTTCATAACTTCCAACATATATTAAGGTATTCTGATATAATTTTGAAACAGCAACACACAATGTTAAATATTTACCATTAACAAAATATTTAAGACCCATAAATAGGAATATAATGGGACATAATTTTTCTGAAAGTAAGATACAGGACTATATGTTATCTCGAGGGCCCTGATATAAGTGTGTATTGTGTATATAATTTGTATTTGCATGATCATGCATGTCTATGTATAAATTCTGCAGCTGGAAAATGCAGAAGAGTGTAAAGAACAGAATATTCCATTCTTTTACATTCCAGAGAAAGTAAACCTTTTATCAGATACTTTTGCTTGATCACATGTAAAAGCCCAGGCAGCACTAATTTAGCTTGGCATTGTCTTATAGACACGTAGTATATCTACAAAAGTGACAAGCTGAGCACAGCATGTGGAGTCCCCGCTGTTTGGAAAGCTGAATCAGGAGAACTGCTTGGGCCCAGGAGTTTGTCTTCTCCCTGGCAGCATAGCATGATGCTGGTCCTTAAAAGCATAAATAAAGTGCTGCATGCCCTACACTGAACTTTCTAAAAGTGAATATTTATACAAAAGATAGCATTAACTAGTGACAGAATAGATAAATACAGCATGTACATTTATACAAGCAAGCTGTCAAATATGCCTTTTTATAAGTTATACATTTGGATGGTCTGATTATTATTTTTTAATATGAATGTTTCACCATAAAACACAGCAAAGAATATCTTTGGGTTGCCAACTCTTTGAGCTGCCATATCCATCGAAGCATAAACCTGGAAAATTCAGAATTGCCTCACTGAGTCCTTCTTATCATTCTAATGCATGCCAAAGACCAATGCTTACGAAATGCTGGCTTGCATGACCTTTTACCTACTTAGTTAATCATACAATAGCTTCTACGAAACACAAAGGAATAAAATCGAGAAAAGCGAAGTAAGGAAGAAAAAATACTAAACGAAAGAAAATAAATGACCCTTGTACACACTAAAGCCGAGTCCAAAGTACTTGGAATGCTAACAGAAGACTGATTTGTGGCAGCCAGTGCTAACATGTGTATCAATTTACCTACTCACAGTTAGCCAACTTCAGAAGCATGGGGAGTCAAGGAGAAGTAGCAGATGAGTTATGTCATAAAGAAAGGAAAAAACTGTGGAAAAGCAGGGTGTGCAGTCAGGTTGTGTCTGGTAAAGAGAAAGGAAGAGGAAAAGGAGAGAGGAAGAGAGAGGGGGGAGAGGAGGAGGAGGAGGAGGAGGGGGAGGGGAGGAAGGGGAGGGGGAAGAGGGGGAGGGGGAGGGTGAGGGTGAGGGGGAGGAGGTGGAGCAGGAGCAGGAGCAGGAGCAGGAGCAGGAGCAGGAGCAGCAGCAGCAGCAGCAGCAGCAGCCAGAGAGGTTATTCATGTGTGTTTGCAGGAAAGAGGCTGGGACTCCAGAAGAAGGAGTTGCTTTCCTTTCTAAGGGACTCTTCTAAGTTCTTGATGGTAGGCTGTCAGTCATACTTTCACTGTTATGGTTTGGATTGAAATGTACCTTAAAAGCTTATGCACTGAAGTCTTTGTCCCCAGTACAGAAGTATTCAGAGGCAGGGCCTTTGGGAAGTGGCTGGCTCCTGAGGTCACTGATCATTACTGCTCATGGTGGAGAAAATATTTGAGATGATGGAAACATGGAGTGGTGCGTGACCTGGGCAAGTCTAGGATGGGTGTATACTGCCTGTAGCGTCTTCCTTTCTCTCTTGTCCTGACCACTGTAAGGTGATAGCTTTACTCCGTCATGAGCTCCTTACTATGATAAGTCCACCTCACCATTTGTAATTTCTTCAGCTTCTTGGATGGTGTTAGTGTTTCAGTCCTATTTTATTTTTGTTGATTTATGAGCAAGTCATTGAATTTTTGTTACAAAAATTCAAGAAGTTGTTAAATTTCTATTTCTAAGAAAAAGTTTATTAAGAAAGAGTCCTTGTTTTTTTCCTCTTTAATGTGTGGTTAGATGTAATGCTTCCTCAAAATCATCTTCTACCAAATAATAAACAAAGCATTAAATAGCTGATATAGGAGCCTGGGGAGATGGTTCAGTGGTTTGTAAAAGCACTTGAACAAGCAGAAGCATCAGCCCAAAAACTCACTTTAATGCTGACTGAGCACAGCAGCACTCCTGTCATTTTAGTCTCAGGAGGCAGGGACTATCGAGGACGAGTGGCTAGCAGGACTAACTTTGTCAGAGATCTCTGGGTTTGAACGAGAGATCATGCTTCAGTAAGTAAGGTGGAAGAGTGATCAAAGATAATTCCCAACCTCAGGCCTCCACTCGCACACATAACCATACACATGTGAAAAACCTTCCATATGCACATGCATACACACTGAAACAAAACAAAACAAAACAAAACAAAACAAACAAAAAGACATAAACTCATTTATAAACCTGCTTTCCAAAATATGAGTAAAGGCATCATTCAATGTTTTTTTTTTTTTAATTTTCCAGAAATGCATTAGTATTATAGAATAAGCCATTCTGTGCACTGGGAAGAAGGCTATGTAAGCACACCGTTAAGTACATTGGAGTTGGCAGACCTCAGGATACAGCTGAGACAGTTCTAAGAGGAATGCATATAGATCTAAACCTGTAGATTTACAAGTCAGAGAGATGTCATATAAGTGCCTGAGCTATACATCTCCAGTCTTAGAAAAATAAAAACAAACTGAATCTAAAAGCAATACATGGTAAGTAATAATAGAGACCTAGCAGACATTTATCAAGAGGAAACTAAAAGAATAATACATAGACTCAACCAAACATTTAAATAGTTAGTTCTCTGAAAACATAATTAAAGTAAGCAAAGTAAAGGGAAAACCCACATTAATAAATTTAGAATTAAAAGCGACGGGAAACAACAGTTACTGAGAGAATGCAGAGAGCTCAGGTGAGGAAATAGTCTAAATGTTTGTGCTTTAAAAAATCCTGGAAAATCTCAAAGAAATGAATAAATTCTAGACACATATTATTGATAAAGTTTTTCTTTTAAAGGAAGAGACAGAGGGAGATAAAAATGTTGAAGAGTGATTATAGGAACCTATAATCAATTAACACTCTCAATCCCTATTTAACCTTACCCAATTCCTGTCCACTTTAGGGAGATCTGAGTCCCTCTAATCTACCACAGAGTGACTACTCCCAAGAACAACTTTCATTTATCTTTGTGTAAGTCCGGATCTTAAGTATCTAGCATGTGTGGCTTTTGAACATGAAGTAATTGAGAATCAGCTGTGTTCCTAGTCAGGTGACAATGTTCAAAGAACACGAGTGGAACTTAGGAAGAGACATTCCGGACACCTCAATCATACAAACAGCTTGTGTGCTGCTTTCTTGGGTTTTATGATGCAAAAAATTAAACTAATAATGTTGCAGACACTGGGTAAGATTCTCTAGCTAGCGGATGGCTCTCTCTTGGCAATGAGTGTTTTCTTGAATTGACTCTTCTGTGGTTCTGTCTCTCTGTGGCTGTTAACAGCCTGGCATGAGCTGCTGCCTATAAGTTCCTGTGTAAAACACTTCCTTCCCTAACTAGAGGCTATTCTGGGAGGTGGAGGGAACTCTAGGATATAGGACCTCCTGAAGAAACTAGGTCACAGGAGGTGTGAATTTGCAGATACATCTCCTCCTACCCTTTGGTGTTAACCTCTTTGCTTCCTGCTGCCATGTTTTTCTGCATCGTCGTGATACTGTGTGTCCCTCAAACAAAGACAGATGACTATGCACTGAAACCATGAACTAAAGTAATTGTTTTTTTTTTTTTTTTCTATTTCTACTGGGTGTTTGTCATAGCAACTGGGGAAGAAAATCAACACATTGCTTTTTTTTTTTTCCTACTTCTTTTCTAAGACAAGGTCTCACTATACAACCTAGACTAGCCTCAGATTCAAAGCTTCCTGCCTCAGCCTCTTGTGTGCTGGTATTCCAGGCATGAGCCACCACAACTGCCCACTGCTGAAGTTTCTAAAACACTTGTTGTCTTACAAATCCACAGTAGCTTCCTGCTGCCAAATGCATAAAAAGCAGTAAGCATAATAGGCAGAGACGACAGACCTATCATATAACAGCAAATCTGCATTCTACATCCTATTGACAGCAGAAAATGTAAACTCTTTTGAATTTATCATGTCTAACTTTCAAAATGAGGAAGGTTGTATTTCTAGCTTTACATATAATTTTTTTCTGAGATTATCATTATATTATTCCTCCTTTTCTTTCCTCCCTCCAAACTGTTCCACATATCCCACATATCCCTGCTCTCTTTCAAATGTGTGGCCTCTTTTAGAATTAGTTGTTGAGCATATTCCCTGAATGCATACATAAAACTTGCTCAGTCTGAATAATGTTACTTGTGTGTATATTTTCAGGGCTGACCACTTGGCATTGGATAAGCAAATGTGCTCTTTCATAGGGAAAAGTACTTCTCCCACTCTCAGGATTCCTTAGTTGCCTAGTTCTTTGTGTACAGCAGAGGCCTCTTGAGCTTCCTCAATCCATGTTAGCATGTCCACTTATGTGTTGTCCTTTTTCAGGTCCTGTTTAGGTAGTCATGTTGGTGAGACTTTAAGGGCGTAGCTTCTAACACTTCTAAGAGACACAATCTCACAACAAACTCTACGTTCCCCTCAATTCCCTCTGTGTTCTCTTACAATCTTTCTCTTACAACCCTTACAAAAGGGTCTCTCTTACAATGACCCTTGAGCCTTAGGTGCAGGACGCATGTTGCAGTGTTGTGGATGGATCAGTTGGCACTGGCTCCAGAACTTTGCATTTTGATTGGTTGTGATCTTCTGTGATGGTCTCCACCTATTGCAATGAGGGGTTTCCTAAATGGGGGTGAGGACTACACTTACCTCTGGTTATAAGGACAAATATTTAGAATGTAGTTAGGGATTAGTAAATGTGTGATTGAAGGTTCTCTTCCAAGGCGACCTTGTCAGATTGGGATAATTAGCTAGCTTTCCAGTACCAGGTATGATAGCAGGTCTGAAGGGTCTTAAGAACAGTATAAAGAGAGCTTTTGGTTATGGCCAAGATATGTGTGCCAATACTTCACCCATAGGGTTCCTGTGCTATGCTGTGATTCATATGGAACTACAAAAGATCCTGAGGAGCTAAACAATCCTGACCAACAAGAACAGTTCTGGGGGAATCACAATTCCACATCTCAAGATATAATACAGTCATAGAAATAAAACAATGTGGTCCTCGCACAGAAATAGATATGTAATCCAATGGAACAAATATAGAAGACTCAAACAGAGGATATGGACCTTCAGTTATTAAATATTATACCAAGATTCTGACCAAGCCCACTCCGTCAGTCAACGGGTTCTCCAGCACAGGGGTGAGGATTTAAAAGAAAAAGACAATTAGACAACACTGTAGCATGAACCCAGCCAGCTCTGAGAATGAAGGCAGATTTATTTTTTCCCAATCTGCTTTTATACCGTTTTAATTACATGTAAGTATTAAGGTCAGTTCTAGGTTGAGGAACTAGCAACACAATAGATGCAAATAGTTGTCTGCAAAGATGTGGAAACTTAGGTAACAGGCGCCCAAAGTTGATTGGGAAGTCTCCTCACCCCTTCCCAGGTGTCTGGGCTCAGCATGGCCACCTTGCTTGTAAGAGCGTGGTGGCTTCGATGGTGGATCCCTTCCTGCACCTGAGTAACCTCTCAGTGAAGCTCAGGGCCTTCCCCTAATTCCTTCTGGGGATGTAGCCAAGCGCCAAACCCTGTGCAGAGGTGAGCTCACTTCTCAGTGGCTGTCCCTTGCCATCACTGCAGCCCTCGATGAGCTTCAAAACCAAGGGTGTCATCAAGAAGCGCTGTAGAGACAGCTACTTGGTGAAGAGGCATGGGCGCTGGTTTGTCCTCTGTAAGACCAACCCCAAGCATAAACTGCGACAGATTGTATCCATGGGAAATTCATTTCACCTTATCAGAGAAAAATAAACTTAAGCATTCTGTAAGTTCCGTGGGCTTTAGGGCTTTGTGGAGTCCTTCCCCACACCGTAGCCCAGATCCTTCAAATATAATCGGCCCAGAGCTGCAGATGGAGAAGGATTGTTAACAATTCCTGGAACTGTGCAAGAAGCAGGAATACAGAGCTAGCTTTATCGCTTGAGATTGTCTGGCTCGGTAACCCTGCTTGACCTGACACTTGGAGAGAGCCTCCTGCCTCTGCCTCTCTGTCATTTGTGACCATATGCTACAGATTCTAAGTGCTTTAAGAGGCTGCCTGAGCCAAAAGGCTTCTGTGGTGTGTGTAACAATCCCAATTTAAGAACAAGCAGTGTTTTTGTGTAGCAACTATCCCAACTTTTGCACAAGGAAAACCTTGTTCATGCAGAAATGTCTTTTGGAAACCAATTAAAAATGTTTGTCATGACTGTTCACGCACACACACACACACACACACACACACACACACACTCACACACACACACAAAAGATGCAAATAGTCAAGGAACAAGCAAGACAATAAACACAAATAGTCAAAGAACAAGCAAGGCAATAAAGAAAGTCCCATGATCAGTGTTTCTAAGGGCTTATCAGGATGGCCAAGATATCTGAGCCTACTCCCCTGTCCTATTATTTTCATATCTGAAGCCTATTTCTTTGTTCTAGCCTAAGATTTAGATTCCTGCATGAAATTACTTCCTTGTTATGGCTCAACTTCAGATTCCTGCCTGAAGCCCATTTCTTTGTCTTTGGCCAATGTCAGATTCCTGCCAAGTGGCCCCAAAAGCTCTCCATTAAATGCCAAAACATATGCGGGAGTAAAGCAAAAGCATTTTCAACAAATGGTGCTGGGAAAATTGGATGTGCTTGTTCAGAAGAATGAGATTAATGTTGTAGCTATCACCGTGCACAAAAACTGACTCCAAAGGCACCCAAGACCTAAGAGTGAAACCTGAAACACTGAAACTGCTGGGAGAAAAACACAGGCAGTGCTGTATGCGACAAGGGTGCAGGAACACAGGCAGGGCTGTGTGGGATGTAGGTGTAGGAAAACATTGGCAGTTTTGCATCATAGGTGTAGGTAGGGCAGGACACTCTGAGCAGGACTCCATTTACTCAAGAATTAGAGCCAAAATGGATAAGTGGGACTTCACAAAACTAAAAATCCAAGTCAAAGAAACAATGAGTTGCGTAAAGAGGAAGCCTGCAGCATGGGAGAGAGTCTTTGGCAGCTGGGCACCTGACAGAGGGTTAGTATCCAGAATATATACGGAACTTAAAAAAGAATAAGTCAGAAACCTAAATGAACCATTTGAAAATGGGCATAATAACAATAGTAATAATAATAAGAGGAACAAGAAGTAAAAGAAGAAGAAGAAGAAGAAGAAGGAGGAGGAGGAGGAGGAGGAGGAGGAGGAGGAGGAAGAGAAGGAGGAGGAGGAGGAGAAGGAAGGATAAGAAGGAGAAGGGGGAGGAGAAGGAAGGAGAAGGAGGAGGAGAAGGAAGGAGAAGAAGGAGAAGGAGGAGGAGGAGGAAGAAAAGGAGGAGGAGGAAGAGGAGGAGGAGGAGGAAGAGAAAGAAAAGGAGAAGAAGATGGGGAAAGAAGAATCTAAGAAATATCTCAAAAAAATGTTCATTGACTCTAGCGATTAGAGAAATGCAAATCAAAACTACTCTAAGATTTCATCTTACCCCAGTCAGAATGGCAAAGATCAATAAGACAACTGACAGCAGACACTGCACTGGGAGGAAGGGCACCAGCTTCCTGTCTTTGTGTTTTCCTTCTACCATACAACTCCTATCGGCCACATCACCACACACTGTCCCCTTTCCTTGAAACAGTTGCTTTGTGGTCCACCTGCTCTAAAATGTCTGTTGCTTTCAGTTCATAGTCTCACCTATCCTTTAACATGCTTTAACATGCTATGCTTAGGGTATGGACTCTACAAGATTCCTTAGTGTTCAGTTCTAAACACACAAATTATATCTCCAGTTCTCTTTGCATGTGCACTTATTTCTTGATTCTTCAGCTGCATAATTTTTTTTGTAGCTCTTGTTTTTAATCTTACATCTCTCTAATATATGGGATTTGAAATTCATTTTGGTTGGAGGATGTGTAGACAGTTAATAATTTCTGTGGGACGAAGAATTATTTTCTTTAGTGGTGTCGCCACTGGTAAGTTGCCCCAGGTTTCTGTAACTAAACTCATTGTTCACACACACACACACACACACACACACACACACAAAGAAAAAAAATGAAATCAAAATACCAGTCAGCTGTAATTTCCATTAGGCAAGAAAAAGTATTCTGTTGTCAAGCAAAAAAAAAAAAAACTAGAAACAAAAACCAAACAAAATAAAACCCACCACCATTACTGTTACCATCCAAAACACCAGGCAATGCTGGCGTTTGCCCTTAATCCTAGTACTTAGGAGGCAGAGGCCAGAGAGGCAGAGAGGCAGAGAGGCAGAGAGGCAGAGAGGCAGAGAG
>JANHMN010000016.1:9184641-9199998 GCA_030674055.1 Rhabdomys pumilio
GGCAGAGAGGCAGAGAGGCAGAGAGGCAGAGAGGCAGAGAGGCAGAGGCAGGTGAATCTCTGAGTTCAAGGCCAGCCAGGTCTATAGAGTGAGTTAAACAACAGCCAGAGCTACACATACAAAACAAAACAAGACAAGACAAAACAAAACAATGCTACTGGTTTCAGTCTTGCTTTGGTCTCCTTGCAGTGTCTCCTGGAAATCTTTACCTTCTGCCATTGTAGCTTGGAATATGAGGCTGTTCTATTTTTATGAGTACTAATACCTAAGGGTTTGCATTCAGTCTTTAAAAATGCAATTTTAAATTGGATGCTTAGCAATGCTGAAACTGTAAGGACTTCGGTGAGAGATGTGAGCTTTGAGGGGTTAGGAATGTACTTTTAGGGCTTGAACCTAAAATGTCTCCTAAGTCTATGTCATAAAGACTTAGTTATCACCTCATTGACTTTTGAGAGAAGAGGTGATCCTGAGAGCTCTGATGTTACCAATGGATTAATCTGCTTATGGGCTTATAATTTAATGAGCTACTGGGAAGTGATGGGAACTTAGGAGGTAAGATGTAATCAAAAGAATGGGCCATCTAAGGATGTCCTTGGAGATGTTAACAGGAGGACTGTATTAAAGGTTGCAGCATTAGGAAGGTTGGGAACCACTGGTCTACACCTATTGTGTTTCCTATGAGCTAAGGAGAGTTGGCATGACTCAAAGTATATAAAATAAAGTAAAACAATACCGAGACAAAGATAGTTTTAGAGGTCCTGGGAATTCAGAGGAAAAGAAAACCCAGAGCACCTAATATACTAGATGAGAGAAGATGTGGTAAAGATATCAGCCATTTGATAAAAGTGCAAGCAGGGCAGGAAGTGGCCTGTGGAGAGTGTCTAAGGAGTAGTCTGTAAGGTGGTCTAGGCTGCAGCATTCCACAGCAGGAGTCTTTGTGACACCCTGGGTTCCATCTCCATCCCCAAAGAGAGAGAGGGAAAGAAGATGCTGGCTTTAAAAAAAAGAAAGCACTCTGCAAAGACAGTGAAATTAATACTCAGAGCTTGCTTTAACAAGTTTAACCAGTGACCACACAGGAAATCTTTGTAAACAAGCATTTGGTGTTTACCTTTAGTAAAATCATATCTCATTTGTGTACAGTGTTTATTTCAAACCTCTAACAAATTAGAACAATATATTGTAGATGAACTGGACGTGGTAGAACAAAGAGAAAATTAGACAGGATTCCACAAGTGTGGTCTCTGGAACAGACTTCTGGTGTAAATGCTGTGATTATAAACATTACCCCGTGCCTGTGCACCTCTGCCTTGTAACACAGACATCGTCAAGAATAGAAGCTATAATAAGCAATACAGCTCTACAGCTCTATAGAAATGCTTTTCGGTCTCTGGTTCAGAGTGTACTTCAGCCAATGAAACATTTCAAATCATCAATAACATCAAGCATCTAGATATTCACTAAAGGAAAAATTTCAAATATTTGTGCTGTGCATTGTTTAAAAATATTTTTATTCCATTATTAGGAGTATAATATCTCTCTCTCTCTCTCTCTCTCTCTCTCTCTCTCTCTCTCTCTCTCTCTGTGTGTGTGTGTGTGTGTGTGTGTGGTGTGTTGCATCTCCCGAGGAAGTCTGTTACACAACAGTTCTCTCCTATTATCTAGGTCTGAAGCATTAAACTCAGATTATCAGTCTTGAAAACAAGACTATTTCTCTAGCAGCTGAGAATTCTAGCCAGCCCTTTACATTGTTTTAAAGTTGCATAACTTGGGCTGGGGAGATGGACAGTATTTAGCTGCACTTGTTGCTCAAGCAGAGTCTAGGTTCAGCTTCCAGCACCTACATGGTGGTTCACAACAATTTGTAACGGCAACCACCCTTCACAATAGTCACAAATGATACACCTAACATGTCTACTTAAAAGTAAACACCTCATCCTAGCTCGGGGTTTCCCCTTTACCTTTATAAACGTCACTTGCCTTTGTGCCACATCTGTCTCCTCTCTATCCAGAGGTAGTGCTTTGTCCTGGGGTCCTGGGTCCATATGGATCCCTTCATACACAGTACTATAAATGAATGATTTTTATAGATCATATATATATAGTTATAATCACGACTAATAGTCAATTTTAAGACTTGGGACAACTTGTTGCTATAATATCTACTCCAAAAGCTTGGAACATCATCCTCAGCCGTCAAGATCTGTCTGCCCTGCGCTACAAAACACAAGCTCGTTCAAATTTAATCTGAGCACTACACAATTTGAAATTGGACATTAAAATATCTATTATACATTTGGTAGAAAACATTTTAAGGACTCTGCTTATCTATGTTTTTACATAGATGGTCATTTTTCTCACATATTCCATGTTCCACTCCATTTTCTTCAGTCCCACAGTTTTCTCTTTCCGAGAAGCTACAATCTTCATAGAAACACTAGAACAGAGAGTTTCTGCCTAATGAACCAGGAAGAAAAGAAACGTGCAGCAGTTCTGGGATGCAGCTCAGTGGTAGAGACCCTGTGTAAGGCCTGGGTTGATCCCATCACCAAACTCACAAAATTAGTGAACGTGAGTGATGCTAAATTCTTTGCAAACATTCAACATGCATACACTTTTAAAGAGGTGCCTTTTTTTCTTTTCTTTTCTTTTTTTTTTTTACTAAAAAGTAAAGACAATGAAGGTTTCTAAGAAATCCAGTCAGTCTAAGAATTCTTTCTTGTAAGCCTAATACAACATTATCCAAAATGGAACACTTATATACTAAGAGGGGAAAAACGGTTTTTTTTTTTTTTTTTTTTTTTTGCACAGTCACCTTGATAAGCTTAGAAAGATCATTCAGCTTGATTATGGAACACCTCCAGCAAGCTGTACAGTCCATGAAACACATTAGTGATTCTGCAGGAAATTCAAGACTATTCACACCATGTCCTTCAATGACACAGCCTCAACTCAGTTCAGGGCAGACTTTACTATCAAAAGGATTTCAGAAAGACAGCAGTTTTTAATATACTAATTTGAAATGAAGTCTTTAGTGTGTCGAAAAACTATGCATGAGCATGTAAAATATGTTTCCTTCCACAAAAATCAAACAGAAGCATAAATAAAGTGTATATAAGCTTAAAAGTGTAACAATTTATTTCAGGAGGTAAATGCATTGACCTGTGAAACAAAATTGATCTCACAGTCTTCCTCTAGAACGTGCTAGCTTCCTGGACTAAAAATGCTACTTCTTGGACTGATAAAAAATTCAGGCAAGACCAAAGTTTGAAGTTTGAACTTTTCTAGACTCCAAGGGCTTGCCCCAGAGGACTGGGGACTGGCCAAATGTTAGTCTCAAATAGGCGACGAGGCCAAACCGGATCCATTCGCCTGCTATTTTCTTTCGAGCACACAGGGTAGACAAAATAAAATGTCTCAGTACAACTCTAGTATAAATTCTTGCTTGGGCCATGCAAGGGAGGCTCGCACTCGCAAGGGGGAGCGGCTGGGAAGAAAGAATACAGAGCCAAGCCCCTAAGAGTTTGGTGAAAAGCAGGCTAAGCCGCGGGCCTCCTCACCCAATCATAGGGCTGTGCCCAAGCGTGGGCAGAGCCGCCTACATCTCTGGACCGAGGCCAATCTCCCGCAGCATCCGGAAGCTGCTGTAGCCGGGTCTGCAGAGCGCTAATCCGATTTTCTGTTCGCGTTCCGGGGGTCGGCAGGCAGGGTCCCACCCGGGGAAGCCGGAGGGGGCGGGACCAGCAAGCCTCGACAGCCCACCCCTTCCAGCGCGGGGTGGGACTCGCGGCTTTCCGTCCAATCCCGTTCCCCGACGCGCGCAGGGCGGGACCCTCGCGGCTTTCCGTTCTAGTCCGGCTTCAGGGCAACCCAGGGTTAGCAGGCCGACTGGGTTGGTGGTTGGACGCAGAGAGCGAAGCGGGTGCGGGAGGTGAGGATTCTGGGGCCGGCTGCTCGCTCTCCTTCCCCTCCCACACGGCGAGGGGTCGAGGGGTATTGCAGTAGCGCAGAGCCGAGCAGAGTGTAGTCGGGCTGTGTGCCGAGGCGCCTCGCCTGGCGCGGGTGTGGTGTCCCCCGTGCATCTTGCCCTTCTGGTTTGGGGTGCCCCCCCCCCCCCAATTGCGCCGGCCTTACTAGAGTGTCGGGATGCTTGACCGATTGGTTGGTTTTGCGTGTGCATGTTTCTTGGTTTTTCTCCCCTTGACCTCATCCTCGGTTAGAAGCTGCTCTTGTTTTGGTGGGAGGAGTTTATGAACTTTATTATACTTTCTGCTTCTGCTGCAACTGCGCTGCGGGCACCGGAAGGTTTCTTGTGCCCCTTGGGTCCATCTAATCGGCTGCCTAGAACATAGCTAGCTCTATAGTGATTTAAACTTGAGGTCTGGCAGATGTCCGTTCTCTGTGTGTTTCCAGCTTCTTCACTACCCCTTTCTCCTTTCCTGATCTTCACTGAGCCCATTTCTTCCTTCCCACAGTCACCAGGCTTGGCCAGTTCAGGTTCCCTGTGGTTTCCAATCAGAATTGTTCAAGCAGACTCCTGGAAGTCCTGAGCACTTCATCTTGGTTTACTGGTATGTGACTGTATTTGTTTACTTCCTGGTTCTCTTTTCCCACCTCTCTCGCGTTCAGTTCACATCACCTTGCTTTCAGAAAATCAATTGTCGTTGTTTTCGTAACGTCATTGGAATCATTTAACTTAGTTTATATGGTTGAAAACTTAAGACAACTCTTAAAGAATCTGTAATCTGCTTAACCTTGCAGGGACTAAGCACTACAGCAGGCATAGAATTAGTACTCTTGTTGTCTGCCTTGTGGGATCTATTAAGTGACAAGGAAGTGTAATGAGAACAGCTTGCCTGGCATGCTTGCATTTGTTTCCCATTGCTGTTGGAGCAGACAAATGAGTTTAGCGGTTAAAGGAACACAGACTTTGAGTTTCTGTAGATCTGAAGTCTGAGTGAGCTTAACTGCTTACCCTTCACGGAAGCGCAAAAGGAGAGGTGAGGGTTTCTGTTCCGAGTAACTTCCTGAAGTTTTAGGGGGAGAATCCTTTTTTAGATTCGTTCAAGTTGGCAGAATTTAATTCTTGCATATTTGCATTAGGATTAAGGTTCCCATTTCCTGTCAGTCCTCTTTGTCTCTGAGTTCATTAAGGACGTGAATATAGACACAGAGGTGTGGCAGCATCACTACCCCAAGGACTCAAATGATTAGGTCAGGTCCTCCCCATTTCTTTTGTAGGTGAAACCCATTTGTAAACATTGGTGTAATGATGTCCTATCATAATGACAAGTTCTGGGGACTAAAAGGGTAGGTAGGAGTTTAGGTCACCATAACATTGTCATCCATAATATAGGTGTTTCAGGATGAGTTGTTTTTATGGTATGCTTTTCATGGCATTACACAAAGTCTGATGACTAATCGTATGGTTATTTATTCAGAGATAAAGAGATTCAATTACAGTTACTTGCCTAGAGATGGGTGGGTGTTGGTGGCATATAACTTTATCCACAGCACCAGGGGGTCAGAGGCAGGCAGATCCGTGTGACTTCAGGCAAGCCTGGTTTACAGTAATTAGTTCCAGGCCTGCCTGGGTTATACAGTGATAGTCTTAAAAAAAAAAAAAAAAAAAAAAAAAAGAAAAAGAAAAAGAAATTTTAAAGCTCAGTTCGATGGTTCATTGGATACTGGCACCTGCAGGCAAGCCCAGTGACTCAAGTGTGGTCCCCAGGACCCACGCAGTGGAAAAAAGAGAATGAACTCTGGTGAGCTGGCCTTTGACTTTCCCATGTGTGCTATGGCTCAAATAAATGATCCTATCTTTTTTTAGTCACTTGCCTAGGAGAAAATGTCGGAGTCTGTATTTGGGACCAAGAACTACATTTCTGTTAGGTCTGAAATGGTTTAATCAATATTCAAAGGGGATGTAAGTGAAACTGTTGCAAAGGTTTTGTGTAGTGTCGTGATTATATTACTAGAGTAGTCTGACCTCTGTAACAAAGCCAGCAATACAATGACATTAGAAACCAAGAGGGCTTTGTTGTTCTCCTCTAGTCTCACTCTGTTATCTACCCAGTTTGATCTTAAATCCTGTCACTACAGCAGATAGGTACGTGCCACCCTGCCACTATGCCCAGCACTGGGCCTTGTCCTCTCTTTCTATTCCTTTCCTAGTCATCTAGGGCCAGAAATGACTTCTGTAAATGGGTCCAAGGTGCTTGTTCTGGTTGGCAGCCAGCTGGGTCAGCACTGCGAAGGAGATAAAGAGTAAGGATATGTCATGCATCTGAGGACTATGACCAGGAGGCGGCACATGCAGAGGGCAGGAGAAATATAGATAGGCCACTATATACGCTGCAAAAATTCTAGATCTGGTTAAGAATAGGAGAAAAAGGTACTAGTCAAAAATAGTCTGCCATGTGTTTGTTTTTGACATTGTTAACTTTTATAACACATGAATAGTATATTTTATTTAATTTTGCTGTTTTAAAATAGGATATGAAAGGACAGGAAGTTTTCATTTAGTATCAGTTCTTAGTTACTGGCTTTATATGGAATTTATGAATGACGCTTTCAGCAACCTTAGTTTTTTATTCAATACCAATATAGCCTATTCATATATGTTCTTAGTTTTATTTTGATGAAAGTTTCCACAGATGTAGAAAATATTCAAGTTTGGTTTATGATACTGAAAGCCAGTGTGACTAGAGCCCATGCCATCAGCACAATGTTAAGTGACATCAGCCTGTCACCTGAAATCCAGTGGCCCATTGTTCTACACCTGTGCATATGCTCTTCAGAGTTCCTCAGACCATAATCTTGTTCTGTACGTCTAATCTTACCCACCCAGCAAGACTCTCTGCAGGTTTCCTAATGCCCTGTAATATTGCCTCATCAGCGGGAGATTATAACCTAACACATCTACATTTGGTACCAACCATGACCTCTTAAATATGACTAAACCCGAGACGCTTGTTTTCATATGTGAAGTGGCAGAAAATGTTACCTCTAGAAGACGGTGTGAAGGTTGAGAGTAAGCGTGTTTTCTGTAACACCATTGCTACCTGGTGCTTGGTGGTCACGGCTACTGGTCTTTCTGATGGCACTTTGTTCCTGGTATGCTAACTTCACATTCTTGATATTAAAGTTGATTTTCCTTATCCGACAAGTGTACAGATAGTTAATGGATTTAAAGTTGTGACTGATGTCTCGCTTTTTCTTCTTCTTCTTTTTAGTTCTTTTATTGTGTCTATACCATGGAAAATCAATTGGCCAAATCCATTGAAGAACGGACATTTCAGTACCAGGACTCTCTTCCGTCACTGCCTGTTCCTCCACTTGAAGATTCATTAAAAAAATACCTTGAATCAGGTGTGTTCATAATCTTCTAGTCTAGATTAATATTGCTAGTAACATAGAAACAATGTTGATCAGGGTTTCATTGCTGATGCCTCTAGGCTCATCCTTAGAGCATGCAAAGCTTGTTAACAGCTGTTTTCAGGTAGTAGTAGTAGGCCTGCAGTGTGAATGTAAGTCCTTTGTCTCCATCCCCTTGTACAAGTCCCACGTAGGGCAGAGATTTTGAAGTAGTTTTGCGGTTTGTTCTCTAACATCTGTCCTGAGCATATGTACAATCCGTTATATCCAAATTTCCCTCACATTCTCATTACCTATATGTAAAATCACCACTTTAAATCAGCAGCAGCCTGACTTTAATAAATCTTTACCTTAGTTCACCAGGCCGTTCAGGGTCTAGAGCCCTTCCTGATGTTGCTGTTCCTCATGTGGTGACCCACAGCCTTAAAATTCTTTTTGTTCCTACTTTGCAACTGTGAATTGGCACTGTTTTGAATCATAATGTAGATATCTGTGTTTTTCAATGGTCTTAAGTGACCTCTGGGAAAGAGCAGGCCATTCATCACCCTAAGGGTTGCAACCCACTCTCAGGTTGAGAACCGCTGGTCTAGAGCCATATAGTTGTTGATCAATGAGCGTGTCTTTTCACTTTGAAATATATTTGCTGCACTTCCTCCTTCTTTTTCATTGCTTAATTTTTTTCTTTGTATTCGTAATTTGTTCCTAAACACTTGACTGGTTGAGTATTCTTGGATACATACAGTTAGACATAAAATACTGAATCAGTTGTATTTCCTTTTAAAAACTTGCTTTGTGGAGCTCTCCTCTCTGCCCCTTCTCCTGCTCTTCTTCCCTCTTTTCTGATGAGGATAGACTTGTTTGCACTTGCTACCCAGTGCTGTGCAGACCATCTCCTCTGCCGACGTGACGTTCTGACAGCTCTCTTCACGTCTCTCCGATGTGACGCACTTCTTAGTATACTTTCTTACATTGCTTCATCCTGCCTGTGAAAGAATACTTGAGAAGGCAAAAAAGAGCCAAATGTTTATACTTGATTTTTTTTTCCCCCTTTTTTAGCTGAGTGTAGATTTCTGAGTTGGGTGTGCTTTAAGACTGTCGAAGCCTTGTTTGTTCCTTATGGGAAATACGGTGCCACTCTGATTTTGGGGTCCCTCCTACTGAAGATCATAGTGCCACCCACCTCATCTCCTTCCCAACTTTTGTATCTTTTAAAATCATCCATTAATTCATTTAACTAACCCACAGATTCCAACTAGTGCTGCCTGTATGAGTCCTGCGATGAGACATGGGGAGCCGACTAGATGCTACACTTCTAAAGCAAAGTCAGTCTCCATCAGTAGCCATCAGCTCCTCTGCTAGGGGTAAAGCCTTTGGAACCCCTCCCCACTCCATGCTGGAATTAGCGCTCTCTCTCTCTCTCTCTCTCTCTCTCTCTCTCTTTTTTCTTTTTTTTTTTTGGTTCTTCGAGACAGTGTTTCTCTGAATAACCCTGGCTGTCCTGGAACTCACTCTGTAGACCAGGCTGGCCTTGAACTCAGAAATCCGCCTGCCTCTGCTTCCCAAGTGCTGGGATTAAAGGCGTGCGCCACCACCGCCCTGCTGGAATTAGCTCTCTTGATCTTAGTCTTGTGCATATAAACATACGGCCGGGTCATGAGTGCATCAGTGGTGTCATGTCCAGAGGATGTCACTTCACAGCGCTCCTTCCTGTACTCCTGGTCTTCTGTTCACTCCTCCTCCTCTTCCTCTTCCTCCTCCTCCTCTTCTTCCTCCTCTTCTTTTTCTTTGTCCTCTTCCTCCTCCCCCCTCTCCTCTTCCTCCTCCTCTTCCTCCTTTTCCTCCTCCTCCATTTCTGAGTTTCAGTGAGGGGATTGATAGAGATGTTGTGCATACTCCCAAAGTATAAGTGTCACTTATTCTTAGACTGTAAACAGCCATGAGTCTCTGCAGTAACTACTACCTACTACAGCAAGAAGCTTCTCTGACCAAGGCTGAGCACATTACAAACCTAGGAATATATTTAGAAGTAACTTTGACAACATGATTATTTTGGAAAACATCAATTGGCTCTTTTTCCTAGGGCTTATGATTTCTCTGTCAGTGGGTTTTGATTATATTTACAGGATGCTGCATACATTCTGTCCTGTGGAATAGTCCTCAAATCCTGTAGAGAGTGGTTATTACCCCATAAACAGTCTTGCCTCTACTGCAGCAGTGGTTACGCAGTTGTTACACACTTATATATAGGTTGGTAGTGTAACATGCAGACTCCAGCACTGCATACACTATCGATGTCTTTTACCCACACAACCTTCAGGTGACTACGTAGCACCTTCCAGCAGTATGTAAGCAGCTAGCAGTGGAAGTTTCCTAGTCAGTTCATTGATTTCTCTGTGCCCTGCAACCAAAGTGCATGATGTCTTTAGTAATAAGGTCTTATTATCTAGTCATTGTGGGCACAAAGAACAATGGCAATAGCCTGTATTGTTTTGGGCGCCTCTCTGACCTGTAACTCATAGGTAAGGAACCCATCCCAGGCACCGAATGTTTCAGTTCATAACCAAAGCTCAGGAATGCAAGGCTTGTGGTACCTTCGAGAGCAAAAGGAAAGGAAGGGAGCAGCTTTGTACACCAATGCAGGGCACCTTTGGTCAGACTCCCTTTTTTAAAAAATGCATTTTTAGTTAGGTTACAAATTCATGGGGTTTCATAAGTCCTTAGTTGATGGTGTGGTTTTCCACCCCTCCACGCCACCTTTCTCCCACCTCATTCCCATTCCCACGTAAACCTCTAGCTTCCTTCCATATTCTCCCATGTGTATTATAGCCCCTCCGACTCAATTTTTTTTCTGCTCTGTTTTTACTTAGATTGCAGAACCATAGGTTTCTGCATGGTTTCCTCATGCGTTCTTCATTTTTGGTCACACCCCCCTCCTGGCTTCTTACACCTATGCCCCTAAGTCCACTTGAGTGACCCAGACAAGTCCTCCTGTTTGTTTTTTTGTTTGTTTGTTTTTTAATTCCCCCTTTAGCCCTTTATATCTCTAATTTCCAGTACACTCTAAGCCACTCAGCTCAGCTAGATTCTCTGTTACCTGAAAAATTCATCACTGGGCTCAGCAAAGCAGCAAACCCCATAACAGTCCGAAAGTCCATGCTGATTAACTGCCGTTTTGATAAAGTCCTATTCGTCTCGGTGAACACTTTCTCATGGTAACTTCTGTGTTTTATAAAAAGAAAAAGAAGGAAGGAATATGTTTGGTGGAGGCACTGTATGTGGGAGGGGCTACCCCTATGGGCCTGTGCTGAGGCATCCCTTCCCCTGAGGTACCAACCACATGATGGATGGTATAGTATAGAATAAGTTATTCAGGCATGGGGGGGCGGAGAAGAGGGGGTAGTAGAGACAGAAAAGCAGAGAGAGAAGAGAAAGAGAAAGGAGAGAGGGAGAGGGAAGGGGAGAGAGAGAAAGAAAGAGAGAGAGAAAGAGAGGGAGGGAAGAGAGGCCAGCCATGAGCATAGGGAGAAGGGGGAGGGGAATGGGAAGAGAGGGGGAAGAAGGGAGCAAGGGCAAGAGGAGAAGAGAGCACAAGAGTGATGAGGGGCCAGCAGTCCCTTTTATAGTGAGTCAGGCACACCTGGCTGTTGCTAGGTAACTGTGGGGCAGAGCCTAGACAAAATGCCAACAGGAGCCCCATTGCTAGCATTTCCACCTCTTTTTTTTCCCCTCCCCATTGTTCAGTTGGTCTGTTGAGCTCCACGATTTTGGATGCCAGGAGGGGCTATGTAGAGAAGATCTCATCTGTGCTTCCCTTATGCCCCTCCAGCCATTAAGAATTCGTTGAGCCAGTCAGTACCTCCTTTCCATTCCTGTGTCTACCTTTGCTATGGCCAGATCGGACACTAGCATGGAGGATGCCACCACATACCTTTTCCTCGTTGTCGTACTTTCCTTAAGTAGGCAGGTTCTTCCCTAGGGACAGCAAGACTCAGTTGCAGGCATTACCACCCACAGTAGAGGTAATTCAGTTGTGACTACAGCAAGGAGGCTCGCCATCCCACGGAAGGAGAAGCTGTCCATGTCAGCTTTGCCTGTGCCGCTCCTCTGTCTTCAGCCTTGGCCCATGTTACCTCATTCATTTACACCCAGATCCAAAGTCGCCTTACCTCTGTTGTGCCTGTCTCTGTTTGAGCACCAAATGTATTAACCTTTCCAAGGAGACATGAACAGTGTTCATTCACCCAAGATGAGGTACTAGCAACAGACAAAAGAAATAATTTCATCCAAGTCTACTTTGGTAAGCTGGGAGTTTGTTAGCGTACTGACAGGAGTAGTGACTTCTAAACAGTTGCGTCATTGAAAATCCTTATCCCCTCCTGAAAGCCAGGTGCCTGGATTCCCTGCCTTCAGTAAACTCTGCACTTTCTGTATTCTCCAGGAGTTCCTTCTGAGATCATGTGTAGGTGGGACATGAAACAGAAGAAGCTAGAATCTCACATGAGAGTCCAGCGAATCTTAAATAACCTTTCTATGAAGCAGAGCCACAGACCAAATCTTGTGACAGTTTCATAAATGTAGGCACGGCGCTCTGATCACAGTGGTATGGCCTTGTTATACCCAAAAGACAGGGTCCACAGCACCTGCCAGTCCTGCAGCATTCACCGTTAATTTAAGATTGAGATTCTGGAGAGCTCACTGGGAACTCTTGTGCATGGGTTGGGCTTGGTGACTAGTGGATCTTATTGTTGAGTGTAGGGTAGAAACCTAGTAATTTCATTAGCACACACCCGAATTTCAGTATCTTTTCTTGAACTAATCAGTTTGAGATCGATAGATAGAAAGAGTATAACAAATTGTTCAGGTTGTAATTTATATTTTTTAGAATTTAAATTTAAGCTATTACCTAAACACACACACACACACACACACACACACACACACACACACACTAGCTGGTACTATGTGATTTCACTATAGGTATATTGTATAATGTTTATAGTAGGTCAAACATCTGTCTCTTCAGATGTTGTTTCATTATGTTAAAAACGTTCAAAAGCTGCTCTCCAAGATGCCCAGTAAGTAATTACTTCACAGTGGCCCTCCAGAACTTGTGTCTCACTTAGGTCACAGGGTCTGCCTGCCACTCCCTCCATCCCCCTCCCTTTCCAGGTGTTGTCAGGGTGTCCGAATGGTGTTGGCTTCCATTCTAGGCCTTGTTCATTTAGCATGTCCAGGTTCATCTGGATTGTAACCAATGTCAGTATTTCTTTTCTTTTCTTTTTCTTTTTAGTATGGCTCAGTATTGTGTCAATGTATTTATAATAGAGACAGATACTTAGGCTCTTTCCATTTGCTGGATTTTGTGAAGACTTGAATATAGGATGTGTATTTTCAGTGTAATCCCACTTATTTAATGTGGACAGAATCCAGGCATTCTGTTTCATGTGATTGATCATCTTTCAGAA
Organism: Rhabdomys pumilio; assembly: GCA_030674055.1. Taxonomy (NCBI): domain Eukaryota; kingdom Metazoa; phylum Chordata; class Mammalia; order Rodentia; family Muridae; genus Rhabdomys; species Rhabdomys pumilio. The sequence continues at coordinate 9,197,484 of JANHMN010000016.1, forward strand.
TGTTTCTCCTGGCATTGAGAGACAGTTGTGTGGATGGGGTGCCTGTAGCAGCATTGTTCATCCTTCATTTTTGGAGATACCTTGTGCCTCGAATTCTTGAACGTTGGATTCTGTTATTAGAATTGCCTTGTTTCTTGATTTACATTTGACCTTTCTTATATTTTCTTTAACCTTTATTTCCAGGTCCTAGATACTTATTTTCTCTATTTTACAAGCCAGTCATCATTTTCCCCATTTGATGTGTTTGTTTGTTTACTTTGGGCTTTTTGAAACAGGGTCCCAGTATGTTGTGCAGGCTGGCCTCAAACTTCTCCCCCCTCAGGCTTGCCACTGTATCTGCCTCACGGTGTTTTCTAGATTTGTGAAATGGTACCTTAATTTGTCTGATGTTTTTTGTTTTTTGGCTCCTCGATGGCTGTCCCCCTGTCTGTCTCTCTCTTAGATTACACTCCCTCCTTGTTCTTTTTAGATTTATTTTTTAAGTGTGTTTTATGTATACGAGTGCTTTGCCTGTACGTCCATCTAAAATACCAGAAGAGGGCATCAGATCCCATTACAGATGGTTGTGAGTCACCATGTGGTTGCTGGGAGTTGAACCCAGGACCTCTGGAAGAGCAGTTAGTGCTCTAAACTGCTGAGCTTGCTCACATCCCTGCGCTCCTTTTAAAATTCACTTTACTGTCATTTTAGTGGGTTTCTAGAAGGGGTGGAGGTAAATATGCTTGGTTCCCTGACTGAACTGGAAGCAGGTGTGTGTGCACGTGCATATCTGCTGTCCTTTTTATTTTTTTACTATATTTTTTGGGTGATGTATACCTGCTTGCCTCTGTTCCATGCTATTTGTATGTTTGATTTTTAACATTCGTTCCAGGGATCAAACCCAGGTCCTTATGCTAAAAAGTAGCTATCATCTAAGCCTTATTTTGTTTTGCTCTTCAAATTCCTTTTTTTAAATTAAAAAAAAAAAACTTTATTATAGTAGTTTATTTTAAAATTTCAGATTATTGACTGTTTTTTTGAGTGTTCACTTTACTTATTCTCTCTGAAAACAGGTATTTTAGAATGGATTATACATTGTGCTAGTTCAGATTTTAAAGAAGCGAATGTAAAACAAAAAGAATATATTAATTTGATTTCTAACTAATTTTCAAAACAATTGATTTTCATAAACATTCATGGAAAATGCTTTAATTTCTCTTATGTGGGGTTACATAGAACTTACTTTCTCCTGCAGTACCAGCTGGATGATAGCTTCACCTCTTTAACTATCAGACTAATTTGGGGATAATTTCAGAATATTGTGACTGTATTATTACAGTATATACTATTTTTAAAAAAAAAACAATATTTTGCATTGCAGTTTTCATTGCAAACTAAAACCTTATTGTGTGCTAATAATGTTTAGATTTATATAAGAATGATTGAGGTGATATGGAGACACTTAAGTCTAATCACTTTTTTTATAGTGAAGCCATTTGCAAATGAAGAAGAGTATAAGAAAACTGAAGAAATAGTTCAAAAGTTTCAAGATGGAATTGGCAAAAGATTACATCAGAAGTTACTTGAAAGAGCTAAAGGAAAAAGAAACTGGGTATTTATTTTGTATACTTATAATTGAAAACTTGATATTTAAAGGAGTACTTAAAGTGTGTGTGGCTTTATGTTTAAATCATTGTTATAGGATGCCTGAAGTCACTGTCATTATGGTCACAACAGCATGACTTGCTTAACTGGAATGCATTCATTTTCTAAGTGAGATTTTCTCTTTCCTGAGAGCGTGTTAAAATGGAGGTTTCCTGGAATCAGTAGTTTCTGACTCAGTAAGTCATAATGGAGCCCGGATCCTTTATTTTAATTCCTCTGTGTGGTATATGTGTTGGTCAGCATTGTCCTAGGGTCAAGAGTTACGCATGCTGGGTAGGCTCTCCGTTTTCCTCACACATCCATGTGGTTCTCATGTAGGTACCGATCAACAGACTGCGTTTGCTAGAAATGGCCTTCCAGGCCACTGTAGCCTGACAGAATCCTCTAACACTAAAGCAGGTGTGTCACACAGGTGGCATAGCATATCTAAACAGAACATGGGGGAGGTGGGAAGTGGCTGGACGTGCTCTGTGGCTCAAGTCGATAGACTGGAGGAGAAGCTGCTCTGACTGCCTGATCTCTGTCCCCAGCAGCATCCTTCCTGACTCCTTTAACTCGACCACTTCTCCAGTACGTGAATTAGAGGGTGACGTTTCATAGTTAGAAAGCATTGCCTTAGATGAAAAATAATGACGACAACTTACATTTTTAAAGAGAAAAAAATGTCTGATGTTTTCATTGAGACATAGATCTTTATGATGAAAAATATAATCTGCTTCTAAATTCCTTTATTCTGAATTTTGAGGAGATTTTAATTAAAATGGGGATAAAGGGAAAGAAGCATGTCTTTTTCTGGGTGACTAACTACAGTTGGTACCATCAGTTAAAAAAAAGAAAAGAAAAAAAAAGAAAAGAGAAGAAAAGAAAAGAA
>JANHMN010000016.1:9204998-9222413 GCA_030674055.1 Rhabdomys pumilio
AGAGGCAGGCAGATTTCTGAGTTTGAGACCAGCCTGGTCTACAGAATAAGTTCCAGGACAGCCAGGACTACACAGAGAAACCCTGTCTCGAAAAAACCAAAACCAAAAAAAAAAAAAGAAGTGTAACCCAATACCCAACCTAGATATATCAACTATCTTTGACTGGCGGGGACACAAAAACATCCACCTCAGTGTCCCCCCACCCTCTTGTCACCTAGCTCCTCCTTTCCTTCTCCTCCTCTCCTTACGCCTTATCTTCCTCTCCTGACTCCTCCCACCTTAGCTCCTCCTACATATCACTGTTCTTGTTAAAACTTTTTTCTTAGAATACAGTTAGAGCATGACTATACCAACTTGTATCAAGAAGGTACAAGATAGACCTAATATCCAGTCCATCATTTTGTTGACTAAACAGAACCTCCTAACTAAAAGACTGTCCCTCCTAACTAGAAGACTTAATTCTGAACCTGACTTTTTTTCTTGGCTTTAGAATGAATGTCAGCTGAAAACCATCCTCTCAAACCTTTTTTCTCAAAGTAAATAGCCAGGATTGGCTATGAGACTATAAGTCTTCAAACCTGGCAGAAATCCAGAATGACTGAGTTAACTGAAATTATGGGAAGCACCAAGCATAGCTTCTAAAACTTAGCCAAATTATAGAGACCACTGAGCACTTGGACAGTCCCTATAGTACAAAACTACTTCAGCCTTCTGGCCCAGGATCATCTGACAGACCAAGTGATGCAGAATTATTAAGGGCTGATTACTCTGTCTTGGCAGATATAATCAGTCGACTATTCCTCAAGTGTGTCCTTTTCTGGACAGTGATTTGTCTGTAGATGAAAAGAGGCAATTCTTGTCTAGTGGCTGTCTCACCACAACTGGAGTAACTCTAAAGATGCCCAATTTCTTCTTAGAATCCAAGACAGGAAGCTGTCAGGAGCAGACAGGTCTCTAATCAAAATGGACATTAATACAGAAATGTTTGTAACATCAATTCTGTGGACTTCTGACATTTTGAAAACCAACTATCCATGTAAGGCAATCTGGACTATTGTTTGTTAACTCCTCTCAGCTAAATAAAATATAGAAAACACCCTAACAATAAACTCAGAGCCATGAATTTGCTATAGTCCCTTAACTCACAGGCTAACCATCTCAAATCAGTTAGAAAAGTTAAAGAAGGACTGGGTCTAAGCCTTGTATTCCTAAATGTGATATATAGGCACAATGCCTATGAGAGTAACAATATTAATCTCACTTTATATCAATAAGAAGCTTGTACTAATGAAAACCTTAAATTAGAAATCCAAGTAAATTTTGTACCATTTAAGAAATTGTAACTTCATCTTAATGACAGTTATACATATTTCTACCAATAGGTTATGGCTATGCAATAAATCCTAGCTAATCCTCCCTGTTCCAACAAAACCACTACTTTTCCCTAGAAAGACTGCCCAATATTAACTACCTTAGTCCCCAAGCCCAGGGAATAGGGGTGCCGACTCTTCATTAACTTCTTCAAGTTGATTATGGCTGTTGAAATATTAGAAGAGGGGCAGGGGGAAAAGTAAATTGATAAGCCTCGTCTGTGTCTTCACTGCATCCAGCTGGAATTCCAGGACATCAGAGGTTCGAGCAGGTCTGCTCAGCTCACTTGATGAGTAGATACACTGAGGCTGTGTATTCTGCAATATACAATTCTCAAAACAAATTTTAGTATCAAGATAATTTTTTGTTTGAATTCTGGAATCTAGTCTTCTGGTGGCCTGCCTCTGTCATGTCTAATCCATATAATTTTGGGAGTTTCTATGAGGGTGTGCTCCCATCATCCTCCCATTTTCACCTCCCTGCTCTCGAATTTCCCAACACTAGGGAATCCAAACTTTCAGGCACCAAGGCCTTCTACTTCCACTGATGACTAACCCCTTACCCCATTCACCCCCTTCAATTACTATGAGGCTGTGTTCCCACCATCCTCTCATTCCCACCTCCCCGTTCTTGAAATTCCCCAACACTAGGAAGTTCGAACTTTCAGGTATCAAGGCTGTCCACTTCAACTTATGCCTGGCAAGGCCACCCTCAACTACCTATACAGGTGAAGCCATGAATCCCTTCCTTTGTGTTCTCTGGCTGGAGATTTTAGAATGACTACTCAAGCTTGTTTCTTAGGGCCATTTGCTTGAAAAATTGTTTTCCAGCCTTTTACTCTAAGATAGAGTCTGTTTTTGTCACTGAGGCGGGTTTCTTGTATGCAGCAAAATGTTGGGCCATGTTTATGGATCCAGTTCATTAGCCTATTTGTTTTAATTGGGGGATTGAGTCCATTGATGTTCAGGAACAGTGATTGTTGCTTCTTGTTATTTTTGTTATTAGAACTGAAATTATCTTCATGTGGCTATCTTCTTTTGGATTTGTTGGAAGAGGATTACTTTTTTGCTCTTTCTAGGGTATAATTTCCCTCCTTGTATTGAAGCTTTCCTGCTATTGTCCTTTGTAATGCTGGGTTTGTGGAAAGATATTGTATAAATTTGGTTTTGTCATGGAATATCTTGGTTTCTCCATCTATGGTAATTGAGAGTTTTTCTGGGTATAGTAGCCTGGGCTAGCATTTGTGTTCTCTTAGGGTCAGTATGACATCTGTCCAGTATCTTCTAGCTTTTATAGTATCTGGTGAGAAGGCTGGTGTAATTCTGATAGGTCTGCCTTTATATGTTACTTGACCTTTTTCTCTTATTGCATTTAATATTCTTTATTTGTTTTGTGCACTTGGTGTTTTGATTATTATGTGATGGGAGGTATTTCTTTTCTGGTCTAGTCTATTTGTCATTCTGTAGGCTTCTTGTATGTTTATGGGCATCTCATTCTTTAGATTAGGCAAGTTTTCTTCTATAATTTTGCTGAAGATATTTATTGGCCCTTTAAGTTGGGAATCTTCACTCTCATCTATACCTATTATTCTTAGGTTTGGTCTCCTCATTGTATCCTGGATTTCCTGGATATTTTGTGTTAAGAACTTTTTGAATTTTGTGTTTTCTTTGACAATTGTGTCAATATTTTCTATGGTATCTTCTGCACCTGAGATTCTCTCCTCTATCTCTTGTATTCTGTTGGTGATGCTTATCTCTATGACTTCTGATTTCTTTCCTAGGTTTTCTATCTCCAGTGTAGTCTCCCTTTGTGATTTCTTGATTGTTTCTACTTCCATTTTTATGTCCTGAATGGTTTTGTTCAGTTTCTTCACCTGTTTGGTTGTGTTCTCTTGTAATTCCTTAAGAGATTTTTGTGTTTTTTCTTTAAGGGCTTCTACCTGTCTACCTGTGTTCTCCTCAAATTCTTTGAGAGTGTTATTTATATCCTTCTTAAAGTCCTCTATCATCATCATTAGAAGAGATTTTAAACCTGAATCTTGCTTTTCTAGTACTATGGGGAATTCAGGACTTTCTTGTGTGGGAGAACTAGGTTCTAATGATGCCAAGGGTTGCTGATGCTTATGTTCTTGCGCTTGCCTTTTGCCATCTGGATCTCCTTAGTGCTACCTGCCCTGTCTCTGACTGGGGCCTGTCTTTCCTATTTTCTTGGTTTTATCAAAACTGTGTGGGGTGGGTGTTGCTACTGGGGTAAGAGCTGAGACCCAAAATGTGCTCGGACCAGGAGTGACTTCCTGGGTCCTAGTGGGTTCAGGTTACTCCCTGTTTGGGGCAGGCGTTGCTTTCTTCTTACCTAAGATAATCCCAGGGTGAGAGCACCTGGGAGCCCTGCTTCCTCTGGATTCTTGAAGATTGGGGGCAGAGCTGCCGCCTGGGATCTGCTCAGTGCTCAGTTCCAGACCGGAAGGGCTTGGTAATATTTTTGATGAATATTAGAGAGAACATAGGGAGAATGACTTTAGCTTCTAGTTATATATTACCCAAGGCCCCATTTCCTTCACCAGAACCTTTATTTCTACTCATCAGTTAGGTCTTTTTCCTACAGATACCTCCCTAGACCCTGTTAACTTAGAACTCCATCACCCCGAAGGTTGTGGTATCCGTTATCACTTGGAACACCCACACCCATCAGTGTTCTGCCTTGGCTGTTTGTGTCCGTACTGTGATAAACCATATCATAGCCTCACTGTGCTGGACAGCCATGTACTTCCCTCTCTTGTGGCCCATAGCCTCTTGCTGTAATTGTTAGTTTATTCCCGAATTTAAAGGTAGGACTGGCTTTTGCCTGTGCCTCATTCTCAGCTAGTTAACTCTTTCCTTACCTTTCTGAAGGAATCCTGGTTTCATTTATTCATGTTAAGGCAAGATTGGCCCTACCTGATTCTGATGCCGGTGGTGAGAACAGATGGCTTGCTTCCATAAGTACCCGTACCTTCCCTTCTCAGGAGACTCACAGAAACTCTTCTGTTTGACCTCGTGAGGCAAGAACTTGAAGGTTCCTCACTCAGCCTCCTTGGAGTGACAGGGAATCCCAAATCTCCATCTCACGCTGAGTGAAATGGAGAGGATATGTAGGTGGAATTGAAGTTTATATAAGCTACTCCAACTGGTTGACCTCTGTATGCGTTGAGACTGTGGCCAGTGGGAATAGGTGCTAATTCTAATTATATATAATTTCTAATTCATGCAAAAACACCTTGAATGTGTATTTTTCTCATTTGGAGTAAGTAATTCTTTTACTTTGGTAACTTCCCACAAGGTGAGGGAAGGATGACATCCTTTTTATCCTTTTCTGTGAATGTCATGTGTCTTGTTTTTTGTTTGTTTGTTTGTTTGCTTACTTTTCTTTCCTATTCAGCTCTCCCCACTCCCCCCCAAAAAAATAGGCAGTGTGTCCCAATATAATTAAGCCTTTCAGTTGCTGACAGTTACTTAATAAAAACTCTCATAATCAGAATGGCCAGCCTGTCTACATAGGGAGAATAATAGTCCTCTAAAGATGCCATGTCCCAGTCCCCAGCAAGGAGAGGTTAAGGTTGTTAATGAGTTGACCTAGAGATGAGGTTATGCTGAACTAATCACACAGATCTGAGAGTCTATGGCTTCTCACAAGAAAACAGAGGTGGCAGCACAGGCAGGCTGTGTCTCCCCTTGATGGCTTGGAATGTGGAAGGAGGGGCTTCTGAGCTGAAGAAGGAAATAGTCTTTCTATTGTGGAAGGAAGGGAGCCTCTCCTTCATTTCATCACAGAAAAGGGAACTTCAGATTCATCCATCAACCCCCGAAGATATAATAAACTTGTTGTTTCAAGTCATTCAGGGATAATTTTTTTCAGCAGCCCTAAAATACTTACCCACGTATTTGTCCACACTGTTTTCTTGTAGTAATATGCAGTTGTACATTTGTGTAGTTTACACTCCTTTTTGAAAGTAATGGACAGTAAGCTAGGGTGTACTCAGAGTTGGGAGGCCCTGAGCTCCACCCTACAGTACCACAGACAAAAGAAACTTCAAAACTAATCCTGGCCAGCTTCTCTGGTCTTGAGGACAGCCGCTGTGGGTTAGATCCACTTCTTGTTTGTTCCGTACCCTGCCTTCCTATTGTGTTACCAGTTCTCTTGCTTTAGGAGGTCGTTCCAATTTGTGCTATTTCTAATACTAAAAGAAAAACAGTTACCTCTTTTTTTTCTGCAAGTGGCACATCACAGTCAAAACCATCATCCCAGTAAACCATGAAGATGCAGGGCTGTAGTCTAGTATCCTGGAGACTGAGATGGGATTGGGAGTTCAAGGCAAGCCTGGGTTGCATACTGAAACCCTGCCTCAAAAATAACAAACCCACCGACCTTACACTTCTGTTAAGTTGTTCTCACATGAACCCTTTCATTACCTACTAACACATCTAGTTACGTTAACGTCTTCTCCACTGATTCATTCATATAGTCCCTGGAGGGACCTTTTTAAAATACTGGTCAGATCACATTACCTTCTTCTGAGTAAGATCTCCCTTAGCTTCCTTTCCATCTTATTTAACTGCACGCCCTGTCTGAGTCACAGACAGTCTAGCCTCAGACTGACATACTACTTTGCCCTTTCTCTGCTGATGTTTCACTGAGCTCTTTTGCGTTTTGCAGGTCACTCTTATCCTGATATGTTTACAGTTACTGTACCCTCTGGTCAGTGCTGTCTGCAGAATTTCCATGGCTCATATTTCCACTTCATTCAGATCCCTTTTCACATATCCCCATCAGTTCACTGTGAGGCACCACACTCCTGACACACACTCTCTCAGGTATTTGTTGATTAAATGGGGATAAGTCTATTGTTTGTCAAGCTCTAAGTCTTGGAAAGGAGGTCAGTAGATGCCAATAAAGGGTCTGGGGGTGTCTGAAAGGGTCTGAGAGAAGAAATGGCTTGGAAATATTCCAAGGAACAAAAACATTTATCTCCTAAGTACAGAGGGAAGTTGTGGGGTTATCAAAAGATGGTCTCTCCTTATGTAGACAAAGAAATGTCAAAACATCGTGTGTATAAAGCAGTGAATACATTCCAACCACTAAGCTTTGTTCTGTGGTCTTGTGCATCTCGTCATTCATCCCTTTCACTGCCTTGTCTGAGAGACAAGGAGCAGGGACGTGGATTGCTAGTGTTCTTCCCTTGACATTCAGGCATGTGATTTTCTCTGCTTGAAAGCTTTCACAGAGGAATTGTTGCTTGATAGTACTGCAGTCAGACTGTCTCCTGTTCAAGTACTAAATGCTCCGGGTGCCGCACTCCAACCCTCCTTCACTTGGTGACTAGGGGAGAGATTAGGAAGGCTCAGAGTGGCATAGGTGCAGATGGCAATAAATTATCCAATGAGAATTGAACATTTAAATAATCTCAAAGAGAAACGTGTTCTCTCAAGTGGTTCTTCCAGGATTCCTCAGATCTCCACCTTCACTTCCCATTCCTGTTTGTTTGTTTGTTTGTTTTTAATTATTTTTATTACATTTCTAATGTTGTCCCCCTTCCTGGTCTCCCCTCCACAAACCCCCCACCCCATCCCACTCCCCTTTGCTTCTCAGAGGGTGCTCCCTCACCCACTCACCCATTCCTGTCTCACCCCTTAGCATCTCCCTTTGCTGTGGCAACAAGTTGGTTGGGTTTTTGAGACAGGGTTTCTTTTTGTAGCCTTGGCTGTCCTGGAACTCATTCTGTAGACCATCTGGCCTCAAACTCAGATCCTCCTTCCTCTGCCTCCCGAGTGCTAGGATTAAAGGCGTGCTCCATCACTGCCCAGCTATCCCTTCTTATTTCTGTCTCTTAAGTAAGACTTAAAAACTCTAACAGCACTCTGTGTAACACAAATACTTGAATGAATTCAAGTTTCACATGGACAAGTTTCAAGAGTATGTATTTCTATCATAGTAACGGAAATGCTGTCAACTAATTGTCTCTTCCTTATGGTTATAGGGACCACACTTGGTCTCAGGCATCGTAAGCAAGCAGTCTACCACTGACCTACAATTATAGTCTTAAGACTTTTCCTTAAATTATATAAACATATAAACATAAAATTGTACATTATACATATTAACTACTGTATGATGTCAATATATGTCTACATTATGAAAGAAAGTTAAACATGTTTGTCTCTTCAAACATCTGCCACTCTTTATGGCAGACTAAAAGTCCATCCTTCTAGTTTAACTTAATACGCAGTTCATGGTCATGTGTCTGGTTACCTTGCTGAGAAGTAGTACACCAGGATTCACTGTTACCTGACTGTAGCTTCACGTTCATTGGTGGGTTTTCCTCGTTCTCTTCCGTGAGTACTTTGTCTAGGAGATACATTTTACATATCACATAGGATAAGTTTATCATTTAAAATTTATAATTTATGATAAATAAAATATTAGAGTATTGATAATTTCTTGGCTGAATGTAGTTTTACTGAGTCATGTGTTTTCTATGTCCTTTTCCAGAGAGTGAAGGCCATTGTCCAACCCACATTGCCGTGCTGTGTCGAGGCAGAGCGTTTGTCTTTGATGTGCTACATGAGGGATGTTTGATCACCCCGCCAGAACTTCTCAGGTCTTAAACTACCTTTTAAAGAAATTATGCATCTTGAATTAATTAATTTTGTTCTTTGACAATTTTATTCACGTATAGAATGTATTCTTATTCTCCCACACTTTGATTTTACTCCTGGCATTTCTGTCAGCTCCCCTTGTTCATACAACTCTATTTCCCACATTCATGATATTTTGTTTTGTTGTGGGCCTCATGGAGCTGCTAGAGCCTGTATTTTTTCCAAGCGTGTATATTTGACTGGTTTACAGTCAGTACTAGGAATGGATTCAGAGCTAATATGGCAGCAGTTGGTTACCCCCTAGCAAGCATGCTTTCATTACCTAGGCAGATACATGATATTGTAGTCATGGAGTTTGTAAATAGGTGAGACTGTTGATGCTTTTCCTTCCCCAGAAGCCTGCAAAGCACCTTCCAGCACTTCCGAGGGCTAGCCAGCTCTGGGGGCAGATTCTAGCTCAGTTCCAGCTCTATTCCTCTATTTTGCAATCAGGGTCTGTGGTGTCTTACCTGGTTCTGGTTGATAATTGTCTTGGTTAGGGTTTCTATTGCTATAGTAAAACACCATGAGCAAAAGCAACTTTGGGGAAAAATGGTTTATTTCAGCTTATAGTCACAGTCCTTTCATGAAGGGAAGTCGAAGCAGGCACTGGAGTTAGGAGCTGATGCAGAGGTCATGGAAGGATGCTGCTTACTAGCTCACTCCTCATGGCTTGCTCAGCCTGTGTCCTTATAGAACCCAGGACCTCCTGCTCAGAAGTGGCATCAACCACTAAGTAAGAAAATACACCACACCTATGCTACAGGACAATCTGGTGGGGCATTTTCTCAGTCGAGGTTCCTTCTTCCCAAAGGACTTTAGCTTGTGTCAAGTTGAAATCAAACTAGCCAGCACAGTACCCAAGAGGAATAGAAGGGGCTATTATTTTGGAGTCTTTCTGGAACCTCCCTCCCTGAACAGCAGCTTCTCTGGAAGTACCTCATACCTCTCACTGGAACCTCAGCTAGTAACCTGTTGCTTGTATAACCTGTATGGGGTTTTTCCTTTCAAATTTGTTTTTTATTTTTAATTTAGTTACAAGATAGTAGGATTTCATAGCTTTTTCATACCTGCTTTTTGAAAAAGCTTTATCTTTTGAAATTAAGATACAAGTATGTCATTTCTTCTTTTCCCTTTTCTCCCTCTGACCCTTCCCATGTGTACCTCTCCTGCCTTGCTGTCTTTCAAATTCATGGCCTCTCTTTAATTACACACTCACACATTACCGAGAGGTCTTGAACTTATATCCATACCTGTTTTGTTTTAGTTAATCAAAAACTCTCCTGGCCCTGCCTCCTGTGGAAACCTTTGTGCCCCTTGTGCTTCTCCTGCTGTTTCCCTATGCTGGAGTGCTGCCACACAGGCCTGTCCCTCCAGCAGCAGGAGCAAGAGTGAAGGCTTTCGAGACCATCCTGGCCTTAGCCAGCTCCTGACCCACTTAGACTCTGAGGAGACTGTCTCAGACTACTTTCTTGGATTTCTTGGATTTCTTTAGCTTTTGCTTGGGTTAGAAATTAGATGTTCAGAATGTCCTTTCTTTAAGTGACAGTAAGTTTTAAAATAAGAGTTTTATAATGCTGTTCTTAAAAATACCTATTTTTAATATATTCAAGTTGGAGAAAAGATAGACATTCCATGTGTTACAGGTCCTGTCTCCCTACTCCAGAATTAGTTACTGTTATTAGTTTAGTGTGTTCCATCCTTCCAGATCAAATGCAGTGAATTTACTTGTACTATATCTTATTATTATATGCCTTTTTACAGTATTTCTGAGAGTTTCAAAACATAAAGATACTCAATTATAAGAGGAAGACCTCACTATGCTAAGCTCCTGACCTCTGACCTCTTCAGTTATGAATATGATCACTTTTCCACTATACCTTATTTTTCTTGGCTTATAAAGAATTGGGTTTTATTATGACATTTCTCAAGCAAAATTTCTTTTTGTTTACCTTTCCCAGTCTTCTCATCCCCTTCTCCCTGTCTCCCACTATCCGTCTCTTCCCATTTCTCAGCACACTTACTCCTTCTCACAGTCTTCAATACCACTTCCATCCAGTTGTATTCTGTGTCTCTTTTTTCCCAGTGGATAATTTGAAGCAAATCTCAGACACTGTGTCTGTTACTGTAAATATTTTTGTATGTGTCTCTAAAATTATAAGTAAAATATACATATAACTGACATATCACAGCCAATGGCTTGTCTCATAAATTAGCAGCAGTCCTTTAGTATATTAATCTATAGTTATTTCAGAGTTCCTAAATGATTTTATCTATTTGAATGCATATGTGTGTATATAAATGTGTATGTGGATACATGTCCTTATGCCTTTGTGTGTGTGTGTGTGTGTGTGTGAGTGTGTGTGTGTATGTAGGCCAGAGGTGGAAGCTAGGTGTTGTCCACCATGATTCTTCACTGTCTTTTCTGAGAGAAGGTCTCATACTGAACCCAGTGCTCTGTGGCTGCCTAGGATGGCTGGCCAGTAAGCTTTGTAGATCTACCCGTCACTCCCCTTCCCCACTGCCATCCCAGCTCTGGGGTTACAGGTGAGTATTACCATGCCTAGTCTTATACATGAATGCTTGGGACTTAGCTCAGACTCTCATGCTTACATAAGAAGCACACATTGAGTTATCTTCCAGCCCCTTAAATGATGTATTTTTCTACATATTATACACAAGTAGAAAAATACACCCAGAGTATAGCGAAATACTCATATAGTATACATCCTCACGCAGGTCACAATAGAGTAATGAAATGGGCTACTGCAAAACCCTTGTACAAGACTTAGATGTCTTGGCTGTATTCAGAGGACTTGATAGTCATGGAGAGTTTCAGTCAACAGCAGTAGGCAAAGACAGGTGCCTAATACAGTTTTACAAATAAGCATCCTAGCTGGTGTGTGAATGGTGTGGTTCTCTGCATGAGAGTTCTTTCTTGGATTTATGTGCTCTGTACAGAATAGGATATGAGGCTGACTTGTTCTTCTGCTCTATTGGAGGCATTTTTTATAAACAGTCCTTAATTTGAATGTGTTCCAGCTTATTAAACTCTGCCACATGAGCTCTATTTTGTTCTCCATTTGTGTATGTATTTATTAATTTACTTATTTATTCATTTATTTAATGTATGAGTGCTCTGCTGCATGTACACCCACATGCCAGAAGAAAGCAACAGATGCCCTTATAGATGGTTATGAGCCACCATGTGATTCCTGTGAATTGACCTTAGGTCTTCTGGAAGAGCAGTCAGTGCTCTAAATCTCTGAGCCATCTCACGAGCCCTATTTTTATATTTTTATAGGGGGGATATTTAGAAAACGGCACCAGGTCCAGCTTGTTCCTGGGCAACCACCATGTTCCCACTGCTCCTCGGCTCTGACTGGGGCTCGGGCTAGCTAGATGCAGAGGCCCTGACACTCATGAGATGCCAGTGTGGCGGATGGCTCGGCCAGTCCACCACGCTGCATCCACAAAGCTCGGCTGAACCCCAGACAATATCTGCCATCCTTGCAGTACCCGGTAGAAATGAGACTCTTAAAGCTTAATGATTATCTAAAGGATTCATATATTTAGAAATACTCAATCAATAAGATGCCCACATAATTAGAGTTGTTACTCAATATCTAACCTTTTGATAGAAGTTGCTACCCAGGACAGCTCTCAACCCATCTGTGGTTCTTCATTGCTGATAACCTCCTGTAGCGGGAAATTTTTCCGCAAGTTGGGAGGAGCTAAGATTGGAGGAGTAAGGAGAGGAAGAGGAAGAGCTAAAGGGGCAGAAATGTAGGAGCCATGGATGACCACGCATATACCAAGAACAATCCTGAGTAACAACTTATATCTAGGTTAGTTAATTGGTTAACACTTCCAATTGTGTGGGCATCTTGATATTTGAGCATTACCAAATATATAAGGCTACTGGATAATCTTTAAACATTAGAGTCTCATTTCTACTGGCTACCATGTGGATAGCGGAATGGTCTGGGCTCAGCTCAGCCTTAGAAGATTGGCAGAGCCATCTCCCACGTTGGCGCCTCATGGGTGGCAGGGCCAGTGTCTCTGGCCACCTGAACCTAGCGGCTCCACCATAGCTTGTGGCCTCAGGCCTCATCTAGTTGGGAAGAAGGAAAGATGGCAGCTGATTAAGAACAAGCCAGATTGGGTGCTGCCACTTTAAAATATTACTGCAACAGCCTCTTTCTCCTCCTCTTCCTCTATCTCTCCCCTCCTCTTCCTCTTTTTTTCCCTTCATCTTCCTCTCTTTGTCTCCCAGCTCCACCTCCCCTTCTACTGCCCAATCACAGAGCTCCACTGCGAATACAGTGTAGCAGAATAAATATCCTGCTACATATTCTTTATTTTTTTCCCCTCTAAAGTAATCAGGAAGAGTCAAGGAAAGCTCTCTTAAGAGATGTAGGTGGTTTGATGAGGAAACCCTCATGTACTCATAGAATACTATTAGTTAGAAAATAAAGCCCAATGGTGGTGGTGCATGCCTTTAATCTCAGCACTAAGGTGACAGAAGACGGTAGATTTCCCAAGCTGAAAGCCAGCCTGGTCTACAGAATGAGTTCTAGAACAGACAGGCATACTCTTGTCTCAAAAACAAAACAAAACAAAACAAACAACAACAACAACAAAAAAGGAAAAAGATAGAAGAAAGAGAAAACTTTTTGTTGCCAGGGAAATTATTTCTTCATCAGTGTTAGAAATACAGATAAACAGAGGAACCTGTGCCCATCATTACTCATGATGAGATCACAAATACAGGGAACATCTGGTGGTGTTGTATCTTGAGTAATCCCTGGCTATTTTAAGTTGTAGCTTCTTACCACATGATGTGAAGAAGAAGGGTGAAAACTAAAGCTGTTGATTTTGACTGATGAAAGCGTCTTCATGTGCATCCCTGTTAGTGATGAAAGTGTCTTTATGTGCAGTGTCTGTTACTCACTTGCTCCATGTTTAAATAAAGAGAGAAAACACTCTATCCTCATTCCATAAACTCTTTAGACAGCACGAGCTCCCGCCCCTCCTGCCCTCTTTGAGACAAGGTCTTACTGTATATCCAGGCTGGCTGTGCTGCCCTGCCTTCTGCAGTGCCCGAATTACAGGTGTGCACCGTATGGAGTCAAGTGTTCGAATATAGTTGTCAGCATTCGTACAGTGATTCTTACAACACCATTTAAAATTGGCTACATGTACTTCTGTTTCTGGGTAAAGCACAAATAATAATTGAGCATGCAATAAGAGTTCTAGTTTTATATATGTGTGTATAATTTTTAATTAGAAGTACATAATAGCTATAAGATTAACTACCAAAATACTTTTTTCAGGTTTTTCCCATAGAGAAGGTATTTATTTATCTGAACCCTGGAAATTGCTCATGTTTTCCAAGTTTAAATTATATCATGTAAGCTTATTTTGAAATATAAATTATTGTTCAAATATATTTTTGGTATAATCACTACACACACAACACACACACACACACACACACACACACACACACACACACACACACACAAGCTTCTGTAGCTCCTATGTGTTCTGTCCATTCTCTGTCTGAGTATGCTTTTTTTTTAATCTTCCATAAGACAACTGACATATATCCACAAGAAGTGCTTGAATGAACCTGTTGGACCCAGTATAGCGGCATTAACTAGTGAGGAGCGAACTCGGTGGGCAAAGGTAATAATTCATGCTATTCTTCTTTGCATATGCTAATTTCATCCTTTGTTTTTATTCTTTGAGAACTTCAAATAGTATTTTTGTTATATTCTTTCCCTCTCAGACTCTCCTCCCCCTTTCTATCTGCCCAACTTCAAGTTTTTTCTTTCTTAAAACAAAAACAAGCCACTGAAACCAGAGTCACATTTGTTTGCCAGTTCCTTCTGCACATGCAGCCTGCCTGGAGCGTGATTAGTCCGTTCCACTGGAGAAAACTGATCTTCCCTCTCCCAGAAGCTGTCATGTGTGAATAGCTTGGTCAGGGGTATGACCATTTCCCTTCCATCATGCTGGGATTTTGTCTTGAACTTGTGCAGGCCTTGCGTGTGCTGTCACGGTCTCTGTGAGTTAACATGTACATTTGCTGTTTTGTCTGGAAATTGCTGTTTCTTTAAACTTACCCACCACGTCTGACACTTACAGTCTGTGACTTCTCTTCTGCATACGCCCTGAGCCTTGAGGGAAGGAGTCACAGAGACAACCCATGCAGGCCTCAGCACCCCAAAGTCTGTCACGCTGCTCATTGTCCAGTCGTGGACCTCAGTGCTAATTACAATCTTAGTTGTTCTTAATAAACTTTCTCTAACAAACCCTTGATATTTTCTAGGTGTTATATTTAAGCGGTAATATTTAATTATTTCCTTGCCCTTTAGGCAAGAGAATATCTGATTGGTCTTGATCCAGAGAACTTGACTTTATTAGAAAAAATTCAAACCAGTTTATTTGTGTATTCCATAGAAGACACCAGTCCACATGCAACCCCAGAAGATTTTTCTCAGGTACCTTTTTGTTCTGTTATCTTTCTACACAATTTTTTTGGAGGTCTCTTTCTATCTGTTAAAACATGATTTTTTTTAAAATTAGAGTTTTAGAATTTTTCTCAGCTATTAACTACATTGTGTACAAAATTGAATCTTATACATAGTGAATAGTGCTCTGTAAATACACACACACGTTTAATTGAAATTTCATAAAACAATGACTACTGTTATGTACTCTGCTATTTCTATTTTGTTCTATTATTTGTAAGGCATAGTGTTGATTGTGCTGTAGATTGTTTCATGGCTCAGTGTGCGAGCGTCTACAGATTGAAACCATTGTTTTAGTGGGATATGAGTTGTGAAGCATTAGTGGTATATGAGTTGTTAAGATATCTTACTCGTGCCGGGCGGTGGTGGCACATGCCTTTAATCCCAGCACTTGGGAGGCAGAGAGAGGCAGGCGGATTTCTGAGTTCGAGGCCAGCCTGGTCTACAGAGTGAGTTCCAGGACAGCCAGAGCTACATAGAGAAACCCTGTCTCGAAAAACCAAAAAGCAAAAAGAAAAAACATTAAAGGCATGTGCCAAAAAAAAAAAAAAACCAGATATTTTACTCGCAACTCATTAGGCTTCTTACAAGTTTCAGAAGGCTTCTGCTGGTAAATATGTGTATGCTCTGGAAACATTAGTGAGTAATATATTAACATTCAATATTCTGGTTAGATTTTCATAATTTGAGATTTAAGAAATAGCTCAAGCCAGACCCAAAACTACCTGTTGAATCTTCACAAAACTACCATTTCATTAAATTTGGTTGATATAAAAGTGGAATGATACATATTCTGAAGTCTGCTTGTAAACCAGTGTCAAAACACTTTTAATTTTGGAAAAATAAAATGTTTTATAGGTCTTTGAAATGCTTCTCAGTGGAGATCCTGCAGTCCGCTGGGGTGACAAGTCCTATAATTTGATTTCCTTTGCTAATGGAATATTTGGCTGTTGCTGTGATGTGAGTATCTTTTTACCAGGGGGCACCCTCCCCCCCCCATACACATACATACCCACACTTTAACTTCTTACATTAACTGGAGGGTACACATGGGACAACTCCAAAGACTTGTATCGTACTGTGGTGTACTGTAAGTAAACAGTGTTTTAGTTTTATGTTATTATAATAAAAAGTTTTATTCTGAATTGTCTGGGAAAGCAGAACGTAGGTCAGGTCTTCTGTTGTAGGCCCACAGTTTGGAGCATGTCTGCAAAAAGAATTTTGAATATAATTTTTCTGCAGACTAATTTCTTAAAACCTATTGTTACCAAATAGTTTCACCCAGGGAAGAACACACCAATTGATTGACCAGTAACAAATGGTCATTCCTGAAAACATAAAGTAACATTATATAGACTAAATAGGTTATATTTGTAAATACATATGTATATACATACACATATATGCAAATAACAACCATCCACGAGTTTCAAAGATACCAAGGAGGGGTATACGGGAGGATTTGGAGGGAGGAAAAGGATGGGGGAAATTATGTTATTATATTATAAACTCAAAAGGAAAGGAAAAATATTTTTAAAAATTAGTGAAATAATTGAAAACCCATTTTCCTGCTAAAATTCCTGTCCTAACTTGAAAGATAGCATCTGACATTATGCAGGTATTACTGCTTAGGGTAAGGACTGTGTAACTATTCCCAAAATGGCAGGATGTGTGGAACAGTCGACTGTGGACAGTAAAGTGTCTAGAGCCTGCTGCGTTTACCCTTCACAAAATGATGCTTCCTTGTCTCTCTTGTATTGTTTCCAATGGACTTGACAGGCTCTGTCTTTGTTTTCCATTCAGGAAATCTGTAAACTAAGGGTATGAAATAAAACAAAGACTCAAAACCTCAGGCTTGCGGTGGGCCTTGCGGAGGGTTCAGAGGTGCATGTTAGGCAAGTGATCTACTCTGAGCTACAGCCCTGATCTTGTGACAGTGGTTTTATTAATCATAACTTTATTTTATTTGATGGAACTTAAAATCTGCCATTAGCTTAAGAAGATGTTGACATAGTTATATTCTTAGATGTGGATAACATGCATAAGTATCTAAATATTTTCATTATAAAAACATTTCCTCATGTTTGCAGTTGGAGCTGCTTTTCAGGAGCAGTGCTCGGTGTGGTTATCGCATTTACAGATTTCGGGTCACTGCAGCTCTCCTCGCTCTGTGACTAGCCAGCATGTTCTAGTAGCTCCAGAAGAGGTCCTGGAGCAGTTCTCACTGGTTCTTATTGGCTTGTGTGAAACATAGTTTTTGGGAGTTAGGTGTGCTCTCATTAGCCTGGCCTAGGCCACTGTCTAATCTTGGAACATTGTGGGCAGCTCAGTCTCCTTCAACTTAGTACAAGGTTATGGTGGCTACTAGAGAATAGTGAAGTAGCTATTATTCCAGAAGCAGGTAGAGATAAAGGTAGCACAGCCCATCTTTCCCACAACACTTAACATTACGAGTTATTTCTGCAGAATCTAGGCATTCGTGCAGATCTGTGCACACTAGCCCTACTTTCTCCTTCTTACTTAGTGGGCCTCTTAGTCAGAGATGTTCATAATTGCTGTAGTCTGGTGTCCTCACCTGGTGACTACACTGTATTTATAATTTCATAATATTTTCACAAGACACAGGGTGCACCTGCTCCAACTCCCGGTAATTTCTTTGGAATGTGGTTACAGCCAAAACACCAAGAGCCCTACTGTGTGCTTTCAGTTTTGAATACTTGCTCATTTTTTCCTTGTCTTGAAAGATCAGCAGTTCCTATTAAGTAGGACAGAATTGTATCATTAGGGAGTCAGATACTGGAAGGCAGGAATACCTACCTTATCAGTTAGTCAGA
>JANHMN010000016.1:9222423-9242692 GCA_030674055.1 Rhabdomys pumilio
TCAGTTAGTCAGACACTGGAAGGCAGGAATACCTACCTTATCAGTTACAAGTAAAGAGAGTGAAACTTCTGGGGTAGACTTTAGTTTGATGCAGACTACTCAAAGCCTTGTGTTTATTTTAGCATGCTCCTTATGACGCAATGGTTATGGTGAACATCGCACATTATGTTGATGAGAGACTCTTAGAGACGGAAGGAAGATGGAAGGTATGTCAGCGCAAGTCCATCAGCCTTTTCTACTAGCTTTCCCTCCTGCCCCCAACAGATGTATTTAAAGTCTTCTATTCTCAGGGTTCAGAAAAAGTCCGGGATATACCATTGCCAGAGGAGCTGGTTTTCACCGTGGATGAGAAAATATTGAATGATGTCTCCCAAGCCAAAGCCCAGCACCTCAAAGCAGTAGGTTTAATTTTTCTTTTAAATTAGTAGTGTTTCTGTTAGCTGACATATATGAAAATGTGGTTATTATTCAAACGTAGTTCATAAAATATCTTAAAATTATAACCTTTTTTTTTTCCATTTTGTTTTTGTTTTTTTGAGACAGGGTTTCTCTGTGTAGCCTTGGCTGTCCTGGAACTCACTCTGTAGACTAGGCTGGCCTCAAACTCAGAAATCCGCCTGCCTCTGCCTCCCAGGTGTGCGCCACCACTGCCCGGCAATTATAACCTTAATATCTTTAATTCTTTATGTTTGATGATTAATGCAAATAACAATTTGATTCCCTTTGACCTTTGAGTCTGACCTTTCTGTGATGTTTCACTGCTTCTTGATTTCTGTTAGGCGTCCGATCTGCAGATAGCGGCCTCTACCTTCATGTCCTTCGGCAAAAAGCTCACGAAGAAGGAGGCCCTTCACCCTGACACCTTTATTCAGCTTGCTCTTCAGCTCGCCTACTACAGACTACATGGACGGTAAACCATTTTCCTAGTTCACATCTTGACTTTACATGGCCATTGCTTCTCAACTCAGAGTGGATTTTCTCACCCGTTCTTTCTTTGGGGTCTCATCAGTTTAGTAAAGCCCAGTGTGTGACAGTGGTATATATTTTTCTGTTGACTCTTTGTCCTGATCATTTGAAGGATCTATGCTCTAAGAACGCTTTACCATGTGAAACAACTGTGCACTCTTGTTCTGTAGCATGTCATTTGCTCTCTTCAGAGTGTCCTTTGACCCACACAGTTACATTTTGATGAGATCCAATGGTCTTCCTTTTGTTGCTTATAAACAAAATCAAACAAATCCAAAGCACCGAAGATTTTCCCATTTTATTTTAAGATTTTAAAATTGTTAGTTCTTTGTAGATCTATAATCCATTTGAGTTCATGTTTTTATATGTTGTAAGGAAAGACTCTGTGTTAGGATTCTTCATGGAATCAACCTAATTTGTGTATGTCCGTGCAGTTGAGGGCAGGTATTTAAGGAATGGAGTTATTATGGAAATCGGCTTACATAATTACGGAGTCAGTGAGGTCCCATGATCTGCCAACCAGAGAAGCAGCAAGATGCTTCTGGGATCCCGTGAAAGTCAAGTGACATACAGTCCTAAGTCCCAGTCCAGTTCTGAAGGCCCAAGGACCAGGAGCTCCAGTGTCTGAGGGCAGGAAGAGATACACACTCCAGCTCATATGGTGACTTTTCCTATCCATGGATCCATTTTTTTCTGTAGATGATTTTTTTTTTCACTAGATTAGATAATGCTCACCCACACGGTGAGGGCAAACTTTTTCTTGTCCATATAGCCCATGGATACAAATGCTAATGTTGTCTGTAAACACCCTCCCGTTCTGGGCAAGTGTCTTCCAAGGAAGTTAATACATGACATTAACTTCATGCCTTTCCCAGTGGCTGCCCAGCTTCCTCTCACTGTGAGGACACTGGTTTCTCCAGTGGAATGGTCTTGGTTCTGCTTCTGAAAGTCTGTTGACTGGAGATGGGGCACCTTGTTCTCAGCTCTCTTCACGAGTCTGTCTGTCTGTCTGTCTGTCTCTCTCTCTCTTTTTAAATTGGTTGCTTTGTTTTAAACTGAAAGGTGATTTTCAATATTTCCTTCTTTACAGGATTATTCTATTTTGGATTTCTTGAAATTGTATATAAATGTTAGAATGAATTTTTCTAACTCTTCAAAGAACAGTATTGAGATTTGTGTTGGGTCCTTAAGCCACTTTTAATTGTACTGCTGTCTGAATATAGATTAAAGCCTTCATTTTTTTTCCACCAGTATTTAGTTGTCAGTATCCATTCCTGCTTATTTCCTTAAATTTAATCTTGACTATTTTACTTGTTTTCAACACTTCTGTAAATGGATTGGTTTTCTAAATTTTTTTTTGGGGGGGGGGGGGTTTGAGACAGGGTTTCTCTGTGTAGTCCTGACTGTCCTGGAACTCACTCTGTAGACCACGCTGGCCTCGAACTCAGAAATCCGCCTGCCTCTGCCTCCCAAGTGCTGGGATTAAAGGCGTGCGCCACCACCATCTGGCGGTTTTCTAAATTTCTATTTATCACAAATGTGTAGAATAAGTAGAGCTGATTTTTGCCTCTTGGTTTTATATCCTGAAATATCATGTTCTTAGCTCTTACCATTTTTAAAACAAAACTTTTTGGGTTTTCTAAATGTGAAGGAAGTCAGCTCGTCTGTGAAGAGTGTTGGTTTTCTTGATCTCCAGCTTGGGTGCTTCCCTATTTTTTTATGCTGCTGTGTGGATGGAGATGGAGAAGTGGACGTTCTCTTCTGTGTTAGGTGGGCTCTCATAGAAATCCGTATGATGTTGAGGAGCTGTCCTTCTGTTCTGTGTTACTGAGTTTTGATTGTGGATACATTCATCAAATGCTTTTCTGTGTGGACTGAGATGCGTGGATGGGCCTACTAGTGATCTTGGCTAGTCTCTCCTGGCTCCTTGTAGCTGTGAATGCTGGTATTCTTTTACCTGATAGTGTTGAAAGCCCTGTCCAGTTTCTCTGCCTTGCCAGTAACTTCCTGTTCATCCTGCATTCTTTCGGCTTACAAATCTTAAGAAATAACAGATTCATTGGGCAGAGGAAAGTAGTATTAAACAACTTACCAAATTTAAACTATTTTTATCTTGTGTCCACATTGGCAATTGCTGGCTTTCTTGACAGTTTTGCAAAGCCTGGAGCAACCTTTAAGAACAAAACAGCCTTCCTTACTTCTGGCTTATGTAAGACTGGCCTGCTGCAAACGAGTTCTTTACAGCCAGCACTGGAAGTGTGGGGCAGCATGCTTGGATGAACTCCACGGCTTGCACTCCATCAACCTGTCTTTAAATATTTAAGCAGAAGCATTCCATTTCCCGTCTTTCTCTTATTGCATTTTAGTTAATGAGGAAACTAATCTGTTTCTGTGTAGTTTTGTATAGTTTCCTGAATCCCCAGTGTTTTCTAGTGTGAGGCTCTTTCTCTTCAGTTTTTAACTGTCTCACCCACTCCACAGTACCAGTCCCATCGTGGTAGTTGGCTTTTTTTCAGAGCAAGAAAGTAAAAAGGACACCTCTGTAACCTAACAGCTCTTTACTTGTGATATATTCTATGCATTAAATGCAAGTCACTAACTCCAATCCACAGTCATAGTGTGCCTGAATAGCAAGAAGCATTGGCCACTGGGGACCTTCTTAGAGAATGCCTGTCCCAGCCTGCAATGCATACAGCCTGGAAGCAGCCGAGCCCAAGAAAATAACCTATGTTAGCTGGGTGGTGGCAGCACACACCTTCAATCCAAGCACTCAGGAGGTAGAGGCAGGCAGATCTCTGTGAGTTCCAGACTTGCCTGGTGTAGAGACAAATTCCAAGACAACCAGGAATGTTATACAGAGAAACCATGTCTCAAAAAAAGGAAGAAAAAAAAGAAAAAATAGATGATGTTATCAGACCATTTTCTTCCTCTTTGGTTTTGAAATCAACCTTTGTTGAAAGTCTAGCTTTTAGACTGACTTGTAGTCTTGGTGTGTGATCAGAAAATTGTTTTATTATGTGACTATATTTGTAATAACATTAGAAACTTACCTTATGATACTCTTAAAACTACTTTAGCCCTGGTTGCTGCTATGAAACAGCTATGACAAGATACTTTTACCATGGCCGGACAGAGACTGTGCGGTCGTGTACAGTGGAGGCCGTCAGGTGGTGCCAGGCCATGCAGGATCCCTCTGTCAGTGTGAGTATCAGACAGAAAGACCGACAGAACTGGCCTCTGAAGGCTGTTTTGCTTCTGTTCCCCTGGATTATTTTAAGGCATTTTCCTAGAGTTTGCAGAGTATTAACTTGCCACTGATGTATGTGCCTAAGAGGATGAGGCAGCAGATCTGAAAAGCCATTGGTGTCGTTTTCTAAGGCAGACATCTTCAGTACTGAGATTTTCAGCAGTGTTCATCAGCCTCTAGACCAGCATCACTACAAAGTAGAACTTTGCAAAGACCTTTAGAAGGAGGCATTCATCATGTAGCCAAATGACTTCTTGTTTGAAGTCACTAGGACTAGAATTGGTGTATGTGTTTAGTTTTGAATACTTGTAAGTATTTAGACAACAGTGTGTTTCTTCCCTGTTATTTTGAAATCTTACATGTTTTAGTTTGGAAAGACATAATTATGTTAGTTTATACAGGGATTATTTTTGTAGTTAAATCTTAATTTTTAAATTCCACTGTTTGTTTATTAATATTACAAGTGTCCCAAAGCAGTTGTGAGCATTGCTCTTGCCAACTTTAGGGAAGAAGACAATTAAAAAAAAAAAAAAAAACCTCAAGGCTTCCGGGGAAGGCAGAGTGATAGGAGTAAGGAAAGAGAGAAACAAGCATCACAGTTGTACCGAGGGATCTGTCCTCCTTCTCTTACTGCGTTCCAACAACTAGATGAGTCTCTCTTGCTGCTTTGGGTTTCATACAGTTTGGTATTGAGTTGATTTATAGATTTGTTTTGAAAGTTAACTGTTTTCATTTGTAATACAGCTCCTTGAACGTCAGCAAAAGATGTTAGAAGCTTTTGCGAAGCATAATAAGATGATGAAAGATTGTTCCCATGGAAAAGGTACTTCAGCTTGAATTGTTCTTGTTTTAAAAAGCTTTTATAGGAAACTCTTTCTTCTAATGTCAGCCCTGGGGTTTCATTGCAGGATTTGACCGTCACCTTTTGGGTCTTTTGCTCGTAGCAAAAGAGGAAGGTCTCCCTGTTCCGGAGCTGTTTGAAGACCCACTTTTCTCCAGAAGGTAACTTGGGGTACAGGTCCATCGTGTGCATCACGTGGTTCTCTCTGCATGTCAGAACACGGCATCTGCAGCCTAATGGACATCTTTTCTTTGTGCTACTCAGTGGAGGAGGTGGAAATTTTGTGCTCTCAACAAGTCTGGTTGGTTACTTACGAGTGCAGGGAGTCGTGGTCCCCATGGTACACAATGGGTATGGGTTTTTCTACCACATCAGAGACGACAGGTAAGCCACTACCCTTTGCTCTTCAGATACAGTAAGAGTTGTAACTTGTTTCTGATTTTAGTATTTTTCTACACCGTGATTTTACTCATGTGCCATTTGCTACAGGACTAGCCACTTTGCCACCTGAGTATGTAACATGTATTGATATTTCTCTCTGCTAGAGAGATCCTTGTAAAGTCACTGTCTAGGGCTTTTATGCAGAATGATATCTCAGGATATTTCAGTAACATCTTGTGTTGCAGTGACATCATCTGTGAAACCTGTACATTTAAAAAACATATTTGACCCATACAAGGTATTTTTGGCAAGTTAAAATTGGAAATGTATATAGCCCTCCATAGTTGCAGGTCTACCTGCAGAGTGATGCTCTCCCCACAACACTAAATTCACATAAATATTTACTAAATGGCCCTTCTGCAAGCCTAATTGACACTGCTATCTCTCAGATGAAATACTTGGGGATTTTGTCAATATTTTTTTTCATTGTTAAATTTGAAGATTGTATGATTTAAAGTGGTTTGACATAGCACTTTTCTTTAAGTGTGCTACATTCTTTTGTGAAAAAGATATAAAATATGAAAAACAGGTTACTTAGCATTTCTATTGCATTGCACAGGACAATCATTGGGTGATACTTCCATTTTGTAATGTGTACATCATTTTTAGTACTCTAAATCATCATCGTGCTGTATCCTTTCATCTCATTTTCTCTGAGTCCAAGTAGCGCTCACTGCCATTAACTATGCTTTAGGTATTGTGAATTTGCATAGTGTAAGCTTCCATATGAAGGGCGTCTTCATGTAGTAAAGACTCATTTTCAGTCTTCCATGAGATAAATTTCCAGTTTGTTTAATTGCTTTGCTATCGTGTTTTCCTACCATTACAGATTAGTATATGTGCTAGAGGTATATAATACAGCCTTTGCTATCTCATCATATGATTTCCAACTGTATGTTTTCATGAAGTATTTTGCTTGTTTGGGAGACAAAAGTAGTATAACTTCAAATGTTTACTGAAACATTTTTTCACTGTTTACTGTCATCTATGTTTCTTTGTGAATTGTCCAAGTACAAAGGGCTGTCTCTGTCATTTAGAAACGTAACTGAGTTTTTTGAAAAACTAAATTCTTACATACAAATAATTTTAGAAACATTTCTAGCCGGGCAGTGGTAGCGCACGCCTTTAATCCCAGCACTTGGGAGGCAGAGACAGGCGGATTTCTGAGTTCGAGGCCAGCCTGGTCTACAGAGTGAGTTCCAGGACAGCCAAGGCTATACAGAGAAACCCTGTCTCAAAAAATCAAAAAAAAAAAAAAAAAAGAAACATTTCTAATATTACTAAATATTTGATAATTTTGTTCACAGTATAGTTGGAAAATAACTCACTGCTCTTGAATTATTAGATAAAAATAATATACAACTTCAGGATTCCTGTGTTTCAGTATATGCTAAAAGCATGCAAAGCCAGCTTCCTCTGTCTGAGAGTGTAACTGAACTGCAGCTTAACTTCTTAGCATGAAAGAGGCCCAGGTTCATTCTCTAACATTGACCCCCCCACAAAAGCTCCATCATTAATACTAGGACAGAGGGCCAGAGCATGCTTTTATTTCATTTTGCTTGTTGAAGATGTGCTTTGCCATCACTTCCAATGATGTGAAGGTTGCATGGCTGGCCAGAATCTTTACCCTGCACATTTGGCTTTGATATTTATCTATAAACTTCCTTAAGACTATGCAAGGCTAGTTCACAAAAGGTAGGAACCACATGTTCTGTTGGGAGTCTAGCAAAAGCCAGACTTCTCTCCTATTTACTTGAGCTCCCTGGGGCTTTTTTTTCTTACTTTCCAGATCTGGAATTGTACCATTCAGGGGGTCTACTAGGAGATGGTGGAAGGCAAGACTTGTCTTAGGAGATCACTTTAGCTCATGTAGAAATGCTTTTCTTAGTCTCTTATCTGTCCTTTGTAAAGTGCTTGTTAAGTGATAAACAGGTCAACTTTTCTTACAAAGAATGACAAGATCATAATCATTCTGTAGCCCATCTAGTAGCAACTTTTAGGAAGAAATGTGGTGTTTGTTTGTTTCTTTGGTTAGTTGGTGGTTGATTGGTATTTGGTTGATGGTTGGTTGGTTGGTAGTTGGTTGGTTAGTTGGTGATTGGTTGGTTGGTTAGTTGATGGTTGTTTGGTTGGTTGGCCGATTGGTTGATTGGTTGGTTGGTTGTATCTAGACATAAACTTCTGCTCCAAAGGTTGCTTGTGGACAATTGTTCTCAGACATTGTCTAGTCCATTGAGATAAGAATTCCATTGTGTAAATGTGTTAACTGTGGCTCTGTCTTCCTGTGTCAAGTTACACATACCTAACATCGTCAAGAACTCACATTTTATGTTTGAGGTGCCAGGTAGAACATCCAGTATCACAACTTGGAACCTATGACATAATCATTCATGTGTTCTGTATTTCACAGGTTTGTAGTGGCATGTACATCCTGGAGGTCATGTCCGGAGACTGATGCAGGAAAGCTAGTCCAGGTGATTTTTCATGCTTTCCACGATATGATGCAGCTGATGAACACTGCTCATCTTTAGAGACTCAGAGACAGACACAGATCATAGAAACTCGGTATGGAGAGTAGTACGGTGATATGACATGGAAGGAACGTTGACTTAAAGGAAACCTGTTAATGTAGGGATTAGGAGAGTGATGCTCTCCAGATTGATTCTACCTTAAACCTCCTGTGTTGCAACAGCAGTGCAAAGTCAGACATAGTGAATAGAACTATGCAATGTCTAAGCCTCAACAATGCAAACCTGTGTATCTTAACAATGCAAATTGTACTCTATTGTTAATATATTTCTTGGCACATGTGTAGGTTGCAAATCCTCTGTGAACATAATTGTAGAGTCTATTTCTCAAGCACTTTAATACTTTCTAATTGCCAGAGGGATAAAGCACATGGTTAGATGCTAATTTCCCTGACATCAGTGCCTTTCATACCCAGCACAGGAGTACAAGCCTGTGAGAGTTCATGGGAAAACCACTATTGTTCAATAAGTGATCTAAACTAGCTCCTTTGAACAGACAAAAGGATCAAGTTGTATTAGAAATTTTTACACTGCCACAGAAAAGAATATTAGTAAAATTCATTATGATATGTTGTAATTCATTTTGTGAATATAAAATTAAAGCACTTCCATTTAAACCTAATTGTTAGCGCTAGTGGCTTTTAAAGGGTTAAATGTTGAGTATGATTCTCAGAACGTTACAATTGTTTCCCATTGTTATTGAAAATGGTGACTTATAGACTTTCTCTCATTGCTATTCAAAGTAGTATTCTCAAAGAATAAAACATCCAGAATCCTTATAATTTCTCATCTTATGTTCAGAAAAAAAAAATGACTCCTGTTTGCTTTCTTCACATTTTCTAATATCAGCTAAATATTGTGTAATAAATCGCTTAAAATTTAGTGTCTGTGCTGAAGAGGTGGCTCAGAGATTCAGAGCACTGGCTGGTCTCTCAGAGGATTCAGGTTCAGTTCTGTGTGGAGGGTAAGCCTGGAATACTTGGAAAAGGCAAGTGTGTGTAGTACATTTTTTTTAATCGATTGGGAGAACTTTCCAATCATTAAGAAAGAAAATGAGAAAGCCTACTTTTGGAAAAGGATCTTACATCCTGTAGTGTGTACCCAGGGTGCTGCAAATAGAAGCCATCTTTGGAAACGAAGCATTTTAGACTGGATTAAAGGTCAGAACCTCCTGCATATTTCTCTCTGAAATTACATATTATTGGCTTGTGTTAGCTTCCTCTGACTCCAACTTGGCACAGCAGAATGTGTAAACTAGGAGGTGGGTGTTTGTCATCTGAGAGTAGGGACACAATCAGTACTATTTAGAACTGGTCAGTGTTAGGACTTAGATGCTCCCACTTCCCTCAGAGTGCCTACCTATTACAGGGCACAGAAGGACCACTGCTTCCAGCTTGTGTCCTGCCCACAGGTGCCTACTAAGGGAGAATTGAACAAGTCAGTAGTTCCAGATGTTGCCCTGACAGGTGTGCATAGCTCTAGAAAGGAGGGTGTCCTCAAGGCTGTTGTTTTAAATTTTGTTTTGGTATTGAGTAGGGGGGTCATTTTGGTTTTGAGATTGGGAGGGGGGTTTTGCCTCTCTATGTAGTC
This sequence comes from Rhabdomys pumilio, assembly GCA_030674055.1. Taxonomy (NCBI): domain Eukaryota; kingdom Metazoa; phylum Chordata; class Mammalia; order Rodentia; family Muridae; genus Rhabdomys; species Rhabdomys pumilio. The sequence continues at coordinate 9,232,037 of JANHMN010000016.1, forward strand.
CGAGCTGTCTAGGAACTCACTTATGTAGAATAGGTTGGCCTTGAACTCATGCAGATCCACTTACCATTATCTCCTGAGTACTGGGATTAAAGACATGTGCCACCACAGCTTGCTCCAAAGCAGTTTTCCTCAGCTGTAGCCAGGGTCCTTTCTTGGACAGTCACTACTACTAAAGGAGCCAAGAACACCTCAGCTCTTGCTGTTGCCGTACCTCACTCAGGTACATAACTCATAGGGTAAGTGGAATGCGGTTTCCACTGCTTTCTGATCTCAGAGTGTCTGAGGAGCCTTGACCAGTTTTATAGCTCCAGCTGTCTCCTGTTTCTTGCTGCACACTACAGCTGAAGTAGTCAAAGATGGAGAAAAGCCTTAGCTCCAACCATCAGTGCCAACACATACACCCAAGCAGGGCTGAGTGGAACAGTGCCCAGTATCAGCCATAGTCCTGGTTATGGATGTGCACTGCCACTTCAGAGAAGAACGCCATGGAACCTCCTGCTACGTTCATAGTTCTTATTGCCTCTCCATCGTGCACTTCAACACAGTGTCTACTGTCAGGATGGGCAAGCATTGCAGCGGGAGGGCTGTGTTTCCTCTCACCACCATATCCCAACAGCTTCCTTCCGTGTCGACCACTGACTAGTCAGAGGAGAAGTGCCTCAATAGCTTCACCACTGCTGAGGCAGCCAGTGCCAGAGCCCCTTGCTAGAGCAGAGGGGGCATCAACTGTGTTAGAGGAAATCCCTCATTGTTTGGAGAGTACACCATTTCCACGGCCAGAGCCAAAACCTGCAGCACACTTCCCTGGACTATTAAGTGTCCCCACTTTCATATGGCCCACAGAGACAACTCCACCAAGGTAAACAACTGTCCTCAAGTCAAACACAACTAAAGAAGACAGATGAGACGACACTATGGTGCCCACCTGGAATTAAAGTTTACACTATAGCCAAGTAGCATCCCAATATACATTTTCAGAAGTAAGCTGCTAAGGGCAGCCCACAAAGGAGATGCCTAATCTACCACATGCACGAATTTCAAAGCAGCTGTGAAAGAGAAAATAAGGCAATATGCCTCCAAAGAAAAACACCTCTAGGGAAAAATGTAGAGGGACTTATAGGGACAAACTAGCTGGTAAGGAAGTGGAGCCGCAGTGCGGGCTGGCTATCTGATGGGTGGGGTGGCTCTGCTTAGCTCCCACCACCATGTTCCTCACTAGAAGTGGCCAGAGGTCAAGCATGCTGCAGCTAAACCCACAAGACGCCATTGTGGCAACTGGCTCTGCCAATCCACCATGCTGCCCTAACAAAGCTTGGTTGAGCCCCTGATAATATCTGCCATACTCACAGTACCCAGTAGCATTAAGACTCTTAATGCTTAAAGATTATCCAAGGATTTATATATTTGGAAATGCTCAATTAACAAGATGCTCACACAATTAGAATTGTTACCCAATTATCTAACCTAGATATTATAACTACCTTAGACTGCTAGAGACATGAGTACATCCGCAGCCATCTTCTCTCCTCCTCTTTCTCTCCCTTTCTCCTCTCCTTCCTCTCCTCTCCTCCCAACTCCTCACCCTACCTACCTCTCATACTGCCTAATCACCGAGCTTTACTGCAAATGTAATGTAGGGAGAAAATATCCCGCTACAGGGGGATACTGAAAGTACTTGTCATGAAGCAGAAGAGCCCAAGTTCAGTGCCCATGTAGAAAGCCAATGCAGTGTAGCAGCATGTGCTCCCCAAAGCTGCTGACACTGAGATGCAGATCCCTGGGCCTTACTGGCCAGCCAGCCAAGCCTATTTGGTGAGCTCCAGGCTAATCAAGGCCTGGTCTTAAAAAAGAAATACAACCTTAAAACCAGCACAGAGCAACACCATAGGTTGACATTGGACCTCCTGTTAAGTGACTTTTCCTGGAGATGTGTAAAACCATGTCTGTACCCTCAGACAGAGTACTGATGACAAAAGCAGTTATACCCAAGTCTAGCTTGTTGAGTGAGTGAGTATATTGAGTTCTGGTTTGTTTTTACAAGACTGTGGGTAAGGAGTTACTGACAGAGGCATGAACGTCTCAAAAGAAGCAGCAGCAATGAAGAGCCCACCCAGAAGTGCGATGGCTCAGGAAGGCTGTGTCCCTGGAACACTCTTTGTGACTTGCTGTGAATCTCAGTGACCTAAGTGAATCTGATCAGAAATTCATTTTCTCACAAAAACCGTTACCATTTACATGAACCCAAGGAGCGGCCTTGTGTTCTCTCAAGTGTTGGGAGCTTCCTGAGTTTTCTAAGTTTGTTTACTTTGTCTTTCTTTAGTTCCTGAGTGTTAGTGAGCTCCCCCCACACACAGCAGAATGCTTTAATGTAATCACTGCACACACCCTGTGCATGTGTGCATACAAACAAATATAGATTTAAAGAAATATTTATAGTGCTCAATAAAGTAATAAGAAAGCACGGGTAAACAGTACCATGAAATTGGGAAGATAGTGGAGGGTCGGAATGAGAAATTCAGCAAAGAGAGTTTGGAAAAAATAAAGCATGAAACCTCAAAGCATTGAGTGAGTTAAATAAGAAGGGCTGTAGAAAATGGCTACTGATTAGATCAAGAAGAAGAAACTATCTGAACTTGGAGATGAGTTTTTGAAGATGCTTGAGAAGTGGGAGAGTGAAGTTACAGGGATGAAGAGAGGAAACAATAAATGAACAAAAAATTAGTAAGATTTAAAACATTGGGCATGGTTGTACAAATACCCATATATTCTAGAATATCCAAAGGTGAAAACAAAAGTTAAAGGCTTAGAGAGACCTATTGAGTTAAATCATAAGAGAAAATATCTCCAGTCTTAGGAAACATAGGAAATTCATGTACAGAAGGCATTTAGGAAGCCAAATAGATATAGCCAGAAAAGATGTTAGAGTGAGGCATATTGTATTGAAATTGTCAAAAGTGTAAAACAAATAACAACAATAACATTCCAAAATTTATTAAACTCACTTAAGGATGTATCCGCTACATTAACATTTCTCAGAAGAATCTTTTAGCTAGGAGACAATGGGATAATGTATTCTAAATCCTAAAAGGAAATGGCCAGCCATATATTACAGATCCAGCTTTAGTGTAATTCAGTGGCAGAGCCCTTGTCTAGCATGTACTATGTGACACTACTGAGGAAGGGTAGACATGGTATAAAGGAAAAATAGAATCACATCACAGTGATAAATAGTGATAAATAGGGAATTCATGACAGCAGGATCCAGATACTTAGTGGAGTCCTACAACCAAAGCTGAACAGTAACCACCATCAGCTTAATTATGGAATCAAAGAGTAGGTGTACACAAGAGAAAAAAAGATTTAGGGGTCTGGAGAGACTGCTCAGAGGTTTGGAGCACTGGCCACCTTTCTAGAGGACCCAAGTTCGGTTCCCAGCATCCACATGGCAGCTCGTAGTCATCTGTGACTCCAGACCCAGGAGTCTAACAACCTTCCCTGGCCTCCGAAGGCACCAGGTGTGCATGTGCACAGACACACATGGAGGCAAAACACGCATATGCATTGGATAATAACTAAATTTTAAAAATTAAAGAATGAAACATTTTAAATATAATAAACATGATTATAAAAAGGATCAGGGTGTGTTCAGAACAAGTAGAAGAAAATAAAAGGAGTAATTTCTACCTATCAGTAATAGTAACCCCGAATATAAATGAAGCCAAGTTTCTAGTTCAGAGATATACATTGGATAAATCGATTAAAAATACATCAGAAGGAAAGAAGGGGGAGAAGAAGAAGAGGAGGAGGAGGAGAAGGAAAAAGGAGGAGGTGTGGGAAGAAAGAGGTGGAGGAGGGAATGATGATAGGCAGGGAAATGAAGCTAACTGCAGATCTTCACTTTCCAGTCTTATTCCCAGCTCTGCAACAGATTCTGCTGTAGTTTTCCTTCCCCCCCTTCCCTCCATCTCCCGTGAATCAGATCTTCTATCTTCCCCCCTCACACCCCTTGCTTTCTCCCAGCCCCCAGCTCCAACAGGCATTCCCAGGGAATCTGCAGGCCATGCCAGCAGGCAGAGCAGGTAGACTAACTGTAGATCTTTACTCTTCCTTCTCCTCTCCAAGTCCCATCAGAGTCTCATCAGACTCTAAAAGACCACATATCCCAGCCCAGAGTTTTATACTCAGCAAAAATTTCAGTCACAATAGATGGAGAAAATAAAACATTCCATGATAAAAGCACATTTAAGAAATATCTGTCTACAAATCTACCCCCACTGAAGGCACTAGATGGAACACTCCAGTGTAGCAAATCAAGAGGGGACACACACACACACACACACACACACACACACACACACACACCCCAGAACAAAGTAAATTAGAGTATGATGGCTATTCTTGGTTGTCAACTTGACTGTTAACTAAAATCCAAATGACTAGGCATTCCTGTGGGTTTTTTTTTTTTTTTAAGTAAATCATTTGAAGTGGCAGGACCTACTTGGCTGTCCCGGAACTCACTCTGTAGACCAGACTGGCCTCGAACTCAGAAATGCACCTGCCTCTGCCTCCCAAGTGCTGGGATTAAAGGCGTGCACCACCAACACCCGGTGCAGGACCTACTTCTAATCCAATCTTTGAGGTGGGATGATACACCTTTTATCTGGAACACACCTGCTGGCAGCCTATATATAAAAGTCATGGGAGAAGGAAGAGCTTGCTTTCTTTACCTGCTTGTTCTCACCCATCATTTCCTCACTGGCATTAGAGCCTGCTTCTTTGGGATTCTATCATAAACATCCAACCTTGTGGACAGAAAAACTCACAAATTCTTGAACCTTTCATTGGTAGACATCGGTTGGACTAGCTAGACCACAGCCTGTAAGAAATTCTAAAAACCCTTTCTGTATATTAGCTATATATAGGTTCATTCCAAAATTTCAATTCCTTTAGAGAGCCCTGACTAATGCAGACTTTGGTACCAAAAGTGGTTCTATAGCAACAGGTGTAAAGATGAATTGTTTAAATATCTGGAATCAGCTTTTCAATTTGCCAATATCTCCTGTTACTGAAGCCTCTCCTGGAAGCTTGGAAAGTACTGAAGACCCATGGTGTGAACTATTTTACACACTTAAGGAGACAATTGCATTTTCATTTTTTGATTCACCAATTGTGAGGGGCAATGGATTTGGCCCTCTGTATGTAAAACTATTCAAATTTGTGGAAAAATAAGGAAAATGATGATGACAGTAGGTTGCTTCTAGCATCTCTGAATTAATTGACAAAGGAAAAAACCTGGGTGAAAAATTGTCTGGCTCCAGATGCACATGAACAGTCCAAGGAAGAGGTCTTCAAGCTGTATGTCATGACCACTTTGGGGGTTACATGTCAGATAGCCTACATATCCGATATTTACATTATGATTCAGAACAGTCAGCACCAGAGGGTGTCAGTGGTTAAAGTAAGGCATTAATTGGTAATAAAAAAAAATAGGAACCTGTAACTTTAACTTAGGATGAGGATATGTGGGGGGAACAAATTAACTGAAAGGTGGAGAGAAAGTATTCAGATTAACGAAATTAGGGTAACTCTAACCAAGCAAGTGAAAGACATGTTTGATAAAAACATCAAATCTTTTAAGAAAGAAATTGAAAAGGATATCAGAAAACAGAAAGATCTCCCATGCTTATGGATTGGTAGGGTCAATATAATAAAATCGACCATCTTATTAATAGCAACCTACAGATTAACTACAATTCCCATAAAAGTCCCATCACAAGGTTTTACAGATCTTGAAAGGATAATTTTCAATTTCATATGGAAACACAAAAACTCAGGATAACTAGCGAGTGTGCTGTGGCGCAGCGCTTGGGTGTCTGCCAGCAAAGGGCGTGCCCGCCTGCCTTCTCCCGTCTGAGTTCGAATCCCGTGAGGCTCTCTTGGCGAGTCTCATGGGAAAAAACAAAAAAACAAACCTCAGGATAACTAAAACAATTCTGAACAATAAAAGAACTACTGGAGGTATCACCAACCTCCAACCTCAGTTTGTACAATAGAGCTATAGTAATAAAAACAGCATGATATTTACACAAAACAGACACGATAATGAATGGAATCAAACTGAAGACCCAGACACAAATCCACACCCCTATGGACACTTGTTTGGGTTTTGTTGTTGTTGTTCTTTTATAAAGAAGCCAAAACCATACACTGGGGTGGGGGAAGGGAAGACAGCATCTTCAACAAATGGTGCTGATCAAACTGGCTGCAAATAGATCCATACGAATCACCTATGTAAACTCAAGTCCAAATGGATCAAAGACCTAAACATAAAACCAGATACACTGAGGCTGATAAAAGAGAAAGTGGGCAATAGCTTGAACTCACTGGCATAGGAAAATACCTTCCTAACACAACACTGTTAGCACAGGCACTAAGATCAACAATTCCTAAATGGGACCCCATAAAACTGAAAAACTTCTGCATAGCGAAAGATACTGTCATTCGGACAAAGTGTAGCCTACTGAATGGGGAGAATTTTTTTACCAACTACACATCCAATAGAAAATATATATATATTTTCTATTTATATATATATATTTATATATATATATATATAAAGGAATATAGATCAAATAAGATAGGAAGTATGGGGTGAGACAGCTCAGGTTAAAGTTCTCCTTAGGAGCAGCATGGAAACTCTATATAGTAGACTCTTTCTAAAGTATATACATGTATGAAAATGATCTCAATGAAACTGCCTAATAATGGAATGGGAGAGACAGAGTCCCATTTGGCCACCATCTCTTGCCATCAGTGAAGCTTCCAGTACTGGGATTGAGTTACATCTAATTGAGTTGTTGGCCAAAGAGGTTTCATGGGAATCTCCATGCAATCCAGGCCGTTAGAAAACACAGATACAATTCGTTGAACATGGAGAAGTCAAACCAGTGCTTACATACAGCTTTCACTACTACATTCTAGCATGTTTGGTACAGAAAGGTACTCTGCACACTACCTAAATAGAAACATAGCACAGCAAGTGAGCCATGAACCCTATGATCTACAATGGTATCCCTTCCTACAAGATTTGCTAGGGCCATGGTGGTACAAAGCTTGTGGGAGGAGCAAACCAACATCTGATTTGACTGAAGGCCCACTCCAGGAAATGGAACCCATACCAGACACTGACCAAGAACCCGAGACTAGATAACACAGGGTCTGAGAGTAAGAACAAATACTAAATGGAAATAAAATAACTCCTAATGACATTCTACTATACTCATAGATCAGTGCCTTGCTCACCTATCATCAGAGAAGCATCTTCCTTTAGCAAATGGGAACAAATAAAGAGACCCACACCTTGACATTATTCAGAGAGTGAAAAACCTTGCCGGTCGGTGGTGGCGCACGCCTTTAATCCCAGCACCTGGGAGGCAGAGGCAGGCGGATTTCTGAGTTTGAGGCCAGCCTGGTCTACCGAGTGAGTTCCAGGACAGCCAGGGCTACACAGAGAAACCCTGTCTCGAAAAAACCAAAAAAAAAAAAAAAAAAAAAAAGAAAAAGAAAAAAGAAAAACCTTGGAACACTCAGCCCTAAATTCCTCAGGGCTCAGGAAACACTGAAGAGGCGGCAGAAAGAGTGTAAGAGCCACAGAGGCTGAAGGACATCAAGAAAACAAGGCCGTCTATCCAAGATGACCAACGCTCACATGAAGTCGCGGATACCGAAGCAGCATGCACAGAGCCTGCATGGCTTTGCACCAGGCCCTTTGTATGTGTATTATGGCTTCCAGATGAATGCTGTTTATGAGATTCCCGAGTATGTGAATGAGTGGTCTGTTGCTTGTACCTTCTCTTGGGCTCTGTTTGTTTTGTCCAATTCCAGTGTATTTGTTTTTGTTTTATCTTATGTTTTATTATTATCCCTTAGATGCCTGTCTGCTTTTTAGTAAGAGATAGAGGGGGAGTAGATCTGCATGGGAGATAAGGTGTGGAGGAACTGGGAGGAGTGAAGGGATGGGAAATGATAATCAGGATATATTACATTAAAAATCTATTTTTAGTAAAAGAAAAAAAAATCAGACCCTTAATACCCAACAATGTGCTACTTGTAAGATATTCACCAGTAAAGTCACACATAAATAGTGAAAGATAAAGAATAAAAATAATATTCCAAACAAACGGGAATCTAGAATAAACAGAAACAGCTGTACTTTTTTACATCAGAAAGGGCTGACTTGAAAGAAAAATACCATAAGAGGGTTGTTACTGTATATAAAAACCAATCAACTGTGTATGAAAATGTAATGATTACAATACTGCATACATGGTAGGAGACCTGAGTTTATAAAACTAACACTGTTTGACCAAAACTGAAAGGGAGGGTTCCAATACAGTAGGAAAAGAAATATCAGCACAACAATTTCATTAATGGACCAATCATCAAGACTGAAAGAAAACAAAAGTTAAAACTATATTACAGGTCAAATGGATCTAATGAACATTTACAGAAACTTCTACTCAACCATTACTACATCTGCATTATATATTTCTCAAGAATGAACTATATTTCAATATATAAAACACAAATTAAAAAATATTGAAGTCCTTTTCTTGATTACAAAGGAATGAAATTGAATCAATCGCAAAAGAATTCTTAGGAGTTACACAGACACATAGAGTGTGAGTAATATATTTCCAAAGTGAGCAGATTATAGAGAAAGTCAGAAAGGAAATTTAAAGTTTTTCTGGATAAGTGGCAGTAGAAATACAACAGACTAACGTTTGTGAGATACAGCAAAGGAAGTATCAAGAGGAAATACATGTAATATAGAAAAAGAGCAAGCCAAAATCTCGATACTTGTAACTTGCCAAATTTAAACCAAGAGAACATGAAAAAATATGAACAGGCCAAAAATATTTATTCACTATAGTATCCTTGAAAAAATAGCATTGAAGAATTGCTTTAGAACACAATTATGGTATGCATGATAAAATGCACACCCAGCATCACACTTAATGGGGAAAACTAAAACTATAATTTAAGAGGAGAGAAGGGGTATTTACTCTCACTACTTTTATTCAGTACTCTGCCAGAAATTGTAGCCAGTGCAAAGAGACCAAAGAATGAAAAGGTATTAACAATAGCACAGATTGGGGAGAGGTTCATCAATAGACAGTTCTAAAGGAAGAAACACAAATGATCAGTAAATCTTTGAAAATCTTTCAAAATTGTTAGTCATTGGGAAATGTAAATTAGAATCAGCAGTAAGAGGCAAATGGATCTTTGTGAATTCCAGGCTAGACAGGGCCACATAGTGAGGGCCTCTCTTAAAATAAAAACAAATAAAATCTTACTACACTGAAGCTGGATGTCATGGTATACAATTATAATCCAGTATTCTGGAATATTTAGAGATCAAGGCCTGCATAGGATAACAGCAAGTTCAGGGCCAGCCTGTACTACATGAGACCCTGCATCAAAAACAAAATAACTACACTGGTATTCCATCTCACCCCAGTCAATGAGCACACCCCAGTCAGTGGGCATACCTCAGGGAGACAAAGAATAAACTATGACAAAGATGTATAGAAAAAGGAATCTTTGCCTATTGTTGATGGGATGTACACTCAAACAGTCACTATGGAAATTAGTATAGAGGGTTCTCATAATTTTGTTGTTGTTGTTGTTGTTTTTCGAGACAGGGTTTCTCTTTATAGCCCTGGCTGTCCTGGAACTCACTTTGTAGACCAGGCTGGCCTTGAACTTAGAAATCTGCCTGCCTCTGCCTCCCAAGTGCTGGGATTAAAGGTGTGCGCCACCACTGTCCAGCAGGTTCTCACAAATTAAAAGAAGAGCTGCAATATAATCTAGCAATAACACTACTGGGCATACATCCAAGAGATTCTATGTCTACAAACAGAATACCACAGAAATACTAGGTCTGTATTTATAGTCACACTCTTCACTTGGCTGAGTCATGGAATCACACTGTAAGGGTTCATCAGCAAATGGATAGAGACACCATGGTGTATATACACAACAAAACTACATTCAGGGGTAAAGAAGAATCAAATGGTGACAACTGGAAAAAAAATGATTGGAGCTAGGAATCATTAAGAAAAATAAAACTGAAAAATAAATAACTGCTTATGTTCTCTCACATACTAAATTTTCTTCCCTGGGGGAGACATACATAATATCTACTCCTCCTAAGATCTCAATAACAAACTGAGATATGGCTTCATCAAAAGTTCACACAGAAAAACAATAAATGTATTAGACTTACTTACAGAGCAAGCAGGGGAACAGTTCCTGGTAGGTGCATAGTTGACCTCAAAGCAGCCATACTAGAAGGTTTGCACTCAGCAGGGATAATGGCTTTCCCAAGGCTGTGTAGAAGGAGCTCCTTCCCTTCATCCTCTCCCACCTTAGCCCTTAGCCCCTCCCCCAAGACAACAGTCAGGGAAGATTTGCATACAACCCCACTGGGAGGCTGGTCTGAGAGGCTAGATACTCAGGTAAAGGGTCTAATGACCTTTCTCAACTCTTCTGTGCTGACTTGTTTTTAACATTAGCTCAACACAGGTTAGAGTCATAGATGAAATTGAGAAAATGCCCATTACCAGATTGGCCTTTGGACAAACCTGTGGTGCA
>JANHMN010000016.1:9252692-9314165 GCA_030674055.1 Rhabdomys pumilio
TTCAGTTTGAAGTAGTCATATGACTCAAATAAAAACTAGTTTATTCTCTTTTAATAGCTTAATAATATCTACTTAAATGTTAATTATAGTCATGATGTAACACAATACAAAAGAGAAGGGGGGATGTGGGGATAAGATGGAAGGAGAAGTTTTAAAAGAGAAGATAAATAAAGGAAAGAAAATTTTGTGTACTTTAGGAGGCTGGATTTAGGAAAGCTTTCAGTCTTGGGAAAAGCAGGGATGACAGATATGTATTTACTAGGCTTCTTTGCAAAGCGCATATAGCATGTGAATTCACCTCCTAAGATCCAGTGTCAAAATCAGGTTAAAAGGTGAAAATTTAAAGTTTTCCTGTGGTCATCACTACTTGATTCAGATCAGTGCTTAGGCATCAAAGGTTAATTGGGAGAAGACATCACAGAAAAAAATTAAAGTCATTTATTTGTGTGACTCACTTTTAATTCCCAGCAGAATACAATGGGTAAAAAAACAATTAAGCTCATCTGCCTTGAGTTCTGAAAGAATTCATAAAATGAAGTGCCTCTACTTTCACCCTAACAGAAGTCATCTTGACGTAATTATATAGGGCTCAAATGATATAAAGCACAGAATAGACCACACATTCGAACGTGGTAAGTTGTAAAACAGCCAGACTCTTTTAAAACAGAGAATATCTTTCAGACGGGAATATGTAGACTTGGTGACAGATTTAACATCAGAAGCAAGATGCATGAAAGGAAAATAAGTTCACTAAGATAGAAAATTCTGTTCTATTAAGCATCCACTTAGAAGAAAATAAAATCAAACTATAACTTGAAGAAAATATTTTTAAGTACGTATCTAAATGTAATTAAAATAAAAGACTCAAAGCTCAACAGTAAAAAAAATCTAGAATTTTATTTAAAAATATAAATAGACATTTTACTAAAGAGATTATACAGCTACAACTGAATAGTAAATGACAGGGACTTCACTTTCCCTTTAACAAATGCATATGAGAACCACCATAATATATCTTATATTCCTATCAAAATGTTGCAAATGAAAATCTCATAGCTACAACTGCATAATAAATGACAGGGACTTCACTTTCCCTTTAGAAAATGCATATGAGGACCACCATGATATATCTTATATTCCTATCAAAATGTTGCAAATGAAAACCTCATAGCAGAAAAAGGAGAGCTTGTACAAGAATTGGTCTTCAACCTCTCCATGATTGTTAACCCTACTTCCTTCCATCTTGGGATTACTAATTGGGTTATTTTTGCTTATTTCCTTCAGTCCCTGAGCCTTAAATAGGCTGACTAACTTTGTGAAACAACAGACAGATAATCTGATAGCAAAATCTATTCAGATACATTATCATATGTTAGCTTTGGAGGACCACGAGACTCTAGATGAGGTTGTTTCTCTATCCAGGGTGTTCCTAAGTCCCATCTCCACCTATCCTAAAAGAGGGGGCTTCCACCCCTAGACCAAGCAGAGAGGGGCCACCCAGAACCCCCTCTGTCTGGCGATCTGAATTCTTGCTGAGGCTGTGAGGCTAAGCACTGCAAGGGAATATAAATAAAAGTTAAAAATATGTTTCTGGGTTCCCTGAGGGACAAGCCTGACTACATAGGGGTAGATGTCAAAAATATCCCCTCTCCAGGAAAAAGACATCAGGACGGGTATGGCCCTTATGCCTCACTGGACAACGACAGGAGGACTGGAGCCATTACAATGTCCCCTTTAGTTACTGGAGGTCAGGCCTCTATCCCCGCCTTGGCAAGATTAGAATCGCCACAGCCTTTCTATACTTGGAGAAGGGAGGAGATGTCAGGGGCAGCCCTGCTTTTACACTGAAGACCTAAAATCAGCCATAAGCCTAAAATCAGCAATAGGCCTGACATATATGCCTGCTAACACAAAGACTTGGGTCTCTATGGAAAAACACTGAAACAGAGGGCTATAAATTATTGTAAACAAGCAGCTTTTGTTGAAATCTACCAGCCTGAGTAGTCATAAACCTTGTAAATAGGCAGCCTTTGGCAGATAGTACTAAATTAGATTATGACAAGGGAATCATAGGAAGAGTCATAGTGACCTGACCCCTGAACCTTCACCCAGATGATACCCTGTTCTAAAAGATATCTGTACTCCCCCTGAACATCTATGTTCCTGTGTCATCCACTTCCCCACATTTTGCATTTTTGTGTTTCTAACCCCTGTGTTAAAAAGTAAAAATTATGATTTGATAAAACAAACAAACAAACAAACAAACAAATTAACACACAGTGTACCCCTAGTTCTGCTGACTTAGTTCCTGACAATCTATTTCTTGTTCTCAGAAATACTTTGAATTATAAAACGTTATTGTGGTTTGTGTTAGTATGCTGGGTAAAATAATTTTTTGTTGATCTTATTTTGAACTTCTAGGTTTGTGGTTAGTTGAAATGTCCTTCAACATAACTATAGGTCATATTTACTTTCATATTGTGGAATGCTGGTTAATCTGTTGAACATTTTAAAGAACTGGATTCCTTTTTGAGAGTGTCATATATGAACACTGTATTTGCCTAGCTTTCCCCTTTCTCTCCTTTCTCCCACTCTTCCCAACCCCCCTATACTTTTTGGATACATTTTGTTGTTTGGTTATCGCTTGTATATGTATGTATATATGTATACATGTATGGGTATATATGTTTATACAAATATTGATAAATAAAGGAAAAAATCCTTTCTTTGGCAAAAAAAAATCTATAGCCACAGAAAAAGAAACAGAAATATATCATAAGGTGATAATAATTATATTTCCCAAAAGAACAAAAAAAAAAAAAAAAAAAGAAAGAAAAGAAAAAAAAAGAAAATCTCATAGCTATACTAAATGCTGGAAAGTCTTTAGAACATGCTGGGAGGGCTGTAAATGGTGGTTACAGGAAGTCTTTTGGTGTACTGTTTTGTGAAACAAACAAGTAATTATCATATGTTTTAATGATTTGCTGCTGGACATTTATTCTAGAAATATTGGGACTTAGGCAGTACTCAGGAATTTACAACCTCAAATTTAGATTAACTGTGGTAAGCTTCCCTAGTAGGAGGTAACCTGTGGTTCAGCCATGCATGGAATGTCATTCAGCAAATAAGAGGAGAGCTGTGCTGTGTGAGAACCTGGCTATGCGAGTTTACATCCTATGTGTGTATACTGTCTCTACAATAGCAAGTGATGCAAATTGATAACAGATGAGTATAGCCAGAGCTGTGGAGACTGAAGTGGGAGGAAGGAGTATATGAATGGAAGGATGGTAGCTCAAAGGATCTCATGCAATGGAAAGGCTCTGTATCTTCAGTGTCAGAATGTTAGTACAAGAGTGTGCACCTGCACTGCAGCTGCACAGAAACACACACACACACACACATACACACACACACCTGAGAATGATGAACAATCTATCATCAAGGCCAGTGTCTTCTCCCAGACACATCAGCCTCTTAGCTACGAGATGATAGCAAGAACTTTGGTAATCGCTTCAAGGATAAAAATGAGCCTGCCTTGATTTCAGCTGAGAAGTTTGGAGTTAACTCACTTGAGGCAGTGTCTCGATGAAGGGGTGGATGTTGGCCTCCTTGGCCGCCCTCACAATCTCATCATGAGACACGACCCGGCTGTTGTCTCCGTAGGCGATATTCTCGGCGATGCTGTAGTCAAACAGGATGGGCTCCTGGGACACAATGCCAAGTTGAGCTCGGAGCCACTGGACATTGAGTTTCTTTGCTTCTTGACCATCTAAGAGCTTAGAAACAAAAATGCACAAACTATTAAAGTTTTAAAATAAAAGGGAAACAATCCTAAATAGCAAGTGGCTGAAATGAGAAAAAGGACAGCTGTCAGGAGCAACCTTGCTTATACACTGAAGGCCTAAAATCAGCCATAGGCCTAAGTCAGACATACATACCTACTAACACAAAGTCTTGGTCTCTGTGGGCAAACACTGACCCTAGAACAGATAGCTATAGACCTTGTAGACAAGTAGCCTTAGTGGAAAATTACCAAGAACAAGCAGTCATAGACCTTATGGATAGATAGCCTTGGTGGAAAGTGCCAGCTTAGATAAGAATAAATGAATCACTATGACTAGACAGTCATAGTTACCTGTTCCCTGCTTCTTTGCCCAGACAACACTTTGTTCTAGAAGATATCTGTACTCCCCCTGAGAACACCTACGCTCCTGTGTCATCCCATTCCCCACATCCTGCCTCTATGTATATATAACCCCTGTGTGAAAAAATTAAAATACTGGTTTGATCAGACTATAGCCAAGCCATGGTCCTTTGCGTTTGCCTGTTCCCCCATTTTCTCTTTCAGGTGATCCCCCCGGACCCTGTTCACCACCCTGCTGGATGAGGCAGACAGCTAAAGTGTGTACCCGAAGCTGTGGAATGTCAAGCCTCATGTCTAATGTCAACATGCTGAAGAAGATCGTGGTTAGCATAGAGACTCTTATGACAAGCCTCTCTTGCTGTGGTTCAGATGAAACATATTTGGTCATGTCTTTCAACATGTCTTTTGTCTCTATCTGCCCTCCACCAGGCATTCGTGCCATCTGTTTTTAGGAAGTCTGGTCTGTATCATAATGTGACACTCAGATCTGCTGTCCCTAGAATGACCTTGACTCTCCTTGCTCTCATGTATATGTCTGCACAAGCATGTGCTAGAAGTTGATGCTGAGTATCATCCTCAATCAGTTTTCCACCTTATTTTTGAGCCAGGGTCCCTCCCTGAACATAAAACTCACAAATTTAGCTAGGATGGCTAGCCGGTGAGCACCAGAGGTTTGCTTGTCTCTGTCTCTCTTGGGGGGATTATAGACAAACACCTCTATGTCAGACTTTTTATATTTATTTTTTTGCATACAATATATTTTGATTATATTCTTTTCCTTACCGAATTCCTCAAAGCCTCCCAGTCTCCCTAGGTCTCATTCATGATCTCTCTCTCCAAAGACTAACAAGCAAGAAAAAAAATCAAAACATGCATCAATAAAAAACAAAAAGTGCATATATGAAAAACCAGAAAACCATGGAACCTGTTTTGTGTTGGCCAAGTACATCTGGGCATGAGGTTGGTTCTAGAGCTTGAACATGGGTGCTCGTGCTTGAATAGCAAGCACTGTGCCAACTGAGCTGTCTCTCCAGTCCCACCTTCTACATGTTGACTAGATCAGGTAGAGACAGATCTTCACTTGAGGAAGCAGCTAGGTGCCATAAATTTATGATAAAAAACCAAATGTGCATAAACTGGAATTAGAGAGTCAATATCAGAGAGCCTAGAGCTAAGGGTTAGAGAAGACTAGACAAAGCAGAGGGTAGTGGGGTAAAAATAAGCAGGACATGCCTATTCTGAGAGTCTCTGTGGTTGATGTGGGGTTTATTCTTCTCTCTCTGAGAGCTGCTAGTCTTCAACTTCCCCCTCTTCTTCTTTCCCACAACACAGAGTAATAATTTAGTGGAAAGCAAAGAAGAAATCCATGGAACGTGAAGAGCTACCGAGAGCAGAGCCTTCAGAAGAATGAGTTCTGCTGTTACTTTGTTACTGTTTTATTTCTTTTACTGTGAGTGAAGGGTGTGGTCACAGCTTCCTACCTCCAGGAACTAGCTCAGTTTTGTTTTACAAAGATTTCCTGACCCAAAGCTCTGGCAGCAGCACACTTCTCTATTGAAAGCCATGCTAGTACCAGGAACCCCAGGTAAGACATTGCTGCTCCCCTTCCCCCAACCTCCGTCACAGCTGTCTTCATGGGAATCAGCAAATGAGACTTATCCTAAGTACTGCCATTTTGTTTTTAGACTCCATTTTGAACATAAGGTGAAATTAAACTCAAGTTCCCAGGCTCTGGAGGGGCTGAAGACTTCCCAGATGGCTAGCCAACTTCCTTCTTAGTCTTCCTTTGTTCCAGAAAACATAATGATTATTCCTAGCGGCAAAAGAACAAATGATTCTGACTGATGAAAATTGTAACTGTGTCCTATGGGTTTTGTGATTATTATTATTATTATTATTATTATTATTATTATTGTTATTATTATTATTATTATTTTATTTGCTTAAATAGTTACTAAGATGAGTATTTGGGGATGCAGTCAGCTCCCAAGTCTGTGCTGTTGTCCCTAACCTGTAAATTTATGCAGCCTAATTCAAATAAAGATTTTGCTTTGCATGTACTCTTGTGCCTACTTGGGTTGTTTTGGATGTTTAAACCTAAACAGTTTCCAACAGCACTCCCACCACCTCAGCCCCATATACAGGCCCTCAACTTCAGCAGAAGCCCTTGGCTCTACAAAAGGCCAAACCAGTACCTAGAACACCAGAGACCTGAAAACTCAGAGGCCATGCTGGTACCATAAACCCCAGAAGCTCCTTGTTCTACCAGAGGCAACCCCTATTACCTGGAACCCCAGAGGCCATGACAGTTCCCAGAATCACAGAACCACAGAAGCAATGCTGACACCTAAAATCCCAGAGGTCCCACAGGCCACCAAAACCCCAGTGGAGACACACTACTGGACCTGAGGACTTTCCTGTCACCAGAACCACAGGCTACTCAAGCCAGAAGATCAGCGAGGAAACAGAAACCAATGGAAAAAGCATATACCCAACAAAGATAACCTCAGAAATTGACACCTAAATCTATAATTACTCCTAACCCTAATGCCTATAGGCTGGTGTGTGAACACAGTTAAGAGCAACCAGGGCAATATGGCATCACCAGAACCTAGCTATCTTACTATATCAAGTGTGAGAGAAAAGAGTCTTTTAATTGGACAAAAAGGGGGAAGTGTGAGAGAAAAGATCTTTTAATTGGACAAAAAGGGGAAATGTGAGAGAAAAGAGTCTTTTAATTGGACAAAAAGGGGGAAATGTTGTGGATAGCCCTAGCCTCTTGTTGTTATGGTAATTCCACTCCTGGGAGGGGCTACGGAGGAAGAGTGAATCTTGTGACCCTTCTGTCCAATTGAATTTGTTAAATAAAGGCTAGAACCAGTGATTGGGCAGTAGAAGAGAAGTGGGAGGAGCCGGAGGAGTGGGAGGAGCCGGAAGAGCTGTTGGAACAGTCGGAGCAGTTGGAGGAAGGACAAAAGAAGGAGAAGAGCATGGCTGGGGAAACTTCGGGTTGTAAGAGATCTCATAGCTGGGGTATAGAGTAGTGCAATGGTAAATCTGCCCAATCTAGGCTTGCAGTTTATAATCATAAATAATGAGTTGTGTTTTCTTTGACAGGATTTGCTTGGGTCGGAGATTTACCGCAACAATCAAGTCCTGGATATTCTACCCCAGCTGAAGCACTAGAAAATGACCTTGAAACCAACTTTGTGGAGATGATAGAGGTCCTTAAAGTGGAAATAAATAAATACATTAAAGAAATTCAGGAAAAGCTGGGTGGTGGTGGCACATGCCTTTGATCTCAGCACTTGAGAGGCAGAGGCAGGTGGATCTAGAGTCTGAGGCCAGTCTGGTCTACAGAGTGAGTTCTAGGACAGCCAGGTCTACAATCAAACAAGTGGAAGAAATGAATAAATTCCTTTAAAAAAGTCAAGAAAAAATTCAAAATCTGAAAATGGAAATGGAAGCAACAAAGAAAACAGAAACTGAGGGAATCTAGGAGATGGAAAATTCAGGTAAGTGAACAGGAAGTACAGACACAAGCATCATCAACAGAATACAAGAGATAGAAGATAGAATCTGAAGTATAGAAGATACACTAGAAGAAACTGATACATTGGTAAAAAAAAATGTTAAATCTAAAAAAATTCATAACATAGAACCTCCAGGAAATCTGGAACACTATGAAAAGATGAAACATAAGAAGAATAGGAATAGAAGGGGAAGAGTTCCACCTTAAAGATTCAGAAATATTTTAAACAAAATCATTGAAGAAAATTTTCCTAAGGGTAAGAAGAACATACATATAAAAGTACAAGAAACTTACAGAATACCAAATAAGGACCAGAAAAGAAAGTCCCCCTACTTCATAATAATCAAAACACTAAATATCTAGAACAAAGGAAAACTATTAAAAGTGGCAAGGAAAAAGGCCAAAAACGTAAAGGAAGACCTATAAAATTACACCTGACTTCTCAACAGACAGAGGTTCTAAAAACCAGAAGGGCTTGGGCAGATATTGTCTTACTCAGGGTTACTATTCCTACACAAACATCATGACCGTGAAGCAAGTTGGGGAAGAAAGGGTTTATTTAGCTTACACTTCCACACTGGTGTTCATTACCAAAGGAAGTCAGGACTGGAACTCAAGCAAGTCAGGAAACAGGAGCTGATGCAAAGGCCATGGAGGGATGTTACTTACTGGCTTGCTTCCCCTGGCTTGCTCAGCTTGCTTTCTTATAGAACCCAGGACTACCAACTCAGGGATGGCACCACCCAAAATGGGCCCTCTCCCCTTGATCACTAATTGAGGAAATGCCTTACAGATGGATCTCAGGGAGGCATTTCCTAAACTGAAGCTTCTTTCTCTGTGATAACTCCAGCTGACAAAAAAAAAAAAACAAAAACTTGATAACTCAAGTTGACACACAAAACCAGCCAGTACAGATGTCTTGAAGACCATAAGAAGCCACGGATGCCAGCACAGACTACTATACCCAACAAACTTTCAATCATTATAGATGAGGAAAACAAGATATTTCATAATAAAGTCAAATTGAAACAACATCTATCCACAAATCTAATCCTACAGAATGCTATAGAAGGAAAACTCCATCCCAAAGGGGCTAACTATACACAGAAAATATATAATCTTATATCAGCAAAGCCAAAAGAAAAGAAACACACACACACACCCCACCATCACCACCAATGACAACAACAACAACAAAATAGCAGGAATTAACAATAAAAGAAATCAGTAGCCCTCCTATGTAATAACATACGACAGATGGGATGAGAAATGAGAAAGAAGATATGGAAGCAACACCCTTCACAATAGCCACAAATTAAATATATATGTATATATATATGGGGTAACTGTAACAACAAAATGAAAGACCTGTATGATGAGAATTTCAAAACTTTGAAGAAAGAAACTGAAGAAATTGGAGGATGGAAAGATCCCTTGTGTTTATGGGTGGCTAGGATTAACATAGTAAAAATGGCCATCTTACAAAGAGAAATCTACAAATTCAACACAACACAATTCTTTACTGACCTTGAAAGAACAATATTCAACTTCACATGGAAAAAAACAAAACAAAAACTAAATCCAGGCTAGCTAAAACAGTCCACTGAAAGAACTTCCAGAGGTATCAACATTTCTGATTTCAAGATGTAATACAGAGCTATAGTAAACAACATAACAAAGGAAAACAAGTGGTACTGGCATAAAAACACACCTATGGACACCAGCTTTGTGATTAAAAAAAACCCCAGAATTGTACAATGAAAACAAGAAGCATCTTCAACAAATGGTTTTGGTCTAACTAGATGTCAGTCTGTAGAAAAATGCAAACAGATTAATATTCATCACCCTGCATAAAATTAAATTTCAAGTGGATCAAAGACCTCAACATAAAACCAGATACACTGAACCTGATAGAACAGAAAATGGGAAATAGCCTTGGATGCATTGACAAAAGAGACAAATTTCTGAACAGTACACTAATATAGCACAGGCACTAAAATCAACAACTACAAAATGAAACCTCATGAAACTGAAAAGTTTCTGTAGGGCAAAAGATACAATTAATAGGACAGAATGGGATATGGAGCAAGGGGAACACTCCTCCATGCTGCTGGGAGTGCAAACTTATACAACGACTTTGGAAATTATTATGGAAGTTTTTCAGAAAATTGGGAATTGAGCTACCCAAAGATTCAGCTATACTATTCCTGGGCATAAACCCAAAAAATGTTCCATCCTACCACAAGGATACTTGCTCAACTATGTTCATAGTAGCTTTATTCATGATTGCCAGAAACTGAAAACAACCCAGATGTTCCTCAACTGAAGAGCAGATAAAGAAGAATGGTACATTTTCACAGTGGAGTATTACTCAGCTGTTAAAAAAGGTTGCAGGCCCCAATACTAAGGAGGTGGAAGTGGGCAGATCTCTGTGAGTTTGAGGACAGCCTGGTCTACAGAACGAGTTCCAGGACAACTAGAGCTACATAGAAATTCATTGTTTTAGAAATCAAAACAAACAAACAAACAAACAAACAAAAAAGCAGGCAAATGGATGGAATGCAAAAAGATCATCTTGATGAGGTGACCCAGGCCCAGAAAAATGTATTCACTTACAAATGGATATTAGCTGCAAAGAGTAATCAATTGTGTTACAATCCATAGACCCAGCGAAGCTAAGTAACAAGGAGGGTTTAAGCAGGGAGGCATGAATTTCCCTGGAAAAGAGAAATAGAGATTTCAAGTGAACTGGCTGTAGGTGGGGACAGGAACAGGAGGGATCAGTCATCAGACAGATGGAGGGAGAGAATTCTTGGAGAGATGACTGAAATTGAAGGCTTTTTCTAGGTCAGGGTAGAAACCTAGTGCAATGGAAACTCCCAGGAATGTACTAGGGTGAGCCTAGCTAAGATCCTAGCAACAATGGAATACAGAGCCTGAATGGGCCATCTCCTATAACCAGACAAGACTTCCAGTGGAGGGACTGGAACACCAACCCAGCCACAAAACCGTCCACCAGCAATTTGTGGTGAGGTAAAGATGGCTCAGAAATTGGGTGAGTGGTCAAGCAATGACTGATCCAGCTTGAGACCTAGGCCATGAGAGGGAGCCCAGACATGACACTGCCTAGAAGGCCAGGACCTAGAGACTGGATAGTCCAGAGACCTGGGATTGAAACAAATATGACTGGCCCTTACCAAAAAAGTTAATGAAATGATTCCTAATGCTGTTGGGTTATACTCATAGATTGGTGTCTAGCCCAACTGTGTTAGAGAGGCTTCATCCAGCAATTGATGGAAACAGTTGCAGAGATACACAGCCAAACATTAGGTAGAGCTTGAGAACCCTAGGGGAAAGGGGAAGAAAGGAGTGAGGAGCCAGAGGTGTCAAGGACATGACAAGAATACCCACAGAATCAGCTAACCAAGTATTGTAGGGGCTCACAGAGACTGAACCAAAACCAGGGAACCTGCCTGGGTTTGACCTAGGTCCTTCGTACATAAGTTATGGTTGTATAGCTTAGTCTTCTTGTGGGACAGCCCAAGTATGAGCTTGGGCTGTGTCTGACTCTTTGCTTGCTTTGCAAACCCTTTTCTTCTACTGTGTTGCCCTGTCCAGCCTCGATATGAGAAATGCCACCTACTTTATTAGGACTTGGCACACCATGTTTGGCTGATATCACCAAGAGACCTGCCCTTTTCTGAAGAGAAAGTGAGAAAGAGAAGTTTGGGAATAGATAGGAGGCATAGGGGAGGGACTGAGAGGGGAAAAAGGAGAAGAAACAGCCTTTGGGATGTAACGTATGAGAGAACAAACAAATAAATAAATAAATTGTACCTGGACAAAAGACCTACTGGCTACCAGAGATCAATCCTACATTGTACTTTAGTGCAATACTTTGTGATATTCTGCCTGAGTGGCCTGTATATTTATTTGACACAGGTGCCACTTTAAAGTTTACAGGCTATGGTTATTGCACCAGGTAGGGTTTTGGACCTTCACTCAACCATTAGTCTGATCACATAAAATACATCTGTGAATTGATTTACTAAGAAAGTGTGCTTACCACTGATCCAGCCATGGGGTCGTAGAAGCGCTCGAGCAGCTGGACCACTGTGCTCTTCCCGCAGCCACTGCTGCCCACGAGGGCCAGCGTCTGGCCCTTCTTCACCTCGAGGCTCAGCCCCTGAAGTACTGGCACATTGGCCCGGGTGGGATAGTTGAACACGACTTCATTAAACGTCACACTTCCTTCAAACTTATCCTGAAAGTTTTTTTTACAATTTTTTTGCTTTTATTAAATTGGTCTCACAGTCATAGGAAACAAAAGTACTATTTCAAGGAAACTTTTCCAAAACCAGTAACAGTGAAACATGCAGTGCCTATTTGTGCTTGCACACGTTAACATGGTTAGCAAGTTCATTATGATAGGCAATGAAGATGTAAGTATTGATTAGACAGACAGTCACAACAAAGACAGGCTATCAGAACTCAAGTGTCTGATTTGTGCAAGGCTAATACTGAGTCAAGGGCTCCAAGGCTCAAGAGAAGCCTCAGCAGTGTCTAAAATTGAATTGCTAACTGTGTCGGCATGACTGAATTATATTGCATAGACCTCCATGTAGAAATGACTAAGCTATTGTCAAAATCAGCTTCTTTCAGTATATCTCCATTTTTCTTTTCCGAAGTTGTGTTTAATTTTTTAAATGACAAAAAGTTGTTCAGATGTTAGCCACATAAATATCACAATGAATCTAAGTATGTGATCATGCCATTGTGATGAAAAGAAAACCTTTAGGACAGAGCTCAGCCATCTAGCCCAAAGAACACTTACAGGCCACAGCCCTCCTCCACTGTAGCTGTCAATCAGAGGTTGTCTTTCAAACAGGCTGAACAAGTACGCTGCAGACAGCTTGGCTTTTGCATAGTCTGGGGCAAATGAACTGGCGTGTCCTAGAGCCACCGCACCAAGCACAATTGCTGAAAATACCCTGGATAGAGGTAGAGGGGTTTGAATTAGCTCCACAGTGTTCAAAGTCCAAAGGCAAACTTTTAACTAACATTTACATAGTTCTTCAATTGTCATTTCCCCAAGCCCACATTCATCACTGTGAGATTCCAGTAACTATAGCAACAAGAATTTAGAGGGGAGGCAAGACCCACTGTCTCAGTCTGGTTCTCTCTGTTCACCTTCTGGCAGTGGGGCTCCCGTTCTGAGTTGGCGTGGGCTTCCAAAGGTTTTCATTTTCCCAAAATGGCTTTCAATTGAATCTGATTTGTGATCTCAACTCATTTTAGTTGCCATATATACCCTTCTTAACCCTGAAAAAACGGAAGCCCAAAGTACCTAAGAGGCTCAACGAGTGGCCCGAGCAAAGGGCAGCCCCCATAATAAATAATGCAGGCAACACTGGGTGTCCACATGTGTGAGACAAACACTTGACCCTGACTCTTCCCAGTTAGCAAAAAGAGAAGATCTGCCGGACTTTGGGCAGACTTCACATCGCATTGTCAGGACCATGGTTTAGTTATAGAAACTAAACAAGTGATTTAACCCCACCCTGAATTGGTCCACTATTTCCAACAACTTCCTAACGCCATAGTTTTCTCTGCTTGTTTCTGTCCTGAAAAGGCTCACATACACAGCTAACTTCATGCTTTGCAATCAGTGTCACAAGCTTGGTGAACTTTAGATCACTGGAATGCGAAAACTCTGCTTAGTGTGGTGACAAGGTCAGATTTCTGTGCCTACCAGTGTAACAGCTCCAGGAAACTGAACTTCCTGATCTCATTTTGGACAGTTGATTTTTTTTTTTCCATGCCATGCTTTTGCATAAGCCTATTAAAACTCTATTATAGGATTAGTATAAAATAATCTTGATATTTTCAAAGCTACTTACAGAATGACATCTTTGAAGCGCATATGTCCATTCACAATTAGGTAAGCACCAAATCGAAAACAGCCAGCATAAGAAAAATACATGAATGCTTGTGAGATGCTAAAAGTAATGCCATAGACGTGTGCCTTCCGCACTGAATTCCTGAAAAGCACATTCATTTATTCAAAATTAATATTTATAGACATTATTCAGCTTCTCTTTCCCCCTGTGTAGCTGAAAGAGCACAGCTTAGCCTGGTCAACTTGAGCTAAACTCCTGCCTTAAAGGATAATAGGTTAAGTAGGTAATTCAGTGGATTTCTGACCAACACAATGAAATAGTCTCTATTATGAAAAGTTATTTTGAGAATTAAATGCAGCAAATAACATGAATAGCTATCTTAGTACCTAGCACATGGTGGATGTTCAAATGATAACTAGTATTGTACATTACTTAATAATTCATATATTCAAATCATATTATATAATAATTGTATTAAAAATATATAGGATAACACTGGAATTATCTGAACATGACATATTATTACAGGTCCTGAAACAACTATTCTCACATGTTAAAACTCATTTCAGTTTCACAAAAGTTGGATAATTTGCATAAATATACACCAGAGGTTCTCCATGCTAAATCCTGCTTGGAGGATCTAGCTTTTAATCTAATTATTTCTAATTAGAACTGTAGTGATAGTTTATTAGATTTCTAAATCCATTCACACTAATTTCTTTACTCTCAATCCAGGAGTTATTGGGCAAAGAAAATTCATTGTATTGGTCATTTGGGTGGCATTGTGGTGTGTATGCTTGTGTGTACTGCGTACTGTGATCATGATGTTATGTTGACTTGGGAGGTATCACTTATATACTGTCAAATACTGTGACTATGATGTTACACTTAACATTATGAAGCCATTTTCAGTCTTTAAATTATGATCACATTAATATATTTTTTAGGTTTTCATTCTTTGGGGTTCTAATTTTTCCATAAAGTAATGAGGAAATGGTACACAGTTAAATTAACCTACATACTAAGGAAAACAAAAGTTTGGACAACTCCTTCAGAGAACGCTCATCCTAGGCCTCCCAGCTGGCTTCCTCTCCAATGACTGAATTATCACACAGCTCTCAGTAACTCTCCGCCCTCAAAGACCTAATCTTACTATGTCCACAACAGAAATGAAATCCTGGAACTTGATAAGATAATTATTAGACAAGGGTCATTATCATTGTTCTGAGCAGAAACGTCTAATGCTCTTAGAAAACAGTAGCACAGCTGTAGGAGGAGCTAAGGTGGGAAGAATAAGGAGAGGAAGAGGAGAAGGAAGAGGAGGAGCTAGGAGAGAGGAGAGAGGACGAGAGAGGGGAACATGGAGGCAGATGTCCATATGTCCCTAGCAGTCAAAGGTAGTTGGTATATCTAGGTTGGGTATTGGGTTAAACTTCTGATTGTATGGGCATCTTTTTATTGATCATTACCAAATATATAAAGCCTTTGACTACTAGGGACACATGGACATCTGCCTCCATGTTCCCCTCTCTCGTCCTCTCTCCTAGCTCCTCCTCTTCCTTCTCCTCTTCCTCTCTTTACTCCTCCTCTTCCTCTCCTTACTCCTCTTACCTTAGCTCCTCCTACACACAGCCCCAGGAAAGCAGTAGGTATGCAGCAATTGTACGTTTATTACCTGTAAGGCCCATGCAATTTCTCAACATACATTGACTCAAATTTTCTTTCTTGGGTCAACGATACAACAGTCCGAATATTTTCTATTGCCTCTGTTGCAATCTATAACAGAAAGGTCTTCATTAGCAGTGCTACTTTTATTTCTGAAATGAAAAATAACTATCAGATGTACTGTCAGTGTTAAGTAAATATGTCTTAGATTTATTCCAATAAAATCAAAAGGCAGACTATGTTCTTTCAGACTAGATCTCTAACAAAACCAGCCTTGGGATTGTGCACAGTAGAGTAGCTAAGTCTCTGGGTGCTCATGGAAGCTTACACCTGAGGCCCAGAGTGGAACATAAAGCCCTGCCATCAGGCAGTCACATGACCGACTTCCACCACAGCCCTTTAGTGACCTTGCTCTCTCTATAGGGTAGAGTCTAGAAGACACCATTAAGTAATGGTTTCTAGAGATCATTGGAAATGATGGCCATTTTCACCCTGGGCACACCCTTGCTTAAACAAGCTGTCTGCCCACAAGCAGGAGACATCACCTGGAAATGAACTGACCCTGCTTTATATTGCTATTTAAATGAAGGCAGCATGCCCAATCCTGGTTAATCAGACTTGGTTTCCTAGAGCTGGAAGAAGTAGCTGTTGGAAGGCCCTGTGTATTTAGGGGGGTAGCCATCATTTGGGGAGCAGATATGAGTGCAGATGGTTCAAGAGTAAGACAAATATGCAGAGAAGCTTAAAGAGAGTATAGCCTGTGGACTCAGGTGGCAGAGAGACTCAGAGATAATACAGTCTGTGGGTCTAAGAGACAGAGGTACATGTACAAAGAGACCCAGAGGCAATATAGTCTGTGGGTTAATAGACAGAGGCACATGTACAGAGAGACTCAGAGACAATACAGCCTGTAGGTCTAAGAGACAGAGACATATTAACAGAGAGACTGAGAGACAATACAGCCTGTAGGTCTAAGAGACAGAGTCAGAGAGACTGAGAGACAATACAGCCTGTAGGTCTAAGAGACAGACCACCCTTTGAGTATTGACTGTGATTAGCAATTAAGTGTAAATCACACCAACACCAGGAATATCAGATGTTAAATTTTGTTTTCTTCGTTTCATCAGCTTCAACACTTGTAATCCAGCTTCCCATTGTAAGTAGGTGTAAGGTATTTTTTATGTTAAGCTAAAAAACTCTATCTTTAAACAGTAATAATAATCTAACAGATAGTAGAAGCAGCCAAAATGTTGTCACATTGAAGGACACAGTTTCCTTTAGCCTGAGGACAGCCCTGTAGGGTAGTGTAACTCCTGTTTTCACAGATGAGGAAATAAGGTGCAGAGGGAGTTCCCCACAGGCCTGAAGCCTCAGAATTAACTCGGAGCATGTGGACTGCCAGGCCACCTGATGCCAAGTCTGCTCTTAGCCAATTGCACTGGCCGCTCTGTCTATTTTGAGATTTTTTTTTTTTTTTTTTTGCATAGGGAGAAACCAGTTGTAAACAAGTTTACCATTAACCCTTGATTTTCTGGTCATAAATTAACTTTGTAGTCTAGTTCTGATACACAGGCTCCTGAGCTCAGGAAATGGGAACTAGTCAAGATGATCACGATATAAATTTGTCATTTGGATCACAAAGGACAGTCTGGCGGAACCAATTAGTAGACTGTGCACATAGTAGTGTTATATTAAGAGGATTATATTACAAGTATAAATGTGATTTATAGTTATATTCTTATTTTGCCATCTGCCTTCCAGTGCCCAGGGACAAATACTCGTATTTACAAAGTGTCCTTGGAAAATTGAAATGAGAGTATTCCAATTCTTAATATATTTTATTCATTAATAAAAATTTGTACCCAAGTGAAAGATTATATCCTTTTGAGCAAGCGATGGGGAGGAGCCTATCCAGGCTCCCATTCCCTTCTTTGAGCCCAGTTTTACTATGCTGCTCCACGGGGTAGACTCAAGTTAGACCCCACTGGTCCTAAACTAGCAGCAATCCTCCCTCATCTGTCTTCCAAGTACCTTCAAGGATCGTCAACTCCCTATCACACCACACCAGAAACTAAACTCGATTCTCTCACTGACCCAACAGTTTAGAAAACAAAATTGAACCATGATTGGATTGTTGGGGATTAAAATATTTGTAATGCCTCACAGTCTTCAAACCTAACATTAAGCTGCAGCGTAAACCTTTCCTCCGCTGATCCCCAAGATGGCAGCTTTAGGAACTGTATGAAGAAACCTGGACAGCATCATGAATAGCACCTCATTCCACCAAGACAGAAAGACCACTGGAACTGGGAGAGTTCTCTCCAGCATCATATGGTATGAGCAGAAGGACAAGACTGAGAACTGAACATCTTTGTGCTTGAAACACTACTCAATTCTCACTGCCATACTTCTGTCAAATTTTGATAATTTTCATTGCTCTCAAAGTATTAACTCAGTAAAGTCACAGTTACTATGTTGGGCCAATTCAAGATATTCTTATTTGTGTAATTTGCCGAAGGAAAATTTGTCTTTATTATAACCACGTTCTCTTGAGAAATGAGGAAGAATTTCAAGACAGTGGGAGGCAGAACTATTTTTAGGGGGATTTGGCTGGTTGTTTTTGTTGTTGCTGCTATTGTTTTTTAGGCTGTGGTACCCAGAGTGAAGAAAATGATATCCTACACAACCTAAAAATAGTACATAAGAAAATGTTCGGCACCTGGAAACAAGAATGAAGTCCAGGACCCACAACACACACATTGCCAGAGAACTCTGATTCTAGGGCAAGGCCATGCATGGGAGAACGCAAGTGTTTGGGGGAACACTGACCCCCATGGGATGGCAGCCATGGCCACTTACGGGAGGAAGTAGCAGATCTCAGTGGACAGAACTGGTTTACTGGAAACATGTCTCATTACAATCCTAATCTCTGTTTTGTTTTGTGTTTGCTTGTTTTCTTGTTTTATTTTGTGATATTGTATAGCTAAGTAACCTGGAATGGCTTTGAAGTAATGGCAATTCTCTTGCCTCTAACTCTGAGTGATGAGACACCTGGTGGGTGCTAACTTTAACAATAAAAAAAAATCAGAGTAGGGTGGGGACAGGTACAAGGAGTCTTCTGATCTGAGATAATTCGTTTCTATACTCTGCCTTACATTCTTTTCTTTTTTCTTTCTTTCTTTCTTTTTTTTTTTTTTTTTTTTTTGAGACAAGGTTTCTCTGTGTAGCCCTGGCTGTCCTGGAACTCACTCTGTAGACCAGGCTGGCCTCAACCGCAGAAATCTGCCTGCCTCTGCCTCTCAAGTGCTGGGATTAAAGGTGTGAGCCACCATTGCCCAGCTCTGTCTTACATTCTTATCGGTAAAAACAATGACATTTATTCTATCAACGACTGCCGGGAAATGATTCCAAATGCACTTAGGCAGTTTGGAAGATCTTTATAACAAGTTCTGTCTGGAAGCTAGAAATGTCACAGGAACAATATCATTTTTGTTTCCAGGTATTATCAACACAGTAGCACCTTTCTTCGAAGGCTCTGTATTATCAGCTGTAGTGTATAGAATAACATGTCAAATCAAGCCAGGCACATGTACAAGCAGCCCTTCTGTCAGCCGAAGCCCGCTTAGCTCACCTTTCCAGCAGCCTCCATCTCCTTCTTATCTCTCTTGGCATTGCTAGCCAACATTTTCATTTCAACAATTCCTGCTACTGCAATGAATGGAACAACTGATAACAGCAGAAGTGTCAGTTGCCAACCGTAAATAAATGATATAATAATACCCGTTCCAAGGTTGGCTGTGTTCTGTGCAATTAAAGCCAACCTGGTTCCTGTGGCCTGCAAGAGAAAAAGAGTAAGGCAGCTGAGTGAACTTCCAAAGCCGTGGGTTCTAGGCTTGGGCTCCTACTCAGAATGTGAAGATTTCACCCTCTCAACAAACCCACAGCTTGTGCCTAAGCCACAAGGCTCCACACGGTCTGTTTCCATCTCTTCAGCCCACAGAATCACCCACTGTACAGATAAGCTGAGGGACACGAACCTTTCAAAAGGGGAATACAACCACAACCCCAGTCATTTAAGTAACCACTTGGTTTAATTGTGCAGGCAGAAATTTACTCTCTCCTCAAAACCGTGTTACCAAGTATTCACCTCCTTCAAGACCATCAACCACAAAACACTACAGTTGAATTAGTTGTTTGTACAGTTCAGAAAATCATTGTCATAGACATTGCTGTTGACTCTCTGGTGTGCCCCTTCCCTTCTCTTCTCCTGTGAAATCAGTGAACCTTATAGGGCGGGGACCTAAGCTGGCCAGAGAACAGCCTTCTCTTAAGATAGCTATTGGCTCAGACCTGGGTATGTGATTTATGAGCTGTTACAACAAGAGTTATGGAAAGGACTTTCATTTGATGGATGAGATACAGATGTGTGTCCTCTTCAGAGATGGGAAATGAAGAAGCTTCTAGTTCTAATTGCTATTGGTTGCCAACCAGGAAATGAGTCCTACAAAGCCAACACTGAGGAAGCAATTCACCAGACAGACAGAAGGAACCTGGGTCTCTGACGCCTGTACTGAGCCAACAGATCAGTCTACCTGAAGTCTAAACTTCCCCTTGCTGTTTAAGTCAGTTTCAGCTGGATGTTCCGATATTTCCAAGTAAAAGTATCTTTGTAAAACTGTTTTAGGGACTTGTACACTCCAGGCAAGCTCTCCACCACTGAGCTATCCGCCCTGCAACACCCCCCTCCCCACCCGCTCCCCAACCCCAGCTGAAAGCGTCTCAGTAGATGGAGCAATGCCATGCTTGCTTGCTAAAGGAAAAGACTAGCCCAGTGCAGTCTACATACTCCTTGGACTTGCGCAGCGTCTGTGGCGAGTCTTGTAGAAAGTGCACCAGTACTGTTTTTATGGTCATCAAACCAGCTCATATCCTGTGGAATAAAACACGCCTTTAAACTAACTCACAATTAAAAAACCACAAAAATAAAGAACTCTCGAAGTGCTTCAGTGAAGAGAGATACCCAAACTGAGTGTGGGTATTGGAATTCAGAGGAGACCTTCTATACAGAGTGGTGGTCCAGGCACAACCCTGAGCAGCCCACTGCAGACACACTAGGCCTCATGTCCTGACTATTCCCCCATAAAAGAAAGGGGTCCTAGTCAGAGGAAAGGAACAGATTCATCTGCCAAGTCTACCCAAGGCCAGGCTCCTGTGGGTGCTCTGTCTACCAAATTGTCACAGCTTGCACTTGTCATAACTTGTACTGTGGGCACCTCTGCTCCTTAAGGTGACATTTCTCAGTAAGAGACAAGTCTTTTATTGTAAACTATAAACAGGGAAATTAAATGTTGAATTCTTGCTATGCTATTATTTTTGTCGACACAAAGATTTTAAAAGTGTATCTTAGGTTTGATACTAATTACACATACTTATTGGCAGTATCTTTTATTTTCATATAACGTGATTTCTCTCACATAGCAAGAGTTTGGATGGTCTTCCAAAGAAGTCATTCATTCAGATGTGCTAAAACTGTGATGCCTACTGTGTGCCCAGTGTGAACAGAGATATGGCCAACTCGAGCCAACCGGCTCCCTTTAAGATCTTTTCTTTAAAGGTAGGACACGTTGGGCAGTGGTGGCGCACGCCTTTAATCCCAGCACTTGGGAGGCAGAGGCAGGTGGATTTCTGAGTTCGAGGCCAGCCTAGTTTACAGAGTGAGTTCCAGGTTAGCCATGGCTTCAGAGAAACCCTGTCTTGAAAAACCAAAAAAAGAAAAAAAAAAAGAAAAAGTTTACAGAGTAAAGGTAGGACACATGTTTTCACATTTCCCACACCTACCCCAGAACATGAACTTACACAATAAGTAAAGTTTCAATAAATGAACACATAAATTAATGTGAAGACAGGGCACAAGGCAAAACATAATTCGATCTCTAGAATTTGGGAAAACCTAGTTGGAAGGTCCACTGTGTCACATGAACGTGGACGCTACCAACCACCTTCTCAAAGGCACCCTAGAGTCTCCAAAGACTGGCCAGCATCTGCAGAACGCAAAGATCAGATACAGTACTGGAAATGAGTGTACATATGGGGACAGATAGTTGCAGGATAAGCCAAAGAGCCCTTGAAATGTCTGCTCCCAGGAAAACCTTGAGAAGTCCTTGGCTATTTCAGGACTACAGTCACTTGTAGGACCCCAGTCATTCCTTGCCTGGAAGTCTTGGAGGGGAAATCTGAGCCTTAGCTGTTAGCTTGCCAACAACAGCAGGCAGAGTCCTAATCTAAACACCAGGCATATCTTCAATGCACTCACCTGCCTTAGCATTGCTTTAAAGGCCATGGACCGGAGCCTTGTGGTGAGGATCTCTCCAGCTTTTCCGAATGTGAAGCCCTAGGGAAGAGAAAAAGGCTCAGGATTGTTTTGCTTCTCATTAGTGTCCTGACACAACCAAATACACTCACATTGATTTTTACTTTATCTGTATGTTGACTGACTATTCAACCAACAGAAGCCAACTTGAAATGCAGGTGCTGCCGAGTTACTGGGAGGATCGGAACTGTAACACCGAAAGTCTCATTTTGGCTTCTCTCTCCTTTCGATAACTTTTGAGGGCAGAATGTCAGTAACCAAAACACTGTGTTGAACTAGAATGTTTTTATGTGTTCCTAACACTTTCAATATAATAAATACAAGAAACAAAATACAGCAGAGTCACTCCAGTTGCTGTGCTGCAGAAAGAAAGATGTCTTTTCTCTCAGACTCCAAGCGAGCCCACAGACACAGCCCCACCTGCTTCAGGATTAGGCAACAATTAGGTTTCACTTCCTTTCCAAGCCCAGACAATTTCCCTCTTCCTAACAACTGTGTCCAAGCTGGACAGTACCCAAGACATCCAGAGATGCCGTGCTTCTGGGGCATGTGAGATGGTTGGGCTCCGGTAATACTATGAGCAGTGCTGCTGCGCCGAGCAGAGAACTTGGTAGCACGCACTGCTGAACTCTAGCCTAAGCCAGGGATGGGTACATGGGGTGCAGCTGCCCCACAGGTTCCTTATTCAGGACAGGCCTGTCCTCACCAGCCTTTGCAGGAGGGCTGCTGTCTAGAATTTCACTCCCTGGTGAGCCGGAGGTTGGAGTTGCATCAGACCTCTGAGGTGCTATTAGCATAGCAACGACTTCCAAGTGAAAATGTCATCTTACTGTTGCCTCTGGCTCCACAGTGAAAAAGGAGAAGCACGCTGGGTGACTAGTTACATCCCGCTGGCACTCTGGAGAGAGAAGCCTGTCATGCTACTGGATGGCTTGGTGAAAGCTTAATTAGGTAGAAAAGAAAACAGGCATGAAATTCCTGTTCTTGTTTGAGTCGGGATCTCACTGTGTAGCCCAGGCTTACCTGTAACTTCTGATCTTTCTGCCTCAGCTTCCTGAGTGCTGAGATTACAGATGTGCACCACTTACCTACCTGGCCTTGGCTAGCTTATTTTCTGACCCAGTTTATAATATATAAATATAGATGTATGTTCTTTCTGATAGTTTCTCAATTAGGAAGGAGAATGTTCAAAGTTAGTTGATATTGGGGAAAGTAACAGCAAAAAGAATTGTTATTCTACTGTGGGTTTTTTTGTTTTGTTTTGGGAAATTTTTTTTTTTTTGGTTTTGTTTTGTGTTCAGTTTGCAACCAATGAGCCCAAGTCTCCTTCCATGGTAGTGGCTATTTGCTGAAGATACACTCATAGTTTTCATGGTCAGTTTTTTGTGAAGGAGGTTGCTTATTAACAAGCCCGGCCCCCACTGGGTCCTCAACTCATCTCAGTGTGAGGATCTGGAAGTTTGGTTAGGTCTTTACTAATTTCTCTATTCACAGATTTGAAGCGCAATCACCTCTGCTTACCTGAAGGAAGAAGGTAAAGAAGGAGAGGACTCCTAGACCCAAGAAGACCAGCGAGAACATGTTACACTTTTGTTGTTTCACTGCATCATCCCCAGGGCCGAAGATCTAGAAGACAGCATTAAAACGTGGGTGTCTGGATCCACCCTGCTCATGCCTACCCCAGGCAGTGGCTTGAGGGTCACATCTGTGAAAGTAGATTTTGAATATGTGGCCTTTCCAAATTCTGGTAAAATACAACTAGCATACCATTTTAACCCTCATTAAGTGTACAGTCCAGGGGCATTACATATATGCATCTTGTCATACAGCACCCCCACCCCCGCACCCCGTCACAGTTGTCAGCCTGTTTTCATGATCCCAGCATACATGTCCTTGTTCTCCTCCTGCACCTGTGTCTTTGGGGATTACAGGTTATAACCAGACTGAGCACAGCAAAGGGATATGACATGTCTCCACTTCCTCTTTCCTCAGCCCCAGCCCTCAGTCTTCCCTTCTGGGGGCTTTCACTGACCAGCCCTCTGTCCCTCATCACCATGCCCTGTTTTTAAAACACTTATTAGTACCTGACACATTATAAATCTATATTTTTGTTTCTGCCATGTGTGTATGTGTGTGTGTTACCACAAAAGATGTTGTAGGCACAACTTAGTTTATTTTGTGAACTGTCTTTCTAGTACCTGGATTCTAAAAAAGTGTGCCTGTAAGTTATGTATCTCTTGAACTGCAAGAAAGCCAAGAATTATCTTACATTGAAATTTGATAAGATTCAGAGAGGCAATTTAAATGTTTTGTTGTTTGTTTCTGGTCTTAATGTTTATCAATGCCCAACATTATGAGACTACTACATTTTAGCATGTTGGAGGGGAATTTGCTCTTAGCCATTATGTCTCTCCAGTAATAATATAGGGTGATTAGGGAGTGTACGTAACATAAGGACTGACATTTTGAACAACTTTGTACACATAT
This sequence comes from Rhabdomys pumilio, assembly GCA_030674055.1. NCBI lineage: Eukaryota > Metazoa > Chordata > Mammalia > Rodentia > Muridae > Rhabdomys > Rhabdomys pumilio. Next base: position 9,276,791 of record JANHMN010000016.1, read on the forward strand.
CTGTCAATAGATTTAATAATTGAACAGTATGGATTTTCTTTCTTAGTTGCAGACTTCTGCATTCTGGGGAGAATTGCTCAAGCACAATGTTTTAAGGCTGTATCACTGGGAAGAAACTCTGAAAAGCTCCTGCATGGTTACTTGTGTACTCTCAATCCTCAAACCCTCTTTGAAACAGGTTTATGTTATAAATGATGAAACCACAGGGCAGATGGAAAGTATCATTCCTGGTCTTACCCACTTGTTCATGTGGAGACTAGACTATGTCTGGAAACCTGGACTTACAGATAGGCTAGCAAATGAACTCAACTTCCCCTTGATCCTGACCCCTCCAGGCCTATAGTCCTGAGAGCCAAGTGCCAGCTCTCCCTAAAAACAAGTAAGAACCACCTCCTAACACGGATTTCACCCAAGTGCTGACAGTTACAGAGCTTTCTTCCTTCCTTCCTTTCTTTCTCTTTCTTTCTTTCTTTCTTTCTTTCTTTCTTTCTTTCTTTCTTTCTTTTTTAATATTTTGTAAGTTCACTAATATTATAGCAGGGTTCTTCAAAGGTGACTCATTTTCTCTCATAATGAGTTTAACTATAAAACAGAATTACGTATTTTGGCTTAGTTTAATTTGAAGCTACTTAACCTCAGAATTAGTGAGGCTGCGCCGAGCAGGAGCTGATGGACGGTTTTGCTCCAGTTGCTGTGGGATGTTTGAAACTTACAGCTATCATCTCTGAGAAGATGATGGAGAAAGCTGGCTGGAGGGCCCCATTGGCAATGGCACAGACTGTTCCCACCACAAAGTAGGGCCACTCTGTTTTATTCAGTTTTAAGACCTTCAGAAAAGACACCGGTGGCACGTTTGCATCCTAGAACATAAAAATATCAGGACAAACAGCCAACATAACCATTTGGTGTTGCAGACACAGAGAAAGCATGACTATTACCCTCAAAAAGTTTTCAAACTAGAAACAATAAAAATATCCTGCCCTTGACTAGAGAGTAAAGGGCAGTGCCTACTGTTGACATGGGGCCGAGCATGAATCTTACACACAGGTGGGTATTTCCATGGTGTGGCCAGCTGCTGTTGTGAGGCACAGGCTCTGGACATGGACAGCTCTGGGTCTGTGTGACAGTCATGGCGTGGCTATATGAGGTAACCTGTAGTTTTTCATCAAATGGGATGTCCTTGCCTCTCTAACAGTGATCCTATCGAGTGGCTCCCCATCTTCTCAACAGAGAGCAGCTTCATCATCATTAACTAAAGGACATGAGCTTGTCCTCCTTATTCTGTCCAGTGCTGCCAAATTAATCACAACCCGTTGTCTCTGTTTTCATCATCATACCAGGACTTGTTTTGGACTAGCTTTACTATTCCTAGACTAAAATATCACATTTTATAAAATTATTTTATAAAATATAAAAATATTCATTATATGTGAGTATAACATTTGATTTTAAGGTTAAACATCTCAGCACAAAGACTACATTTTGTCTTCTTTTCCCCCTGAAAATCCATTTTTAACTGGCATTCATTTAAGTCACTGTCAAATACATTTAAAAAAATTAGATTTCCTTTTCTTTAAAAAAAAGACATGTCCGCTGTAAGAGTCATGTATTCTTCAGGACTAAGGATTTCAATAGCAAAACTCTAAGGCAAAGGCTTTACTGGAGTGGGAAAAAACTTACAGGTTCATTGATTTCTGCATCCAGCCTATTCTGATGCGCTCGTGAATTTTTAAGACTTTTCTTTGTAGAATTCCTAAATATGCGTGCTTTCCAGCCATTTGAGGCCACTCCTCCAGCATCTTTTTCATCACTTAGCTCAACTTCAAATTCTTCTGACAAGATCTGGCTTCCCGATGTCTGAATGACAAGATAAGATGTTAAATAGTGTGTGTGTGTGTGTGTGTGTGTGCACGCATGTGTGTATGTCTGGGTGGATAAAATCTTCAAGTTTAGAATAATAAAGTAACTCTATTACATGTATCAAGATTTTTTTTTTTTACAAAGTTGAATTAAAACCAGGTTGAGGTTTGAGATCAAAGACATGACAGTAAATTGAGCATCCAGTGAATCCTCAGGGGCACTATGGCACCACCCTCCATCTCTCCAAGAGAAGCAAGAAGGAACTGGGAGGGCAAAACAAACATCAGAAGTAGGCATGCTGAGGGAACCAAGCGAGAAAGAATCAGGCACAGGTTCTGAGAACCACAGAGCTGGTGGAAGTGGCTGAGGTGACTTCAGTGCAAGCCCTGCTAACTGAATGAGATAATATCAAGGCCCAATCGGGCTAAATTTAGCAGCACTGTGGCCGAGTAGTTTATTATTTTTATCTAATCATACCAGGCCACCATTCAGTTGAAAAATGTACACATTTTCTCATTAAAGAAGATCCAGAGAATATGATATAGAATGTTTAGAGTAAGTCTGTTGTCTCCTAGCCAGAATCCTTGTGTAGGATGAGGTCATTCTTATTGATGAAACACAAGTGGGACAAGGAGGGACAATGGGCTGTCTCACTTGAGACTCCTACGTCATCACACTGCCTTGCTAATAATTATGTTGAAAAAAAAAAAAAAACTAAAATGGGTTTAAAATACCATTACTGTCTTCATCTCTTTTCCAGTTGCTGTGATAAACAAGCCTGACAGGAGCGACTTAAGGGAGAAAGAAGGGCTTGAATTAGCTGCTAGTCCCTCATTCCAGTCCATTACAACCAAAGCTTACAGAAGCAGGGACAGTGCAGTCACAATCAGGAAGCAGAAAGCAATAGCACAAGGCCACTTCTGATTCTGGGATCCTCTACCCCGGGAATGGTTCCACCCACAGTTAAGATAGATCATCCTACATCATTAATGAAAACAAGATAATCTTCCATGGGCACACCCCAGAGGCCCATCTCCTTGTGGCTCTAGATTCTGTCAAGGTGACAATTAACATTACCCATTATAATTACATAGAGTTTAAACCAGCAAGTGATAAAAAGGTTATATAAAAATGAGTTATAAAACTTTCTAATACGTCACTCTTTGAGTAATTTGAAAATTTCAGTAACTATTTTAGGTTGGGTTCTGTAAAAAACAGTAATGGCTCAATGACATATGATCTAAATAATAAATCCATCCTTTAAAAACCATCAGTGGCTTTCCAGTATACTCAGACAGTCATGTCATTTGTTTCCTTGAGGGGATATATATGCAAAACAAATATTAATATGTGTTTTACTTGAAATATATTACACATATTTATTGAGCTCAATGTGGTACTCTGTGCATGTGTGTGTGTGTGTGTGTGTGTGTGTGTGTGTGTGTGTTTGTGTGTGTGTGTGTGTGTGTGTTTGTGTGCGTTGCAAATGTATGCATGGGAATGTGTATGTGCCCAAGCAAGGCTAGGTGACAACCTCAGATTTTGTTCCTCAGGTACTGTCTACCTTTTGTCTCTTCCTTTTTTTTTTTTTGAAAGAGGGTCTCTCATAGGTCTAGAATTCACCAAGTAAGCTACACCAGCTAACCAGAGTTCCTAAAGATCCATCTCTGTCCTTCCCAACAGGAGGATTAAATGTGTGCATGCCTGGCTCTTTTTCCTGCCTGAGAACAAACTTAAGTCCTCATGCTTATGAGATTAGCATGCCACTAGCTGAGCTACTGTCCCCAGCCACCAGAGCACTTTTCAGCATGTGTATATGCTCATCATGGCTCATAAGGATGATTGGCATATTGGTCACCTCAAACACTATCATTTTTATTAGAAAGATTCAAAGCCCTCTTCTCCTTGTGCTAATGAAATGGCTCAGTGGTGGGATGTTTGCCTTATATAAAGAAGGCCTTAGTTTCAGTCCTTACAACTGAAAAAGAAATGGACTCTCCCAGCTATTTTGAAGTACAAAGCTCACTGTTGCCAGTCATGTTCCCCTACTGTGCCCTAGAGCATTAGTTATTTCTCCCCTTGGCCTGTGCCTCTCTGTACCTGTCAATCATTTCCATTACCCTCTCCAGTACTCCCCGGGCTCTACAAATCATCACCATATTTTCTTCTTTTGTAAGAGCAACATCTTAGCTCACACATTTTAGTGCCAGACAGGCACTTGTTTCTTGAACGTATAGCAATGGCTCACAGTAGGCTTGCTGACCCAAATGTGCTCAGCTTGATGCTCAGCAGGCTGAGACTTGTCAGAAAAGTTAGGGACTTGAGGCTATTTTAAAATTTGTGCTTGTCCTAGCAGTGTTTAAAAAGAAAACATAAATATTGAAAGAAGCCAATTATTCATCTCTAGAGAAACTAAGTTATAAGATAGTTTCTAGAGAAACTAAGTTATATGAAACATATTTCTTATAACTACTGTTGAGTAATTGAAATAATAGTATTTCATGGTGTGTACCTGGAATGTCAAGGGAGAAAATCTGAAATACACGTATAGAAGCCTTTTACAATGCCAAAGTTAGTACACATAGTTTAAAGTTTATGAACTAGAGTCATAGGAAAGTTTTAGGTCATGTATCCTGCAAGTTTACTAAAATGATACTGCATAAGCTGAGACAAACTAATGATTTTTTACTGAGGAGAGCAAGCAGTTTTTAAAACCAACTGTTCACCCCCAAAAGCTACAAATGTTGCCACTCGAGCTTTACCAGTTTGTCTACAAAGCTCTTATAAATTATACCTCTCCCCCAACCACTGTAGATTTTTCTCCTTTCACTGGAAGCACCTGTAGTTTGGACGTATTCCACAGACAATCAATAATTGTTGCTCTAATGAATACATTAACTGTGATTTTTTTACATTTGCCTTTCTTCCCCTGAGTCCTTCACTCTTTCCCAGGTTCCAACTTAAGACCTTCTTTTTACCTGATTTTGATGCCTCATCCTAGTCATTTTTTCCCTGTATGACATGAGTTGTAATTTATCTTAATAACTTAAAGACGACCATATCATCAACCCAGAAAACAGAGAAAACAATTCCTGATGTGCTGCTACCTGCATGTTAACAAGTCTGAAGTAGATCCCTTCCTTCTTCATCAGCTCACTGTGGCTTCCTTGCTCCACGATGACTCCATCCTCAAACCCAGCAATGACGTCAGCATTCCGGACTGTAGACAAGCGGTGAGCTATCACAATGGTGGTCCGGCCTTCTCTGGCCTGGAGAGGAAAAGGACAGATTTGTGGCACACCAGGATTATGGCACTAACACACCAGCAATGAGAGGCACACTTAAGCCTTGGGCAGATGCTCCTTGCAAGCAGATAGAGAGAGAGAGAGAGAGAGAGAGAGAGAGGCACTCCCATACTTCTGTGTGCTTGGAGTACAAAAGTCACTTCTGAATTCTGGACCAGACAGGTGGCCAACACTTTCAATATGAGGACAGATTACTCTAGAAGCCTATGGTTGTATCTGATACTCAAGAAAGTTAAAGAATTTGACCTGATAGGCATCTTCACGTTTGTCTCATGAGCCCTAGTTCTGAGCTGTTGTACCAGAGAATCTGAAAGAAGTGTTTTAGGGAGATCTTGGGAACTGACAGCCTTGTCCAGAACCCCATATTAACATAATTCCAATGGACTATAAGGCTGTAGTGTGGGTGTCTGATCAGAACTCAAAGATCCTCAAAATCGTATTCTCTAGAGTAGGGCCAATTCTGCTGCCATTCAAACTCTATCCTGTGTAGCTTTTATAAATGCTGAAGTCAGACCACACCTCTAAGTCATTCTCCGACCTCACATGTTGATTTAATGAATTTGATGAACGTTTATGCCCTGAGTTATGCCCACCAAATTATTAATGTTATGTCAATAGCAGTGGCTACCCTTTCTGGTACTCATTAGCTTCATTTGACCAATAATCTCTTAAGACTAATACCTACATCATAGACTCATCATAGTTTAGTTTAATTGACCTAAGTAATTAGAATAATAGTAACTAAAGAAGTAGGAGTAATCAAATGCTCGTCAGTTGAAAATGGTTAAACCAAATGTGGTCTGTCCTTACAATTGGAATCTCACTGAACCATGTAAAGGAATGAAGTTAGATGCCAGTCATTGGCATAACATTGGTGAAACTAGAAAAGTCTGTGCTACATGAAAAAGACAGTAATAAAGGCCAGCAAGATGGCTCAGCAGGTAAGGGTGTTTGTGATTCAAGCCTGGTAATATTACCAGGATGCTGAGAACCCACATAAAAGTGGACAAAGAGAACTGACCCCATGAAGTTGTCTTCTGACCTCTGCACATATACATACATACACACATATACATATGATATATATATACATATATATATATATATATATAATACACACATAACAACAACAAAGTATGATTACATTTATATGAAATGTCTAGAATCAACAAAGCCACAGAGACAGAAGTAGTTTAGTATGTACACACAGCTATTGAGAGTAATATCAGAAGTAGTTAACTTGTTTCTTTTGGGCAATGAACAATTTATGGAATTAGATAGTATTGAAGATTGTATAACCTGACGAGTATAATAAATGCCATCAAGTAATACATTTTAAAAATGAATTTTTTAATTTTGTTTAGTGATTGTAATCCAGTTTTTATTTTATTTATTTCTGAATTTCAAATCTTTTAATGAAGAGTGGTCATAATTACCATAAGCAGCAGGTACATTACTTTGATACAATTTAATGTATCATTAAGATATAAATTTACAAATGATGATGCCATTATTGAGACAAAATAGGTTATTTTGAACTATCGTTAAATTAGAGCAGTGTTTAGCTAATCAAAGTTATGTGTGTGTGCATATACATATATGTAATACATTCACATATGTATTTATATGCATTTCCACATATACTTCAAAATAAGTATTTGATTAGTGATTTAATAAAAAAATCCACAAAGAAATAGATTAGAATGAAGTACAGTACACCCACGAGAAAAACAGCATGTCATCACTAAGAATTATTACATAAAAAATACCTAAAATTATAAATTTTTCAAATTAATTTCTTCACATAGTTTAGCATAAGTGCTTTTATCAAATAAAATCCATGTGTTCAAGAAAGAAAAACCCCACACGGTTCCTCCCACAAGTCTGGATCTAAGTTCACTGAGCCATGGTGGAAGCTGGAGAAGATCACTGACCTCTCTCTGTGACAATGTAACAGGCCAGGAGAAATCAATAGACTTCAGGAGACAACCTCATTTGCCCTTTGGGTTCTATTTCTCAATCTAGATTCCCAAAGAACTGGCAAACGTCTGCAAAACAATCTGCTCCCTGTCCCCCACCCTGAGTGTTTACCTCCTGATACTGACCTTATCCAGAGCGGCCTGCACCTCAGCTTCACTCTCAGTGTCCAGGGCTGAGGTGGCCTCGTCCAGTAAGAGGATCTTGGGGTTGCGGACCAGGGCCCGGGCAATAGCGATTCTCTGTTTCTGTCCCCCACTGAGCTGTGCCCCTCTGTCACCAACCAGGGTGTCAAATTTCTAAACAGAAAACCCAGAAAAGCTCTCAAAACATACTCATTCATTCAATTTTACAGTGTCGGGATCAAAGTCAAACAGGCCCTGGAGCGTGCTAGGCAAGCTCTCCACCGCTAAGTTATATGTCAGCCTTCTTAAAGTATTTTAAATACGAAAGTATAGTTTTGTAGGAATAAATGAAGATAACTGAAGCTTTGACTCTTGTGTATATCATAAAGTATAATAAATTAACACTGAATTGCAATAATTACCAACACATACTTATACTATTTACATACAGAATGTAGTCTGCAAGCCTTACCTGAACAATTTAAGGGATTTACCCAGCAAGGTTGAACAACATTGTAACCCAAACATTAGCTTAGCCTTTGAAGCAAGAGCCCAGTCCCTTGTGTCTCAATTGTGATTTTAAGGGAGGCTTTACCTGGGGCAGTTTCATGATGAAGTCATACGCATTGGCCTCTTTGACGGCTCTCTTTATCTCGTCCATCGTTACATTCCCACGGCCGTAGCGGATATTTTCAGCGATCGTGGTAGAGAACAATACGGGCTCTTGACTCACCACACCGATGATTTCCCTCAGACACCTGACATTAAAGTTCCGGATGTCCTGCCCATCAATGCTAATCTGAAAGAAAGAAGGATTTCCTAGTCAATATTTTAAATAACCTGATTTCTAAGGCGCAACAGGTTTTTACTAGCATTGAATTCATTCAGAAGTTAGAAATAACAACTAGACAGTAATAAGCAGGAATAAAATAAAGCAACCATATTTTTTTCTGACATTTTCATATATATATATATATATATTTCAAGAATGGATCACGGGTTATCCACCATAAGAAAATTTGGATATATTAGTTAATTTTCATAGTGCTAAAAAGATGACCCCAAGGCCTTCTGTATACTCAGGGAAGCACTCTCTCCCTGGGACTTAGATAGGTTTTAGGCATGCCACTGTTTTGAATTTCCAACATTAAATTTAAGTTAAAATGTCCCCTTACCTAACTAGGCCACACGTATCTAGATGACACTTGGGTGTTTTGCTCTGCTTAACACACCATAATCTACTTTATCATTTCTTAGCTTTTAGCTATTTGATATTTTCTTAATTGTTACAAGAGCAAAGAATCATTAAATTGAAAGACATGATTTACGTTTCTATGTTAATATCAGTTGATTTACTGTAAATGAGTAGTGTTTGTGGGCATTTATTCCTTGATGAACAAAAACTAAATAAATGACTATAAATAATTTAATAATGGACAACATCAGCAGAAATATATAATATGTCTGCTTCATTTTACCTTGTTGAAACTGGGAACCTTTGCTCTTGTTTCATAATTAATGGATGTGAAGGAGAAGCTTATCTTTGCAATGCTGATCATTTTTTAATTAAGTTTGTTCTTTGGCAATTTAATACATACATAATATACTTACATACACACATGTATACACACATACATACATACCCACATACACACAAATACATACCAACATTCACACACACATATATACCAACATACACACATACATGCACATACATATATACCCACATATGCACACTTCCACATACACACACGTACAAACACACACATATATACCCCCATGCACACACACATACACACACATAGATACCAACACACACACATACACAGACATACACATCAACATACACACACACACATATACACCCCACGCATATACATACACACATACAAACACACACACATACACATATTCTGTTTATTTTCACCCTTCCTTTCAGCACTATCAACTCTCCCTCCTTCCTATAAATCCTTTCTATAGCTCATGTCTTTTTGCTGTTTTTTGTTTGTTTGTTTGTTTGTTTGTTTGTTTGTTTAATCTACTGAGTTTAACCAAGACCATCTATGTGACTATGGGTTTGAAATATCTCTTAGAGCCTGGAAGGCTCATGAGGGGTAAGGTATAGAAGTAAAGAAATGATTGCCCCTCTCCCAGTATCCACCATAACCAATTATTTAAGCTAACCGTTTATCAAAAATATGTATTTACCCTCTCTTTTAAAAATGAATTGTTTAATAATTTCATACTTTGTGTTTTCATACATTTACCCTCTTGTCCCAACACCTCCCAGATTCGCCTCCCTCTCCACACCCACCAACTCTGGGTGCTCATTTAAGACACCTATGGAGTCCAACCTGTGTTGACTACATACTCTTGGATGTGGTCATCCATTGGAGTGTGGAAGATCTACCAAGGCCCACAAAGAAAAATAACTCTCTATATTTATTCTAAAATCATCAGCTTGCCCATATCCTATAATAATCAGGGTTGCTTTCCTAGAGTTCATTAATTTCTTAAGTACTAAACCCTTAAGTGATATAGGACCAGCACACAGTGGGTAGTTCCACAGAGAAGGTGGTTCTGGGCTATAGAATGTAGCTGAGCGTGATGCAGAGGGAGTCAGCTAGCAAACTTCCTTCATGACTTCTCTTCCAAGCTCCTGCATGATTTTCTGTCCTAACTTAATGATACTTATAAGTATAAGCCAAATAAACCCTTCTCTCTTCCAAGTGGCTTTTGGTTACAGTGTTTGTCAAAGCAGAAGGAAAGCTAAGGCCATTTGTAAAGTTGTGTTTTATAGTTGTTGAGTAACATTGGACAACTCAGTGTCCTTAAGTTGGGACAACTAAAGAATATAAATGGTGAGTTAGCATTGCTTATTTAGGATAAGTAATAGTACTGATATCAGTACTATTTGCAATAGTACCGATCATAGTTCTCTATGTAAGAGAACAGCCTTCTTCGGAAACGTATTCTGAAGTATGTGTGCGTTTAGAATGCATATACAGTAAAGGAGAATAAATCAGGTGGGTCAAAATAAAAGTAATTAGTAGAGCTCTGTGAAGGGCATGTGTGTTCCCTGCAAGAAAGAACACTCTGACCTATTCTCAGACTCTCTGCACCTTCTAGAGATTCAGATTTCTCTGTGCTATGCGGTTATTTCTTTTAGAAGTTCCAAAGCTGAAGAAAATGATTATTTTGCTGAATTTAATTGCTGTTTTAAGATTTGTGACCCCTACCACCAGACTGTCAAGAATAACTATATGGGATTTATTTGGGCAAATCAAACTCATTGGGAGAACCGTCTTAGTCTTTGGATAATGGAAGAGTCCTTTCTGACTCCTGCTGTTTCAAGGCTTCCACTAAAGGCATTTGTCCACTTGTCTAAAATACAACTTTCTCCAGACGCATTGCATCATTGTATACTCTTTCCAAAATCAGACTCACCTATGGAATTATTTCTAAGGAAACAATTTCTAAGGGCCTGTTTCTGCCCAACTTCCTGTGTTGGGGAGCTTGGTTCTTCCCACTTACCGTACCCTCTGTGGGGTCGTAGAGCCTCTGCATCAGCTGCACAGTCGTGCTTTTCCCACAGCCACTGTTGCCGACCAGGGCCACCGTCTGTCCGCTCTTCACCTTCAGGTTGAGGCCCTTCAAGATCTGCAGAGGAAAGTGAGGAAGAGCACACCTCACGACAAAGCTCGAAGGAAGGAATAATTCAATTCTATTGAGAATTTAGAAAAGAAATATCAATTAAGAGTTCAACTCCAGTAGGAAAAAGTACATAAATATCAAAGGAATCAGACTCTATTGGGAAGATTAGAGATCAATTTAAGCTAGAAAACTAGTGTTGCTGATGGTACCTTGATATTAGCCCGAGATGGATAGGAAAAGTGAACATCACTGAACTCCAAGTCTCCTTTGATGCTGTCTGGTTTGTGTCCTCTCTCTGAAAAACTGTCAATTTTAGGATTCTAAATAAAACAAAATTCAATGACTATTTTATCAAATAAGCAATTGTATTTTTAAGGACTAGGGTGCATTAAATTCTAAAAATAAAGCTTGGAGTAGCATAATATCCTTCATGTGAGAGAACACACAGTGAACATGTGGGATATGTGTGTGTGTGTGTGTGTGTGTGTGTGTGTGTGTGTGTGTGTGTGCACGTACATGCATGTGTGTCTGCGTGCATGTTAGTAGACATGCATATGTGCATGTATGTGTATATTCATGTGTATGATTTACTAAAACATTTTTTTCTGAAAATGCATAGAGAATATACATTTTATTTTATGCAATACTTTATTTCCAGTTTCCGGCATATATTTATAAATTTTACAAATGTCAGCTATACATGTTTAGACAAATAACAAAAACATATTAGATAAGTCCAGTTATTTCTGCCTTTAGTGAAACTTATTTCTTCCTAAACAATAAATAGAATTGGTCAAGAAGATGGAGTGGACGATGAACACAGTATCATTTAGGAACCTTGTAAACTTCCAATACATTTAGAATTCAAAATTATATCTACGTCTATGATTTCAATTTCCAACTTTGAACTTTACTGTGTAAATGCAATGACATGTTTAGTATGTAAATCTTTTCATTTCCAGTGTAGTCAGTTCAATTCATTCAATGTAGTTGATTTAAGGTTAGGAAGAAGAGCAAACCTCATAGCAAAGCTCACTGTTACTTTGGTCCTATATACCATTTATCCCCTCCTCTGTTCTGTATAGAAATCATAATCTGGCTAATACATATAAAGGAGGTAAACTTGGAAAAGAAGCACCTTTATCCTACACTATAGTAATGGACTGATATAGACACACTCAAGTGAGAACAGTGCTATTACATTGTCAAATAAATTTGTAGAGCTTCCTGTTGTTACAACGTATCTTACTAAATAACTTAATACACTTGATTTGACACTCAATTATCAACACCACCATGACTCCCCCAGCTTTCAGACAATGAAAGACTTACATTATCAATAATGTCAAAGATCACGTACGCTGCTCCTCTCGCATTGGCAAAAGCATCAATGCAGGGGGCGGCCTGCCCCACACTGAAAGCCCCAATGAGGATTGAGAAGAAGACCTGAGCAAAAGAGTTAGGAACTGTTAGGAACAGAACACCATCATCTGAGTCAGAGCTTGCTCGAAGTATAATACATGAAAGACTGAATTTAGGATTTACTGGACACTTAGTAACTTTTATTTCTTATTGAGAAATAATATTTGTACTTCTTTATGGGACACATTGTGATAATTTGATACATGTATATAATTAGTGTGATAAGACCCCCCCCATCACCTTGCTAAAAATAAAATTGCTCCAGTAAAGAGCAAAATTTATAAAAATTAACACAGCATTCATTTCCTAAGTATGTTTATTTTTATTTAATTTCCCTTTGTATGCATCAAAAATAAGATTTGTTTAGTCTGCCAAGCTATTTGTTTCCTTTTTCCCCTGATCACATGTAGGTATTAGTCATAGATGTCTGAAACCTACTTCACTAGCTCTGAAGCTAATGCCACTGGAGAAAGGATCCTCCCATCAGTATTTCCTTAAGTTCTTTATCACTCTCTCCAACTCTGCAAGGAATTGTACAAAACGTTCAACAGGAAACATATAGATTTTTGCCCCATGTGGTTTTCCTTTAAAAGGCTATTAGATAGGTTTATATATGGTCAGATGAACGGAAGTTTAACACTTCACTTTATATTTTTAAAACAGGGTATCTTCCTGTAGCCTTTGATGGTCTGGATCCCGTTATAGGCTCCATTCTCCAGCCCCAGCCTCCTGCGTTGGGTCTAAAGATGTCCATTACCATCTCCAGTCAGCTCATTCATTTGTAAACACAAAATTATGATCATTTTGTGTGGCACCCAAAACAACACATTTCATGTCTGTTTCACTGGAACATAAACTGATATATAAATCCAATACAGTTTCCGGAAACCAGATTAATTTATAATTTATATAATATATAGTTTAAAAAAAATATAGGCGAAGAGAAATTATCCCTTTCCCTCAGGCGTGGTAAAACTTCTACATATATTTATGGTCTTTGAAACAACACTGGCATACATGTTTACAAAAGCCCAAGTGCATTCCATTATCTATCTCTTATCTCAATATAAATAAGGACCAATGAGAAAAATTTCTCAATGGAAGTAGATGTTAAGACATTAGTGCAATGATGTCATAGCCATTTATGTAGGGGACTTGTCAGTTCCCTTATCTTGGAAGTTAACTTTCAGCCCTGTGACACAGACATTCATGTACTCACGCTACAAACGCAGACAAATTTGTCCTGCAAGGTTAATGGCAAAGGTTAACGCCACCTCCCTTATTTACAAAACATCAGGAAGAAATGCAGAAGTGAAAGCATGTGGTGAGCCACCACAGTGCCAGCCAGAGAAGAGAGGGAACTCAGGAGACTCAGCTGTTACTGACACCCCCCACCCTTCACCCAGGCCTGGTAAGGCCACTGTAAGGCTCATTGTGAGATTCAAGTCCCCATATGGAGAAAGTCCAAGGACCAAATTATATTTAGAATTTTCATTTTGAAAGAGTCTAGCACAACTTTTAAAATGTTTCTGTTTAAATGATTTGTACTGACCAACCCCAACATGGAAGATAGTCCCAAAATGTCACTGGTTCATAGAAAAGATCCCCAAAGATCTACACAGTATGACCTAAGTTTGGGAAGAGAAAAACATACATATCTGAAAAACACATATCGAAAATCACTACCAAGTATACATGGATTCTTAGAACATAAGTAATTTAAAATTTAAAAGTTTTTATTTTAGTCATTAGTATAATTCAAATGTATTATTTTCACAATCATGTTGTGAGTGTGTATCTACATTTTCATATAGACAAATGAACTAACATAAATTTTATATTTTAAAAAGCTTCATGATGTGTGAATTGAATGCTCTTTTACATAATGACCGTTCTATAATAATGTGTAAACTTTCTCCTACAGTTAAACTCAACAAGAAAATAAGGTTAGTTCTGATATGTATTATTCTACTCGTAAGTGCTTTCCATTTCATCTCTCTTTGTATGTATATGTATTTCTCCAGTGGTCAAACCACATGCTATTATCTTGTGCCCACTCGCCATTACAATTTGACTTGCATGTTCTAGAATGCCAGCTCTATCCACAGGACAGCAAAGATCAAACCTACAATCACAGCTTTTCCTTCCAAAAGAAAAAAGATGGAAAAAGAGCAGACAGGAGATAGAGAGCTGGCTCAGGGTTAAGAATGCATACATACTGCTCTCACAGTGACCTGAGTTTAGTTTCTTGTACCTATGGCAGGTGGCTCACAACCTTCCGTAACTCCAGCTCCAGGAGGATCCTACACCTACCTCTGGCTTCCACAGGCACCTTCACTTATAGCCTATCCTTCCACAAAAACTTGATACCAAAACTAAGCCTTATAAAAGAGAAAGACAAGGTAGGTGGAGAACAATCCCAGATTTCTCGTAATTATTAGTAGTATTACTTACTGTCATTGCATTTCCAATTGTATATTCTTTTGATATAACCAGAGTGGATCCATACCAGAAGGCCAGTGCATAGGATGCATATATTAACAAGAAGGCAATGCCCATGGAGATGTTGGCTGAGATAGCCTTTTTAATTCCAATTTTTTTGGCATTTTCTAAATGTTTCTGATACCTACCGGAAAAACAAAGAGGGAAATGTTATAGTGAGAATAACACTTCAAACCTAACTATAATCACCCCCTACTCAGTATGGGGTTAAGGATGAAAGCCATGAAATGAAGCTAATAAGGTCTTGCGGAGTCCAGTATCCTAGGAATTTACCTTGTTCAGGATTAGTGCTCAGGAGGACAGACCTAAGCCTGCTCCTGACTGGGCTGGCTCATCTCCTTTAAACTCTACGGCACTAACTAGTGTTTCCATGGCTGTCCCAGAATTGAAGCCTCAGTCCTGGGATACAAAGGATCTTCCTGTCAGGATTAAGGCAGAGGAAAAAAAAAAAACCAATCCAGGGGGCTATTATAGACTCTTTAGTGGTTATATTCATAACTGAGGCTTATAATTTTTCTCTCTTAGAAAAGAAAAATTCCCCCAGGTTGCTCTTCTGGGTAAGGGACAAAATTCCACATGTTCTTATATATAAGCCATGGGCTTCTTGCTTTACAAACTGTCATCAATTGCCAAGCTAGGTAAAAGGTATATAGTGAATCTCGCAAGAGATATGGGTCTTTCTTAACTTTTTAAAAAAAATTTTAGTTTCATTGTCTGAGATATGGAGGAAAAAATTCTACTAACTAACACCCATTTAGGAAGACAACCATGAGGCTGATAGAAAATTATCTATTTTTTATTATTAAGTATTCTGACAGGCACATAGTTGGCAAATTGGATATTCTTGCTCCTGTTTTCCTTGTCATACTAGAACATCACCTCCTCTTGTGTTTTGTTCATCCTATTACCATCTTAATTTGGAATAGAATTTTAGTATTTGAATATTTTAAACTTATATTGCTTGCTTCCACAATTATACATATATATATTTACAAAGCTTCAGAATGATTTTAACAAATTAATTTTTTTTTTACATCAAGTTAAATCAATTCTACTCTCCCATGCTAGATTCAAAGAGTGTAGAAATTTCAATGTTGACGCTCTAAAATTATGGAAAGAAATTGTATGAGTCTACAAAGAAACTCTGGGGGGGTAATACCATATAAATTAGAGAATTTCTTATCAAAACTCCCCAGGAACAGCACTGCATTTTAGTTAAACCAAACGGAGCATGGGAATTCATTGGTTGTGTTTTCAAATGTGTGCTGCCACACAGAAAGGCTTCTTTAACTGCCTTTCAGCATCCAGGTCTTTGGGGTACTTCTCTCCACTGTGAGTGCTGCTTTCATGGAGGAGAGCTGTATCTGAGGAGACAGCCTGTGTGCCACATCCAATGCTGTGATTACTGTTGGGTGGCGGGGCTTCCAGGTGCATGCAGCAGCAAGATTGACATGTGACCCTGTGTGACACAGTGGTCCTGAGAGTGGGCATGCTGTAATTACCTTCACTTGGGTAATGGAGCGGCATGATTACACCGACATCCTGAGGTCCAACTGAGGGTTAGTGTGGTCTGTGTGGACTATTGTGTACAGGAAGCAGCAGGGAGAAAGAAAACAAGGAAGAAGTTAGAGAACCAGAAACATGTTGGCTTTGAAGAGGGGTAAAGAACAGAAAAATAGAAAATGAAATGGAAGGAATCAAGGAAACTTTGCATTTAATACCAGAAACTTCGTAGAGAATTATCAGAGACTATTTTGGAGAGTTGTGGGTATCAAAAATCTCACACATAAAGAAGGTTTTATTTATTTTTTTTTAATGTGGGGCCATATTTCAATTGTATCGGGGAAATTATTTTAATGAGAAAGTTACTGATTTATACACGTTTGTTTATCCCCAAAGTCATTGAGATATGCATAGTAACCATGTACAGCCCTTTATCAATTCTATCTCAATGAAGTTGCTTCTGTTTGTGCTGTCGCGTTGTTTAAGCATTTGCCCATGTCATCAAGCACATGGCCGTTGAGAATAGCTTCTGGCACCAAGGCAGAAAGGCAGGTGGAGAACTCTGTCTTGTTCTTACAGAGACCCACACAGCCCCACAGAAAACTTTGAATGGTGACTAGGAAATCCACGTCTCGGGGTTTTTCTCCTCTGTGTTCCAGTTTGGAACGCTTTAATCTTTTAAACATTTAAAAATGTTTTTCTGACAGGTAAGTCCCTAGGGATCGCGGTCCTCTAATGAAGTTTGTAGAACATGTAAGGTTGAGAATCATAAGGTTGAGAATCGCAAGTCAGAGCCTGGTAAGCCACGGCCAGCAGCAGTAAAGGGCACTTGTTGCATGTGGGGGAGGGGTTACTATTGGGAGAGGAGAGAGTAGTAAACACATACCACAAAAGAATGAAACCATATAAAAGTGGATTCTCTGAACCACCAGATAGAGAAACTTCCTGACCTTTCTAGCTCTTTGTTCTGGCCCCCGAAAGCTATCACGGTCCTGATGGCTCCCAGAGCCTCTTCAGCCACAGCACCTGCTTTTGCATATGCAGCTAGTTCTTTGTCACTAAACGTTGAGAGTATCTGTGCAGAAGAGAAACAGTCATGACGTTTGCATGGAGAGAGAAAGGATAAAAGGCAATCTCCATAAAGCTGTAATGCCATCTCCCCGTCTAAACATTCAGTGATGTACGTTTTACATCCTTAAATGTGCACCTCCTACAAAGGCTACATCTGAGCTACCGGAGTCATCAGGGAAAGGAAAACCAGACATAAATCTATAAGTAGTGCATTTGGGAATTGTGGCAAATTCCATCTCTCTCATACCTTTTATCTATCAGGTATAAAGTTAGATAAAAAAAACACCTTAAAGGATTAATTATACTTTTTCTTTATCATGTCATAATGTAGTATGTGTGTATAACATGTGCATATATTCATGTATGTGAAAGTATATGTGTGTAAAAAGAATATTAATAATAAAATTTTTTAATATTATATCTTATTCCGAGTTGAGCATTCAGCTTTCTTAAAGACAGTCTCTCAACTGGCCTAGAGCTCACTAGTTAGGGTACATTAGTTAAATAGCAACCCCTGTGGACCTGCCTACTGCTGCCTGCCCAACACTGGCTTTATAAACTTGAAACATCAAACCTGGAGATTTTTCAAAATTTGGACTCTAAGGGATCTAATTCAAATCTTCATTCTTGCAAGGTAAGTCCTTTATTGGCTGAATTATCTCCCCAGGCTTACGTCACAGATTTTAATCATGATGAAAATGATACTTTCAAATTTATTAATGGTAATTCTATTAGATAATAGAATGGTTAAAGAAGATGGCACAGGAGAAAAAAAATCAAAACAAAAGAGATACAACTATTTAACTAAGTGGCTCTTCACACTCAGATTATACAAGAATAGTCAGCAAAATTGCTCAACTCTGAAGCACTGGTTCCAGAAAATATGATTTTTATGTATGTATTATACATATGCAAAACCTATACGTAAAATTTCAAGAATGAGATGTAATTGTTATGGTAAACAAAACCCCTACCCCATTTAAATCCTTTGTATTTGTTCAATCATTTGGAGGGCTGTGTTTTTAACTTGTGTTCTCTTAAAGAAAAATACAGCCATACATGTCATTTCATACACCGCATCAGAAGATTTACTCAAGGAGATAACAGCGAAACTAAGAGTTGTGATTAAAGCAAGAACTGTAGTGTTTGGACTCATGCAGGACAATAATTTTCATATCAAAGCTCTATGTGAATGAAACATTCCTGGGCGTGGCTTCCACTGACACTGAGTGTGCATCTGAGTGGGCAGTAGCACTCTGCATAG
The DNA here is from genome assembly GCA_030674055.1 of Rhabdomys pumilio. NCBI lineage: Eukaryota > Metazoa > Chordata > Mammalia > Rodentia > Muridae > Rhabdomys > Rhabdomys pumilio. The sequence continues at coordinate 9,295,474 of JANHMN010000016.1, forward strand.
ACAAAGCAACTGTCTCTGGGGGTTAGCACATGTGAGTGTGCCTGGGTTTCACAGACCTTTGCCCAAACAGCTGTGGAGAGCCCCAGGATGGGGCTGAGAGCCATGATCACCAAGGTGAGCTTCCATCCTCTGATGAACCCCACTATGAATCCTGCAAAAAACGTGGCCATTGCTTGAAAGAACATTCCAACCTTGTCACCAATTCCTTCACTGATTTTGGAGATGTCACTAAAAAAGATCACACCTAAGTGGTTACAGGCAGGAGGTCTTCAGTCAGAAAGGAGAAGTAGACAATTAATAAACACATAGACAAGAAAAACATCCCCCTCCTACTGTAAACCTTTTACAGAGTCTTAGCCTCTTGGATATTTTCCCATGAAAACACTACACAAAGGAAACTCAGGATGAGTTCATACTTCTAAGAAGTTAATGTCACTGAAGCTGATGCTATGAGATTAGTTACTCCTATTACAGTAGCATTAATGCTGTGCACATGAATCAATTTGTTTAAAAGAAGGAATTAGGAAAGGTATTATGAGAGTAAAAGGTAAAAAAAAAAAGTCCCATTCTTAATTGAACATCATTTATCCAGAATATACATATATGTATACATATACATCATATACATATATCATATATGCATATACACATACATATATATGTAATTCTTTCTCCTGCCCCCTTTCCTACCTGTCCTTACTCCCTCCTTCCTTCCCTCCTTTCTTTTCTCTCTCCTTTTCTCTTTTTGAGACAAGGTCTTTCTATACAGCCAAGGCTTGCTTTGAATCTTTGACCATTGTCTCTTAGCATTGCATAGCTCAGCCCCCTGGAGTGCTGGGTTAGAGCTTTGGGTCACCACAGCCAGTACTTGAAGCTTTCTACGAGCACTGTGCTGATAAAAAAAAAATGAAATTCAGCTTTTTCCATTTAAGAAGCTCTGTTGGTAACGTGTATACAGATATGTCACAATCCAAAACGTCCACACATCAGAACCAACTCCTGGTTCTACGTATCTCAAATATCCAACCTATACCCTTGTTTTTGTTCTCAATATTAGTGTAACTGTAGTGTGGGCATCCAAAGCCCTATATGTTACCTCAGCTCACACTTTCCCAGGGCTGCCATTTCTTTTCCAGTGAAAGCTAAAACTTTTGGTAAGGCATGGAAGTCCTAATTGCCTTCATTCTCTTTCCTTTTCTGACCTCCTCTGCTCATGTGCCAGAATGCCAAAGGTTTATCACCATCTCCCCCTACTGGAACAAAATGCCAAGAAGACAGAGCTCCTTGCTTTGTTTGCTCATATTCCAAGCTCCTGAGGACACTCAGCTTGTAATAGACCCTTAATATTTGTTTAGTAGGTGAACACCCACACTTACTAAAGTAAGTCTCTTTACAATTAAGGCAACCATTTGCTCATCCATTCAACCATCTTTACTTAGGGTCTAGCGTCTGTCCGGCCTGCAGCACGCTCCATGAAAGATAAACGGGCATAAAACATGCACTTGGTCCCCAAATAGTGAGAGAGACAGAGAGAAAGAGAGGTGGGGGACTCTAACAAATGGAAACATGCTGTGGCACAAGCTGTAGAGGCTTCTAGAAATGGCTATCGCATATATATACTCAATCCGTGTCTAATGCTGAAAGTAGTAATTTAATGTTGCCTCAACGCTCTCTTCCCTTGTTGACTCTCACACAGTGCTTCATTTCCTCATCAAAGTGAGATGTTAACAACATACATACTCTGTCAGCCGTGTGTTGAGTTCAGTGGTGCCCTTGATGTCAAACCAGCCCATTTCTTGTCGAAGGATGGCATGAAAAAATCTTTGCCTGATTTTCTTTATTTGTCGGCCAGCTGCCAAAGTCCAGAATGAGACTTGGATATAGGCAGCCACAAGAACTCCACCTCCTAGTCCCGAATAGTAGTATGCATATCTGGAAAATAATTGGGAAGGCACTTTCGTCTCTTTGTTTCGTTTTGAGACAGGCTCTCCTTGTGTAGCTCAGGATGGCCTTGAACTCATTCTATGGCCCAGACGGAGACCAGCCCTTGACCCTTCTGCCTCAGCTTCCTGAAATATCAGGCATACCAGCTAGACAGGCTCTTGGGGAGAAAGTTCAGAATTGGAAATCAGTTCAATTTGCTAAACAGATCATAAACACAGAGGACATTACCACAAATATACACCCATTTTTCTCTCTTCTTAAATGGCAAGATGATTGCTGTATGACAGAAAACCTGTTTGCCTGAAATGGCACAATGAAAGCATAAACAATTGTGATTACGTAAAAATGGTGTCAGTGGTTCATTTTAAATCAGTGACAATTTTTATAACTGTAGCCTGGGCTTGAATGGTGAAAGTGTCTTTACCACCACCACACAGCAGACAGCAGTTAACATTCAAACTGAGTAAAATGGTTCTGTGTGTAAAGTTTTCCATATTTTTAATTTTTCTTTAAAAAAAAACATTCTATTTGGCAGACTCAAACTTTTAAAATTAATTTTATAAAAACTTAATAAATTCAAATAGATTTGGAACAGAAGTGCAGTTAATTGAGTAGGCGGTGTCCTAAACCTAATCTGCTTTTATACACTATTTCACCTAGCCTCTCTGGCCTGCTTTAGTGGGGCAGAAAGCCCTGTTTAGTCAGTAAAAGCAATTAAAATGCAACCATATGCAATCATTATGCCACAGGCTTCTGAGGTTTCTGTCAGGAAGACTGGAAGGGCTGTGGATGCCTTCGATGTGCTGAAATCAAAGTGACAAAATGGGAATAAAGATAGTAAATAACTGTTTTATTAATTTTATTAAAGTGACATTACTATGGTTATACAGAAAAACACCTGTTAACAGGGATCATAAGCAATGAAAGACCATGAGGAAAGCAACTTTCTTGAAACTGGGGGTGGGGGCACGAATGATAGGAGGAGGTATCGCTGGGGAAAGAAGTTAGGTGTGTTATGTATTCTCACAACTCTGTAGTGTGAGAGCATTTTTAATTGGAATGTTAAAAGTAGTTCACAATATATACATAAACACAAATTACCTAGTCATTTCTTCTTCCAGAATTCTTCCTGGATTTAGCATTGACAATGAAAAATTCACTAAATAAAAACAAAAAAAAAAAGGTCATTTTTAAAAAGAGGGACTATTAATGGGAATTGCTGTGATAAAAAAAATCTGTTAAGAATGTAACTATGTGAACAGTATGTAGAAGGTGCTGCAGTTCAGCTTCTCAAAAAAAATTTTTTTTTACACCCAAGGGTACTTCTCAGTTCACTGAAACATCTCAGTTCACTGAAGTGTTTAAGTCCCGCTGGGGAGACAAACTCGGGTTCTACCCCATCAGCATACTCTTGGGCCTATGGCAAAGCAGTTTCCTAAGGCAGCGTGGATGGGTGAGCAAAGGTGGAGACCCAGAGGTTGGAATGGAGATTATCAGATTTGGTGGACACTGCTATTTTCTTAATGACTCAAAAGACTTGCCTTTGTAATTTTTCACTTGTGCCTTTTTCTTCCATGCCCTACAATGTAAGTGAGGGAAATTCCAGATTGCTTCTATTGCAAAAGAAGAAAATGCCAACTGAGTATCTCAGAAAAAAGTCACAGAATCCCTGGTAACTAGTCAAGCCCTGCAGTGTGTTATTAATGGCACTGGGTATGTGTGTATTTGGCAGCATTAACTGAAAAGAACCATACTAATTATTGTGAGCAAATGGGATAAAAAAAAAAATGTCAGCAAGACTTTCTTAGTTTTCATGTTTAAATGACAACTACTATTCATTGGATATTTGTTAAATGCCAGACTCTGTTCTGAACACTTCACATGCATTTATTTAACTTTTGTAACAACAATATGAGGTAAGAATATCTCAGAAAGTTTTACTTTATGGAAAATGGAAGCAAAGCGGAGAGAAATAGACGAGTCGAAAACCACACAGATAGCAAGTACCCAATGTGCTGTAGCACCAGGCGTGTGCCCTTTGCTCTCAGCTTATTCTCCGCTTCATTGATCTGTGTGGTGATGACTTATTTCCACTTTAAAAACATACATAAAATGAAGGGGAAAGGTAAGCATCATCTATTTACAGTATTTGTGAAGTAACCGGATAAAATATTCCTGAGCCATTGTTGAACAAGGAGAAGACAGGCACTTCCCGTTCTCGGGGGTCCTAGGAAAGGAAGTGTTCTTTCTTTACCCTTTTATCCTGGGCAAATGGCCCAGGGGTCATGTTCTCTTGCTGCTGTGTAGCTGTGTGCCCTTCTTATCTTTCTCCAAAGGAAGATAAAAAGTTGAAATTTATTTTAAACTTAAACCGCGTCAGGGTCAGTTGCCCAGAGTGCAGCCAGAGTTTAGTGCATATTATTGTGGGTTTTTTCCCTACTGATGTGAAAGCCTTCTGCTTAGTGGTCGAATCTTTGAGGAATCCATTCATTTTATTTCTCTTCTAATCAGTTCTGCGGGCCCTTCCCCTTTCTAGTACTCAAACATGGAGAATTGGACTATGTCTGGATTGAGAGGGAGCTGCGGAATTTGTAGAAATCACTAGGCATTTCTCTCCCCGAATTTAGAAATTAGGTGAAATCTTAAATTTTTATCTGTTTCAATCCCTACCTTTTAAATCTTTCCACGAGGATAACACAAATCAATGAACACCCTGCTACCCCCACCCCACACCCCACACCCCACCCCCGTCTACCCCTGTGTGTGCACCCCTGAAAATATGAATCTATGAGCATTGCATATCCTACCTACTCCTTCCCATGAGGCCCAGGCCAAGAAGGGCAGTATAATTATGAACAAGAACCTCTTCTTGAGGCTGCCAGGAGGTCCAGTGTCCCAGGTGACTGGACATCGTCAGACAAACGTGTACAGGGGGCTGCCGGAAGAGTCAGGGGATGGGAAATTTGCAAAGAGCCTGGACTGAGTGTTGTCAGATGTCACTTAAAATGAGTGCCTTATAAAGAGTCCCGGTTGATCACGTAGTTTGGTCTTTAAAAGGTTACTGGGAACTCTGAAAATAAAATACTTTCCAGATCTTACCCAAACCCAAGCACACCAGTCTGTCTCACTGATTTAGGATGTCCCAGTTGATTCTACTGGGACAGGATGTCTCAGAGACCGCTAACCTGATCTCTTCCACAACGTGAAAATGGGGAATGCTTAAAGCTGCATTTTCAATTTAGAGAAATCCTGTAAAATCCACCTCTGCTGGATGGTGAAACAAAATTAGACTGGTTGTGTCATTTCCAGGCTCTTCACTAACTGTCCCCCCACCCCCCATCCACTGAACATTTATCATGTCCTAGAGGCCTTCCATAAGTAACCAATTTGATTCTACCAACCAAACCATAATCATCATTCCAACGCTATTTTAAAATAGTAACACAATACTGGTTTAGCCATGGCCACCCAGCTATTGAGAGCAGGATCTGATTAATAAGGAGACATTAAGGAATAGAGAAAGGATCTAGATTATTTCATTAGACTCTCAAAGTAAATTGACACCCACTTTTCTAGAGTCTGCCTAGGAATTCCTGTATTATATGAAATTGTCCAGAATCAAAACAAATAGTGCTTGTTCAGGCAGCTTGGGTGCTATGACCAGTTAATGTAACTCAGAGCTCAAGCATGCTTTGTGTTCTCTACCATGAAGCAACGCAAGAACATAGAAACCGCAGCAATCTTCCCACAGAATTTGCTAGATCATTACAGTCACACAGAGTTGTCCTAAGCAATAGCCATCTCTTTGATACTCTGCAGATGAGCTGTTTTCTGTGACTCTGTTCTTAAGGTTTTGGATGGAAACAATGTTTGTTCATAGTCTGTGGACAACCAGATCATTGTGAGAGAGCAATCCTGTCATGAAGTAGCGTCCCTCCGCTGACAAGGATGGGCTCTGTTCACAGTAAATCATTGTCAGAGCCTCTTGTAATTGAAACCTTTTCCCTTCTAACATTCTGTCTCCCTTGGCTTCCATGAAGTCTAGTTGCCTAAGAATCCAACCATTCTAAATAACATTCTCAAAAACAAAGCAAAACAAAGCTCTATTTGATGAGCTATGACGTCATCCAAGTACACAGCCCCCATGATTTTCAGCTCAATTCTGCATCACTAAACATAGCGGTGAACACTCTAAAACTGGAGTGAGTTCATTGATGACATCATTTTTCCCCAAAGAGAATGTGATATGAAACTATTGCTTCCACAAACTACAGAAGAATGAATTATTCATGAGAAACTCGTGGGGTTTCCCATAGCAAATCCTCCATTGACAGGCAATATGGCCCATGACTGTGTGGTTTCAGAGGGCCAAGGGTCAAAACCTCAGCGTTATTTATAACTGAGGGTACCCACCTCAGCATTTATAACCAAGGGTACCATGACAGAGTTGTTAACTCTCTCAAGTCTACCACCCCAGTAATCTGTTGCTTGTGCAGTTTCCGCAGAGTGACCTTGGATTTAGCCCTTAGCACAAAGTACCTGCCTCATTCAACTTCAAAGCCAAGGGATTGCACCATTAGTTACAAATAAAAAAACAAGCAAACTGCTCCAAAGAAGCAAGCTGTTGAGATATTCTAGAAAACAAAACAACAACAAAAACTCCCCAAAAGAAAAAGAACAAAGCTATGATACGTGGCCCAAAAGCAAATTCATTCATGATGAATAAATGTAATTGTTTTAAGCTGATTATTTTTAAAAATGTAATCATAATAAAAATACAAGTAGAATGAAATGTACCGTCTTGACAGTTTTAAATACATAGTTTAGTAGTGATAAATATTCTTATATTTTTTGTCCAACCAATCTTCTGAACTGTTTTTACTCTTAAAAGTTAAAGCTCTAGGCCCATTACACAGTAGCTTCCCATATTTCTCTCTCCAGTCCCTTGTAAGTACCATTCTACTTCCTGTTTCTATGAATTTAACTATTCTAGATAATCCACATAAGTGGATGATACAGAATCCACCATTTATCCACTACTTTAATGTCCTCAAAGTGCATCCATCCTGTATCCTGCATCAAAAATTTCCCGTTTTAAAGGCTAATATTTCACTGTATTTTTCACTATATTAATATGATTTTTTAAGCCCTTAAAGAAGTCAAGTTTTGGTTGGTGTTTTGGTTGGGTACCACGCATGTGTGTGTGTGTGTGTGTGTGTGTGTGTGTGTATGTGTGTGTGTGTATGTGTGTGTGTGTAACTAATATGCAGCAAATGTAAAATTAATATGTAATTGTAATAGATCAAACCTTCTATGAAATAAAAGGAAAACAAATATAAAATATCAACTTCTTATACTTCCTTAAATATTTTTATTATTTTCTTTATTTATGTATCTGTTTGTTTGCTTGCTTTGAGACAGGTCTTTTTGTATAACCCTGGCTGTACTGGAATCCATTATGTAGACAGGCTGACCTCAAACTCACAGAGATCCACCTGCCTCTGCCTCTTAAGTACTGTGGCTAAAGGCGTGCTCCACCATGTCAGGCTCAACAATTTTTAAATAAAGATTTATTTTTATCTAATGTATTTAAGTGCTTTATCTGCATACGTATGCCTATGCATCACAAACATGCAATGCAATGGAAGCTTCTGACAAGCTGCCATGTGTGTTCCAAGGAGGTTTGAACCCAGGTCCTGTAGAACAGCCAATGCTCTTTACTGTTGAGTCATCTTTCCAGCCCCTATTAATGTCCTTGTCCTATTTCAACTTATCTTTACAGCATTTCTGTTAAGGTTTTTGGTTACTGGCAAAGCTCCAGAAATCCAAATCCATCTGAAACAGATTTTATTTTCTCATAGAAAAGCATAATTATTTATCCTGGAAAAAATATGCATGGTCCTGATTATAGCCATATGAGATGGTAGAAGACCTGGGTTGGAAGTCTGTCTTAACACAAGTAGCATACTATGGATACTCTCACTGGGCTTCTGAAAGCATTATATTTATCAGCACTAATGTAAGCTTATTTTCTGTTTTAATCAAGCAATCACATTTTTTGTTAAAAATGCATTTATGCCTTTTAATGGCAACCAAGTATATAGTTATCAGCCAATGATCTAGGAAAATGTGTGTAGAATGATATCTAAGTGATGAATGAACTTTACTCAGTTACATTTGCAATGAAAACTTGCCTTCCTTTATTATTTTTTTTTATTCTATCACCTATATACTGATACACAGCTTCATTTTGTGTTTCCCAGCCTAGACCCTTATTGTCTCTTGGAAGAACAAATCCTTTGGGCTTGGGATAAACCATGGGAATATTTCTAGATTAAATTTAATTACCATGAAGACAAGTGTGACCATGTGTTCCTTACCACAATGGTGCTGGTGTGGCCCTTTTTGAGGTGACCTGGACCCATGTGACTCTATTACTTTAGATCTATACTGAGGTCATTGCTATTTAGTAAAATGTCACATTCAATTCTAGACTCCGGTTGGTCCAAAACATCAAACATAGAAAGTAAATATTTTGAAGATGAGAGTGGGCAAGAGAGAAAAAGATAAAACCCAGACAGAAGCCTACAGAAGTTACCACGTCCAAGAAGAACTGCCGTGCTACCTGAAGTGTTTCAAAACCTTTGCTTCTGTGCTCACAAAGGACGGACACTGCATCGAGATACTATAGTCCCACTTTATTTAGCTACAAAGTTTCCTGTACTTCCTTATTGTTTTAAAAGTCAAACACCACAATGCATTTTTTCCCTGAGATTTAAATGAGCACTTAAGAAATGTTAGAAAAATTTCACAATTCCCTTTGTGAAAATGTCTAAATCAATAAACAAACAGATGACGTCAATTAAAACTAGTTTCTAATACCTTTCACCCAGTTAGATAAATATAATGCATTTTGAAAAAGAGGTAAAGAAATAATTACCTGGCAAGGAAAAGTTTCCAGCATTATCTACAAACTTATCTGTCATTTCTCCAAAGACTATCATCATGAGGGGAAGACCTGATCCATGTGCTATGGCCATGAGTGTACCCAGGAGCATGAACAATCTATCCTGCCAGTCGGAGTATCGGAACTGAAAAGAGAAAATAAAATAAGATTCCATTTAATAATTTGTCCTTTGGGTAATTTTTGTTTCAAGTTTGTTCTAGTATCACACTTACAAATGTTCTTATCCTAGAGAATATATGAATTGCAATCCAGATAACTGTAAGCTTAATTTCATGATTTCATGCAAATAAAAATAAGTCAATCTAATTCTACTTAATTAGTACTTAACTTGGGTGAATTATTACAATGTAATCAAGGTAATAAAGATTTGGATCCACTTAGAAACACGATTTAATCTCCCAGAGGTTGTGCATAGTGAGTTAAGGTGAGCTTGGGACCAACGTTAAGTCCACATGCACAGACATAGCCTTCCGAACAGTGAATGTACTACTTCAGTAGAATTAAAAACAGGAACAAACAGACCTTCTCAGTTTGAGGCCAGATCCCTTTGAAAGGGTGAAATCAGTCTTTAAAGGAAGATCAGTAACGAAAAGTTCAAAAAAAGAACTTTATGGATTATCTGTTTGTGGGCTTTATGGAAGTCTTGATCATGAAGAATCTTCAAAGATGAGAGAGAATAAACTGGAAAAGAATAGGGAATGTAGAGGAAGTAGGGATTTTAAGCTTGCAAGGAAAAATGGCTTAGGAATACATAGAGTGCAGCAGAAGTCCCTAGGATCACTTTGTAGGTTAGCAGAAACTATCAAAACTTTTGGGTTTAGTGCTCTGCAGGGTGGGTACCAATTATCACCACAAAGTATACAACTCCTACTTACTAAGCAAATACCACTTCAGAAGACCGTAATTCACTGTCTTTTTAATCTTCTCCAATTTATACCTTTTGCTCAACAGTTCTGATGGGCCCCTCTGTGGATTTTTCTTTGTTCTTTATCCTCTGTCTTCTAGACTACAGTTCTTCTGTTACATTTCCCTTTCCAGCTTCCTCTATATCTCTTGCATTTCTCCTCTCCTTTTGAACCTTATACTCTGTTCACTTCCCCCCAAATCTCCCTTTTGGAGACAAGAGACAGTTATTTGAAGCATATGCAGTTAGTCAGGATGGTGGAGTGGGTGGCATCTTTGACTGACTCACACTACCCAGTGAGGCTGAGGTTAGGAGAACACAGCGGGCACTGGGTATGTGTGTAAACTGTTCTCCAAGGGCTTCAGAGTTCATCTGGGGCCAAGGGCAGCAGGGGCAGATTTCACTCAAATACACAAGGCAAAGCAAGAAGACTGAAAGAAAGGAAAGGTGAGAACCAGAAAGAGCTCGGAATAAACCAAAGAAAGGGACAAACATGAAGGCCAAATGGAAAAGAATCCTAATGGCTACAAGGGACCCATGTCCTTAAAGTCTGCTGTTAGTGGCCTCTAAGTGAAGAGGGTTGGGACATTTGGGTTTTTCAACATCCTTTCAGAGCACAAAGTCAGATTTTCCTGTGTTGTTCCTTTTTAGTGGACATTATATGGCACTAAAGAAGGTTTTAATGCTTTCCATGTTGGTCGAATTAAATTTAATTAATTAAATTTATTTAATTAATTAAATTTAAGTTTCTAAGATCAAATTTAAAGTTAGGAGACATTCCTATGTAAACCTAGATTAGTTTTTAGTGACCCTTTTCAACAAAACAAGACATCTCTAACCCTATTGCACCAGCTTTGCTCTAAAATTTTCCACAGAGACAGCCACTCGGATGAAAGATGGTAATTAAATTTAAATGCAGTTTCAACTAAAATTATTAAACACAAACAAAATATCAATCATTCTACTTTTCAGTATATATTTTTCTATTTTCTGTAGAAAAAATATTCTAAACTGACATTAAAATTACATGTATTGTCTGTAGCACTAAATAAAATTCTTTTTCTGGGCTGGTGAGATGGCTCAGTAGGGAAAAACATTTGTCTCTCAAAACTGACAACCTGGTTCAATGCCTGGAACCAAAAGGCTTAAAAGAAGAGAACAGATTCCCCGAAATTATCACTTGACTTCCATACATGTCCTGCGGCACTGTACACCTGTACTCACACGCATCAGACACACACCATGTTGGGATCTTGGTCCACTATCATACGTCAATACGGAACAAGCACATGCAATACGACCTGAACAAAAATTTACTCTCACTGAAACTTTTAAAGCAAAAACAAAAAGTAGAGGAAAGACTCTGCACAGAGGCTTGGACCGACAAGAGGACTGTTGCTGTGTGCAAATGTTTTGATGCCCTTTTTTGCATTTACTTTATAACTTGGCAGTTTCAATTGATATGCACTCAATTCTTTCTTTTCTTTTTTCTTTTCTTTTCTCTTTTCTTCTTTCCTTTTCTTCTCTCTCTTTCTCTCTCTCTTTCTTTCTTTCTTTCCTTCTTTCTTTCTGTCAAGGACTATCTGCTTGAAACATATCACATTTTTCAAAGCAGGCAAACACTTTCCTGGCCTGCCTCTCTGAGACACACTGAAAATGAAAACAGATGTGATTTCTTCAAAAACAAACAAACAAACAAACAACCATGTTGGCTTGCCTTGTACCCTTGGAGTACACTGGTAATGGCCTGAAACAGAGTCAGAATCCGTGGTCACTATGTCAAGGTTCACTAATTTCCTAGTAAGCTGGTTGTGCATGTGAATTTTTTTTGTTTTGTTTTGTTTTAAATGTTGTTTTCAACACTTAAACTTTTTTGGCTGGGCAGGGGTGAGGTTACTGACAGGGTTTTATGAATCAAGATGTTTACCTGAAGCTAGTGGGTTTCCATGGTATTGCTGAAATGCTTCATTTTTGTTTTATCTCCCTATGTAGTAGTGCGTTCGAAGCCAGCTTACCCCACCCCCTTCATCATCTGTCTTGTGATTTAAAGCCATTGTTTACAATTAGCCAAACGATAAGCACAGGTGCAGCAGAAGCAATCCAGTGCTTTGTAAGACAGACAGACTTAAAGTACTTGCTGGCTGACTGTGGGTAAAAAAAAATATGGCTGGGGAACCGCAGGGTCTCTCATGCCACACTGCGTGTAGTTGGCTGAAAATGCTCTGGGTTCCTCCAGTTGTAAGTTAGGCCCAGCTGTTCACTAAAGGCCTCTGCTGTGGCTCCATGGCTCCTCACAGCACAGCCCCAACACACGAGGAAGTCCTTGGGTTTCCAAAATTGGTTTATTGGCATGGCAAATGATGGATGGATCTGGATGTGCGCCCCCAAAACCCAGGGCAGACCTGAGTTAAATAGGGAGGGAGAAGGGGAAGGGGCTGGGGAGGAATGCTTAATCAGCTCCACCCTCTGGCCTTCAGGTACCTTATTAGTATGTAAATCTCTTTAGGGCCTGGGGCCTGTTTATCACGCCCACCTGTGTACCGTGACTGATGTGACTGACAGGTGAAGGTGAAATAGAGATTAGACCTCATGTCAGGCCTGACAACTGACTATTAACTCAAGTCTCCAAATCTGAATGAAAGGCAGGATTATTTCCACTTAGTGTTTCACAGCTTACCAGTGTCAAGAGGCCAACTAAATTCACTTTCTTCTTTTTTTCTCTGCCTTGGTTGCTGTAAAACATAATTGTTCAAAATTTAAATTGTTATGAACAATGAGTTGAACATAAACCTTAATAGCTATGGTTTTGAATGGTAACATTTTTAAATACAAGAAGACTACCATTGTCAAAACTATCTGCAAGGCAGCCATCAAGGACAAAGGTAACTGTCCAAGGTACTACAAGGACATATGGGTACGGGAGAAAGGGTCAGGATAGCCTTACAGAGTCAGTCCACAGTGAGAAGACACATATAGTAATAATGTTTACCAAAATCACTTAAATTATTCTTTCTCTAAGAAAAATACAAGTTGATTTATAGGGAGACTGCTTTTCTGGATGATGTGGGGAGTGTTTTTAGAAAATACTGTTTTTCTACATTCGAGATATATCAAAGATCTGGTTGCTTCTCCCCATGTTTCTTGCTACATTCCCATTAGAATAGCCCCGCCTCACTTCCATTTATATTTTTTTTAGTGTACTGGAAATTGTAGCCAATATAATCATTTAAGAACTCAGACTACTTCTCTACTCAGGCAATAACAATGGCTCCACTTCTAATCAGAGTGAAATCGAAACCTTTATATTGGCTGCTGAGTCCACACGCTCCGTCGGTACCTTCATGACTGCACCCCCCCCACTCCCAGTCGTACTCTGCTCTGATAGGCAGACCAGGTTTCTCTGCTACTTTATGGATACAATGAATACAATTCCAATCTCAGGATCATTTAGCTCTAAATTATTGCTGCCAGAAGATGCTCTCCAAATGCACATGGCTCTCTCTGCCCATTTCCTTCTACCCTTTTCTCAGTAATTGACTTCAAAATAAGACCTACCCTAACCACCTTCCTTAAAATGGGTAGAACTTCTTTTGGGTTCTCCTGGCTTTCTCGGTCTTAATTTTCTTCACACTTGGTACCTTTCAACAGGTGGACATTTGCTACTGAATATGCCCAAGAAAATGTGCCACAGGCTATCTAGCATGTTTAGAACAGGTACATTAGCCATCCTCAATTTCTTCTGTCTAACAGAAGTGGGCTTAACTTTCCTTGAATGTATCATTCTTGGCATTATTATATAAAAATAAGTCTCATATTTCATTTTGTACTCTTACGATACCAAGTTAGACTTAACTTTTTGTATTTCGGTTTTGAGGTGTTTCCTTCTTTCCAACCACCTACTGTGAGCTTTTCCTGAGAACTTCCCTGGTCCTGAGTGTTACTACACCTTTTCCAGGGACTGCTCCCTCTAATACAAGTCAGTATATTCAGCTAGTATAATACATAAATAGCCTTCTTCGTGAAAATGCCATCTATTAATAGATTCACAGTCATCCCCAGCCTAAATTGCCAGACAACAAAATCACATTTTTCTATTAGAGGTAACACCATCCATAAGTTTTTTTTTATAACTCTATATGAACAAACCTAAATTTTCTGTGAATAAACACCATGATTCTAAGAATGAACAGGGCAACGCCACTGTCCAAACAAATTAACAGAAGTAATGCTTCAGTTTAAACATCAGATAGGCATATTTTTCAGTTAGCTAATCAGGCCCCTTGCAGCTTGAGAACCAACTACAGAAGCTGATAAATTTTGTCCCTCTAGAAGACAACTCCGTGGCACATGTCAGTTTGTTCCGTCCAGGTGGCCTAGCATGAACTCGGAGACTGTAATAGCCTCATAAACTATTTGAAGCCGAGGGTGAAAATGATTCACTATCCCCACAACGAAAGAGGAAACAGGCACAAACTTGACTGGGCCCTGCTGCCTAACAAAATGCCTGTGTGGTGTGTGTGTGTGTGTGTGTGTGTGTGTGTGTGTGCGCGCGCGCGCGCTTCACTGTGGCTGGGGAAGAACCAGAGTCAGGCAGGAAAAAAGACCCACTAGCAGAGGAAGCACTGTTCATCCTTTTGCAACTGGGACCCCCCCCCAAAAAAGATTTCAAAGCAGAAGTTAGTGAGCTTGCTCTCCATGTCACCCCCTAGAGAGGAGAGATGAGGAAAACAGGCTACAGATGGGAGGAGGAGAAGACTGGGGCAATGAAGAGAAATACTGGAAGAAGGGGAGGTCTTGCTTCGCTAGCCTAGTTCAGAAGCACAGCCATCAGTAGCAGGTGTCTGAAGTTCTAGCAACTCGAGTAGCCAGATGATGGCTAAAAAGAGTAATCTGCAAATGTTTACTTTATATTTAAAAAAGTGAACGTTACACAACGCCAATATTCATCAAATCACCCGTGTCCCTGGGAGGGGAGCGCTTTTGAAGACAGCCTCTTTACTGTTCCAAAAGGAGCCTGGGAGACATTCCTCAAGAACACTTAAAACTTCATCCCAAGGGCCGGAGGCATCAACCGATTTTCTCAGCTTCTTTCCAGGACTCTGCTATAACGGAAAAGCCAGTGGCTCTGTGGTCCTGTATACCTGATGCTGCCTAGTTCAAAGTCGCCGTCCAGGCGCCGCGCTGTTCCGTTTCTCGCTGCCTCAAGATCCATCTCAGCCTGGGGAGAAAACCACAGCCTCAGATCCAAGTGCACCCGGCTCAGCTTCTCGGTCCGGGGGACCTCCAGACTCCGGGAGCCTCCGGCTCAAGGCACAGAGCCGGGCGCACGGGTGGCAGTCACTCCCCAGCAGGTCCCACTTCAGCTGCCCTCCCGCCGCCCGGGTCTTCGGTCGAGTCCTCCCTCACCTGAACCTCAAGCGCGTGCTGGCCGCTGCTGCGGCTGGCGTGCAGACCTGGACTTTGCTTGCCCCGGCTCGTCCCCGCCTCCCACAAGCGTCCAGAGCCAGCGACGCCTCCCGCTGCGGCGGGGGGCGAGGGCCGGGGCCCGCAGGAGAGCTCCCGCAACCCCTGCTGGCTTTGCAGGCCCCAGCGCCGCCAGCGCGTCGCGCTCGCCACCAGGGGCGCACGTCAACGCTGCCGCCCACCGGGCGAGCTGCCAGCAGCCGGCAGTGTAGCACCAGCTGCAGCCGATAAGCCCGCCCGCCCGATGCCTCTCCTAGCAGGCAAAGGGCCCCTAAAAGTGACTGTCACACTTCCCAGACGCTGAGTGTTCTTTTAGAACACACTAGGGAAGCAGTTTCCACTGGTTCAACAATCAGGCGCTCTGAGTACCCAGTAGTAAGTAGGAAAGTGGTCACCACTTCTGCATCCTCAGCTTGAGTCTGTGCCACCAAACTGCAACCAACACCCTAGATGCTGAAGATTAAGCAGGTCCGGCCCAGAATCGTCAGCGTAAAGTCTTTGGAGATGAGGAATACCACTGGTGTCCCCCACAGGTGAGGGAACATAGAGACACAGAACTTGAGGTCTGAAAAGGATTCCCTTATTAAAAGCACATACTTTAAAAATTATTATTCATTTTACATCCTGACAGTTGCCCCCTCTCCCGGTCCCCTCCTCACACAGTCTCTTCCCCAATTCGCCTTACCCTGGCTCAAGTCTCTGAAAGGCTAGGTACATCCTCTTCTACTGAGACCAGACAAGGCCATAGTGGAAGGAGAGAATGGACTTTCAAGTTGTTCTCTGATTTTCGTACATGTATCATGACACATGGGTACTCGTATACATAAAAACACGTGCAGAAAATAAATAGAACGAGAAAAAAGCGCGTACTTTTGATTTTTGTTTTCGCAAAATGAAGAAATCGGTGCTCAGAGAAGCCAAGTAACATCCTCACTCCCAACGCTGCGGCTTTAAGACTGGCACCCAGGCAAAGCCTATTGACTGCAGCTGTTCTGGGTCCCTGTTCTCATCTCAGTGTTCCCTCTACGCAAAATTGTCTTACTCCTAGGCCTATGTGAATATGACTTCCTTGTGAGTTCTCATTGATTTCTCTACTCTACCCAAAATAAAGGCGCTAAAATAGATAATAAAGCACCACCTTCTGAGCTTCGGGCAAGTTTCTTTTTCTTTCTTTTTTTTTTTTTTTTTTTTTTTTTTTTTTTTTTTTTTTTTTTTTTTGGTTTTTCAAGACAGGGTTTCTCTGTGTAGTCCTGGAACTCACTCTGTAGACCAGGCCGGCCTCGAACTCAGAAATCCGCCTGTCTCTGCCTCCCAAGTGCTGGGATTAAAGGGGTGCGCCACCACCGCCCAGCCGGGCAAGTTTCATATTTAGTAGCTTCACAGATCATTGTGTAGCTGTGGACACTGCTTGTTTCTCTGGGCTTCAGTTTCTTAAGAGTCTGTCTCCCTTATCAGGTTACTGTGAAAGTACCTTGTGTTGCTTTTAAAACATAGCACCTGTTTAATAAGTGGCTTGCTTTTCTCCTAGTCCAGGAGCTGAGTTTGCGGCTAAACCTTGTTCTGTGTGGCATTAGCACAATAGCTGTCTAAATGCTTTCCAGACAACCTTTAAAGGATGCAGAGTAGAAAAGTTGTCACACAGACCCTGAAGGAAGCTCTGCTCTGCCGTTTCCTGGTGGTCTGGCTTTGGATGGATTGTTTAAGTCTCAATTTAGTCTTGACGTCCATTAAAATAGAGGCGCTAGTAAGATTGGAGATACTGTGTATAAACTGACCCCCATACTTAATAACAACTACTGTCATGGTTAAGAGCTTAGAAGAGATAGACGGGAGAGTAGAGGAAGAGCTTGCAGATACACCCAACTGAGCGTGCTGGGCATCTCCATCGGGCTCTTCACCTGTGGGGAGCTGATGGCAACTATGTGACAGACATGAATGTATTTACGTGTTTGGGTTCAACTACCAGTCTACCCCAACCACAAGAAGTCTGCTTGATGGAGTAGAAGGCCTTTCCATCACCAGCCTACCAGGTACTCAGATTATTATTGTATGATATCCAGAGGTTAAATCAAGTACAGAGGCTAATGCAATTAGAATTGCTAAGTTCGAGAGGGGGATTTTGGGTAACTGGGGGACATTACAAAATTCAGTAGCATCTAAAGGATAATATATGACTATCAATCTCTATCATAAGACAGTCTAAGGGAGTAAAAACAAGACTCACAAAGGAATGAGAGGAGCCTGAATTAAACATAAATGAACAAAAACCTAGAAGGAATGAATTGGGTTTTTTTTTTTTCTGACTGTCTGACAACCACAAGGTTGTCCTTGCAAGAGGTACTCTGTTCTCCTCATGAGCACAGAAGTTAGAGGTAGGTCCACAGCGTCCACAGAGAGGGGGAAGTCATATCTCCATAGCTATGCTTATATATTTGCATAAAATGAAAAGCTGTACCATCTGAAATCCTGTTAGCACTATTATAGAAAAAAATAAAATTAGTTAAAATATAATTTGAAGAGTCCTTTTTATTCCACTTTGTTTCTACTCAGAAACTAGGCCGTAAACCATTTCTATCCATCCTAAGTATAAAGGTTTTTGCTCCCACAGCTGATCTGCCTATCTGGGCTGCTCTAGGGCAAGAAGCTGTAGTCTATGAGGTTTAGTACCTCATAGTAAAAACAGTGGGAGGCTAGGTAAAGAAGCCTTTTGTTCTATCTCTGCTCTAAGGCTCTAAGTTAAAGTCTCAGGAAGAAAATGGGGGAAAGGCTTGTCTCTGCTCTTTGTTCTCAGCCCTTGTACAATTTTCAGTGTGTGATCACATGGTAAAAAGTTCACTATATTGTAAGTCCCTATTGCTGAAGACACCACACACTTTGGTTTCAGAAATAGAGAAATCAATCTCAAAGCATCCTGGAAACTCTGTCCTTGCTGGCTAGTTCTCACAGTGTCAGAGGTGCTATGCAGGCTGCTAGGAGAGAAAAAAAACTGACAGTCTTACCTAGCATTGGATCCTGTGTGCTACAACACAGTCTTGATGGGCAAAACGTGCCCACTGGTGTAACCGTGGCTTGACTGTTATGGGGAGGTTTTTTTTTTTCAAGTTGAATTTGAGGCCTATTTCACGGGAGGGAATTTCATGCCTCAGGATATAATCCTGTTGAAGAGATCATAGGTTCTAGGGTAGAAACCACTATTACTTCTTTTCTAAATGGTCAAGGTGTCAGATTGTCTTCTGAATGTTTATGCTTATATTCACAGACCTTGGATGCTCACTACCTTGGTCAGAGTAGCTTGTTTGTGCAATAAACAACAGTCAATGGACTGATGCATAACTGGCCAAGAAACTACGATTAAGAAACCAAGTACTCAGCCCCAAATAGGACATTTACATGAACACTGCACCACACAAGGCT
>JANHMN010000016.1:9314565-9355979 GCA_030674055.1 Rhabdomys pumilio
ATGTGGAGAAAGGGGGACATGGGAGTAGAAGGAATCGTGTCTGATTGTATACATGTATGAAATTCTCAAAAGTATAATATAAATCGGTCAAGAAATGAGTTGTATAAAGATATGCACCATAGCTGGCTGATGTGAACACTCAGTTATATCACTGTGGTCATCTGAACTGTAGTCCCAAGGGACTGGAGGGACAGCTCAGCAGTAAAGAGCACACGTTACTCTTACAGAAGAGCTGAGTTTGGTTCCCAGAACCTATACCAGGCAGCACACACAGTCTGTAACTCCAGGTCCAGGGAGGTCCAACACTGCTGGCCTCCGTGGGCACCTGCACTTACATGCTCTACCTACACACAGGCACACACACACACACACACACACACACACACACACAGAGACGTACATAACTTAAAAATAATTTAGAAAGTAAACCTTTGAAATACTGAGACAGGCAGTGTAAGTCTTTTGGTACTATTATAATCACAAATCTTGCTGGGTCACTACTGTGCAAGAAGCTCACCCAAGGAGTCAAGGTCCTGAGAAATTTTATCTTTTACCAATATAGGTGTTTAAGAAGGAGAACTCCATTTGCTGAAGAAGTCTGAGTGTTTTTTATACACACAGTGTTGCTTACACACAAAGTATGTGATGTGTTCGATAAGGCACTTTAAATTTGCAAAAGATGCCTAAAACAAATTAGGATTTTCTAAACATCTGTATATTATTTCTATGTCAACATGGAGCATGACTAAAAAAATATGTAACAGTTGGTAGTAAAAAATAAGAATTGATAAAAAATTGAAAAAATAAAAATACTCTGTAAGAAATCAAACACACACACACAATACACACACACACACACACACACACACACACACACACAAGGAATAATGTTTAAATTTAAATAACAACAAATAAAATAGCAGCAGTTAAAAACAAACACAAAAGAACTTTTGACTTCCAGGATTTTTGCATTTGGGTCTTAATCTCTCAGGACCCTGACTGGAGGGGCTTAGGATCACGGTGTTCAGGAAGGTGTCTTTTAGGATTATGGCAGCACCAGTTGATCTGTATCCTACCGAATTCAGGAACTCCTGCATTTGCTTAATAACAAGACCACCACTGTCTTAAAGTGCTTCCAGTTACTCGTGTGTCAATTAGAACCTGAACATTTACTGTCTTTAAGCCATAATGACAAACTACATTTCTCCTTTGTACTATACTAAAAGAACTCCCCTCCCACACACATATGCACTTGCAGCTGTGTGTGTGTAAGCACATGTGTGTGTAAGCACATGTGTGTGCCAGTGAATGCACGCATGTGTGCATCTGGAGGCCAAAGATCACCCCCAGGGCTTGTTTCTCAGGAGCCATTCACCTGGGTTTTGAGATGGTTCTTCACTGAGACCTAAAACTCACCATGAGGTTAAACTGACTGGCCAGCAAGTCCCAGGGATGTGCCTTTCTCCACCTCTCAAACACTGGGGTTATGAATGTGCTACATGGGTGTTGTTGGTTGAACTAAGGTCCCTTATGCTTGCACAAAAAGCCCTTTACTGACTGAGCTCTGTCTCTCCTGCCCTATAAATATCTCTTTATGGAAAGATATTTAGACACTTGGACACTGATGTTGGGGATTGGTAATGATGTCTTTCTTATATCTGCTGTCTTTTTTTTTAAATTTCCCCCCCAAAAAGCAAGACTTTTTTGATCTTTACCGATATTGTGGCATCCCCAAATTGCCAACATTAGGATTAAAAGTCTGACTCTGGGGTTGGGGAGATGGCTAAGAGCACTGATCACTCTTCCATAGGCCCTTGATTCAATTCATAGCACCCACATGGCAGCTCACAATGTCCAGTTGCAGGGGATCTGATGCCTCCATCTGGATTCCACAGGCACCGCATGTGCACACTGCACACGTGCGTGCAGAAGAAACACAGAAAAACTGTTTTAACTCTGGTTGACAAACGATATTGAAGCCTGTCTTTCTGAGCCAGCGTTAATACCTGGAGAATCTAGATCTCCATTTTCGCCCTGGGCCCTTTCTTGTGTGCCAGCCAAACCTGGAAGCTCAACCCTGGCCACGTTGGCCATAGTAGTTTATTTGAAGAGATTCCATGACCAGGGTAACTCAAAGAGAGCATGTAAGAGGGAGTGTGCTTACAGTTTGAAGGCTAGTCCATTTTGCCAGAGATCACTGCAGGCATGGTGCTAGAGAAGTTGCCCAGAGCTACATGCTGGACCACAGGTAGACACTGGACATTAATAAAACTAGTGACACAACTCAACATGGACACAGTTAACCCTTTCCCCATCAACTGGGGACTAAGCATGCGAACATGAGCCTCTTAGGCTTAAATCACACATAAGCCAGTGGTACGCCTATAATGTTAACTCCTGGGAGATGGAGACAAGTCCACATACCTTGGCTAATAGCCAGTTTGGGATGACAGCCTGAATTTCCCATTGTAGCTGGAATTTGCATTGCGTTAGTTATCTTCTCCCACCTAATGTGTGCACAGCAAGTAGACTCCCAGGTCTAGCATAGTAACTGGTTTTACTGGTGTGAACAGACACCATGGCCAAGGCAACTCTTTTAAGGACAACATTTAATTGGGTCTAGCTTACAGGTTCAGAGGTTCAGTCCATTATCATCAATGTAGGAACATGGCAGCATCCAGACAGGCATGGTATAGGCAGAGCACAGAGTTCTACATCTTCATCTGAAGGCTGCTAACAGAATACTGACTTCCAGGCAGCTAGGATGAGGGTCTTAAAGCCCACACCCACAGTGACACACCTACTTCAACAAGGCCACACTTCTAATAGTGCCATTCCCTGGACAGAGCATATATAAACCATGACAGTAACTTAAGCCTTAAGGGACAGGAATCTGTGAATGGTGGCCATAGGGGTTAAACTTATTGTTTGTATGTGAGGTTCATATCATGTACTCAGTCCTACTCATCTCCTGGCTCCTTGTCGGCAGGTCCTGGTGAGAGGAGGGCAGTCCAGGTCCCACCTCGTCTCTCCTGGGCTGAGTGGGATGGTGAGTGTCAACTGCCCAAAAGAAACACACCTGGCCGGGAGTCTTGTTGAAGCAGGAATTCAACTTTATTGCATCAGCCTCTCGCTTATATAAACTCAGAGCATAGCGAGAGCGATTTTTGGTGGGGTGAGATGATGTAGGAGGTGGGGAAGGGTGATGGGAGTTATGGGGTGACTGACAGGGCCAATGGCAAAGCTCTGCGTTAGCAATGGTGGGGCAGAGGCAGGGCCAAACAGGTCTTGCTGAGTCACCCCAATACAGAAGTGACTGAGATAGGTCTCAAAACTCCAGCCAGGCTTAGGCTATCCCCCAAGGCCTCAGAAACTCAAGCCAGGCTCCGGTTTGTCCACAAGGCCCAAACCATGGCTGAAATGGGGCCAACACTGGTCCCCTTGGATCTGTTCTCCTCTCTTACACCACCCCTTCCCCCCCAGTAAAAACCACACAAACAAACACAAGAAATAAACAAAACAAGCGTAGTAAATGTCTCGTCGTGAAGCTGTGGTATGTTGTAGTGAGTCCCACAGTATATTCCTCTGTCTACACTTCTTCACTTCCGAGTGTTCATTGCAATGTGTCATTGGTCTGGTTTGAGGTCTCTGGCTTCTGTGACACCATCAATATTGAATTCTCTCTTCTCTGGGTTTTCCTGTTGCTGCCCTGTGTCATAGAGGCCCTGCAGCTTTGGATCAGCAGGACCCGCCCTTTCATGCATCCTAGCAGTTTACGGATTATATACAGTTTTGCGATGGGCCAACTCAAAGCCCTGGATCTGCGCTGGGGTGGTAGCTGAGCTGGTCATCCCACCGGCTCTCCCTTATTCCCACTACCAGGCCCAGCTCTCAGGACTGCTTCACGTAGGAAGGGGTGAGGAGGGGAGGACATCACCCCTGCACCCATGCCACCTCATGGCAGATGAGTGGTGGGGCCAGCACTCCCACACTCATACCCTCAGACTGACTCACTCGCACCCCTGCCACAGCCTCCCTGTGCTGCCTGGGCAAGGCACAGGACCCACTTTCTTGAGTGCAGCTGCAGGTGAGAGGTGGGGCATCTCTCCAGAGCACCACTTCCAGTTAGGGGTGGGGCCAGTTCTGCATAACCCCTGAACATCCACATGGTCCCAGCTGGCTCCTAGACCAGGGTTATCCCCATGGTCTCTAGTAGCAATATGAGCCACAGACATTGACACTGTACCCCTGCCACTGTGTAGCCATAAACCGAGATATGGCTTTCATCGTTAGCACAGGCTGGAACTTCACCATGGCTTTAGGTGGCAGGGCTGGTTATTCAAAACAGGGTATTCCTCTTTCTCCTCTCTATTCTGTCTCTCTTTATAATGCTCAAACTGTTAGGCTTCTCTTTCTCTCCTGTTGGCCGACCACTTGACATTGTAGTGGTTCCCGCTGCAGGTGGGCCATGTGACCTCCTGTGTCCTCTCCATATGGCTGGTGGCAAGGGTCATATGCTGTCTACAGCCTGTCTATGTGGCATAGTGGGTGAATCTACAGACATCTTCCTCCTCCAGAATGGCCAGGCAGCAGGCAGGCCTCTGTGAATCTGTGGCCCACTCAAGCTATGCAGCTGAGAGCAGGTCTGTGGGCAACTTTCTCCGTTCACACTACATGGCATGGCAGTTGGCAGGTCTCTTGATATCTCCTGACTCTACTTTTAACCTCTACTGCCATCAGCTCAGCCCTGGGATCCTGTGATGAACTCCTCATCACTGACCTCAGAGGTCCTGGTGCAAGGCAAGTCAGGAGAATCTGCTGTCTTACTGACTCTCTGTCCTATGGGAATTCTCCTTTTCTATATGAAATTTTGATCTCTTTTAGATAAATGTTCTTTATTATCAATGATTTCATTCTTACTCTTTTATACAGTAGTTACTGCCTCTGTAGTGATCATAGAAGTCACCTTTGACTAAGCACTGTGCTTTCTTCTACCAGGATTATGTATGGAGTCTGGAACTCCTAGGCTCACTTACTCCACTTCCAACTTTGACAAAGTTACCCCACATACTTTAATCGTATGTATGTATTCATGGCTCTTGAAATGTCATCATGCCAGGCAGTGGTGGCACACGCCTTTAATCCCAGCCCTTGGGAGGCAGAGGCAGGCGGATTTCTGAGTTCGAGGCCAGCCTGGTCTACAGAGTGAGTTCCAGGACAGCCAGGGCTACACAGAGAAACCCTGTCTTGAAAAATCCAAAAAAAAAAAAAATGTCATCACATCATGAGTTGATACATACATACATCTTCCTTTTTTTGATTTTTCATACCTCAGCACTACTGTCTTGGGTCATTTCCCTCAGTCTAATGCATCCACACTTGGGCTACTTTTGCTGTCTTGGATATTATTCTTTCCAACTTTAAAAAAAAAAAACACTCTTTAGTATGTTAAAAAAAAGTTGATCATGAATTTTCTCAGCCTTTCTACTGTGACAATTCATTTCACTTTTAATTTGAAAAATCATGTTATTGGGAGCTTAGTTCACTGGAGCTGAGAGCTCCTCATGCAATTACAGTAATCAAGAAGATGTGTTTTGGAGGGAGACAATGAAGGGGAAACAAAGTAGAGATCTTATAACTGATAGGGCTGGACTGTGATCCAGGCTACATTCTTAGCCATTCTTCGTGTGTGTGTGTGTGTGTGTGTGTGTGTGTGTGTGTGTGTGTGTGTGTTTGTTTGCTTTTGGGTTAGTTTTTTGAGGCAGGGTTTCTCTTTGTAGCCCTGGTTGTCTTGTAGACCAGGCTGGTTTTGAACTCAGAGATTCATCTGCCTCTGCCTCCTGAGTTCTGTGATCAAAAGAGTGTGCCACCACATCTAGCTCATTAGCCACTCTTTTTTAACTAAAGCCTGCAAGCAAAGATGAGGATGAGACAAATATGTCCGAGAGCTAACCTCCTCCAGTCTTTCATGTAGCCTTCAGCCCATTGAACATTACACCCTACTGTTCCTTGTGCCTCTCTCTCCTTCATCACGGAAACTGCAAACAGCCACAGACACCTTTGTTCTCTGCTTATATTAGTGAAGCCACAGCACTGACAAGTTCCAGTTATCCATGGCAACCTCACACCATGCAGCACCTTCTGTTTGGGAAAATCACAAACCACGCGACTGGTCTTGTCAAGGATTTCATTGTTTCTAGACTGTATTCTTAACTTACCTACACTTTCCGCTTACTGTGGACTCCACAGCACGTAGACTCATATGATAATATTTTGTTTTCTGCATCATTTGTTGACACAACCCAGCAACCACACATATATGCTTAGTTCATTCACTCTGCCACTTTCCTGGGATGTTAGTTCCTGCCATCTATTTCCTCAGACTCCACCATTCCTACCTCCCCTTTGCATTCTACGGAATCCTAATGCTTCTTATTGCACTCGTCAAACAGAAGTGATCATAAGGACGTGTGTCCTCTGGCCACGTCTGTACTCACTCTGTGTCTTCCCAGGGAGGGTTTTCTTCTAAGTGAGCCAATCATGCCCTGTGTACAGCCTGTATTCCTTTGCAACTCTGCACCCCAGAGTCCATCCTTCTCAGTGTCTTAAGGCGGTCCTATGCCAAAGCAGATGCCATGGATTATCTGTTCCATTCCTCCTAACATATACATGCCCATACTTCTTCCTTCCTGAAGGACTCTGTTGTCCCTCTTACCTAACAAGCTACTGTGATATTTCTCTCTTCGTTGAAACTAGACTTCTTGAAAGAGATGTGCCATTGACCTCTATTTCCTGTCCTCTTGTTCTTTCTTAGATCCAATCTAAACAGGAATTTGACCCTTTAACACCAATGAAACTGCTCACATCAGGGTCACTGATAACCTCCACGTTGCTAAATCGAAAGTCCAGTGGTTCTCAACCTGTGGGTTGCAACCCCCTTGTATGTTGCATACATATCAGACATCATGTATATCAGATGTTTATATTATGATTTATTATAGTAGTAAAATTATAGTTATGAGGTTGCAACAAAATCATCTTATGGTGGGGGGGGGTCATTCCACAACATTAGGAACTGTGTTAAAGGGTCACAGCATTAGGAAGATTGAGACCCACTACCTTAGTCCTTTATTTTACTTGAGAAATTCAAGTATTTGATAATTTGATCACGTTTTCTTCCTGATTCGCTTTCCTGGATTTCAGGATGACACCCGTTTCTTGTATTGTTCAGTGCTTTCCTTGTCTTTCTTTCTCAGTCTTCTCTGATGGCCTTCTGTTTTTACAATTTTTCATTTTGTTTTATTTTTGAGAGTATAATGATTACGACATTTCTCCCTTCCCTTTCATCCCTCTCGTATACGTATACCTCTCTCCTCTCTTTTTCAAAATAATGGCCTGTCTTTTCACTAATTACTATTGCATACATATATGTATGAACATATATATGTATAAGTTTATATATAAGTATATAAGTTATATATACATGTGTGTACACACACACACACACACACACACACACACACACACAATATTTTCAATCCATATAATGTGTGTATGTTTTCAGGAGTGATCACTTGGCACTGGAATACCAATTGGTGTGCTCTTCCCTGGGAAGGACTGCCTCTCCCATCCCTCAGCTTTCCTCAGTTGCCTGCAGTTCTTGGTGTAGTGTTGAGGTCTCATGGGCTTTTCTCTGTCTAGTTTGGCACGCTCATTGAGGTCATCCTTCTTCAGCTCATGCTTTGGGCAGTCATGTTGATAAAACTTTACCGATATTTTCTGATGTTACTAGGATACACAGTCTTATATCAAATTCCCTGATTCTCTGACTCTTACAGTCTTTCTGCCCCCACTTCAGCACTGTTCTCTGAGCCGTAGGTACAAGAGTGTTTTATAGATGTATCCATTGGGACTGGGCTCCACAGCTCTGCATTCTGATTGCTTGTGGTTTTCTGTAGTCATCTCTGCTGGAGCACAGGGACTGGAACCTGTAGAAGGTTGGAGGATAACTGTTGTCAAGACATGAGTGTCCAGAGAAGACTAGGACACTGGCTGTGGGACCTGGTCCAGGTATGACAGACTGTGGATAAGTGAAGATTGGATGGTAGGGTACTCACCAGGCTAGCTTGTGGAGGAGGATGTGGAAAGTCTGGGTATGGGGTGGGGTGGTGGAGGTGGCCTTTTGTTAATTAATTAAGTTGCATGAGGCATTCCAAAGCTCACATCTTGGTGCTTTAGTCTCCCCATTCTTATTTTTTTGTCATCTCAGTGTCACAGCTTTAAATATCATTCATATCCAACAGTTTCTTGGTTTTATTTTTGTATTAGATCTCCTTCCCAAATTCTACTTTTTATTTTCAAGGCACCCTGGATGATTGTATTAAATGTTTAGTGCCATCTCAAATCTAATATGCTCACTTGATTCCTGATGTGTCCTTCAAGCTGGCCCCTCCAACAGACCGCTCCTCCTCAGCTGGTAGTTCTGGTTTTCTAGTTAACACAGAGTCAGTCACCTTATGTCCTTCTATTTCTTCACTACTCCATAATCAGTCAGTCTGGAATAATGCTGATTTCCCTTTAATATATACTCCAAATCTGAGCCCATCTCCATGTGTCCCGTTCTACCACTGTTACACAGGTCACTATCATCTCTAGCCTGAGTTACTGTGAGAGCTTCATTGTTCCTCTGCTTTGGTCTCTGCCGCATCTCTATCTCTTTTCTCTTTCCAAAGAAGGGTCTGATCTGAAGTGATCCATGAGGCGTATCAGCTTGTATTGCTCTGCTCTCCACAACTCTGACTTGGCCCAGTTCTCTAGTCATAGCCCTCAATGCTCTGCCCTCTTCCTACCCTCTCTCACCTCATTCTCTTTTCCTTCCCTTGACCAACTCTGCCCTATGCTTACCTGGATTTTGGATTTTCCTCATATCAGAGAGGCAGTAGACACACCAGTCCTCTTTGCCTCAAGCTCATTCCTCGGTTGTCATGTGGCTTCACTTTCACCTCTTCCAAGTCGAGTCTCAGTTATCATCTTTGCAATGACAGCAGCCCTGTTTCTACATGGAAGCTGAGTCCCACAGTCCTTAGGCCTCAGTTCTGTCTTCTCTACTTGGTTTGATTTCTCTACAGCGTCACTTGCTTTCTAAAATATAACTATGAATTTATTAGGTTTCTTGTTATCATTATCTCAATTGTATGTAAGATTCATGTGAGAAAAGATAATTTTCTATTTCATTCATGGAGACATCCAACAACCCCACATAAGCTCCTTTCTTACAAGGATTAGATGAAGACAGAAAGAAAGCAAGGTGTCACTCCAGTACAAAAACCATCCAGGTTTACATGACATCTTATAGTACAATCACATACATGGACATAATCTCTTCTGAATCTCAAAATAAAAAGCATGTTTAAACAAAAAAAGACCTATTATTTTCAGCTTGGAGTGGAAAAATCGGGACTCCCATGAAGTAAGTTAATTTTATACAGTTGGTGAATGATGGAATTGAGGTTCCACCTCCAGCCACATGACTCCAATGTGTCCTTCTGTATCGCTGGAGAAGGCTACTACCAGAAAGAAAGCACAAATGGTCCCTAGCATAAAGTGGACTCCTGTGTGTGTGTGTGTGTGTGTGTGTGTGTGTTGAATCAATATTATAAATAAGAATTTCCTATAACTAAAGGTCAACAGAAAGCAAACTACATTTACCAAAATAGTCTAAATTTGCCAAAGTATTGTCAAATACAACAGTAATAGTTTTTTTCTGAAGAAGATACCTTAAATTCGATTCTAGGATAGGTTGACTTTTGATGATAAACTCTGACATGTTTTCTCCCAGTATTTTGCTTTCAAGGCTGCTAAAGACTGGGTCTGGCATGCTCCGTAAGTGCCCACATAAAGGCCTGGTCCCCAGAGGTGCATTTTGGAGAAATGCTAGAATCTTTAAGAGGTGGAACCTAGTGGAAGATGCACCAGCCATTATAGGACATTTTGAAGGCAACTGTGGGGCCACAGTGCCTGCCTCTTTTTCTTTGTTCTCTTGACTTGCTACATACGCAGTTTTATGTTGTCACATACTCCTGCCAACATATGATGTTCCACCACAGACCAGCGGAACCCTGTGAACCACCAAAGGGCCGTGGAATACTCATTTCTCAAAGTGCTTGCCTTACTAACCTGCTCCCTTCTCGGTCTCTTGGCTCGAGGGTAGGGGCTTTTGTCTCTGCATGTTGTCATTTCTGGATTACTTCCTCCTTCATTAGATAGCTGTACTATCTCCAGTTTTCAGAGTCTTCTTTCTTTAATTTTTTTCTTTTTAGATGTATCATTCAGTGTTTTCAGTTGTACTTAGCAGGATAGATAGAAAACAACAGGCCTGCTTTATTTTCCCCAGAAGTTATTACTGAATTTTTTTAAGGTGGAGGATGGGGTGATTAATTTTGCTCATGGTATGGAAGGGTTCAGTCTGTGTCTTGACCCCAGAACCTTGTGGTGCAGAGTTACGTCTTCACTTCACGGTGGATGGAAAGCAGGGGAAAAGGAAGGGGCTGGGGCCATGTGTAATCTTTAAAGGAGTGGACCAGTGGTCTGCCTTTTCCAGGTCAGCCCTATCTAGGGTTTCCATATCTCCCAAGAGCATCACTAGCTGAAGAACACGTGTTAAACACATGAACCTGTGGGCACATTTAATTATTCAAACCATAATAGTCTGTCCTTACTCCCCCCCTCCAAATACTCATAGCTGTCTAATGATACAAAATGCATTTGAGCCATTTCCAACATTGCTCAAAGTCTAAATTCAAAGACTGCTGACACTCAAGAGAAAGTCTTAGCCAGGAGACCAAGTAAAATTAAAAGGAATTTATATATTTATGGTATATGGTGGCATAGAATAAACATCCCCAACCCTCAAACAGCAAAAAAGCAAAAACGAATGGGACCAAAGCAAGACAGAAACCCATAAGGTTAAATATTAAATTCTATTACTGAATATACAACAACCTTGAGTTTTGAGCTCCAACAGGCTGGGGCAACCCTTTCCCAGAGGGTTCTCTTCTGGACTCTGCTCACTGTCTATGGCTTTCTTTTACAAACAGCTTCTGTTTGTACCATCTCCAGAATCCTGGAGCCACCATTGTAGACGGAGCATCACACACACAGGCTCCTCAGAGGCTGCCTGAAGGTATTGGACCCAATTACACATTACATGGACTCTTGGTGTTTCCTTTGAAATCAAAGAGGAAGGCCTCCCCAACCCCATAATTCTTCATGCATACAATACCAGACTCATGGTTACAATGCCAGGGCTCCGTTAGATCCTGTCTGCCTTGAATGACTAAGAAGCTGAGCACAGAAAAGACTTTCCTAAAAGAACCAGTATATAACCAGTATGTTCAGGCTCTGTAGAGCTCTTTCTAAAAGCAAAGTCTTCTGATTGATGTAAACGTTTCTTCCCCCATGACCGTATTGTGGTTGAGAGCTAACTGATTCATGAGTTGCCCATAACACATCTTCCCTATTTTCCCAGTGCAAAATACTTGATTTCTTTTTAATGTTGCCTATTTCTTTAATAGCCAATTATATTTATCCTCAGCTCTAAATATACTCATTTTCTGACCAACCTGCATATTTTTCAAGTTGTTCTGTCTTGCTTTTTACCCATGATTCTTACAATAAAACTGGCTAAAAGCATCCAGAAAAACCCATACTACATCCTAAATGTTCTGCTGGCTTAAAATGTCTTCCTCCAAGTTAATTAGTCCATTACTTTAAAATTCAGATTTACTCAGACAGAATATAGACTTACCAAAGAGGAGTGACTTATAGTTATATTGCAAATAGACTTGTTATCCCTGCAGAAACCTGGTGACCCTGGCCTTCAGTGTCCATGCTCCTATTGACTTCCTGGTCTTGGATCTCCTATCAGAATCCCTTGTTAAGCTCTTGGTTCAGCATTTCTGGACCTCTCCAGCCCATATCTCCACATTTCCTACCACAAACCTACCACAAATGCATATGCATATGAACAGAACACAACACAACACAACACAACACAACACAACACAATACAATACAATACAATACAATACAATACAATACAATACAATAGGAATGGAATACAATACAATAGGAATAGAAGTGCATATATGGAGATTAGGGGACAACCTCAGGGCTTGGCCCTCACCTTCTAAGATGTTTGAGATAAGGTTTCTTGGTTGTTTTCCCATTGTGCCTGCTAGGTTGGCTGGTTCTTGGTCTTGCAGGAATTGTTCTGTTTCTACTTTCATCTCCTCATAAGAGTGCAGGAATTACAGCTGCCCCTGCTGTGTATCAAGGATTCATCTGTTTCTATTCTCATTTTCTTATAGGAGTGTAGTGATTATAGATGTTCCTGCTATGTATCCAGCTTTCATGTGGCTTCTGTGCATTCAAATTCAGGCCCTCCTACTTCCTCAAGGCTTACTCACTGAGCCATCTTCCATGCCTAAGAATTATGGGATTTTATTGTTACTGTAATCGTTAAACTGTTTCACTCAGAGTCTCAGGAAGGAAGAAATGTCATACTCAAGTTTGGTTATTCCAGCAGAGACCAGTGACAGAAATATTCATAATAAAAAAGACAAAACACAGGCAAGAGTTGGAATTCCATAATAGGAAGTGAACTATCTTAAGACCACACAAAGTTCTGAAGAGGGGTATTGTCTCTTCAGACAAGCATTAGGATGGGAGACAGTTCCTAGAAGCTGTCTTTAAATCAGAATTGTCTTGAGAAGGGTCATGATGCCCACCTATTTCCTGATTTCTCATTCAGCTGAACCCAGCAAAGTCAACTGCTTAGGAGAGAGAGTAGAAAGTTGAGAAAGGTGGAGATAGACAGGGAGGGTAAACAGAAAGTATGTGGCACAATACTTTCTATCTATCTTCTTAACTATCAGTGTCCACCCATAGTTTATAGGTTGCTTTCTGTGCCCAAGGAAGGGTTGAGTACCAGGGTGGCAGGAGGATAGTACAATAGAGATGCAGACAGAGGCTCAGTCCTCAGTGTGTGAAAACAGCTACAGACTGGAACTAGACGGGAAACTAAAACACAGACTGAAACCTAAGGAGGTGGACAAAGCATAAAGAGATCTCAATGTGAGCACTTTTCTAAATGTAATCTTATTTTTTTACTTATTCACTTTACATCCTACTCATTGCCTTCTCCTGGTCACCCCCTCCCACAATTCTTCCCTCATCCTCCCTCTGAATGGGTGGAGACTCCCCTGGGTATCACCCCCAACCCTGGCACTTCAAGTCTCTGCAAGGCTAGACGCTTCCTCTCCCACTGAGGCCAGACAAGGCAACCCAGCTAGTAGAACATAACCCACTTTTGGGATAGCCCCCATTCTAGTTGTTGAAGACCCACATGAAAACCAAGCTACACTTCTGCTACAGATGAGCAGAGAAGCCTAGATTCAGCCTGTGTATGCTCTTTGGTTAATGGTTCAGACTCTGAGAGTCCAAAGGGTCTAGGTTAGTTGACTCTGTTGGTCTTTCTATGGAGTTCCTATTCCCTTCAAGGCACAATGTGTGCAATTTTTAAAGTCAATTTATGATCTTAGCCTGGTATATAGTATAAATGCAACATTCAAGAACTTAAATTGCACTGAAATTCAATTATCTGTATTAATTAATAAATTTAATTTCATTTTAAATCTGTATTTATTTTAAAAAATAATCATTCAACTAGCATGCCTGGAATCTCAGCTACTGAAGAAGATGAACTGTAAGTCAGAAGTCAGCCTAGGCAATTTAGTTATCATCGAAACATGAAATTTTCAAACAAATTTTTATTTGATTTTTATGCTTATGGTATTCTTGTATATAGAAAACTACATGATTGAAGGGCATGCCTTGATTTAAATCGAAGAATACAGAAAGAATATAATTTTGATAGTTAATTATAGATCACCAATCAAATAATGTTAAACTTTTATTTCTAAATTAACCTCCATAATGTATGTCAACATTAATAAAATTATGAGATTAGGAAAAGCCAATAATTTTCAAAACAGTCTAATGCTCCTAGAAATGCACAAATAAGGACAAACACTGCAGATGTAGGCACACACTTCTTGGGCTTCAGAACTGAGGCTGTTTTCAGAATGAAGGGGAAATGGCATTACATGGGGCTTTTATACAACATCCATTTTTTTAAAAAAAGAAAAACACTGTATACATGAATGTATACACAGCCCATACTCAGTTTGTTTAGTCACAAGAGTGGAGAGTTAAATGGGAACTCTAGCGGCTATTTTGAATTGAAATGTTTCAAAATTAGTTTGTCATGTACAAATAAATAGTATAAGTTTATGGACCAAGCTCTTTCTTTTCTTTTTCTTTTACAATTTTTTTTATTCTTTAATCCTTTTTTTACAGTCTTCATTCCCCTCCTGGCCCATCCTCATCCCATACCTCTCTGCCACCCTCACCCTCCACCATCTTCAAGAGGATGTTCCCACCCCCAACCCCACCCGAGACCTCCCCACTCCCTGGGTTAGGTACATCTTCTCTCTTGGAGGCCAGAGCAGGCAGTCTTCTGCTGTATATGTGTTGGGGTGGGGGTGGGGCTCATATCAACTGCTTATGTTGTGGGATGAAGACACAGCTCAATGGTACTCCCTTGCCTACCATGATGGAGAGCCTGGTTTCAGTTACCAGGGTTCCCCCTCCCCCATAAAGGTTTTAATGGTCTCTTTCAGAACTAAGTATATGCAAGAGACTAATTGATCACTAGAAACTAATGAAGAGCATCAGTACGTTGTATTTAGCTCCTCACACACATAATAGTCCTTTCAGTATTCTTACTGAGGAAATCTCTATAGTTTGCTTTTCTGGGCCTGTGATATCATCCAGCCTGAGGGTCTGAGTTCAGTCCCCAGAAGTCACAAGGTGGAAGGAGAGAACTTACTCTTACAAGTTATCCTCTGACCTCTACATGTGTGCCTTGGCATGTGTCACACACACACACACACACACACACACACACACACGCACGCACGCACGCACGCGCGCGCACACACACACACACACACACACACACACACACACACACACACAAGTATTTTTAGATTCAAAATTAAAGTTTGCTTTTCTACTTTTTTCTGACCATCTCCATTTGGCTTGTCCTTCCGGGTTGTGTCTCTGTTCAGAAATCTGGGCTGACACCAAATGTTTTAACCTAATGTGGTTGAATATTGCAGCTATGGGGATTTTCAGACACGCAGGTAGTATCATCCACAGCTTGGTTGAAACTGGTACTTTCTCAAAACAACATAGAAAAATCCATGGATAAGTTCTGCCTGAGTCATCTGTTTAAACTATAAAGAGTGGGAGTAATGGGGTCATTGCCCATGCTGACCAAGATTTTTGTCCCAGTCATGCTTACATTGACCCTGTGCCTACAAAAATGTGATTCAGTCCCCAGAAATCAAGCTGAGGGTGTGATGTGTACCGTGTGTGTGTGTGTGTGTGTGTGTGTGTGTGTGTGTGTGTGTTTGTGTGTGTGTGTGTCACTGTACACAGTACTGAATTCATAAGGACATTTTGAAGCTAGTATACATTGCAGTCTGATCATGTTCTCTTGAGCCCCCGCTTGTCCCTCTCCCCTACTCCTCTCAGGCCCTTCCTTCCCCTAAACAGGATGTTTTGCATATGACACAGTTGGGGAGTGACAATGAGCTCTTCCAGGATTGCAAACATTTTCATACTCAAATTCCGAACAAGGACACCACCACTGTAAAGTGGCCTAAATATAGCAACAGAATAGTCCTAGGACAGACAATTGTCATTTTTTTTCAAGATCTCAATTAAAGAGAAGAAGGAGTTGTGCTCCTTTGTCCCCCCTCCTCCCTAAATAAAATGGTCTGGCCCCTGCCTAGAATCCCCTGCTCCCACCCCTCCACTGTCTATCTGACAAATATGAAAACTTAGTTCTCCATGAGGCGCTTTGGTTTTATTATCTATTCAGGATGCTATGTTTCTCTTAGAGTAGTTTTAGATTTATAAAGCAAAATTGAATGAAAAGCACAGAACTTTCCTATAAACTCTCTGGAAAGTTGTCTTCTGATCTCCACACTGGTGCTGTGGCATGATCACTCCCCCCACGAGAAAATAACAATAACAATAATAATAACAATAATGAATAATAATAATAATAAATACAAAGAGGAATATTTGCTACAATTGATGACTAGATATGGATACACCACAATCATCTCACATCTATACTTTACAGTACTTTCTCAGTGGGGATCACTCTTTGTATTGTAGTTTCTGGGAATCTGAGCAAGTCTACAATGATAACTAGCTACCACTACAGTTTCTTATAGAATAGTTTCAATGCTTTAAAAAAAATCTTTGATGCTTTTTCTATTCAGCTTCCCTTTCTTTTCATACCTAACCTGTGGTCTTATAATGTGCATGGCTTTGCCTTACCTAAGATGTCATATATGAGAAACCTACTGTGTGCACTGCATCAGGCTGGCTTCTTTCTCTTGCTTTGTGTTTTGGTCTCCCCTTTATCTTCCCACGACTCATTTCTTTTTAGTGTTCATAGTATCCCACTGAGTAGATGTACATAACTAATGTATCCAGTCACCTTCTGAAGAGTAGCTTGGTTGCTTGGGAAGCTCTGCAACCCTCTGAGCACTCCCAGATGTGATTTCTCTTCTCATCAATCCCCTTCTCGCCACAGGCTTACATCATGACGCCAACGCATTACTAAGTATTGAGATGAGAGCTCTTTCTCTTGTTACTGTGCTCTCAACTTGCATTCTAGAAGGTATCTTTAAAAATTGCTAAGTTAATCAGTACCAAATAAAACCTTACTTTCATCCAAGGCAACAGTATTTTTGAAGGTCAAGAAAACTGTGGACTAAAAGCAGTCACATTTATCTTTCCTGTATTCTACATAATGGATCTTTATCCTAAGTGCTTTTATTATATTTAGTACCTAAGCAATTCAGTAAAGCAACTGGTGAAATAAACCATCATCAACATTATTATTATTATTATTTACTATTATTATCCAGCAGGGAAATAGAGTCTTTGAGAAATAAGTAACTTATCCAAGGAACCACGAGCCGAAAAACTGCTGGCCTAATAGAAACTCAGACTTCTTCTCATGCTGTAGAGCCTAGGTCTCGTCTGCCACCAAGCAGCAATCAATGAGAGGGAAATATTTAGATCTGGCTGCTCACAGAGAAAGGGAAAAACTCTCAGGTTTCAACTCAAAGGTCACTTATGCTCCACACTGGCTCTTTTGAAAGAGTCCAGGCGAAAACATTTCATCATTTATCTGTGTCCCTGAACAGAGGTTTCTCTTTGCTATTCTAATTTCTCCAAGGACAGAGAGGTCTTTCACCTTAGTGTTTGACATTCCAAGTGGGACATAGTAATGCCATTGTGGAAGTGTCCCAAGACAATCATTTGTCCAATTGCCTTTTCCCCTCCAGAACAGCACGTCATTTTGTTTCATTCAACAAATATTTGTACTGAGGACTTTCGGTGTGTACAGCGTTGGTCAAACTATGAGGCACAATGCACAGCAGCCATCTCCAGGATCCATAGTCATGGGGTTTCTTTTGATGATTAGGAACGTTGGGTTTAATGGCGTGCAGAACCTTACCGATTCTGGTTATTTGGTGGCTTGAAGTGCTTGGTGTTTCTGATCACTTGTAGTTCTGTGGTTTGACTGGGTTCAGTTCCTGTCTCAGAAACCTGTGGGCAGACACCAACTGAGGCTGCAGCTTCCTGAGTACGTGACAGGCCTGTCCTCATGGCTGGCATGTGTTGTTGGCTGAGTACCAAGGACTCTGTAGGATCAAGTCACATAGCCACTTCACAGGACTTTGGTTTCTTCTTATAGGAAGGAGGTTTGCTTTAGAGAGCAGAGGACATCATCACAGGTTGCATTTGTGACTTCAGTTGAAAATAACTCTAATTGCCATGTTGTCAGGTGGGGCTTGCAGGGTGAAGACGGTTCCTGTTCATGTGCCAGGGCATCTCATGCCATGTTCTGCCTTGCTCAGCACTTTAGCATGCATCTCTCTTGACTGTCAAATGTTCCTTCAGGTGCGATTTCCTCTGCCTGGAGCTCTCACCTCCTCCTTCTGACCTCCTCCTTCTGACCTCCTTCTTCTGACCTCCTCCTTCCTTGCTCTTCTCATTCTCACCTCTTCTAGCTAGTTTTTTGAGAAGCTGTTCCTGTCTCTCTGTGTCTCTTTGTGTCTCTGTGTCTTTGTGTCTCTGTTTGCCTGTCTGTCTGCCTGTCTGTCTGTCTGTCTCTCTCTCTTCTCTCTTCTCTCTCTCTCTCTCTCTCTCTCTCTCTCTCTCTCTCTCTCTGTGTGTGTGTGTGTGTGTGTGTGTGTGTGTGTGTGTGTGTGTGTGTGTGTGTAGGCAGAATTATGAGGCTTTAGGTAAGAATACTGTTGCTCTGTCTTGCATTAATTTCCAGAAAACCTGACACAAGGCCAGATACAAACAGGAGCAGAGTTTGGTACTTACTGCACCTTTGCTGTATGCCCAGGGGGGCTGCCAACCCCAACAGTACAGTGCTGTAAAGTGATCCTCCCTTTCAAAGGTCTGTAAACCTGGAGCACCAGGGTTCTGAGCTGAGGAAGCAAAACTGGATTTTTATAAAAGGACTTGTTATAGGATCTGAAGACAAATGGCTGTTTTGTATATCAGAACAGGTTGAAGCACGAATTGGCTGGAATTCAGAGGCTGATGCTGGTGAGTCAGATAGAGGCCATCATTGTTCAGAGTTGTACATCACTGGGTAACTTTTGAGATGGAACAAGAGAAATCAAGCCCAGGCTAGAAAATGAATATACTCACCAGAGGTACACACGGGAACCACCTGTATTTAGTGAGTGTCCTGAGGGCCAGTATCAGTCAGGTTCTTTAGACAAATAGCATTTATAGAATGAATCCAAATATGTATACAGAAAATGAGTTTATTAGAGTGACTTCCAGGTCATGGTCCAGCTAATCCAACAATGGCTGTCTCCCAATCAAAAGTCCAAGAATCCATCAAGGCTGGATGTCTCAGCTGGTATTCACTATACTCAGGAATCCTGAAGAAGCAGTTTCTAATATCAGTGAAGCAAGAGCAAGGGCAAGCAGGCAAAGAGCAGAAGCTTTTTCTTTCCTTGTTCTCTATATAAGCTGCCATGAGAAGGCGTGGCCAGGATTTAGGACAGGTCTTCCCACCTTGAGTGATCCAGATTTAAGGTTTAAGTCTTCCTACCTCATGATCCAATTAACTAAAAATCCCTCACAAGTGTGTCTAGTGACTTGACTTTTTAGTTAATTCTAAAATGTAGTTGACAGTCATGAATAGTTGTCACAGGGCCACACCTCAAATACCTGTGTCTATGTGAACAAGTTCTTTCTCTAATGGAGTACCTCAGCTCTGTGAGTCACAGCAACATCTTAGCAAGTCTTTATCTCTTCTCCATCCTGCCCAATTAGTCTAATATATATAATATACTATATATGATGATATATGACATATAATATACAATATATAATATTATATTACATATATAATACCATATATTATATAATATATGTCATAATATATAAATATACCATGTAAAATATTATATATAGTGTAATATATAATATACATATTATATAATATATAATCATATGTAATATATATCACGCATTATATATAATATGTCATATATAAAATATATAATATATAGTATACAATGATATATAGAATATGCTACATAATAATAAATAATAATGTATAATATAATATTATAGTATAGTATATATATTTTTCACCTCTTTGTTCCATTTGAGAAAGCTGTGGGTTTTTTGTGCCTTTTGCTTGTTCTTTTGCCTTTGCTTTACTCTATTGTGTCTTCTTGTTTTCCAGGTCTGGATGTTTATTGTTGAGTTGCACTGTGGGATAGTGTTCATTGCTATTTCCCCTCTTCTCCCCCATTCTGCAATGTTTGGCACTGGGTCAGTGACTCAAGCATCCTATGTGGGTTCTTTCACCAATGAGTGGCATCCACAGCCCCCAAGTGTCCCCCTTAATGCTGCCTCTGTTTATACCATACATTTTGGGTTTTTGTGTGCCTATTTCTATTTGGTTAAATAATTTTTAAAAATATGTTTTTCATTCTATAGAGTGCTATAAGGTCTCCATGTATTTATACTTTCTACGGTTTCCTTTGTTGATTTCCAGTTGTGTTTCATTGTGGTCAGAAAAGATGACTGTTCTTATTTCATTAAAGTTTATTGAGATTTGTTTTGCTGCATAATAGAAGAAATGTCCCACATGCTGATAA
This sequence comes from Rhabdomys pumilio, assembly GCA_030674055.1. NCBI lineage: Eukaryota > Metazoa > Chordata > Mammalia > Rodentia > Muridae > Rhabdomys > Rhabdomys pumilio. The sequence goes on from JANHMN010000016.1 coordinate 9,334,917, forward strand.
AAAGTTTATTCTGCAGCTGTTTTAAGGATAGTTCCATAAACACCTTTCAGATTCTGTTGGTCTAGAGTGTAGCTAACTCCAAAGTTTCTTGGCCATTTTTTCTTTTTGGTTTGATTTGATGTGGCCAGTAAAATAGGGTATTGAAGTCTCTTGTCATTATTTATTAGATCTCCTCTGTCTTTATAGATCTAATAATGTTTGCCTTATATTGTTGCATTAGGTGAACATAATTTTAAGTTGTCATATCTCATCACTTGAATCCTGGAGTGTTACCTAGTGACCCCTCTTGTCCCTTGAGGTTCTGTCTTTACTCCTGCTTTATACAAATGTGCCTAGCCCAGGGTGCTTTTGGTGATTATATGTATAGATATCTTGGTACACCCTTCCACTTTCAGTCTCTGTTTCTTTACACATGAAGTGACTTTCTTGTAGGGAACACTTTTCTTTTTCTCTTTGTTGAACTAGTTTGTGTCTTTTACTTCTAGCAATTAAGTCCATTACATTCATGGATAGAAACAACATAAAAATTTACTCCTGCATAGTTAATTTTGTGGGCTGTGAAATGTACGAGACTATAAAAAACAGTGCTTTGTTTTGTTGATTTAAAATTTTTTAATCTCTTATACTTCTTTTTATCCCTTCTTTTCCTCTCTCACTGGGATAGGATCCCACTATGTAGCCAGGGTGGTGAGGAACTCATGATCTTCTTGCCTCAGCTAGAGTTTCAGATTTAAGTTGTCTTCCCTGGTTTAAGTAGCTCCCAGGCATTTGCATTGACATGTCTTATGTTTTTATTTTTATTCTGTATCTGCTTGGCCTACAATTCTGCTAAGAATGTGCTGCTACTCTAACACACTGGGCGATGGGCAGGGCTTGGCTTAACCCTTGGAGTTTCACTTGCTCCTTTTGTTGTGTATGTGGGTTTTTTTTTGTGAAAATCTTTATTGGATATTTTATTTACATTTCAGATGCCATCCCCTTTCCTCATTTCCCCTCCCTAGAAAATCCCTATCCCACCCCATATCTCCTTTTTGCTTTTATACTATTTTTTTAATGTTAATGAAAGGCTTTATAAGTTTGGTAATGCTCAATATCAGTCATAAGTGTAATCCAATACCCAACCTAGATATATCAACTATCTTTGATTGGTGGAGACATGCAAACATCCACCTCCGTGTCCCCCCCTCCTCTTGTCACCTAGCTCCTCCTCTCCTTCTACTCCTCTCCTTACTTCTTATCTTCCTCTTCTTACTCCACTCACCTTAGCTCCTCCTATATATCACCATTTCTGTTAAAATAAAACTTTTCTCTTAGAATACAGTTAGAGCATAACTATACCAATTTGTGTCAGTAAGGTACAAGATAGACCTAATAACCAGTCCATCATTTTGTTGACTAAACAGAACCTCTGTCGTCCCTCCTAACTAAAAGACTTAATTCCGAACCTGGCTTTTTTTCTTGGCTTTAGAATGAATGTCAGCTGAAAACCATCCTCTCAAACCTTTTCTCTCAAAGTAAATAGCCAGGATTGGCTATGAGACTATAAGTCTTCAAACCCATCAGAAATCCAGAATGATTGAGTTAACTGAAATTATGGGAAGCACCAAGCATAGCTTCTAAAACTTAGTCAAATTATAGAGACCACTGAGCACCTGGACAGTCCCTATACTACAAAACTACTTCAACCTTCTGGCCCAGGATCATCTGACAGACCAAGTGATGCAGAATTATTAAGGGCTGATTACTCTATCTTGGCAGATATAATCAGTCGATTATTCTGCAAGTGTGTCCTTTTCTGGACAGTGATTTGTCTGTAGATGTAAAGAGGCAATTCTTGCCTAGTGGCTGTCTCACTACAACTGGAGTAACTCCAAGGATGCTCAATTACTTCTTAGAATCCAAGACAGGAAGCTGTCAGGAGCAGACAGGTCTCTAATCAGAATGAACATTAATACGAAAATGTTTGTAACATTAATTCTGTGGACTTCTGACGTTTTGAAAACCAACTATCCATGTAAGGCAATCTGGACTGTTGTCTGTTAACTCCTCTCAGCTATTTCTAAATAAAATATAGAAAACACCCTAACAATAAACTCAGAGCCATGAATTTTCTATAGTCCCTTAACTCACAGGCTAACCATCTCTAATCAGTTAAAAAAGTTAAAGAAGGACTGGGTCTAAGCCTTGTATTCCTAAATGTGTTATATAAGCACAATGCCTGTGAGAGTAACATTATTAATCTCACTTTATATCAATAAGAAGCTCATACCAATGAAAACTTAAATTAGAAATCAAAGTAAATTTTGTACCATTTAAGAAATTATAACTTCATCTTAATAACAATTATACATATTTCTACCAATAGGTTATGGCTATGCAATAAATCCTAGCTAATCCTCCCTGTTCCAACAAAACCACTACTTTTCCCTAGAAAGACAACCCAATATTAACCACCTTAGTCCCCAAGCCCAGGGAATAGAGGTGCCAACTCTTCATTAACTTCTTCAAGCTGATTATGGGAGATATTAGAAGAGGGGCATTGGGAAGAGTAAATTGATAAGCCTCTGACATCTGTGTCGTCACTGCATTCAGCTGCAATTCCAAGACATCAGAGGTTTGAGCAGGTCTGCTCAGCTCACTTGGTGAGTAGATACACTGAAGCTGTGTATTCTGCAATATACAATTCTCAAAACAAATTTTAGTATCAAGATAATTTTTTGTTTGAATTCTGAAATCTAGTCTTCTGGTGGCCTGCCTCTGTCATGTCTAACCCATATAATTCTGGGAGTTTCTATGAGGGTGTACTCCCACCATCCTCCCATTTTCACCTCCCTGCTCTCAAATTTCCCAACACTAGGGAATCCAAACGTTCAGGCACCAAGGCCCTCCACTTCCACTGATACCTAACCCCTTACCCCATCCCCCCTCCTTCAATTACTATGAGGGTGTGCTCCCACCATCCTCCCATTCCCACCTCCTGCTTTTGAAATTCCCGAACACTAGGAAATCCAAACTTTCAGGCACCAAGGCGATCCATTTCCACTCATGCCTGGTAAGGCCACCCTCAACTACCTATACAGGTGGAGCCATGAGTCCCTCCCTTTGTGTTCTTAGGCTACAGATTGTAGAATGGCTACTCCAGCTTGTTTCTTAGGACCATTTACTTAAAAATTGTTTTCCTACCTTTTACTCTAAGGTAGAGTCTGTCTTTGTCACTGAGATAGGTTTCTTGTATGCAGCAAAATGCTGGGTCCTGTTTACGTATCCATTCCATTAGCCTATGTCTTTTAATTGGGGAATTGAGTTCATTGATGTTAAGAGATGTTAGGGAACAGTGATTGTTGCTTTTTGTTATTTTTGTTATTAGAGGTGAAATTATCTTTGTGTGGCTATCTTCTTTTGGATTTATTGGAAGAGGATTACTTTTTTGCTCTTTCTAGGGTATAATTTTCCTCCTTGTATTGACGCTTTCCTGCTATTATCCTTTGTAATACTGGGTTTGTGGAAAGATATTGTGTAAATTTGGTTTTGTCGTGGAACATCTTGGTTTCTCCATCTATGGTAATTGAGAGTTTTGCTGGGTATAGTAGCCTGGGCTGCCACTTGTGATATATTAGGGTCTGTATGACATCTGTCCACATCTTCTCGCTTTTATAGTATCTGGTGAGAAGTCTGGTGTAATTCTCATAGGTTTGCCTTTATATGTTAGTTGGCCTTTTTCTCTTACTGCATTTAATATTATCTTTGTTTTGTGCATTTGGTGTTTTGATTATTATGTGACTGGAGATATTTCTTTTCTGGTCGAGTCTATTTGGCTTTCTATAGGCTTCTTGTAAGTTTATGGGCATCCCGTTCTTTAGATTAGGGAAGTTTTCTTCTATAATTTTGTTGAAGATATTTATTGGCCCTTTAAGTTGGGAATCTTTACTCTCATCTATACCTATTATCCTTAGTTTTGATCTTCTCATCATGTCCTGGATTTCCTGGATGTTTTGTGTTAAGAACTTTTTGCATTTTGTGTTTTCTTTGACAGTTGTGTCAATATTTTCTATGGTATCTTCTGCACCTGAGATTCTCTCTTCTATCTCTTGTATTCTGTTGGTGTTGCTTGTGTCTATACTCCTGATCTTTTTCCTAGGTTTTCTATCTCCAGGGTAGTCTCTTGTGATTTCTTGATTGTTTCTATTTCCATTTTTATGTCCTTGATGGTTTTGTTCAATTCCTTCACCTGTTTGGTTGTGTTCTCTTGTAATTCTTTTTGTTTTTGTTGTTGTTGTTGTTGTTGTTTGTTTGTTTTTCGAGACATGGTTTCTTTGTGTAGCCTTGGCTGTCCTGGCACTTACTCTGTAGACCAGGCTGGCCTCAAACTCAGAAATCTGCCTGCCTCTGCCTCCCAAGTGCTGGGATTAAAGGCATGCGCCATCATCGCCCGGCTCTCTTGTAATTCTTTAAGGAATTTTTATGTTTCCATTTTAAGGGCTTCTACCTGTCTACCTGTGTTCTCAAATTCTTTGAGAGTGTTATTTATGTCCTTCTTAAAGTCCTCTATCATCATCATTAGAAGTGATTTTAAATCTGAATCTTGCTTTCCTAGTACTATGGGGAATTCAGGACTTTCTTGTGTGGGAGAACTAGGTTCTAATGATGCCAAGTACCCTGGGTTGCTGATGCTTATGTTCTTGAGATTACCTTTTGCTATCTGGATCTCCTTAGTGCTACCTGCCCTGTCTGACTGGAGCCTGTCTTTCCTATTATCTTTGTTTTATCAGAACTGTGTGGGGTGGGTGTTGCTACTGGGGTAACAGCTGAGAACCAAAATCTGCTCAGGCCAGGAATGACTTCCTGGGTCCTAGTGGGTTCCAGTTACTCCTTATTTGTGACAGGGGTTGGTGTCTGCCCACCTAAGATAACACCAGGGTAAGAGCACCTGGGAGCCCAGCTTCCTCTGGATTCTTAGAGATTGGGGCCGAGTTGCTGCCTGGGATGTGCTCAGTGCTCAGGCCCAGACAGGAAGGAGCCAGTGCTCTTGGCCAGGAGTGACTTCCTGGGTCCTTGTGGGTCCCAGTTACTCCCTGTTTGGGACAAACATTGCTGTCTGCTTACCAAAGATAATGCCCAGGTTAGTGCACCTACACCAACACCCCCTCCCCCCTTCTTCCTCTGGATTCTTAGAAGTTGGGGGCAGAGCTGCTGCCCGGGATCTGCTCAGTGCTCAGGCCCAGACCGGAAGGCTGCTTCTTTTTTTGTATCCTCTGTTTATCTTCTGGCTAAATTGTGGGCTGCACTGCTTCACGTCAAGTCTACTTGGGGACCTATCATGCTCCTGGATGCGTATTCAAGAGAAGAGAGTTTCAGTTACTGTTTATCTTGCTGTCCTCCTTTCCTTCACATTTAGGTTCTATGAAAGTCGGAATGCACTTCTTAGAAAGAGTATGCTCATCAGATCCTCTCGGGCTCATCCCTTCCCTGTCTCCCTGTCCCTTCCTTTTGCTTCCCCCAGGGGAAGAAACTTCCAGGAGAGGGATGTGCTTTTCATGGAAGTCCATTTTACTGAGAATTAAATCTGTTATAAATTGATATATAAGATTTATAAGGTTTAAGCATTCCTAAAGTTGAAAAGAATTCACTGGGGTTAGGAATGTCAGCAGTCTGAGCATGCTCCCCTGATGGGGAATTTCTGAAGCTAGCTGGCCCTGCCACCTACTGTTCTTTTGTTTTGTCAACTGTCCCCAAGTATCCGTTTATCTTGCTCTGGAAGTCCTGATCTGTTGATGTCTACCACTTATTATATTTCATGGCCTGTTTGGGGGGCTCATAGGTGCTGGTCTGACTAACCTGGAGAAATCACAATGTAGACTCCTGGAAAGTTTCTGAACTATTCCTCTCTTCCTTGATGTGGGGCCTCAGCTGGAGAACAGGGCCCACATTTGTTAGCATGCTTTCTCCTACTCCCTGGGCTTCCACTCTAGATCTCTCAGGTTCCTGGCTCTCCCTTACTGCCACTGGCTGCCCTTACTGGCTCTCTGACCAGTACCACTCACCCCAAAATGCAGCTATGTATTTGCTGCTCTGCTTCTCCATGGAGGTAAGGCAAGTTCCAGGTGCTCATCTGGCTATCTGGCCTGCTGTCCAGTTTAGCTTTGCAAAAGATTACACAGTATTATAACTAGTGTCTTAAATGAAAAGATAATGCTTTTTATTTCATCTTAAAGAAGTCTGTTATGCTAAGATAAACAGATTTGATTTCTATTTCATTAGGGCAAGGTCTTATTATATCTTGAACTGACTTGAAACTTGCTTTGCAGCCTGGGTGGCCTCAAACTCAGGATCCTCTTGCTTTAGCTCCTGGTGTCCTAGATTTACAGGTATGTGCAGTAATGCTCAACTATTAAACTATTAAGCTAACATTAAAGCTATACAATTTTTAATATTATAGGTAATGGTTCAAAAGCATCCTTTTATGTTTCTAAACTAAATTTCAAAAATTGACATTGCTTTATTGAAGCATATGCTTATTTAAAACTACTGTTATATTGTTAATATTTAAGTAAACAAGTATCACAGTAAAGATTCCCTCTATTTATCAGGAAGTTACTAAGCAAGTCAGCTTTTGTTTTGTTTTGTTTTGTTTTGTTTTATTTTGTTTTGTCTTTCATGACAGTTTCTTTGTGTCAACCAGGCTTAACTTGCACATTTTTTTATTATTGAAATTGTGCACACTTTTTTTGGTTATGCATTTCTTATTGGGAATGACTTGATCATATCATTTGCTCATAGATTTCCTTTTATGAGCATTTTACATATTGAAGATACCATTTACCCTAATAAATATGAGCTTGTGAACCCCACTCACATTTACTGTGTCAGGGTTAAGCTTTTTGAGATGTCTCTTGTTCGTATCATGATGGATTGAAACTCGTGGCATATTCTAAACAACTCTAGTCAGGAAAATCAGCTTTGGAAGAGATCGATTACTAGAAACAATGTTAGTGAGTAGTTAAACTTATAAAGTTATAAGAGTGTTGGAATCATTGAAGAGCTCTTTTGTAGAGCAATAAAAGAAATTTAAGGTGCATTTGAACAACATATACGTCGCAATCTCATCCCTCTTCCCACAAACTGTGCTGGGTTTGAGAGCAGCCGGAAATGTCAATGAGAAGACCAGTGGACATGCCGGAGAGGCAGCTGCTGTGTGAAGTTCCATGTGAAAACGCATCCCACACGGAAGTGACTTAAGCTACTTAACCATACCACAAAAGACAGAGAGGTTCTTAAAAATCCAAGTCTCTGAAAGCCGAAATTATTTACAGCACCCTATTTGGAAGAACAGACAAATTCATACGCACAACAGACGACTCCAATTATATGAAAATTTAATTTTTTATAGGCAATTTAAGAAATAGTACTTTTTACAGTCTTTATAATCATTTAAGAAAGTAGGGTGGAAATTCAAAGCTGGAACAAAATTACACATTTTATTTTAAAAAACTATATGTTCTCTTATGAATCACATAATGCAATTAAAAACACAGCCCTGTTTAATGATTTTTTTTTTTCAATTTTGGCTCATTTAATTATGAAGTCTCAGAAGGCTTCTTATCGAGATGAAATTACTTTTAACAGAGCTCATCTTTTAACTTCGGTTAAGTGTCATGTTTAAACACCAATATTAAAAATCCTTAGCACCTCAGACGGTCACAGCTCATGAGTGCTTTGCTCCAGCTTGAACCATTGTGAAATAGATCCCTTTCTGGGCCAGCAGCTGCTGGTGGGTGCCATGCTCCTGGACCTTGCCATTCTGAATCACCACGATCAAGTCTGCGTTCTGGATGGTGGACAGGCGGTGTGCGATCACAATGCAGGTGCGGCCTTCCCTGGCTTTGTCCAGTGCTTCCTGGACAACCTGTTTCACAATTGCACCAAAGAATTAATGATATAAACAGTGCTCTTCTTATAGATCCCCCTTCATAACCAGATCATGGATTTGTACTCTCTGTACTTCAACAGTCATGGTGGTGAAATAAGGTATCCGTCATACCAGAAAAGAACTAATCCTCAATTTGGATGAGTTCTGAGACAGGAGGTATCTAATATTAAGGAAAGGGCAGTAAATACATCTATTCAACTATTTAAAAACACACATGTGTCTTGCCACACAACATCCCTCAAGGTGGTCCTCCAGCCCACCTCATGATAAATGCAGGAAGCTGGAGCACCAAAGCCATCATAGCAAGTAGAAAACATCTCTTGACCATCTGCCTTTCACATAGCTCAACTCTTAACCTTTCTCAAGCTGGAAGGCAGTGGCAGTGGCTGTCTTAGGGCACTGTCAAACTCCAACTCTCACCTTCAGCTCCTCATAGGCTGCTGCAGAGATGTTTCCTGCTGGAGCAGAGTGCTGCCAGCATGCAGCTTGTAGGCAGAGCATCGTGGAAAACATAGGGTCCATGACTAATCTGTGTCTATCACTGAAGGTCTCCTAAATCTCAGCTGCAGACATGTTTAGACTCCAGTGGGAGCCAACATCAGCAACAATCAGCTATCTAGAACAATGCTCTCTACTAAGGCAGAGAAAGAACCCAACTTAAATCCTTACCTTTTCACTTTCTGTATCCAGAGCTGATGTTGCTTCATCCAGAAGTAAAATGTGAGGCTGTCTGACCAGGGCGCGTGCGATGGCAATGCGCTGCTTCTGCCCACCTGACAGCTGAGTTCCTTTGTCTCCTACTCTGGTGTTGTATTTCTGTGAACGGAATTTGGTTGTTACGAAAATAGAGCTGATGGCAAACTGTGCACACATACACAGTTTGATCACAGCAAATAGGATAATTAGATAAATTTAGTGTCAGAGGCTAAAAATAGGTTACCAGAAAGCTAAACAAGTCAGGGAAAGCCTCTAATTGGGAGGCTTAATGGTTCTTTTTGAAAGCAGATATTCGGGCTCCAAAATTGCAGACTTTCATGTAAATAAGCTCAGCTTTCTCTCTTCTACAATATGGCAAGTCCATTATCTACCATTTCCTGGTTTTTGTCTTTGTAACAAAGATTGGTAGGAGGCAGGAAATGATTTGAACAGCTGCTCACAATAACAGAAACATCTTGTCACCAGCAGGTGACACCCTCTGTGTGATTAAACCAGGCAAAGAAATCCTTAGAAAATTTGTCTGCCTCAGTGTGTGTGTGTGTGTGTTTCTATTAAATTATCTCCAACATTTAAACAATTTTAATGTGTCCAGGAATTCCACTAAGCTTAAAACAGATTCTTCTCTATCCAAGTCTAGAGTCTTTCAAAACCATTTCCCTATCATTTCAACGGCAGAGAACTGTCACAAATTGTTATGCACAGTGACAAAGACATGGGCTAAAAGATGCCATAACATCAGAGAGCAGGAGAGGGTGTTACAGCATATGTAAGCAGAAAGTACACTGCCTGATTATTTGTAGGCCAGTGTGCAGCTCTGATTCTTGTGACTTTGACCGTAAAATCGATGCTCTATGTAAGAATGCTATTTGTATTTATTTTGTTTGGCAATCTCAGTTTTATGGTGGGCAGAACAGGCCTGCGTCTGTGGAAGAGATGGGTTCTGGTGAGGATGGAAAGATGCTTGGAACAGTCTCCGGAGCTACTGCTGCCCCAGAATCCAGCACTCTGATGTGTCCTGCCTCAGAGGAGTGCAGGGCTACTGGACCACATTGATTAGTGATCAGTGCGATCCTTAGGGAGCAGTGAAGATGGCGCTGTTAACTCTGTAGGAAGGAGGAGGACACAGGCTGGGGCAGAGGAAGGCAGAGTCTAGGACTAACCACTCAGAAGCAGACGCTTAGAGAATGGGGCTTAGTGACAATACGATGGATTGAGAGTCCAGAAAAGCAGTTCTGTGGGAGCCAGTTACTCTGCTCTGTCTTCTATTATGTATCGCTGTCACCTGGGATTTAAATAACAAAGTGCTGGGCTTGACTGATAGGTTTTTGTTCTTTTCTTTTTTTCCTTCCAAAAAGCTAATATAGAGACTAAAAAAAGTTGCTTTTTTAGCAAGTTCTAGGGAGAGGATTCAGGCTTTGACAAGCAGTGAATCTCATTGGTAAAGGGGTCTGTAGGCTTGTACTTTGAGGAGAGCAAGGGGACAGAGCTCCTTCAAGGTCACATGCTCTCCAGGAGCAGTTATCTGTGGAAGGGACACACGACAAGGATAACGTGGCAAGAGTTAGGACCTCTTGCTCATGCTATCTTTGCCCACAAGGCCTCTGCCCTCCTGGCTGGTTTGAGGCTATTAAGTCCACTCTTTAGAGGGCATTTCCTGTAATAGTAACTTAACTGGTGATAATGGAAGAAATATTATTTGGGTAAGACCTGAGGTTGGAGAGCTAGATCATTGGTTAAAAGTATTGGCTACTCTTTCAGAGGATCCAGGTCAATTTCCGGGACATATATGGCAGCTCACAACGGTCTCTAACTCCCATCCCATGGTATCTGATGCCTTCTGGCTTCTGTAGACACCAGGCCTGAATGTGGTATACGGGCACACATGCAGGTAAAACACCCATACATGTAAGATAAAAACAATAAAATTTAAAATAACTAAAAGAGCCAGCAAGCCTACTTATCAAACTTACTAGAGGAAATGAGAGAACTTTCATGGAATTATAACCTAGGGAACATTTTAATAACCAACTTTATAGGTATAGCCTGGGGCCCATAAAACTCACAATAGAAGAAATGGTACAATACCACGGTCTTCTCAATGACTCAGCCCTAATTAGAGAGGCGTGCTTCTGACACTGGTCCAGCTGTCAGCCTAGCCTAGTTCCAGAATGAGGCTTGAAGCTTGGGAAAGAGCTGCAAAGCCATGGATGAAACAGAAATGGAGACTGGGGATAGCTGGTGAGGACTGTTCCTTTGTTAAATCAGGACACACAGATCGGGACTCCTGGCCCTTCACTCAGACTTGAAGGAAGGGGATTATCTCCTTGAAGGGGTGGGGCCTCCACCCCAGAAGCTGTAGGTCAATACCAGGCCTCCTAGACAGTTCCTGAATGGATGTCACACTTTGCTCCTGCCTTACCAAGACTCACAGGATCAGGCAAACTAAACTTAAAGCCTTGCAGGCAAGGGAGGTGTGGCCAGATCTGTGTATACATGTGGATATGTTTTGGCTACCGACTTTGCTTTGGTAATCTTAATCCGGAGAGAGACATACGTCAGGCAGCGAGTCAATGAACTGGTGGATGTTGGCCTCCTTGGCCGCCCTCACAATCTCATCATGAGACACGACCCGGCTGTTGTCTCCGTAGGCGATGTTCTCGGCGATGCTGCAGTCAAACAGGATGGGCTCCTGGGACACAATGCCCAGGTGAGCTCGGAGCCACTGGACGTTCAGTTGCTTTACTTCTTTGCCATCTAGGAACTGAAAGCAAGGGTTCACAGATCAACTTCAGGACCAGCACAATTCAGATGTAGCAAATTCACCACCATTACTTTATACTTTAAGACTGTGGGGTTGCCATGAGATGAAACAACTTTGGATTTTTAAGGTTTGTTCAAGAATACCATAACTGTACACTTTGAGGAAGTTCCATTTCTCATGTTTTTTTTTTAATTTATTTATTTTATGTATATGAGTACACTATTTAAAAGGTGATCGGATCCCATTACAGATGGTTGTGGTTGCTGGGAATTGAACTCAGAACCTCTGGAAGAGCAGTCAGTGCTCTTAACCACTGAGCCATCTCTCCAGCCCCATTTCTCATGTTTTAACCCTGTTTTTTTTTTTTTAATTTAAGTAGTAATAAGCAGAAAGTTGACCCTCAATGTCCCAAATCCTCAAAATATCCATGTCCCAATCCTTCAAAACTGTGAATGTATTTTGTCAAAGAGGCATTAAAGTAGCACACTGTGTTATGTGCATACATTAGTATGCTACTAATTCACTAACTCTAAAATACAATGACTGTCCCAATTATCTTGGTATAGCTAATGTGGAAAGGAGACAGGAGCAGGCTATCCTGAGGTGTGTGGCATGGAAAGACTTGGCCAGCAACTGCTAGCTTTGAAGATGGAGAAAGGGGTCCTGACTTAGGCAAAGCAGAGCAGCCTGTCTCTTGTGGTCCCAAGAGACTACATTTGTCATTTCATTGTCATTTGTATTTCAGCACAGTGAGAGTTGTTCTAAAGGCTCAAAGACTTACAGCAGTGTGTGTGTGTGTGTGTGTGTGTGTGTGTGTGTGTGTGTGTAGACATAGATGAGGGTATAGAAGGATTCATGGTATATTCAGTTCTGAGCCAAGAGTAGAAAAGAAAAGGTCACTGTTTTCCTACATCACTGATTTTCAACCTATTGGTCACGACCTTGGTGGGGTTGAATGACCCTTTCACAGGGATTGCCTAAGGCCATCAGAAAACACAGATATTTACATTCATTACAGTAGCAAAATTATGAGTTAGACGAGCAGGAGCTGTGGAGGCACCTGCATAGATTTGCTGATATAATCCTTTTCTGATACAGATATGCCAACTAAACAGATCTTTTTTTCAGGGGAAAAAAGGGGGGTCTTCAAATGAGGAAGCTGTTAATGGCTTCTAAAGAAGACCCCAGTATCCCAGCTTTGGACAGTCAAACAACGGTGCTAAGTGTGAACTTGCTCATATATGTTCTCTGTATACCTTGTGAGTAGCTGTTGCCTCTGGGATAGCACTGGCCAGAACTAGGATAGATCTTTGCCACAGGAATGCATTTCTACTTGTGAGACTGACAGTTACATGGATAGAAAACATTCTATGACCTTGCTGGTACCAAGTTCTGTTGCCATGGAAACCACTTTGTGCATCTACTCTCCTAGCTTTCTAGACATTTAAAAATAAGTCAAAGTGCAAAATAAAGGATGGGAAGAGGCAATGAAAATCATGAAAGGATGTGACAGGCATGGTAGTACAAGCCTACCACCCCAGTGCTACGACAGTAGAGGCAGACCAAGTTAACCTCAGCTACATGCCAAGTTCTAGAACAGTCTGAACTACAAACACACAAGCAAGGACTCCATATTGGAACATACCTATGGGATCTTGTTAGAAGGAGGGAGGATCATATCTTAGAAGTGGAAATTTGAAGAAATAAATCCTTAAAGAAGTTTATTCTATGTCTATATCCCTGGAAGCTAAACGTGTTTATAACTGTAAACCACACAGGTTTTTGAACTATTTAAACCCATATCGGCCAAAGAATCCTTCCTCTAAGAAACACACATTTGGAAGCCCAGAATATAAAATGCTTTCAAGTACAGCTTCTGTGGTAGAGGCACACCAGTGGTTTGATGAGAGACCCAGAAATTCTGGAGAATTCATGAAAATTGCTCACAAGATCCAAGCCCAGGGGGCTGGAGAGATGACTCGGTGGTTAAGAGCACTGTCTGCTCTTCCAGAGGTCCTGAGTTCAATCTCCAGCAACGACATGGTGGCTCACAACCATCTATACTGGAGTCTGATGCCCTCTTCTGGTATTCGAGTATACATGCAGATGGAGCACTCAAGCATTAGAAAAAAAAAATCCAAGCACAAGGGAAGGCCTATCTAGAAAAGTAAAACTTGGTAAGGAATAATCTAAGGCTAATCAAGATAATTAGCCTGCTACATCTCCAATCCCTAGTACAGTAATTAAGTGCTTCGTGTGTATTATCTGCATATGTATGTACTCTGAAATAAAGAAAAAATTGTCAAGGATTGAAAACATTTTAGGTTCTGAGATAAGCACAAAGCACATACTCCCTCCTTTATCTTCACAACAACTCCTAGGGTCTCAGTGACCCCGACTGTGGTGCATGGGGCAGACTGGAGGGGCAGAAAGGCAAGGGCGGGAGCAGACTCAACTTAATAAAAGCTAGGCTGCTAGGGCTTTCAAGTACATGTGAATTCTGGCACTCGAACAGCATTCTGGGAGCAAGGGAGGCCAGGCTGCTATCAGGAAGCCCTCCCTCATGTTGTGGTGACCCCCAACCAGAAAATTATTTCATTGCTACTTCTGCTACATTGCTACATTGCTACTTCTGCATTGTAATCCTGCTACTGTTATAAATGTTATGAATCATAATATAAATAAACACAAATATGATAGGGACTCCACCACAGTCTGAGAACTGCTGTTTTGGAGTTCTGTGGTCAAAGTTTAACAACAAAACTTAAAGCAAATTGAGCTCAAAAAAAAGAAAAGCACTTTTTAATAAAGTAAAAGATACAAAGCACTTATAACTTATAAAATAAACTGATTATACTGGTTGGTTTTGTATCAGTTTGACACAAGCTAGAGTCATCAGAGAGGAAGGAGCTTCAGTTGAGGAAATGTTTCATGAGATCCAGCTATAAGACGTTTTCTCACTTAGTGATCAATGCGGGAGGGCCCAGCCTACGGTGAGTGGTGCTATCCCTGCGGTTCTGTAAGAAATCAGGTTGAGCAAACTATGGGAAGCAAGCCAGTAAGCAACACTCTTCCATGGCCTCTGCATCAGCTCCTGCCTCCAGGTTCCTGCCCTGCTTGAGCTCCTGTTCTCACTTCCGTCAATGGTGAACAGTGCTGCAGAAGAAGAAGCTTATACTTAAGCTGGATAAACCCTTCCTCCCTCTCCCAACTATTTTTGGTCATGGTGCTTCATTGCAGTAATAAAAACTCTAACTAAGGCACTGAATAAAGTATGATTGTTTTGAATAATTACTGTATGGAACTTTTAAAAGCCATGATTATCAGACTGAAAGGTCTCCGTTCATCTTCATCTTTAGGGCAGCCAGGATCCTGTGGAGCTGATGGGAATCAATGTTACAGTCAATGTCTATTGGCTATAAGTGGCTCTACGGGTAACTTAATGAATACAGAATGACAGTTTCCTGCTCTAAGTTGCTTCTTTGCACTCCTTTTCCTCTATCCCACAAATATCCCATGAATTTCTTTAAATTCACAGCCCAAACAGTCTTCAGCTTCCTCCTTTTAAAAATATTTATTTTATTAGAGCTGGGCATAGCTGGTACATGCCTTTAATCCCAGCACTTGGCAGGCAAAGGGAGAAAGGTGTATATCTGTGGGTTCAAGGCCAGCCTGCTCTACAGAGCTAGTTCCTAGACAGTCAAGGCTACACAAAGAAATCCTGTTTCAAAAAAAAAAGATTTTTTTAATTTAATTTGGTTTTGTGTATGCATATGCCTCAGTGTATATATGCACACCATGAGCACACAGGAGGACAAAAAGGTCAAAAGAGAGAGTCAGATTCCCCTGGAAATAGAGTGATAGGTAGTTGTGAGCCACCATGTGGGTGCTTGGAACTGAACCTGGGTCCTCTGCAAGAGCAGTGAGCACTCCTGACTACTGAGCCCTTTCCCCAGGCCTCCAGATTCCTCCTTTTGTTACTTCAAATGTCCCCTATTCTGTTGTTCTTCCTCTCTCTCTCACAGTCAACTACTTCATAGTTCCCGAAATCTCCATGTTTCCTCCCTAGCTTCCCTCAGACATGCCGAACTGTTTACTGAGAGTAGGAAGTGTTGGAAACAGTCCATTGATTTGCTCCCTCAGATTGCCATATCTTCTCAGTTCTCACCTCATCCAACCACCCCCACCCCCATTCTCATTGACTTTTTCTCCTTCTTGAAACATAGTAATTGGCTTTAATCTCCTTGTCACTTCTAGACCCCCTTTCTTTTTCTTATTGAATATTTTATTTATTTACATTTCAGATGTCAGCCCCTTTCCTCATTTTCCCTCCCTAGAACCCCCTATCCTATACTCTCTCTCTTCCTTTTTGTTTTTATATCATTTTTAATTACATGCATGTATTAAGGTCAGTTCTAGGTTAAGGGTCTAGCAATACAACAGATGCAAATAGTCAAGGAACAAGCAATACAATAAACACAAATAGTCAAAGAACAGGCAAGGCATTAAACCCGATTACATGAACACTCCTGTGATCACTGTTTCTAAAGGCTTATTAGGATGACCAAAGTATCTGAGCCTACTTCCCTATCCTAGCCCAAAGTCATTTTCATGCTAGATCCCCTTTTATTCCTCAAGCTACTCTAACTTTTGATGCCTCTCTCCTGCAAGGGAGACAGGTAAGTAGGTTCCTGTGAAGGAAAATTTGATGAAGAAGGTGTCTGGGGCAGATGTTGCAGCTTAGACACCAAACTATAGCTATAAGATGATTCTCAGTGGGTTATTATTTAAAGATATGTGTGTGGGTGGGGGGGAGAGGAACATGGCTTATAACCAAGAGTTAATAATATCCAGGCATTTGCATGATGATAACTAAGATGATCTGAATACAAAAGTGTGCTCACCACTGATCCAGCCATGGGGTCGTAGAAGCGCTCGAGCAGCTGAACCACTGTGCTCTTCCCGCAGCCACTGCTGCCCACCAGGGCCAGGGTCTGGCCCTTCTTCACCTCGAGGCTCAGGCCCTGAAGCACTGGGATGTTGGGTCGGGTGGGATAGTTGAACATGACTCCATTAAATTTCACATTGCCGTCTAACCAATCCTAGAATGAGAATAGCAACAGTTAATTTGATCACGGCAATAGTGGAATCATGGAGTAGAGTTGAGCCTAGCTACCTCCAGCTGCCAGGTGAGGCAGATCAAAAGGCCTTTCCCTGGCTGCCAGGGCAATTCTTAAACACTGTTAAATGCTATTAAGTGCTGTTAGCTCTGTGCTTAGTGTGTCACTAAGTCTTCACTATACTCATCCTTTGCATAAATGACCAAGAGTCCAAAAAATGGGCTATTTAACAGGTTCTCCTCTTATTATCTGGCTTCCTTGAGCAGGAGGCTGTCAGCTAAGCAGCCCCTTAGACAGCTGCCTGAGCTGCCCTCATGCTGAATTGGCAGCACTGAACACATCGTGAATGTCTGAAGAGAGCGGTATTGCAATTACAGCCGCTTGCGGCAAAAGCACACTTTCAATGAGGGAAAGCATTATTTCCATTGTGACTGTTATAATAGCTTGCTGTGGAAGTCACAAGGATCTCCAGCAAGCATTTTCACACAGGACGCAGGGGAACACTGCTGATGGAGGAATGCTTACTGTTGATAGGCTCACAGTGGCCCAGCAAAAGACCCATAATCAGTGTCAATATAGTCTTAATATTTTTATCGTAATATATAGGCCTTTACTTGCTACTTTTCGTCTCCCTCATCAATACAGTTGCAGCAACAGTAGAACAATGGCTGGCATGCCAGTGAAAGGTAACTGAATAGAGTTCCAGACAATGACATGCATGGGAATTGGAGGTAGAGATGATAAAGATTGCACAGAGCTATAGACGAGAAACTCTAGGCTCCAATTATTGGAAGAACTACAAAGCTTTAAGGACCAAAGTTCTGACACCCTAGGCTCAAGACCTATAATACTATCTCTATAGGAGCTAAGGGTCCTAATACTGGAGTCCTCCCCAACGGCTGTAATACGTAGCAAGTGCTGCCTCCTGCTGCTGCTCACTGCTGTTGGCCAGTGGGAACTATAACCGGTTCAAATTACCAGGGCAGTTGGTAATTAAAGCCTAGAGCAAAAAACCCCAACATCACCTAGTAACCATAGTGTTTGGATTCCAAAGTCTGGAGTGGGTGCCCCAGTTCTCAAGGCTCAGAGCCTGCTAGTTCAGTGCCCTATGACTTAGGCACGCAAGCGCTTAGCACTCTAAACGATGAAAGAGTTCTAACCGTCATGCTCATGGATTTTATCCTTGAAGAGCAAAAAGACCCCAGTCGGGTGGCTAGTGACAAATGTAGTGAAATTTTATGAACTTTGAAATGAAGCTAACCTGCATTTCACAAAGTTAGAATTTAATAGACTCTAAAAGAATCAGTGCCTTGGCCATCAATATGCTTTAGTTGGTAGCCACTTAGCATGACAACTTGACATCAGTTCCCAGGATCCTCATGGTGAAAATAGAGAACCATCTCCTAAAACTGTCCTCCAGCCTCCACCTGTGCACTGTGGCAAGTGAACTCACACACACATAAATAACTAAATAAAAAATGAAAAACTTAAAAACTCTTAAGAAAAAGAGAGAATCAATGTATTTATGTGGTGGTGTTAGCACCATCCAATGCATAACACAAATGCAATAAAGCTTTTCCTCCAGGATTTGCCTATGAAGAGGATACTATTCATATCTCTCTGTAACTGTCTTGTAAAAGTACTGGGTTTTTAATATACATTAGTACTCAATGAAATAACCCCAAGGCATAGAAATTTATATCACAGTCAATATAAGAAAAAGCACAACTTCATTAGCTTTCTTCTTAGACTACTTTTATCCATGGGGTTATCAGGTCATGTAACTGAATAAACAAACTCACAGGCTTCAAGCCCTCCGTGCTGTAGCTGTCAATCTCAGGGACTTTTTCAATGATCCTGATGACGTGGGATGCTGACACTTTGGCTTTCGCGTAGTCAGGAGCAAATGAACTGGTATTCCCAGCTGCCATGGCACCAAAGACAACAGCAGAAAATACCCTGAGGGGGAAAAAAACCATGATCACACAGTCGTAGCTCCGGTGGAAGCAAGCTGTCAAGTCTGTACCCAGGAGCAGGATGCTGGGTGATGTTGTTCTGAATACAGAAAAATCATGCAGAGGAACTATGAAGACACCACCACTGTGGTCCCTCTCTGAGTCAGCCTAGACGTGATAGCTCTTACCACCCACATTACGCCACTGGCAATGCCTCAGGTACAGCAGAAGATGAAGGACAACAGCCAGGAGCTGGCCTGACTCACCCAAGGTCTAGTTCTCTACAGAAGAGAGAATGGTGTTTCCTGCAGTCCTTGGCAGCTTTCTGGTCTCTGCTTTACTGTCATTAGAAACCCCCGTAGAAGAAGCCACCTGTCTACCCTGAGGACTTCTCTTTACCAGGAGTAGATTAGAATCACTGGATCAATGGCTGTGGGTTTCAGCCAAAAAAAGGGAAGGATACCCTCACCTACTCTGTCAGGGGCATCTCTGCTTATATGGATAAGGCCTGGAATCAGCCATAGGCCTGAAGACAGCGGGAGGCCTAACATGTATGCCTGCTAGCACAAAGTCTTGGGTCTCTGTGGAAAAACACTGGAACAGATGGCTAGAAGCTATTGTAAAAAAGCAGCTTTGGTAGATAGTTACCAGACTTAAGTCATAGACGTTGAAGATAGATGACCTTGGTAGATAGTACCAACTTAGATTAGGACAAGTGAATCATAGGCAGAGTCATAGTGTCCTGTCCCCTGAACCTTCACCCTGCTGACACTCTGTTCTGGAAGATATCTGTACTCCCCCTGAACACCTATGCTTCTGCGTCATCCCCCTCCCCACATCCTGCCTTTTTGTGTATATAAAGTATACACAAAAAAGTGAAAAAGTAAAAATTACAGTTTGATCAGCCTATAGACAAGCTGTGTTTCTTTGCCTGCTTCCTCGCCCTACCCCCCAGCTCTCTTAGGTGATTTCCCCAGACCTCTGTTTAATGTCCTGCTGGACAGGACACTACTCTGCCCCCACGCAGGCCAGACAACACTTCACTCCAGCCTCCCAGATCTCAGAGGCCATGCCTGAGGTCTCCCATCTTCCTCCGCTGTCACATATCATTGTCCAGCAGCTGTGACAAACTGTTCACATTCTTTGTCAAAATACTATAAGTGTTTTCTTTATTTATTCAAGAGTTTGTTTAATTTTAAATGAGACACTCTTCCTGAAATGTGTAACAGTGTGGCTGGATACAAAATAGACAGTTCTTTGCTCTCTCTCTCTGACCTTTGCAAACACTTCTGTTTAAAAGATGAAGTGTGTTTCCAGCCCTTAGACCCTAGGTTTGCTTTCTGACTTATTTCTATCAGCAAGATAGAGCAGAGTCACGGTCATCAGCTGGATGGCTCAGACTCAGGAGGCCTCCTATGTTTAGTATGCTTGTTCATTTTCTTTTGTATGCTCTCTCTCCCTCCCCTCCCCCTTCTTCCTCTTCTTCCACTACTACAAGGTTGCTGTAAAATAAAGCTTGCACAGAGGATGGCTCTTACTCAGGAGCCACCTGCCCTGTCCTGTGCCACAGCAGTGAGCTTAGATGAGAGCTTTTATGCCTAACTCAGATCAGTACAACTGACTTACGCACAAAATAAATGTTTTTAATTCCGTGTCACTGAGGCTTAGTGGCTGGTTTTGAGAACGTATTCTCACAAAGCCTATGAAATATGTAACAAACATCTCCCTACGCATCAAGTCATGCAGCTGCTAAGATACATTTGCATTTGTGATGTGGTTTTCATAGCACAGACTGGAAAGGACCTTACAGATAACAAATACAGTTGTCAATGTTTATGCCCGGACACTTCTACATTGGCCTGCACCTCTGTTTTAATGGGTACCATATTTGATTAAGTCTATTGCTAAATATTTTTAAAACAAGAAAAGTCTTTACCTTCCTTACCCATCATGCCCCAGAATATTATTCAAAGGCCCTTGCTTTTCTCCATACACATTTCATTGTGTCATAGTAAACAGTGGAAGCAGCATAATGCCCGAGAGTATTCCAGAACACTAAGAGCCCACCACTTGCTTTTCTTGGGCCTCTATACACATGCTAAAGGAATATACTGCAATTTTAAAAACTACAACTTAAAAAAAAAAACCACCATGGATGGTTAGCTTTCCTCATGTATTATTTAAGTGTGTGGATTTTTTTTTTTTTTTTAAAGTGGCCACTTTTCACAAGGTCCCTTTGGCTATTACTATTAAATAGATTTTTTACATCTAAGATTTGTGTCAGCAAATTTCATTGTTTCAAAGGCTTGGAATAAATCAATATATCAAATATTTATCTATTTAGGAAATCAATACTTACAGCATAACATTTTCAAAAGTCATGAGTTGTTGTGCCACCAAGTAGGCACCAAACCGGAAACAAGCAGCATAGGAAAAGTAGATCATGGCCTGGGTGAAGGCAAATGTTATCCCAAAGATTTGTGCTTTCTTCAAAGCATTTCTAGAAAAAAGACAATTCAAATTCACTCCATTGCTCAGTCGTTCAAGCAGCTTATTATGGGTTGGCAGTGAGGCACACAGGCA
>JANHMN010000016.1:9355989-9379983 GCA_030674055.1 Rhabdomys pumilio
TGAGAGGCAGAGGCAGGCAGATTTCTGAGTTCGAGGCCAGCCTGTTTTACAGAGTGAGTTCCAGGACAGCCAGGACTATACAGAGAAACCCTGTCTCGAAAAACCAAAAAAAAAAAAAAAAAAAAAAAGTTTACTAAAAAGCTTTCCATGTAAGCATGTCAGTTCCTGACAGCGCCCCTAATCTCCCCCTCCTCCTCAGAAGATGGGCACAGAAGATCCTCCGCCTGCTTCAAATGTGTCAGAGCTGACCACTGGGCAGTAGACTGCTGATTGCCTCAGCTGCTGACAATACTGTCCACTATGGATAAACAGGATATTAGGAAACTGACTGCCTCACTTGGCCTAGACAAAAATAGAACAGCCTTCCCAAGTTCCTGCTTCACAGAAAAGTCTGTCAGGCCTGAAAGCTAAAGATGCCCAACCAACTACAGAGGAGCCTGGGGCCCAGGTAGGTGGTAATCCTCTGTCTTTTAACAGACTCAGATGCTGCTTGGTCTGCACTTCCTGTTTACTCAGGTAAAATTTATCCTTCTCAGGTCTCTGATAGGTTTGAAGACCAGACTAGTAAAAGAAGTAATCTTTTACTACCCCTTTATCTAAAGGAACTCAGCTTACAGTGACTGCTCCCAGTAATCAACCACCTGTGTCTCATGGTGACTAACTGGATAGGAGTTATGTATCCTATGTAAGGTCTGAGGATACGAAAGACTACGTGAGGATCTAAGAAAGTGTTTGAGGGTAAATACAAGTTCTAAAGGTGTGAGAACATAAACATTTAAATGGTGATAACAGAGTGGTTTATGGTACAAAAAAGGAATAAAAAATGCTTCAGATTCCTTCCCCTCATTATGCTGCTGTTGTGTTAAGACTTCCAGAGTGTTAATGCTTTTAACTAAAACCATTCTACCGTTCCTCTTACTATGACTCAAAGGCATGAGTCTGCTGCTCTTTCTACAATGTGAATTTCAGTACCTATTACTAACAGTGGTAATATTAACATACCTAAAGTTTATCTCTTCACTTAAAAACATTATGATAATCTTCAGGGAATCCACTTGATCCACCTCTCACAAGTCAAACATACTCCAGATACCTACTGTCAATCAACAACCGCTCTCCCCACCTGCCTATTCCTGAGGATGAGATTGTTCCCCCCTTTCCTGGTTTCAGACTCCCCCATGTCCCAAATGCCAAGATCACAATCTAAAAGTTTCTAATGTCACCCAAGAAAAAAATGTTTCTGAACTTCTTAACATTATTGCCTGCCATGTGTGCATGTGGTGTGTGTGTGCGTGTGAGTGTGCGTGTGTGTGTGTGTGTGTGTGTGTGTGTGTATGTGTGTGTGTGTGTGTGTATACATAAATACAAGTTCAGGTGTTTCCTCAAAACCTGCATCCAGGACATCTCTGAAGTGGTACCTATGGGTACTCCTGTCTAGTCTCACAGACTCCTTCATCTGGGCCTTCATGTCCCTAGCCCCAGATGGTCCTGCAAAACATGGACAACAGCCTGCTCTTCTTAGACCTAGCCAACATTCCAGCTTTTTAACTCTCAATAATGATGCCCCAATATCAGCAGGAAGTAGTCATAAATGATTATATCACCTCCAGGTTCTCCCAGCATCCCTCAGTCTCTATCTGTTAAAGGGCATGGCTTGCATACTTCTTCCTCTACTCTGAACTTTCCAACCAATTCACTCTGGCTTCTCTCTCTCTCTCTCTCTCTCTCTCTCTCTCTCTCTCTCTCTCCCTCCCTCCCTCCCTTCCTTCCTCCCTCTGTCTCCCTCTGCATTTTGACTTCCTTGGCTTCATCCCTTGGGACCAGTGAACTCCCCTAAGAGCTGCTCCTAATAAACCTGTCTTTATAATTTCATTTGTCTTGAATTGGTTATAACATATCACCCTATCCTAGAGGAGAAGCTGGGACCCAAAGGTTGGCCTTGCTCACGTCCTGGTCACCCTTTAGAGCCCTCATGGATACTGCTGGGGTAAAGGGAGAAATGAAGTTCTTCCCAAGAAATTAAAAATCAGAAAATTTCCTTAGACTCCTCTGTATCATACAACACCTCTAATTTCATGTTCCACAGAGAACCTTCACCCCAAATATAGCAAATAGAGTCATTATCCCAACTGGACACCAGAGGCATTAGCAGTTGTCTTCTTCCTCTCCTCCCCATATGTCACCAGCCTTCACAGGTTTATGTCACAGATGCTCCTGACTAAGCTCAGGTCTCTTCATTTCTCTCTTGATAATCTCTGGTGTTCCTTCTAGTACTTTCTTCATGTACCTTGTGCCCTTTGGCAAAAGCAGTCCTGAAAACTGAAGTCCTGCTTGGAAATCTCCTCAGAGCCCTGGCCCACTCACTCTTCAGGTGTCTTACCTGTATGGTATCTGCAAGCTCTGGGCATACATCCTTTCAAACTTCTGCTCCCGAGTCAAAGAGACAACAGTGCGGAAGTTTTCAATGGCTTCTGTAGCAATCTGTAACACAACAGACACAAGATCTAATAGGCAGTTAATTTGAAATGTATAAATCACATTAATAAAAGCAATTTGTTATGATGTATTTAGCGTTTAGTATTATTTATGAGCATTTTCGCTACTGAAAAAGAATATTAAGTCATTTCTCAAACTGGACTTCAGATCTGTAAGGAAGATCAACTAATCCTGTACTCCCACTCCTGCCTCCAGAGACTGAAGCTGACAGATCACCTAAAGCCACCGTCTTTACTTGGTTTTAAAAAAGGTAACTTGAGAATTCAGTATGTTCTTTATGGTGCTCTTTCTTCTACAACGGACGTGTTCTATCTAACTTTTCGATTTTTTAATTTGATTATTATTATTATTTGAGACAGGGTCTTGAAAATTATGCAAGATGGGCCTAAAACTCCAGAATTTCCCACTTCATTTCAGTCCTGTGGATACTGCCATACACCACGATACCTAGCCTTACATATTTTTAAAAATGTAACGTTTTCTCTTCGTAAGTCTTATTGTTTTAAAACATAATATCTGGGATATGTTACAAAAAAAGAAGTTACATATTATCATTTTACACATCAACTGAAACATTGATTTCCACCCCCAAGCATACACATCTTTAATAATAAAATAGATTCTGAATTCTATACTACTTTTGATAAAATAAAGAGTATTTCCCAAGGTCATTAAATACATGTGGAGTGGTACAATCGACAACCTCAACATTGCTTTCAATTCTTATTAAGATCAGCATTTCATAGATATCTTTGAATGTGATCATTTTATCAACTCTGATTATTCATGTACCTCATTTTTCAGCTGTGATACTTAGCTATTCTTGTATCCTAGGGATGGGTCCAACTCTATTACAGAGCAGCTTTCCTGTTTTAATTTCTTGGGACAGCATCTCACTATGTGGCCTAGAGTGTCTTTAACTTGTTAGCCTGGATTGGCAACTATCAGTCTTCCTGTATTATGAATGCCTGGATCACAGCATTCACCACGCCTGTCAGCATAAATGAGCCTTATTTAGCCAGCCTTCATGTTCAGTTGCATATATTTTGTGAGGGGTTTTGTATCTGTGGACCAGATACACTGCTGTATACTTTTTTGGAGGTGGGGGAGGTGGTTGTTGTTCTGTGGGGTTGTTTTTGTTTTGTTTTGTCCTTATTGGGTTTTAGTAGCTGAGTAATGTTAGCTTCTTAGCTTCCTGGAATGAGTGTGGAGAGGTTTCTTCCCTTTCTCATATGTTGTACAGTCGACTTTTTGAATAGGAAACTTATCATCATTCAATCCTATGTTTTTATTACACTTAGTTTCTTAAATTCCTTAGATTCAATTTTGATAGGCCATATTTGTCCAGAAATTATTCTACTTCTTCTAGATTTGCTACAGCATAAGCATTAATGTGGCTGGGAAATGGCTCAGCAGTCAAGTGCATGTATTGCCAGAGGACCCAAATTCAATTCCCAATAATCACACCAGGTGGCTCACAACCACCTGTACTCTAGCTGCACAGGTAATTGACACCCTGGCCTCTGTGGCATCTGCATTCATGTGCATACAACCCACACAAGTCACACACACACACACACACACACACACACACACACTTTGAATAATAAAAAATTTTAAATCTTAAATAAAAACTTAAAAATCCTCCGATGATTTTCCAAGTTTCCAGTAGTATTAAGCATATTCTTACCTTTTAAAATTCTACTTATTTGGATTTTTTTTGACTAATTGGGTGTTTAGCAATTTGATTTCTTCAAAAAACTACCTTTTGGTTTAATTATCTCTTTAATGATTTATTTTTATGTATGTGTCTATACATGTTATATGTGCTCAGGTTCCTGTGGAGCCCAGAAAAGGGTGTTAGATGCCCTGGACCCGGAGTTACAGACAGTTGTGAATTGCCTGATGTCAGGGTTGGGAACCAAACTTGGGTCTTTGGAAAGGCAGTGAGTTCTCTTACCCACGAGCCATCTTTCCTAATTGTCTCTTTATGGTTCTCTTTTATGGCCTCTTCACTGTTTTGTGTCCTGATCATCATTCTTTGGTCTTGGTTTGGTTTGCTCTCATTTCTACAAGACCTTGAATGTATGTCTAGGCTGAGATCTCTTTATAACATAGGAACTCACTGCAATAAACATTGTCCTTAGCATTGCGTCTGGAGTTTCTCCTGCTGTGATCAGAGAATACTAACTGGTTAATTCTTTTAAATCTAGATAATGTATTGGAGAGAGTGGAATAGTCAAATTACTACCGCATTAGAGGCCCAAAGATCCTTTTGGGTCCAGTAGCAGTAAAGTCAGATGGTTTGATACATGATGCATATAAACTTATCCTTTGATGAATTATTTCCTTAATAAATAGTAATCTTCTTTAAGTATTGTGATTTTCCTTAAACTCTATTTTATTGGCTATGAATATGGCTAAACCTTGGTTCCAGATTTCTTGAACAGTTTCCTTTTTATTCTTTCACTTGCAGATTGTGAATTTTATCAGTGAGTTTTTTTTTTTCATATTGTTGCATCTTGCTTCTAAATCCGTTCATCCAGTCTGTCTTTTAATTGTAGAATTAAGATCATTTACATTTAGAGTTGTTATTAAAATACTAGAATCTATAATTTTCTTGTTCTGTTTTTGTTTCCTCTTATCCTTAAAGTTTGATGGTTTATTGCATTGCTGTTTGATTCCTTGCTATTTTTCATTAACATATTTTAGTGGTATTTGAAAATAAACTGTTTTTGAGGAACATGGCAGACATATTCTCCCCAGGTTTCTGACACTCAGTTATGTTTGAATAACATATAACCTCTAACAAGGATATTTGTTTAGCAATAGATTCCTTGCCACCTTTTATAGTGTGGGTAAAGGAATCTGGAGATGTTAAAAATAGAAATATCTCCAATGAGATTTCAGACTCAGCCGCGAGCCAAGCTACTACTTTCATACTTTTCATCTGTGAAATGACAGGGGAAAGATGGGAGATCTCTAACATATGTTTAACTCTAAAACTGTAGGATACCAAGTTTTTCATACTGGCTCTTACAGACTCACATATTCTTCTCTTGGGGTCTTTCATGGGTCAGAATTATGCTAATAAGGATATATCCAACTAACTATAGTAAGTTATAGAATAATACTCCAAAGTATTAACTCCCCTTATTTTTCACTAAATTCTATACAAATTATCTAAGTTTCGAAGGAAATTTAAAAAGAAATCATTTCATGTGTATTGGTGTATGTTTTGCCTGCATGTATGTCTGTGCACCACTTGCGTGCAGTGGCCATGGAAACCAGAAGAGGGCATCAAATCCAACCCAGTCCTCTAGAAGAAGCTCATTCACCAAGATACTCAGCTGGCAACTCCAGCGTGGCTGCTTTTTCCACAGTTGACTTCTGATTAATATTCTAAGTCCCGATTTGATGTTACCTCTGTTTGCTCTCTAGTCTACCAACCACTGAGGCTGTATGTTCTCAGTACCTTATTTGATGACACTTTGCTAGCTATCTGTTGTTTCCATTTGTCTACTATTTGCTATTTTTTTTTGCTTTGATTTGTTAGCTGTACACTTTATAAATTCATTTAAATCTGAATGTGTGGCTATAGCAGATTATTCTCTGGATGTATTCAGTTCTCTCTCTCCTCTCTCCCTCTTTCCCTCTCTCCCTCTCTCCCTCTCTCCCTCTTTCCCTCTCTCTCTCTCTTTCTCTCTCTCTCTCCCCCTCTCTCCCTCTCCCTTTCCCCCTCTCTTTCTCTCTCTCTCTCTCTCACACACACACACACACATACACACACACAGACACATACACACAGACACACACACACACAGACACACACACACACACACACACACACACACACACACACACTTTACTTGTAATGTCAGCACTAAAGAAGACAGCAGGATCCTTGGGACTTGCTGCCCGGTCAGCCTAGCCCAATCAGTGCAGTTGAGGTCCCAGTGAAGGACTCTGACTCAAAGACAAGGCAGATGGCTCTTGAGAAATGACCTCTGACCTCCCATACATATGCACACACACCCATACTCACATACAACTGCATACTCACACACCAAATATATATGTATTTTTTTTAAAAAAATCCTGACAGTAAGGAAAAGATGTTAGAGAAAAGAATTTATTCAGATAATCTTTGTTAGATACATTAAAATATTTGTAATTATAAATGTTCAAAGAATATAGGAGCTTTCCTGAGTTAGAAGCATCATTGAACAATCCACAGCAATGTGTAATGGAAAACAAGCTTCGTGGTCAAAATCAACAACAGTTAAAGACTTCTTGCACATTCTTTCTAAGGCAAGGATGCTGCCTTAGACTGTGGTGGGTTTGTGAATGTTGTGTGTTCTCAGTGTGTATATTGCTGATAAAAGTGAGGGTTAGCATCACAGGCTTTTAACGGAACAATCTCTTCATTTCAAGGCATAATGAAACAGTTAGGGAAAGCCTTAACTAAAACCATGGGTTCTTAAGGTTTCACTCTCTACAACTTTTAAAACCTAAGTAATCCCCAAAAGAAAGAACTTTTAGCTGAAAGAGTAAAAATGGTACTGTCTCAGAAAGTATCATTTACAAAATAATTTTGCAAAAAAAAAAAAAAAAGTTTTGATTTTGAAAAAAAAAAAAAGAATAAACCTCTTCACCACCCTCCTTCTCCCTTCAAAAGAATTCAAATTTGGTTATGGATTTCAAGATTAAAAAAATACTATATCCTTTTTCAATAAATACTCATTAGTTCATAGTAACATGACTGAACACAGAGCCTTCGACAGGGTAAAGGCTATGAGCATATTCTGACATCACAGACAGAAAATGTTGAGCAGGTCCTTACTTCACAGACACTGTGAGTGAGGCTCTGACATCAAACACAGGGAACATAAACAGTCTGTGACATCATACTGTCACTATGTAAGAAGGCCCTGATATTACATTGTTCGGATATGAGCAGCTCTTGACATTGTACACTTGAGTATGCGTGTTCTTCTAAATCACACAGAACTGCTTAGAAACCTCAAGCTTACCTCATTCCTTTAGAAGGAAATCATCAGAGACAGCCTTGTGTTTCATGGAACTTATGTTTTAGCAAGGAAGACACACCATTCATTAATAAAGAAAGAAAACAGAAACATCAGAGGCTGAGGGGAGGAATCACGCACTCAGGAAGTGTAAAGGGTCTCTAAAAATGCAGTTCAGAAACCTGGATGATGTAAAGGTGCCATCTGTGAGGTCCAAGGTAATCAGAGAGATACACAAAGATCCTGCTGGCCGTAGCACTGTGGAGAATGGAGTGGAGTACAAGAAAAAAGCAGAGTCTTCAAGGACCAGAGCGTATCGCGTTTGTAGCCAGATCAAAGCCTGAATTGCATGCAGCCAGCTTGTTAGAAGCCACTGAAAGATTTGAAGTATAGGTTAGCATGACCTGATTTGTATCCAATAGATATGAGAATTGATTTTGTGTGAAGGATATAGAATACTGGAGGATAAGACCAGAGGGAATACATCAGTGGGATGTTCATTACCTTGTGACTTTGGACAAGATCCAGGTTGCTGTATCATCTCTCAGTAGGGACAATTCTGCATGGTTACTGACAGCATTAAGTAACGGTATATATATATATATATATATATATATATATATATATATATATATGCATATATATGTGTGTGTGTATACATATGTATATTTGTATATGTGTGTGTATACACACATACACACACACATATATACACACACACACACACACATATATAAATATATATATACAGCTCATAATATGATAGTGGTTTTTAATAGTAAATGGTTGCAATCTGAGAATTATATGAATGTGGTTGGTTTTTAATATTAAGTAAGAAGATTAGTATAGCCACACCATCATATCTATGCACTATAGTCCCTCTGAGGAGGTAGCACTAAATCATGGACTGACCATGAGTCAGGAAATCTGCCACAGGCACACACATCCATTTTCATCTGTATCCCTTCCTTCTCATGCTAAAATAAGTCCAAGAGCCTGTATCTGATGGCTGGTTCTTAGGACTGCTCATCTTTATGCCAGCACTCTAAGATACTTCAAGAACACTAGGACTACAACGTCATAATGCTTTGTTCCAAATAAAAAGTCTTCACCACAGAATAAAGAAACCCAATAAACACATTGTTAACTGAAGCCATTAACTCAGGAAGTATTCTCCAACAACTGGGACTAATGTTGCTTGAGCCAGAAAAGACTGAGGGCATCCACACTGTGAAGTTTGACCCAAGAAACAATGGTCTAGAGGCAAGAAAGCTGGTCATACATATTTCTCTCAAAGGAACTCTAGGAAGCAAGATGAGGAATCTTGGTGATGGCTAATCTCCAGGAACTTCCTCATCACTTATGTCAGTGAGGTGCATGGTTAGGAGACAAAGTGCCAAACGTACCTACTGGGAACCCAAACCACTCCTACCCCTGGGGTCCTGGCCCTAAGTCTTAGGAATGTGGAATGTCCATCAGTAAATATAGCTCTAGTAGACATGTGGGGATCACCTCTATTCCAAACTCTCATTTCTGCAAAAAAGTGCAATATATGACTACCTTTATCATAACAGAATGTAGATTTCTAGTAACTGGATTACCACTGCCTGAGTTTGAATTCTGGCTCCAGGAGTGATGTGTTCTAAGACATGAAAGGCATAGCTTACATATCTGTCAGCCTCATCTGGAAAAGAAAAATGAGGTTCTAGAAGACCATACCTGGTAGGGTGTCACTGCAAGAAATAAAACATTTGCCAGGAAATTCAGTGAGTCCCACAAGAGCATTTATTAAGCTGTGAAACAAAGATTAGCTGACTGTGCACAACAATCATGGTCAAGTGAGGGAAGGAGGAGGCGTGATAAGGGGAAAGAGCCGTAATCTAAGACTGGAAGAACAAACAGTAGTTGGACATTCCATCATGAATGTCCCCCATCATACATAAAGCAGGCCTACATTCCTGATAAAAGAATGGTTTAGACAGAAAAACAGATAAGAGAGAGAGAGAGAAAAAAAGGGGGAAAGAAGAGAAAGGAAGGAAGGAGAGGGCTGGATGGGAACCCAGAAGAAAGTAGAGACAGTGGCCAAAACCAGAAAAGCTGTCAAAAGCAACTGTCAGTCTCTGAGACACAGATGCACTGCCCACTTTTCCTCAGCTAGGAAGCTGCAGGAACCTAACATTTTCTCAAAGAATGGTTTGAAGGACATTCTCAGATCACAGCCAGCGGCAGGAAATTGCAAAACATGACCACCAAGAGTTGGTTTTTTTTCTGCCAGGCAAGAATTGCGCTTAGTTTGACTCACCTTCCCAGAGATCTCTAGCTCTTTCTTGTCCTTCAAGGCTTGACCAGACAACAGTTTCATTTCAATAATTCCACCCAAAACAATGAGCGGTATAATTACTGCAAGTAAAAGCGTCAGCTGCCAGCCATACACTAAGGATAGAATGACTCCTGTCCCGAGATTTGCTACATTCTGGGTAACTACAGCAAGCCTGGCACCCATAGCCTGAAAAACACAACAAATTAGAGACATATTTTTAAATTAACTGTAAAATGCATGTTTATGAATTAGGACAATTTACTCTCATCCAAATATACTAATTATCTTCTCAGTAACTAAAGTAGTTTACTTTTAAGTTTATTATGTGTCTAAGATGAGGATTTCCCTGACTTCTACATAAATATGAAAGTAGATTAATACTCCAGAATTTAGGTAGCTTTTCTCCCTGTTCTAATTTCTTTTTTTTTCAGGGTGTTTGTATTGCTATGTACATGTGTGTTTAAACATATGGTCCATGTACATGAGGATGTTGGAGTATTCACCCACATGGTGGCTAGAGCAGATATGTGTGTCTTTTTCTATTGTTTACTGCTTACAAGCTTGCTCATGAACTCCTAGGGTCCACCCATCTCTGTCTCCCAATGCTGAAGTTATAGGGATATGCAGCCTTGCCTATTCTTTCTAATGTGAGTAACATGGTTTCAAACTCAGGACCTCATGCTTGTGGAGAAAGTGCTTTGACCTACCGAACCCTCTCCTCAACCCTGACTTTTCAATACCAAATTATTTCATGGTATTGAAATTGATATATGAAGCATGATCACTAAACCAAGCTATGCAAATCAATATAGTAAAAGAGACTGATCACTGTACTAACCCGGGGAATGGTGGTACCCAGTCTATAAAAGTCTATAAAGTAAGGCTACTGTTCTTCATTAGGGATATTAAAATATACTTGGGCTTATTTGAGACATTCATTAGGTTTTGTTTACTAGGATTTAATCTGAAAAAAAACAGTGAAAAATTATGAAATATGTACATTCTCTATCATGTATGTGTGTTATATACACACACCACATATATATGTGTGCATTATATATGATATATATATATATATATATATATATAGATAGATAGATAGATAGATAGATAGATACACGCACATATACATATATGTATACATATATGTATATGGTGCAGTGAACTAAGCTTAAACTGAAGTGATGCTCTGTTAAACCGTGCACAAGTCAAAGAGCAGAGTAACCTTTAAAGAGTTCTCCCTGCATATTTCTCTTGAGAAAGTCAAAGTGAAGCATCCTGGGAGACTCATGTAACAGACAAGGATGGGGATGCACTAGAATGCCCCTGGTCATAGTCCAGTTTATTTTAACATTTTAACACAGGCAGATCCTGCTCTGGTAAGTCACAAGAGTCAAAGAATCAAGGGTTAATCAAAAGATGACAATATTTTACTATCTGAGGAAGGTTAGAATCACGATCTTAGCACTTGCTGATCTTATTAGAACATTCCTCCAGTTCCTACAAGAACTGGACTTTCCCTTTCTTTTGGCCTCCTATCCTGCATGATGTTATTGAGCCTGGCCTGCCTGCCGCCTTCCTCCCTCCCAACAACTAGGCGGTCCCTAACTCTAAATCCTGCCTCTAGTCATCCTTTTGCACCTTTTGATAACCTAATCTACCAAGCAAACTGTATGAAGGCAAGTCTTGTCTGTTATATGAAATACATAATTGCATCGGTTACGTGAAATGTCTTATTTATACATTGCTGTGCTATACAACTTGCCATGAGTCTTTAGTGTTTGATTTATCCATTTAAAAAAAAGATGAATATGAAAATAGTGATTTATCAGACTTTGAAACTTTCCCAACTCCTCTCTATGGTGTCATATTCCAGTTTATATTAACAGAAGCGCCACCTGTAACCTGAAATGTCATCAGTATAGGTCTGTTGTAAAAGAAGCTTGAAGGACAGTGATTGACACAAAGGCTCAGGGGACACAACCCTGGATGTTTGAGTTTTCACATCATCTTCTTGAAGATTATTGCTAAGGGGTGGGTGTAGGAGAAACTGTAACTTCAGCCAGAAATTGAAATCTCATAATTTGAGAAATCAAAGTTATTCCTTCTGCACAGGCAATGCTTTTTAATATGTGTTTTGTTTCCTACAGTCATTTTAAAGAAGCTTTTCTTCCTTCCGCTCTGAAGACCTAGAGACATCCTGAGAAGAAGTGCATGTGTTCTTTCTTCAGTAGCAACTACAACTGTCTGTCAATTAACTAAGCAGTAAGACAGACAGACTGACCCTGTGAGACATGATAATGTATTAGCAACAGTCATACCTCAGGTCAGTCTAATGGGCACAAGACTGTACAAAGTGATTCCTTTTCTAACAACTATTCTCAGTTTTCTTTATTAATAGCATGAAAACTAGCAATAATGAAAGAATGCTTTTAAGTTATATCCTATGAAATATGTATTTAATTTTATAATTTTTGCTACAACACTCGTGATATCCCAGATTGTTAAATGCAGTTTTTCCTCTTTAGCCCCCATTTCCATTGTCTTAAAGATAGTTAGTCACTAACACCTATAACGAGAAAACTGGTCTCATGTTGTGGATGAAGACGGAAGGAAGATAGCCACCCAGAGGAAGCACATACCCCTTTAACATGAGAAGCATCATTGGCGAGCCTGGTGGTCAGTGAGCCAGTACTGTTTTTATGATCATCAAACCAGCTTATATCCTGTAACACAAATGAATTTTTTTAATGAGACTTTTAAATCTAGGAGAAAGGGACAGCCTCAGCTATCACATATGCCCCGCCACTAGCATTCAGAATTTAATGTTCAGTAGACAGACAAGAGAGCCAATATGCAAATATGCAACTAGACTCTTTTATTTGTTCATTTATACAAAAAAAACCCTCTACTTGTCTCCAGCATAACCCCAAATATAAAACAGTGAAGAATAGCAATGTTGCTGTCACCATAAAGCCGCAACTCCAGAGAGCAAAGGTACAAGTAAGCGAATTTACACTGTCCAGATGGTAATTAACACTCTGGACATAGACATATCACAGAAGGACAAACAAGTAAGGGACAGACGGTGCAGAGAAGGGGCAGGGAAGACTCATCTAAGGTGATCAGACATGCAAATGAAGGAGAGGAGAGCACCTAGAAGAAAGATGTGGTATCTGCAGAGGCCCCGGGCCAAGGCACACTAAATCTGTTACTGAAAGCTAGCAGGCTGTGGCAGCTTAAACAGAACAAGCCTCATGTCTTCCTCTGGATCTCTTTGTACTACTGGATTCCCCTGAACCTCTCTGCTACAAACAACCATTGTGCTTTTAGGAAGACACCGCGGTGCTGGGCAAGGGTGTTGTAGATTACCTAGGTGTGGATGGGTGAAGCACAGCCTTTTGCAACTGTAAAGACTATACAGCCTTCCCCCTGCTAGACACATGTTACATCCACACTGAGATGAGGTGATGAAACAATGGCTGATGAACAATTAGTGAAGAGGTAAGATACTCAACAGCGAGGGAAGTCATTAAGGGTTTAGTCTGAACAGTGGGTAGAGAGGTGAAAGAGTAGGTAAGCCTGCTGAGGAAAGAGAAATCAAAGTTCAAGTTTGGAAATACGGCAGTTTGAGAGATTTATCAATATCAAAGGAGAGAAGCTAAAGACACAAATAGTTAACTGTAGTCAGGGCAGAATAAATGAAGGAGACTAAAATGCCAAAGGCCATGTACATTAAAATGATGTTCAACCTTAAAACAGGATGTTCTTGGTGCTATCTCATATTTTTAAGCAAACACAGGAAAGTCTGTGGTTCTGAAGCATGAATTTACATCTGTCACAAGTAACTGATCTTTATAAATATCTGAAGCAATGATATTCAAAACAGTAACTGATCTTCATAGAAAATAGTTAACAAAAATCACCAAAGTGCAATGATTCACTGTAGCCTGTATCGATGCGCTTTTTAGTACCTCGGGTATGAAAGTCTGTCCCCACTAGGAAATGGCCTTGAAGACAGAGGCTATGCAGGTCTGAATACCATAATACTATATGCATAAGTAGTGGCTTTCACATGTTTGCTTTACTGAACCATTTATGGAAAGGGCATCACACACACACACACACACACACACACACACACACACACACACACTATCCACTCAACTCTTGAAGAACGGTGGAGCTGGGGGCTGGCCTGGAGACTGATGGGATAGTGAGCATCTACAGACTTACCAAGGTCTACCACGAGAGTGTAAGTAGCAGCCTGGGGTGGACAATGGTTTGACAGAAAGCCCAAGGTTGGAGACCACCATAAAAATCAGGGCTTCCTCACACATCAGACTTAGTCCTGACTGTAACCACATGGAACTACCAAGTCTCATTTACGTTCTGAAGTGTTGGTGGGAAGACTGGGAAATAACTACGGGATCCACAGCAGCTGGGTAGGGAACAGGAGTGGCAGCCTGGAGGTTAGAGTGCATGCTGCTCGTGGAGAATCTGGTTCCCAGCACTTGTGTTAGCAGCACACAACAACCTCTAACGTCACCCCCAGGGGATCTTAAACCCTTTTGAACCTCTGCAAACACCTACCTTCATGTGCACAATATACCTGCCCACATCCATATAATTAAAACAAAATAAACCTTAAAATAACAAAACAACAGTCGGGAATGTGGGACTGGCCCCATGGAACACTGATGCCTCTGAGCTGGGCTCCAATACCTCTCTGGCTTGCCTGGGCTACGCTACTTGAACATCTTTTTACTCATAGCAAATGACTAGTGATCACAAATGTTTTAAAGTCAGATGCAAATTTCTCACAGTTTTAAAAAACAAAAACCTCTTTCAACCTGTGTGCCCTGGGATACCTTTCCCAGATCCTACTTCTCCTTTAAGGAAAATATCCACTCTGTCTGTTTTGAACATGTTAAAGGTACAAAGTGGGAGATGCACTCTGTCCTATCAAGTCACTGAGATAACACTGCATGTGGGTCACCATGTCAGTCTCCTTAGAAGAAAGAAACTAGGCAGTGAGGAAAGATGAGGCATTTGTGGAATGAACGATATGGAGGGTATTTCCTGAGGGCAAGACTCATGACAGAATGTACAAGGTTCACAGGAGAAGGAAGGAGTGGGGAATGCACAAACCTGACGGTCACCTCAGCTTTTGTAATCTTTCAATGCTGGACCAAAAGGCTGGAGGAGAATCTACTTTGGACACTCCATTTGCCTCAGGTCAGTCTGGTTCCTTGTGCCTGCCTGCAGCAGACTGACTACTGGTCGGTAAACAGATGTTTCACCATCCTCAAGGTGAGGCTGAGGACCCTTGCAGAATCTCCATCAACAAACATGGCAGAACTCCTACAATCTGTGTCCACGGGGCACAAGAGAAAAGTTGTACTCACCCCACGGGGCAACCCTCAACAGCCGTACCTGTCTCAGCATGGATTTGAAAACCATGTATCGGACTCGCTTGGTGAGGATCTCTCCAGCTTTGCCAAATGTGAAGCCCTGAGAAGCACAAAAACATGCCACACTGGTCAGAGACTCAGACACCAATTACACAGCAGGAAGAGGGCTCAGTGTGACTGCTAAGGGAGTGTATGATGATCTATGAAAGTCACAGAACTTCAGTTCCTGGGTTTGCTGTGTTGCTGTGACTCTATGCTATAGTGTCAGGTATGTAGCCGCAGTAATGAGAGAGCCACAGAAGCCAGTTCTGACAATGCATTCCAATGATTCACAGTCAGTGACAGAATATCCAGAAATATACTACAAATGCTTTTATGTGCCCAATCCATCCCAGCCCTATTATTCTCCCCAGTTGTTCAACAGTAATCACTTAGAAAGATGCTATCATAGCAAAGGCTGGGGCAGTCTAGACAAGTTGTGTGGTGGTTTGAATAGGTATGGCCGCCATAGACTCATGTGTTTGAATGCTTGTCCCACAGGCAACAGCACTATTAGGAGGTATGGTCTTGTTGGAGAGGTGTGTCACTATGACAGCTGGCTTTGAGATCACCTATGTTGAAGCTCTGTCCAGTGTGGAATGCAGTCTCCTTGCTCCCTACAGATAAAGATGTAGACTTTTAGGCTCCTCCAGCACCATGTCTGCCTGCACACTGCCATTCTTCCCACCACTATGATAATGGACTGAACCTCTGAAACTGTAAGTTGGCCCTAATTAAATGTGGTGGGGTTTTTTGTTTGTTTGTCTGTTTTATAAGAGTTGTGTTGGTCATAGTGTCTCTTCACAGCAATAGAAATCATAACTAAGATAAGGTGTAAATATAAATTATTATCTAACTGAAACACTTTGTGGGACAGAAAAGAGGCACTGTTAATGGCTACACAAAAACCAAAGGTAAAATCTAGAAGAAAGAAAAAAAGAGTTTATAGTCACCCATCCATAAGGGAGGAAATGAAAAAGTCAAACTTTACTATCAAAACAGATTGATGAAGGTGGCTCACCAAGGGGAAACCTTTTATATTCTATCTCCCCATCCCTCAAGACTATACACTTCAGTGTCTGGAGGAGGGACAGGAACCAGGAAAGAGCAGTAAGACATAAGTGTGCTGCTATGCCAGGCCACATCTGGGAAGAAAGACAACCAAGTCTTCATTACAACGAGTGTG
Source organism: Rhabdomys pumilio (assembly GCA_030674055.1). NCBI lineage: Eukaryota > Metazoa > Chordata > Mammalia > Rodentia > Muridae > Rhabdomys > Rhabdomys pumilio. The sequence continues at coordinate 9,372,472 of JANHMN010000016.1, forward strand.
GGAACAAAGGACTAGGAAGTAGCAGGATTCCCTTTTGCCTGGAACTGGAGGCGGCAACCCAGAGATGAGCCAGGGAAAAGTGGAAAAGTGGTGTGGGATGGCAGTGCTATGCAACAAAGAAGGGAAGGTCCTAATTCCATCCCTGTAACCTCTTTCTATGTCAGAGAAATGCAAGAGGTCAGCTGGGTATTCCTTTGTGCTCCCAAGTTGCATTCTGGGTACTACTGAGAGAAAGGGAGGAAAGATGTGCAGAGGGCACACAAGCCAAAATCAAAAAGGAAAAAGGGACTACGTAAGTCAGATGGGGCCACAAACAGGTTTCTGCTGCTGGATCAAAGGGCATATGAAATATCTTCCTTATTTTGAATTTGCCACACTAAATGGGCAAATACCTGTCTGCAATATGCAATAGGAAAATTGTTCCAGTTATTTTTTGTAGAGAGCTACCTTCTGTTACATGGTGGGCTACATGCATGTTCTCACAACCCCATAACCATCATGCTTAAAACCAAATTAGGGGGTTTGAATAGTTGACAGGTTTCCAGAGTCCACAGCTCAACAGGGCATAATCAAGGTTTACAGCAAGGAATGCAGATTCCTGAGCAGAATGGGGCCCAGTCTGACTCCCTGTCTCTCACGGAGGTCCCTGCCGGTTTCTAAGATGAGCTGCTAAGCATTCTGCCCTGCCCATCCTGGACTGGAAATCCACGGAGGTTCAGGGATCCACTGGCTGTTTCTCAGGGTGGTTTGGCAGTCTCGACAGTCTGAGTTATGGCAGACTCAGTTTCCCCAGCCCAGCCAGACTAAGAGCGAATGCTTTTCACTCCTCACCGTTACTCCAACTGCCAAAGCTCAAAGCTGCCTTCTTCCCAATCTCTTACCTACTCCACACAGAACAACTGACACTGCTCCAAACACTTGCGACTCTCTTGCTCTAGGAGACGTTCCATTTATTCTAGCAAGACAGAATTCTACAATCTTCTAAGCACTTAGTCAAATAACCCTTTCATTTTTTTTTTCACCTCCAATCATGTTCAGGAGCTGTGTCTTGTCACTAAAATATTAATGCATCTAGAATGTGTTTGCTCAGGGCTAGCGAGATGGTGCAGTTATTAAGAGCACTAGCTGCTCTTCCAGATGACCCTGGTTACTTGTTGAGCACCCACATGCTGGTTCTTAATCATCTGTGACTCCAGTTCCAAGGAACTGATCTCCTTTTTCCGCCTTCCGGTGGTACCAGGTACATATACGGTGCACAGACATAAATGCACACAAAGCATTCATACACATAAAACAATTTTAAATTAAAAAGGCCAGAATGTATTTAAAAAAAAACCTATTCAGAGTTTCAGCTAAAGTATTTCACGTGGGTAGTCACTGACTCACTGAATAGATTATCTCATAATGCTTCTCATAAAACTGGGCTTGCTCACTTGGTTATATTTTCTCTTAGTCATGACAAGGCAACATTTCCCATATTTTGGAGAAAGGAAGCTCAAGAAAAGACAGGTAAAATGAATAATTTTCCCATGAACACGTACTTGGCTATGTGTAAAAATGATAGAAAGACCATCAGAGTCTACACTGCATGCCTTTCTGCACCATACTGTGAGAACATTTTATTTCTTTGAGATTGAATTCGAGTCATATGATTTCCAAGCTGCAAAAAAAAAGTGTTAAGGATGTGTCCTAAGTGCTTTAAAAAAATGATTAGCCTTTAATAGTTCTCTTATTGTTGAAAAGGTTCTTTCTTTGTAGTAAGAGCACAGTGACAAACATCTCAATGTCTTTTAAAATTAATGTGATACATTTGCAGAGTCCTCTTAGCTTCTTGGTTTTTGTTCTTGTTCGTTTGTTTTTTCAAATATGAGAAGACATTTCTCTGAACGCTAAACTGACCAGCAATACTTATCTCCTAACGTATCCCTGGGCTCCCTTGCTCACGTTTCCGTCTTTGTGCCAGTCACTGCCACACACTAATCATCCCCTTACTACCATCAGGTCAAAGCCCATATTTGTGGAAAGGGTGAAGAGGAGAAGGCAAAGCCCACAGACTGCTGCAGCCCAGGTAAGGAAAGAGGAACCACACCGACAGGACCATTACATACATGTTTGCAAATCTTGCACAATAAATATAGAAATAAAGTAGACACTTACCTGAAAGAAATATGTAACAAAAGAAATAATTCCCATGACCAGAAAGAGCAGGGAAAACAAGTTACAATTCCGTTGTTTGGTTTCATGGTCATCATCTCTTGAAAAAACCTGTGGCAAAATATTTGACAGATTCTTAGTTCTGTGTCTGAGGAAGGCATTCTGCATGGAGCTCATTCCTCATCTCACACAGTTTAGGGAGAACAAGATGGGCTTTGTGTACTAGAATAGGGTTGGCTTCCAGAATGCCAACCTCCAAAGCATCTGTATTCTGCCTTCCTTCAAGACAGAGGGGATCTACCATTCACAGACTCATCCAATATTGGAAGGAGAGGGGTTCATATAGATGAATTTATTCCTACTATGGAATAAATTATAATAAATTCTCTCCACTTGGAATCTTGGTAAGAAACAATTGTTCAACAACTCTTTGTTTTACTATGTGCAGGTTTCCAGGTATCCCAAGCAGTCTCTGCTGACTATTTGGAACCGTAGAACTTATTAGGGAGCTCGTCCCAGAGGAAGATGGAGTCTCCTTCTCTGAGCAGCCCTTGTGGGGCCTTGTGAAATGCCCCTCACCTACATTGGCCTATTGACTGGTATGTTATTATGGGTCTGTTTAGGCAATTATGTTGTCAAGATTTCATGTGTGTCTCTCCCATGTCATCCAGCACCAGGTATCCTGGTTCTCTGGCTCTCATAAGCCTTTTGTCCTCCAAGGCAGCTCATTTTGTCAACTGTCTTTTATCCTTATTTCTTTGCATTTTTTCACCAAATGGACTCAGTAGTGTGTGTGTGTGTGTGTGTGTGTGTGTGTGTGTGTGTGTATGGTATGTGTAAAACAATAATAATTGTGAAAGAGGGAATTTGAGAGCTGGTAGTGAGTGGACGTGAGGAGTTGGAGGGGGATGAAGGAGATGAAAATGATATAAATGCAGTACTTTTATAAGAAGTTCTCAAACAATTAAAAAATTTAAATAAAAATATTAGGTTTCCTCTTACAAACCAGACTGCTATTCTCCCATTAAAAGCTGTGTTAAGAGTCATGCTTTTCTGGCTTATTGTCAATGGTACAAACAGGAACAATTTATTTACTCTTCATCAGTAAACACAAACAAACACAAAACAGACATCAGCACTTACCCCTACAATCCTTGAAAACACTATGGCAAACACCGGTTGTAAGCACCCATTTATAACAGCGCAAAGTGCACCAACAACTAAGTAAGGCCATTCACTTATATTTAGCTTTAGGATCCGCCAAAAGGAAACAAGGGGCACATCTTCATCCTGGAAAGCATATACATGACAACAAAATAGTTTGCAAATTGATAATTTAGGGGCTAGAGAAATGTCACAGCAGTAGAGGACACTAGCTGGTCTTCCAGAGGACCCATTTCTATCCCGAGCCCCAGCTCACCCAACTAACAGAGCCACAAGGAAGGGAGCAGGGAGGATTTATAGCTAGGACTATGGCCAGCATCCATACCATGGCCTCTTTTGTACTGAGTCTTCTCTCTTGGTCTTGTTTTCTGTGGATACTTCTGCAAATTGATCTCCTTATTAAAGAAGACTTTGATTCTTCTGAAGTCAATTCAGAGGCGTCAGTGTCACTTTGGGATTCATAAGCATTATTTCCTGATTCAATTTCATTTCCTCTAGTCTATAACAGATTAAAAAAAAGACAGAGAAATTGATTAGACACAGTCTAAAAGGTGAAATGACTCATTGAGCGTCAGCATCAACGGAAATAATGAAATACTTCGAGTTTTTACGAGGTACGATGAATTAAGCTGCTATGCTTTCTCATGTGATATATTTGCAATGAAAACCATGAAACAAACAGGGCTGTCACCAAATAAAATGGCTCTTACATAGTCACTGCTGTGCTGCTTTGTTTGAAAACTGCACACAAACCTAGATGTATCTAGAAAGGGGGAATCTTAAGAAAATGCCCTCTTAAGATAGGCTTTTAGGCAAGTCTGTGAGGGTATTTTCTTGATTTATGATTGAAGTGGGAGGACTCAGTCTATTGTAAGTGGTGTCATCCCTGGGTAAGTGATTCTCGGATGTATAAGAAAGTAGACTGAGCAAGCCAAAGTGGGCAAGCCAGTAAGCAGCACTGCTCCATGGCATCTGAATCAGTTCCTGCCTCCAGGTTCCTGCTTTGATTTATTGCCTGATTTCCCTGGATAATGGACTGACTATAAGCTGTAGGATGGAATATACCCTTTCTTCCCAAGGTGTGTTTGGTCATGGTATTTTATTATGGTATTTTATTTATTATTTAGCTAACTAAAATTTTTTCTCCCTCTGGGGCATTCAGTCAGTCAAGTTTGCTTTGAACCAGTGTTATCAATGACGATACGGTACATTCTATGTGAGTCACATCTGTCATTTAAATTTTCCTAGAAGCCGCATTAAAAATATGAAAATAGATTGAAAAAATCAATTTTAATTATATATATTTAATTTAATGAATTCAAGATACTACTGTTATCTAGTATATTATACATGTAACATGTAACAATACAAAAAGCTATTGGGGTGTTTTGCATTTTTAATACTAGGCCCTCAGAGTCCCAAGTGTTTGGTTTGTACTTGAAAAATTTCAAATTTCAAATTCTATATTAACCAACATTTAAGCACTCAGTAGCCATATGTGGGTAGCAGTTACTATCAGAGATAAGTTATCTCTAAATCTTGTTAAACTGCATTACCCCTTTTTAAGTTTCTCTCTTTCCCAGAAAAAATAACATAGATCACTGCCTGGTCCTGAATATCCAAAACACTTTTCATGCTTCTCAATATAATCAAATCAAATTTATCTATAGATTAAACATAGTGACAGATTAGACATATAGATTAGACATAGTGACAGCTTATCATCAAGACAAATTAGGACTTTTCTAGAATTCCACTGTACCTGTGTCATGACAAGTTTGAAGTAAATGCCCTTCTCTCTCATGAGCTCATCATGGCTTCCTTGCTCCACGATGACTCCACCATCAAACCCAGCGATGACGTCAGCATTCCGGACTGTAGACAAGCGGTGAGCTATCACTATGGTGGTCCGGCCTTCTCTGGCCTGGAGAGAGAGAGAGAGACCTGGCTTTTGATTAAATTCAGTCATTCGTCTTATGTTTATTAAATGTTAATGCTTTGACATTATAAAACCAGTAAAGCTCCAGAAAACAGACTATGATTTCAATATACATGTTCAAGTGCACCCATACATACGTATGCACATATACACGTTTAGTCACACACACAAGGAAAAAAGTGGAATATTCTTATAATTCAGACCTTTGTAAGCATAGCTCACAGACCTTATCCAGAGCGGCCTGAACCACAGCTTCACTTTCTGTATCCAGGGCTGAGGTGGCCTCGTCCAACAAAAGGATCTTGGGGTTGCGGACCAGCGCGCGAGCAATAGCGATTCTCTGTTTCTGTCCCCCACTCAGCTGTGCCCCTCTCTCACCAACCAGGGTGTCAAATTTCTACAATTAGAAGAACAAAACAAAAAGCAAGAAAATATAGCAAAGAAATACATAGACACAAAGAAATACTTTTGATAGGGCGTGGGCTGTAAAATCCAAGGTAAATGGATTTCCCTGCTAAGGTGGTTCTTCTGCCTCACAGAAGGTCCCTGGGTTCCTGTGACCCACTCAGCCAGAGCTCTACTCTCTGAGCCTGGGGAGACAGAGGTCAGGCACAACTCACGTGGGGCAGTTTCATGATGAAGTCATAGGCATTGGCTTCCTTGACAGCTTTCTCTATCTCGTCCATGGTGACATCTTCTCGGCCATAGCGAATGTTTTCAGCGATCGTGGTGGCAAACAACACAGGTTCCTGACTCACCACGCCAATGATTTCCCGCAGATACCTCACATTGATGGTCCTGATGTCCTGTCCGTCGATGCTGACCTGGAACAAAACGTGTGGTTTTCACACTTTACAATCAGGGAGTCAAAATGCTGGGCAGTGTTAACTGGTGCTGGCTGCACGTCCACTCACCACGCCCTCCGTGGGGTCGTAGAGCCTCTGCATCAGCTGCACAGTCGTGCTTTTCCCACAGCCACTGTTGCCGACCAGGGCCACCGTCTGTCCGCTCTTCACCTTCAGGTTAAGGCCCTTCAAGATCTGCAAAGACACGTGAGAAGTCAACATTAGGTTAATTCCCAGGACAGGGCACATAAGTTCTGTGAGCTGAAAGGTGAATTCAATACTGGGTTTAAATATATAAAATGTATGTGATTATATTCCTTTCTTTTATAGTATGTAAAAGAGTATCTCTATCCAACAGATTACTGAGTCACAGATTTATCATTGTCACCATACCTTAACATCACTTCTCGATGGGTAGTTGAAGTGAACATTTTTAAACTCTAAATTTCCCATTATACTGTCTGGCTTGTATCCCTTTGTCGAGAAGCTGTCAATGCTTGGCTCCTAGGCAGAAAAAAATATTTTAGGAGATCACTAGGTTACAGTCACTACTCTGTAGTGACACTTTGTGGAGAGAGGAAGCAATAATGAAAGTAACTCAGTAAGAAAACTCAAGTAGAAGGATACATGGGCAAGCAGGTCAGACTTACATTATCAATTATCTTGAAGATTTCAAAGGCTGCCCCTCTTGCGTTTGCAAAGGCTTCTATGTTTGGGGCTAAATGTCCAAGACTAAAAGTCCCCAATAAAATAGAGAAGAAGATCTGAGGAGGAGACCAAAGCATTCGGTACTTAGTACTCAAGAACAATTGACCTTCTAACATAACCAACTTCATTTCAAAATGGCAAGAGTAAGATAAGAATACTGAGAACTGAATATTTTAAGCTTATGACTAAAAGAGTCAAGTTCCAATCCTGGAAATCAGCTATATGTAACCCCTCCACAGTATACACACACATCACTGTAGTCAACAGAAGTGAAATCGTTGTGATTCTTCAATTAAAATTAAAAAAAAAACCCAATTGATATAAATTTAAGTTTAAACACTATGTGTTTAGAATTTGGAATTAATCTTACGCACTTCATCACACAAGGGTATATCACACAAGAAGACCAGGTCTACACCTGGGATTAATACTGTATATTTTCAGGACATTCTCTTCAAATCCCTAACCTTCAAGGGGGCCTGCTATGTCTATGCTGTGTCAGATGCTACTGCTTCTGCAAATGCTCTCTCAGTTATGAGGCACACACTTAAGACATGACTTGTGTCCCCAGTTCATCTCCCTACTGTATTCGGTTTTGAAATCTAATGAACAGGTATTTGCGACTTTGTTGTTTGTTTTATTGAAGAAGAAAACACTTCTTCTTCTTCTTCTTCTTCTTCTTCTTCTTCTTCTTCTTCTTCT